>CM068367.1:985413766-986126266 GCA_034769895.1 Magicicada septendecula | reverse complement strand
GGTGTGTTTGAGAAAGCAGAGAGGCATTTAGACGCTAGAAAGCGAGGCGGCAATAAGTGGAAAGGGAATTACTTGCTAAAAGCTCGATAATGCATGTACTGTATGTTAAGGCACGATTTGGGACACTACTGTCATAAACTGTATTATGTTTCAGATAGTAAGGGTGTTTACCAAACGTTGTAAAACCTAAGTGCATATAACAATAGCTGTCGTGGGAAAGAGATTTTGTGGTGCGAGAGAGATAGCGATAGACGCTAGTTTCTGTAAACACGTGTACACGGAAAAACGTTGGGCGAATAAGAAAAAGCGTCATACGTTGCGCGGGAAGTTTTAGTTAAGCAGATTGGTTGAATTCGTATTTAGCGGTAGTTTGTACCTATAGGAGCGTTTTGTTGTAGTTCGTAAGTAAGGGAAATTTGAGGCATGTATATATTGTGAACTTAGAGGAAATAAGGGCAGTCTTCTTAATATCGGCGGAATTATACGAAGAGATTCGTGTACGTTGTTTAGCGTCAAATTATATATATATTTAATAATTAACATAAAGAATCAGTAAATTTCTCAGAAATAACAAAGTACGGGAACACTATAATTATTAATATTAAAGTTATAAAGAAAGTTTCATAAATCATAATAAGTCAAAGAGTGTATAATCGAAGTTATAATAAACAATAAGAAATAATAAATACATACGAAGTTCCGTTAATTCTATACGTGGCGGTAAATCGCGGAAGGAGGCGTAGGAGTTCGAAAGAAAGTTACGACGGTATCAATTAGTCGGGCCAAACGCGACGTGAAGTGAGTTAAATGCACTTAAGTTATATTCTGTCATCTTTGTGTCCAGTGTAATTATACAACATAGTTAGAGGTATAATCCATATGTTAGTGTAGTGCACTTGTGATAAAGTGAATTGTGCAGTTTTAACAAGGATCAACACGACGACAGCTACTGACGAATCACCGATCTACAATAGCTTCAGGACCACGCACTTTGGAAGGATTTACGCAAGTAAAGAATAATGAACAGTTAATTCTATGTTTTTGATAAATAAACATATGTTGTATGCAACATAGTGACTCAATCTGTCATAAAGGACTCACTGCCAATTAATCATATTCAATTTGTTCTATAAGTAATTCAATTCATATAAGAAAATTTTAATTTTGTAATGCATAGCCTAAATACAAATTGTTCATTAAAAGTGATTAACATACTTTAATTTGTGTTTATTATTACTGGCGCCCTGAGGTAAATTAAGAGTCGGTACACTAGAATAAGTACCATAAACTATTATATAAATTATTATATATTATATTTGATCAAGATAGTTTGTGATATTATTTTTCACATGCTCATAGGCCAACATAATTTTCAAATCAATAATTTTAACTCTTTTACAAAGGCCTAGCAAGAAGTGTATTACATGTGTTTCTACTCTATTTGAAATCCTCTACTTTGGCGTCCTGTGTTCTTCCCTCGTTTTCTGATGCGTTAATCAATATCCGTATACTCTACAGACTACCTCTCTCCTCTTGGTTCAGTTTTCTTCTCTTATCCATCAACTTCTTTGCATTGAGCTTCTTTGCTTTGATCTTTCTCTTTGTCCTTTTCTTCAGCTTCTTTTCCTACCTTTACTTCTATTAATGCAGCGTTTATTTCATCTACATTTCTATTATGAGTTGTTCCTTTACTCACCGAAGAAAAATGCTAATCTAAAATATATCCAAATTTATTACACGTGTTTTTATAATATAATGGATTCTTTAATATAAAGGTACTGTATGCGCTGCATGAAAGGTACTGTACGCTTATCTCTTCCCCTTGTTGGGCCCTGGCCTCCTTCAATTCCCCCCCCCCCCCATTCTCTTCTGTGGGTAGCCATCCTCCTTCAGCCCCCGTTATTACCCCATGACGTTATTCCAGTTACTCAATTCCATAGGCTGAGTCGACCTAGGGTTGGAAAACGCACCTTGATTTTATGGTGCGCCCGGGAATCAAACCCGGGACCTGTACATTATTAGCCAGCTAATATTCACAGAAATGTGATCGTTGTATATTCCTTTTCTGTAACGATTTGTCGTAAGTAATGTATACTACTCTCATTGTATAACTAAATTAACAGTGTCAAAATGCCATTAAAATATTTGTAGTTACCTAATTGTATGAGTTTATCAGTGTATGATCATTAGATTTGTCTCCAAACATTTCCATAATCCATAGACAGAACCTACGTAATATAAATTATAATATTTTTGTTATATTATAAGCCAGGGGCGTATATAAGGGGGGGGCCAGGGGCCCGGGCCCTCCCCGAAATAATGAATATAAAGAAAAAATAAGTAACGTAATCTGAATTATTTTAATGAATCATGCGCGAAGGCATCGCCGCGGCAGACAGTGATAATTCCCCGTATTGGTGAGGGGAGTGGGGTGGTAGTGGTGTGAAGTTCGTGCCAGTTCGGGTTGATTCGGTCCGACTCGGGCTCCCGCCCGGCCATCTGCGCGTGCGGACAACTGAACAGTTCATTGGCAGCCATTGTTTGTTGTTTACGTTTATTCGACATCTGTTGTACTGAAGTATGGTGGTGTTTTAAGTGTTAATGTTTACGTACTTTATCAGCATATTGAAGTTGGCCGTAAGTGAACCACAATTGTAATGAAGAGGCAAGCTTCTATTCAAAACTTTTTCGCCAAAAAACCAAGTGTCAATAAGCCTGTTGGTGACAGTCCTGAAGTCGGTAGTGTTACGAAAGGACAAAGTGCAAATAGGCCTGACGGTGACAATGCTGAAGTCGGCTGCATTGGTAGAATTGCTTCTTGTGATGTCGCTACTTCGAGCTCAATTAATGTAGTTCCGGTTATGGAGGACAGTAGGCCTAATCAGGTAAGGAAAAATGTCTATGATATTGGAAACTATTGTCAAAACAATTCCGTTCAGTCTTTCACAAACGAAAAAAAAATTTTTTTATTAGAAAATGTTTGGAAACCTCAGCCTGGATACAAATTTCCCTCCATTACTAGTTCAAACCATACTAGATCTTTTCAAATGAAGTGGCTAGAAGAATTTACGTGGTTAGCTTATTCAGAGGAAAAATCTGGATCTTTTTGCAAGTACTGCGTGTTATCTTCCCATACCGAAAATGTAGGGAAAGGAGATCACCAAGTAGCAGGGGCGTTGGTTATTCAGGCTTTTACCAATTTAAAAAAAGCCAGGGAAATGTTTAGCAAACATGAAAACTTATCCTATCATAAGAAATATGTTTTGATCGCTGAAAACACAAAAGCTATAGTTAAGAAAAAGGCTGAAAGTGTTATCAATCAAGTAAATGCCCAAAGAAGACTGGATATTGAGAATAATAGAAAACGGCTAATCCCTATAATACAAACAATACGATTTTGCGGGAGGCAGCAAATAGCTCTAAGGGGTCATCGTGACTCTGGACGAATAAGCCCTGAAGAACCGGACCAAAATGATGGGAATTTTCGATCGTTGTTGAGATACCGAGCCAACAGTGGAGATAATATTCTTAAAGACCAATTAACGACCAGTGGTGGGAAGACGATGTACACAAGTTCTTTCATTCAAAACGAACTTATTAACATATTCGGTCACTTAATACAATCAAAAATTGTAGAAAATGTCAGAAAGTCTGTTTTTTATTCCGTTTTAGCAGATGAAACCACTGACATCAGCCAAATCGAACAGTTTTCTCTCTGTGTACGTTATGTAGAGTACCAAACTTTCAAAATCAGAGAAGATTTTCTGACATTCGTCCCCGTTTATGACGTCTCTGGAGCAGGTCTGGCTAACACAATATTGGAGACCTTGTCAACATTAGGGCTTGATCTAAACAAAATGAGAGGCCAAGGGTACGATGGCGCTGCCACGATGAGTGGGCAATTCAGAGGAGTACAAGCTTCCATCAGAGAAAAGCTACCGTTGGCCCTGTATACACATTGTTCTTCACACACTCTAAATTTGTGTTTGTCAGATGCGAGCAGAATACCTTCTATAAGAAACTGTATGGGTGTCATAAAAGAAGTCTGTGGATTCTTTCATATGTCAGCCAAAAGAACAGAAATATTGAAATCAATGATTTCTGAATGTTGTCCAGAACAAAAGAAAAAGAAACTTATTTCACTGTGCGAAACCCGATGGATAGAAAGGCACGACTCAGTAATTTTATTTAAAGACATTTTGGAACCTATCTTTCTCTCCCTTTGCAAAATAGAAGAAGAGGAATTAGGTGACTCAGCTTCTAAGGCTCACACTCTAAGCAGTGCTATTAGTCAATTTGCATTTCTTATTAATCTTTTTGTTTTGAGCCGGATGCTATCAACCACGCATAACTTATCTGAGCAGCTTCAAAACAAAAATATAGATCTTCCACAGGCCTTGACTAACGTTACGAGTGTCTTACACCTTCTGTCGAAGGAGCGGGCAAATGCTGATGACTCATTTAAAGCCTTGTATAATCAAGTAAAGTCATTCGCTGCCAAACTTGACATTAAGGAAGAGATTCCAAGAATTTGCCGCCTTCAAACAGCACGTAGCAACGTCCCTTACACCACAGAAGAAGAATACTATCGACGAGCTGTTTATGTGCCATACCTGGACGATTTTTGTAACTCACTGAAAGAACGCTTTGAATCTCACAAGGAAACAGTTGCATCCTTACAAAACATCCTTCCACAATTGTGTATCATAACAGATTTCGGTTCATTGGAGGCTGCTTTTGGTTTCTATGAAGAAGATTTGTCACATAAAGAGATTGTGCAAAGTGAGTTTATGTTGTGGAAAGAAAAGTGGAGTCAGGAAAATCCTTCAAATCTTCCAAAAACGGCTATAAGTTCTCTAGAAAAAAGTGACAAGACTTTCTTCCCCAACATTTATACCCTTCTGAAATTACTCGCAGTTCTTCCTGTTTCTGTCGCAACCGTAGAGAGAACTTTCTCCAGCCTGAGAAGACTGAAGACTTACCTAAGGAACAGCACATCTGAAAGTAGGCTTAACGGGCTTGCTTTACTTTCTATCCACAGAGACATTATAGTTAGTGATGATGAAGTTCTTGATAAGTTTGCAAGTGTACCAAGAAACCTGGACTTTGTTTCATAACCATTGGTCTAAATAAAAAGTGGAGTTCCTTTTTATGTATTCTTTTTATTGTCAGTTGGATAAACGATTAATAAAACAAATTTTGTTGCATTATCAAACAGTCACTTTATTAAACCTTCTTTTAAGGTCTCTCCAAAACAATACTCAAAACAGTCTTTTGAATGATAGTTGATGAAACACACATATGCGTGTATACACAAAAAGAAAAAATAGGGGTCTTGGCAATTTATACATACATGACAGAACAAAACAATATTTATAGCTAGAACCCCTCCAAACACGATAATCACAATCACGTATTTCACTCTTTTAGTTCGGATAAGTGTTTACAGATGAGACATTGTTAAAATCTTGACCAATGTTTGAAATATAGTAACAGATCTTTTCATCATTTGGTTTGTTTAAAAATAGATATATTTTTTATGATTTAATGTCAACAATAAAGAAGCGTGATCTCGGTAAAGTAAAAGGGGCATTCAGCGCAAATTACCCTCTGAATATGAGCAACAAAACTGATATAAAGTATCATGTCGTGTCTACTTAAAATTACTTAACTAACCTTACATTAATCTTGGCCCCCCCCCAAAATATATTCTATATTCGCCACTGTTATAAGCTATTACACAATGAATGATTAGACTCGCCTAATCACGTTAAAATAGTGCCATAAAAAGTTTCGTTTCGTTGTTGGCAAACATTACTTTCCGTAAGTAGAACGCTCAGTATCAAATTAATTGTAGCCTATTACTGGCATTAGCAATGCTTAACGTTGGCTCCTGACCTTAGCCATATTGACTTTAAATTAGCTGCAAGTAAATTTTACGGTTTGTTATAGTACTAAGCATCAACGGTTTTTAATACAATTTGTAATGTATTTTAATTCCAGTTACTATTGAAAATAAAGTAAAAGTAAATTATTTGTACAGCAAAATCAAAAGCGCTTCACACAAGATTTTTTGTTCCTTTTCGTAGTTGCAGGGAGGTTTTAAACCTGAACTACTAGTGCTAGTCTGTTGACTCGTACATTCTATGATTAATGTTTATGTCCGAAACGGAAAATCGAAAAAACGATTCAATTAGCATTCAATGTATGGAAACACTAGGCCTATTACGTCTTTGGTGAAGTCTGATGTTGAAATTAATAGGAAATATATGCGGAACGCAGGAATTACTCTGTTTAGTTCTCAATATATCACTCAAATTTTTGTAGTTATCAAATTGTGTGAGTTTATCAGTTTATGACAATACGATTGTGTCTGAAAATTTCCATAAACGAGACAGAAGCTATGTAATACCAATAACAAATATTTTTCTTCTTCTAGACTAATACACGATGAAACATCAGACTCGACTGATCACATTAAAATAGTGCTATAGTTTTGTAAGCTGAAGATTGGTTATAAACTTATCTGATAGCAAAAAACTTATTTACTTCTAAGAGTAACGAGACGGTTACAGTATGAAAGTAATTATTGCAAATTAGGCTACTTCATACTTTTAAATGTACATAACAACAGAATTCGGCAAAAAACTCAAACTAAATAGAATGTGGCGTGTTAAAAAGATTATCTTAGGTTAAATAAGTCAATAGCACCCAACAAAGAAAATCTTGGCATGATTAAGCTCTTCAGGGTCACATAACACGATTTCAACAGTCAAAGTGTTGCAGGTTTTATTTGTATCGATTAAACGAAATTGAAACAAATTAAACGTGATTTGAATATCACGTTAGTGATGCTGATGATGGTGATGGAACAAATGGAATATATTCTGCTTTACAAGCAGAGGCGTAGCTGGAGGGGGGTGGTAAGGGGGCAGCCGCCCCGGGCGGCATAGCCAGGAGGGCGGCAAAATGAGCATAGAGTTGAAAAAATTGTTTTCAATTTATAAAACTACAAACAACTTGTTTCTTTTATATGACTATTCCTTAAGAACTACAGGAATATAAGATTTTCTTAATGTAAAATTAAGAACTACAACAAGTTCCAAAGAGTTTATGAAGTCGAACCCTGAGTGTCGAAATATTACAATTAACAAGGAATCAACTGGCGATCATAAAATGGATGTTATTAGCGACGAGGCAGTTGATAAATACAGTAAAGTTAACGACGTGAGTAGTGAGTACTTCAAACTGTGAAAGTGTCAAAGTACACTTACAAGATTCAGTTGGTTCTAGTACCATGGTTGATGTTGCATCGTGCAGTCTTGAAAACAGAACAGGCGACGAAGGACAGAAACCTCCCAAAAACACCCGCCTGATCGCTCACCCTCACCTACTTCCTCAGTCACTTCCTCCGACTCATCGATTTCATTACCCAACACAAGGTCCCGGAAAAGACAAGCCTCCCCCAAATCGGCCTCACCAATCCCCCAATCACGCCAATCGCCCGTACCCTCACCCTCTGCCCCCGCAAACCAGCAAAACCCTACCCCTACTAATACCCAACCACCCCCGCCGCCGCAAACCCAAACTTTATTAATCCTAAAACATACCAAGAATCCCAACAACCCAATCTTCCTCTCCAACCTTATCAAGACCAAGTGCCCAAAACTTCGGCTCCCCCGCAACTTCTACTCACCCAAAAACGCCATAACAACCCTGCACTTCTCATCCCTAGCAGATCTCCAATTATTCTGCAACTCTATACCGATGACCACCTTCGACCCAAACGTCGCATACAGGGCTTTCTACACAACCTACACAGAAACCCAAAGACCCCGCCAAAAACCCTAGTCGTCCGTGGAGTCGCCCAGGATATCGACATACTAGACTTCCAGGAAGCTTTGGAAGAGGACAAGCGCCTCCACATAGCTTTCTGTAAGCGCATTATTTCGGACCTGGGTCCGACCGGCCTAATCCGTGTCTTCAGCCACGACACGGAGACAATCAATTTACTTCTGACTGAAGGCGTCTTTGTCGCTGGTAGACATTACCGGACCGAAGAGTCAAGACAGACAGAACGACATATCCCATGTCCCCGATGTCACCTTTATGAACACACCGCCTCCTCCTGCTCATACCAACCCCGTTGCCGCGTATGTGGACACAAAACGCCTACTACCCTCTGCCCCCACACCAACCAAGACTATAGCTCGCCGTTCTGTGCTACGTGCAACTCCTCAACGGACCACTTCACAGGGCAAACAAAATGCCCGAAATACCCCAAACAGACACCTGTCCCTGCCTCTCAAGCCCCAGTCGTACCCATAATACCCGTAACACCTCCTAAAGCTAACCCATGGAAACACAGACTTTTCCTCCCTCAACTCTGCAATCGCCATCGCCTCTGCACCCACACAACCCACCCCCAACCCACGCAAACCAGCCGAGACCAAGACTCCGATGCAGAAACTACCCCGGAATCCCCCAGCGTTCCTACACATCCCGCAACCATCGACACTACAACCATCCTCGGCCTTTTCCAGTCGATGATGACTGACGTCCAGAAAATGATTACGGACATGACACGCTCGGTTTTTGACGCCCTCATTGCGGTCATCTACAACGTAACGGAACCTGCCTCGCATACCAAATTACGGACTAGCGTTAACCAAATTACGAAAAGACTATTTGACACTAGGACACTATTCAACCGTACCCCCGAAGGACTTACGATCCTTCACTCCAAATCCAAGCGGTAAGCTTAGATGGGAGAAGACGTCAGCGTGATCCGCAAGAACCATCTGACCCTTCTTCATCTCAACGTTCGTAGCCTCCGGGCTCGACATGATGAGCTCTTACACTTTCTGCAGGAATCACATACAGACGTCGCCACCCTCAACGAAACCTTCCTAACTGCCAGACATCGCCTGTTTTTCCCGGGCTATACCCTCTTCAGGCAGGACAACACTTATCACTCGGGGGGGAGTTGCGATACTAATTCGTAACTCACTCCGAGCACAAGTAGTACCTACACCAAACAGCCCGACCGACTCGCTTCTGGTCAAACTAAGTTTCGCAAACTCACCTCCCCTCTTCATAGCAACCTACTACTGCTCCCAAAGTGCCGACTTCGACGTCAACTACCTCCATCATTTGGCCACGACCTACACCTGTTTATTCTCTTCGGAGTTTTAACGCCCACCACCAACGTTTCGGAGACCGTTATAACACTGTTCGGGGCACGCAAGTGCTTCAAGTAGTCAATAACTTTGGTCTAAGGCACCATCGTACGCCATTTACCCGTCAGCCGGTAACTCCGGCCCAACAACCCACCTGTCCCGATAAGCTGATTACCTCAGCTGACATCTCCCGTAAAATAAGCGGGATCTCCCAAGGCCAGGATGTTGGCTCAGACCACATCACTATTCTTCTCACAATCGCTTACGGCCATGTAAAATACCCCACCCTGGAACCCCGCACGAGGGCCGTAACAGACTATAGCGCTGCCGATTGGCCTCTTTTCTCACAAGCTTTAGCTTCACTTATCTCCCCACTTCCCGCCCCACCCACCACCCCGCACAAACCGACGACTACAATGACTTCCTGACTACATCGATTCCGACGGCGATGGCACAGGCCATACCACTAAACAGGTCAGATACTCCCAACTCAGGCTCCCTCCCCCGGTCCTTACGCTAATACGCCGGAAACGGTGGATCCGTCGCCTCTTAAACAGAGACCGGTGGAACGAGCATCTCCGCTCGGAATACAGAAGACTCCGAAGCAAATGCAGTCAAGTGCGCCATTAAAGACTATCGTTCTTCCCGCCTTGAGAGCCTATGTACTTCAGTACAAGATTCCTTCCACACAGACACACCCCGCTTCTGGAAGCATGTCAAACGACTACACAGCCCGCCCAAATCTGATACCCCTCTCCTGCTCGACGACCGCCTTCTCGTCAGCGATGAGGAGAAGGCTGCTGTTTTTTGGGATACTCTCCAGTCTATCCATAGCCACCCCGACAGCCCGGACTTTGACGCCATCGCCGAACACTCTATAGACAATTTCTTAGCTAACCACGCTGACCTCTTCGCCCCTTACGACGTCCTGAACACAGACCACTACCATCCGCTGGAGCAGCCTATCGACCCAAACGACATCAAAGATCGACTTCTAAGTGTCGAAATACTGCCCCCGGCCTCGACGGAATACCAAATAGAATATTAAGAGCACTCCCCGACACAGCCTTAGAAGCCCTTGCACATCGCTATACCGCAAGTCTCCTCCTTGGATACGTCCCACGGGCCTGGAAACACGCCCATGTCCTCATGTTCCCCAAACCGCTCAAATCCGCCAGACTTCCGTTGAATTATCGCCCGATTTCTCTAACCCCTGCAATATCCAGGCTATTCGAGAAAATCCTCGTCGCCAGGATACGTCCCCATCTACAATCTCATAGCGTCCACCTACAATCTCATACAGTCTGAAGAGCAATCCTCCACGGATTTCGCCCTGGCTACAACATATACGACCAACTAGTTCGGGTTATCAGCGCCATCCAGGACAACTCGGCCCGCAAACGCCCGACCATCTTAGCCTTACTCGACATCCGCAAAGCCTTCGACTTTGTCTGGCACAACGGCCTCCGCTTCAAGATCCTCGGATGTCACTTTCCCCCAGAAATCATCAAATGGCTCTCCCAGTTCCTGGATGGACGCACTGCGCAAGTCCGAGTCCGCCAGCATCTCTCGACACCCTTCCACCTCAATGCCGGTGTCCCCCAAGGCTCCGCCATTAGCCCGTTACTTTACATAATTTTTACCAAAGACACCCCTCCCCCTCCGCCGACTTTACCATACACATCAGCAGGCCTAGCCCAGTACGCAGACGATACTGCCTACTGGGTTTCAGCAGGAGCACACTGGCAAGCCTCATCAAAATTACAGCAAATCCTAAGACCTTTCTTCGCCTTCTGTAACACATGGCAAATCACTGTAAACGCGGACAAAAGCCAAATTTGTGTTTTCAACTCCACCGGACGCAACATTAATCATTTCTATACTACACCAGTCCGCGTAGGCCCATCAACATATGGGCGTCACGCTTGACTCCAAACTTACTTGGCGACCCCATATCAAAAGAACATATTTGCTGCCCTCGCCCGTTCCCGCCTCCGTTCTCTCAGAACCCTCAGCAGACATAACTACTGCTTACCTGCTCCAGCGACTTACTAGGCCGAATCTACACCACCTGCATTCGTCCCATCATAACATACGCCCACCCAGTTCTCCTTACCGCATCCCCTGCCTACCTAGATCTCCACCGAATCACAGAACGACGAGCCCTAAGACTCATATACCGCCGACCACGCCGTACAAAGACCTCCAACGCAGCTCTGTATGCGCTAAACACCCACTTCCCAAACCTCGACTCCTTCCTCATTAAGTTAAACTGGAAGTATTCCCGCACTGTCTCACGCCGCATTTCCCTACAATCAATAAACAGAAATACCCGTAACACAAGCAGACCTTCCTACTTAATAAATCGCCTCCTCACAATAGCCAATGGTCCTCCCCCTAGACTTCCCCGTCGCCTGCGTCAAAGACACAGACACAATTAAACACACATAACAATCTCCCTCTTCATTAACCCCCAGCGGCAGACATTAGAAACACATATGCAGCCTAAATACTCAACAATACGCTAACTTCACCCAAACTCTAAACTCTAAACCCTATCTTCGCGCAACCTCATGAACTCACACAAAATATTTCCTCTCACTCACGTCCCAGCTTGTAATCCACAAATATGCCTACCTTGACGGCACCCTGTCGCCACCCACCAGCCTAGGCGACCTGCGTTACACGTCCCAGTCTTGGCCGCCCTCCAACAGAACATCGATGAAGAAATAAATAAACAAATATACCACCAAATACCCATAATGGCCGCCTCCATCTACCTCTCCCGTTCACTTCTGGCTACAAACTACACTTACACACAATAAACCCAACAAGCAATACACTCCCATCTACGTGCCGGTCTCAATACCTTCTCAACGGCCCGGTCAGCTGACGTACGTCACCCTACAATCCCATACCCACACGGCTGAAGGGAGCTTGCTCCAAAACAGCCCGAGTCCGGCCCAAATGGTCCGGTCTCAAACATCAACAAAAAAAAAAAAGGACAGAACATTACTAGCAACAATGTAGACCGTGTTCCCGGTGCTGCTCTACAAGAAATGGGAGCTTGGCCAAGCGAGAAATCTCAGTCCTTCCGAGATACTGGTGAATAGAGGAACAAGTCAGTTGCAGAACAAAGACAGCTATTTTCCTGAAGATGAAGCCGAACGATCTTTAAATAAGTATTGGTTTGATAAAACCTTGCAAAATGGCAAATAGGTAAATCGCACTTTGATGTGTTTTTCTCCAACTAAAAAAATCTCTGTTCTGCTTTTGTTGCATTTTATTTCCACAAAAAAAATGTCAAAGAAGCCATTTCAATACTAAAAAATGGGTGTTCGTCGTGGTGAAAGCTAAATCCCCATATTCAGGATAACGAAAAAATGCTCTGCGTTTTTTGAATGGAAGGAATTGGAACGTTCTTTAAATAAAGGGGGACTTATTGATGATCTGCTTCAGAAACAAATTAGTAAAGCAGTTAAGACGTGGAAAGAAATACTCGAACGGGTCATTGCTACAGTACAAAATCTGGCACTGATAGGACATCGAGAGTCAGTTACTAACGATCCAAGTCCTGGAAACTTTCTGGCTTTGTTAAAATACTTGGATACATTTTTAACATATAAAAATATACTTTGTACATAACATGTTAAGATACTTTGTTATGCTTTGGATAAATAAAGCATTCCCACTTCTAGAGACGCTAACGGACAAATTAAAAGTTTGGAGGAATGAACTGTGTGACAATGTCGTTACTGAGCCAGAGTAGGTATTAATGAAGGAGTGTCAGTATAACAAAGAGGATAAGAAGAAGCCCACGATGCTAGGGGAGTATGCAGATGATTCTGCATTAACCGTTCGGCAAGAAATGCGACGTTCTCTAATAGAAATTTGGACAAACTGTTAGTTGAAATTTCAAGCCGTTTCTCTAACATAAAAGAGTTAGAAAAACCCTCTGGGTTCCCCTGTAAATTTGAGGCGTACCTAAATGATGGGGATATACATTTTAAGGAACATCTTTCCCAAATCAATATTCAGTGCACAGTGCTTCCAAACCTGTATTCACATGACCTAAACAGTGAAGAATTGTTCAGTGACTTGAAAGACGTCATACTTTTATTTAAAAAGGAAAAAGTGAACGGAGAACAAAAAGACTTAACACCTCAGGGACTGCTACAGTACATTTCTTCAATGAGATTAGAATCCTAAGAAACACTAGCCTAAGAAACAGCTTTAAAAAATTTTCTTACTTTACCAGTGTCTGTCTTCTTGTGAAAGTTCGTTTAGTAAGCTCAAATTGATTAAATCGTACCTACGATCAACAGTATCTCAAGACAGGATATCAAATCTAGCGATACTTTCAATTGAAAACGACATTGCTTCGTCTTTAGATTATAGTGATGTAATAACCCTCTTTGCAGCAATTAAGACCAGGAAAGTTTCATTTTAAAATGTCGAATTTTAAATGTTTATTAAATATTTAAAATAATTATTAGTGTTTATTAATAGAATACGGAACCATTAACCTGTGATGGTAAGTGACTTATTTTATTACTTTTAATGTAATTCTTTGTTTAACTTTATGTTGTTTTAGGATATTGTTTTGACGATGCGTTGTTTATTATAACATTTCTACGTTATAAATTTTTTATATTACTACGTTTTTTATAATCTATATTTGTTAATAATAAATGTATACAAACTGAATAGCAGTAATATTATATGTAATTCTTAATTTTGACTTGACAAATATTGTTAAGACCTTTGCTGGACGTGCTTTCATTCAAAAATCTACACATTTCTGTTTACTAAGTACTTTGTTTACTGGATGAGCCTTAATTTTTGCTCTCTTGTCACCCTTTAATTGTGAATGTGAGGCGGCCGACGATCTCCTTGCCCCTGGCGCCAAAAGCCTAGCTACGCCACTGTTTACAAGATAACGTATTCTTCAAAATTCAGAACCTTAAGTGTAATATTGAAGGTACAGGAATAAGGTAATATTTGTTGCTCATACAGATAGGGGTATAGAAACAGGTTAAACAAATGATGATAATAAAAATTATTATCAGTAGGCCTATATAATTGAACGTTAAGTGGTGTCGGATACAGGAAGAAGTTACGTAACTCTTTAACAATGCACTTAAAGAGGTCGATGTGTCAATTTTTTAATTACCAGGTTTTGAAAACACTCTTATGATTAAGGAGAAGCGTGTGGATTTTGCGTGTATGTCTGTATAATAAATTATATTAATTAATATTAATTAATAAATTATATTATTAATTATAACAATATAATATATTATGCATATATAAATATTAATATAAATGTAAATATTAATATAAATGTAAATATTAATATATAATATATTAATATTATAATATATTATATTAATATATATATATTAATAAATTACATTAATAAATATAATATATATATATAATAAATTATATTTATTTTTATCGTTTCTTGGCAATACGATAGTTGTTAATTTCGTACACAAGTAAGGCATAAATCAGTTATGTACTTTTCTGTGTGTGTAAAAAAAATAGTAGCTAAGACGCAAAGTACAGAAGGTTCTCGACAAACATAATACGTTCCCGAAACTCGAGTACTGTACATGGTAGTAGTAGGATCGATTCTGTGAACTGTAGTACACAGTACTATAATGAAAGCGGTTATTATTCTCGCTTAAAATTACATCATATGATCACTGGAACTACAAAAAATACGTAATACAGTAAGACGCTAAATTAATCATTTCCGTACACTAGCAAAATTTATAACCAGTCTTTGTGAAACAGCCTACAGCACACACTTATAAAAAAAATTAATCACTTTACAGTTTGCATTTGTTTATATTAATAGACTAACATTAATTATGAAAAACCATAGTAGCGATAATAATAACAAATATTTGCACTTGTCTTGACGTTCATTCACTTCCTCGCATGTCCGTCAGTGTTCGAAAGTCCAAAGCTGTAGTACGAAACTTGAATAAAGGGTATTAATTTTGAAGGTCCGAAAAAGCGAAATGTGGGAAAGTCGAATGTCCGAAAGTAGAAGACCTCATGTCTTTAGAAAGATAGACATTTCCAATTTTTAAGAATAAAAAACAAATTTAATGGAAGAAATGTCAGACCTACTACTAACTACCTCGTTGTGACTGAACAGTGTTCTTTAAGGAGAATATGTATATGTGGTCCATTCAGCAGAATAATGAAATGTAAGTTTTTAGATTTGCATACTTCAATGATTCGTTTGTAAAATTGTGTGCAACAACAAAGGACAAACACATTCAATGGCGCCGATTAAGTTTCAGTGATGTAACTAACAATGCAATTGAGAACTGGTTGTGTCAATTTTTCAATTAAATGGTTTTTGAAAACTACTCGTAAGATTAGGGAGAAGCATGTGCATGTGCCAGTGAAGTGGCACGTTTTTCGTTAATCTCAAGTAAATTGTTTATTCTGAAGGAGGACGCAGCCAGATCACAAGGACGGCACGACGAGAAAAAACTTAGTATGTTATCTATGGGTGTGTCACGTGGAGTGTCTTACGCAAAAAAAGTTAATGAAAACGTTTTGGATAACAAACGTCCAGTACTGACCTCCCACTTAATACTTTTACTTAATATTATTACTGATACATTTCTTGCTGGCGAAATCCTCTGTACAAGCATTGACGCGTTAACATTTGTTTTGCAGACTCTTTCTGAAGTATAATAACGTTAACTATAATTTATGTCGTAACGATTAATTGCTTTAAATACAAACATTAATTTATACTACAAAATAGCGCGCTGCTGTTCATGTTAAATGTTTTGTCTACGATTTCAAATTCAGTTCTCATGAACGTATCAGTAGTACTATCACGACTATATATTTTATTAGATTTATGACACTAAATTTATGAAAAGTGAACACGAGAACTTTGGTAAATAAATATATAAAACTACACGTGCGCGCGCGCGCGCGCGCACACACACACACACACACACACACATACATACTCATATTCACATACACGCTGAGACACATTTAATTTGCCTACGCATCTAGTTTAAGTTAATGTTCTTATTTAGGTATGTTATGCTTGTATACTACCTAAGAACACATTAGACCGGCCAATCGAAAAAATTCATTCATCACGGCGCGGAGAGTTGCAGATTTTGAGCAACATTTTTGTGTGGAGAATTTCGTAAAAGTGGACAACAGCCAATGTAATTCGTTCCAGTACTATACACGGTAGCTTTCTGATTGACTTTTTGATTTTGAGAAATGGTTTTGTCTTTAACTTGAAGTTAAACAGAGATAAAGTAAGTAATTCTGTGTGACTTCGCCAGAATTGTTAAAAGAAGTAAATATTAAATGAAAGAAAATCGGACTTATAAAAAGAAAAGATAGAAAGTTCAGTAAAGCGTATTTTCTTAAAACAGACAACAGATTTGAGATTCACGAAATCGGTTTGTTAAAACGTATCGATTCAAACACTATTATTACGTGGTGAACTCAACATTGTGATTCGTTATTTTGAACTTGGATTATAGGTTAAGTAAGTTTGTAAGTAGAAGCTGTATAGTGAATCTCGGCGAACATTTGCAGTAGAATGGAAGTGTTGAAGTAATAAAGATTTAAACAGTTCTTTGACGGTGGCGATTAGGACCTGACGTGATACAATGCGAATTGCTTAGAGACTCGGCAACTTAAGACTGCTCACTGACAGATCTGCTGTACTACTGTGGTGTTATGGAGGAAACACAGATCATTACTACTGGACATGCCCTTTAGGAAGTACTTCCACGCCTCATGTAAGTAAAACATTTTGC
The DNA here is from genome assembly GCA_034769895.1 of Magicicada septendecula. Taxonomy (NCBI): domain Eukaryota; kingdom Metazoa; phylum Arthropoda; class Insecta; order Hemiptera; family Cicadidae; genus Magicicada; species Magicicada septendecula. Next base: position 986,109,261 of record CM068367.1, on the reverse strand, counting down.
AATTATATAATTTAAATAAGTACAGAACATTGGGTACAAAAAGCGGTCCAAATGTGAGACTAGATTTCTAACGTTATAGTGGATAAAAAGGAAATCACAGGGAAGTCAAGCTACTTATGGACGAGACAGTTTTTTCTATGTATGCCGTGAGACAAAAAGCCTCACTCTGCTAGAGAAGCACGAAAGCTGATTGCAAGCCAGTGAAAGGAGACTTTTAAGGAGGGAAGCTGTTAAGAACTAGAAGAGAACGTATTAGGGAATATGACCGTCAGAAATGTGTTCCAGCAGGAATCAGATGTCGAGATAGTAGAGAGAAGGCACTGCAATGGCCATGTAACGAGGTGCATATAATATTTATGCAAATATTTATATAATAAATTTACATTACACAATAGTAATTACAAATATGCTTCGACGTTTTGGTGGTGATATTTTAATAATTTTTATTGAACTAAAGAAGCAAACGTATAAAAATACAAGTTGTGTACTACGCAGGATTAACAGGAAATAGTGTTTATAAATTAAGAAATCGAAAAGTGACTCCTTACAAATAAACAAGACTAATTTGTAGAAAATCTATATACAGGCAGAAATGAACATATTGTGGTAATGATAACAAAGAATATGTGTAGAGAACGGTTGGACAGAGCCTGCAACGTGAGACCTACTACCTTTAGCTGGTGTAAATGGTCACAGTTTTGGTAGATTGTATCCGTCTGTCCTTCAGTGTCCTTCGCTTTTAACATTGAAACTGTTGGGTCATCGAGGAGTCATGTATAGCTCGATAACAAACCAGAAAACCCGTAAACAATGAAAAACTGTATTTTTTATATTTATTTTAAATGTAAAGTATGAGACGCAGACACAATTCAATACACAGATAACGCAGTGCTAACTGAACAATACGTAGGTAGTCTAGAGATAGTGTTTTAATCGCACTCCTAGAAACTCATCACTCAAGATTTAGGTTTGATTATACGATAAGGGCTCAGTTTTTTATAAATGTAACATGGGACGCGAACGTTATTATGAGATTTAATGTATTGCTATGAAAAAGAATAACGAAGTCACGTTATAGAATGGACAAAAGAAATTACGGATTAGAATTCCTACATATAGGGGCATAACCAGGATTTCATTCTGGGAGGGTTCTGGCGGTACTCGGGGGGGGGGGGGGGGCTTAGATTTTTGTAAATAAAACTGCAAAAATTAAAGAAAAAGTTGTTATTTGTTGTTTCCTTTGTTGTAATCAAGGATGTAACATAATGTGGAAACATAAAGGTTACATTACTAATAGATAGAATATGTTAGGCCTACATAAAATTTAAAAAAGTAAAAAAATAAATAAAAATAAAATAAACGATTCCAGACAACTGACAACTGATCTCTCATCTTCTACAGTCCAACTGATTAATGTTAAATGTTTTGTACGATTTTTTTTTTTTAATTTGGCCTAGTTCACACAGAAATGAATAAAAGCTTTTCACAAAATATCCACTACAGGTCCTCAAAAACAAATATTTTCAAAATCGCTCTATGGAATGCGCAAACACGTCATTAGCCGCAAATTTTGTTGCCATTAGCGTATGTATATAAACCATCCAACCGGCAGAGGCTATGGAGCGCTTGTAATCGGCGTTCGGTCTTACGTTTACGTATGTACAGTATAATGGGCACGTTAAGACATTAATTGTTGATTTGTTTTCAAAATACTAATAGAGCACTCAATTAAAAAATAAGGAAGCATTAAATATAGATCGAGAAAGCATGTAGCTATATCTGTTTAAGATTCTAATCGCAAGCAAAACATTGTTTACTATGTAAACTTCTTAAGGCCCTGTAAAATAAATTACTTCACTATAAATATCTTAAACAGATTTAGAGACACTGCGGTCTAAATAAAAATTCTAAACTCGTTTTCTACTGGTTAAGCGAAAAAAGCTAGGATATCTCAAAAACTAGGATACAAATTTGAACCTTCCTTAACTATCTACAGAACTAGCGATGTTTATATGAAATGCTTTCATAGTCACAATCATTCCGCAATTAAGAATGTTCGTATACATATAACTAATTAGCCTAATTACTTAATTCGACTAAAATGATAACATTGCTACCGACAAATTATTGCGGATTTTGACATTTCCTTTTCTCTGAGTTACCCCCAAAACTCCCCTCATTGAGCCACTGCTATATATAATCGGATCATTTGATTCACAACAACTTATTCGCTTACAATAAACCTGAGGCACAAAGTCGAACTGTTTCTTCAATACCTAAAATACCTAAATACCTTTGGTTAAATATATTTCCTGTAGTAAAGCGCTCGTTCGCATGAGAACGTGTTCACGTTCTGAATTTCTAAGATATTAGTGAACATAAAAAATTAGCAAACATAAATTTATTGTGTTTACTATGGTCATAAAAAAAAATAGAAAAACGCTCCTTTGAAGTGAATGAAATGTCTAGCAGGGTGATGACTTTGGAAGACAAAAATGTAGGATATTTTGTGTATACGAATATAAGTTTACGTAAAATCACATAATTTTTCTGACAGTTAACAATAAAACTGACACCTGCCTATCAATCTCAAATGAGGTGCAAAAACTCCTTTTGCTGGAAGTCATAGTCATACTGCCATCTGAAGGAATTATAGTGTCTAGTTCTGTACTACCATAAGTATAGAGTAGGCCTATATCAAATTCTGATCGCCTGTGATTATGTGTTTGAAAATAAGTTTATACGTACACGTACACGCGCGCGTGCGCGCGCGCGCACACACACACACACACACACAACAAAGATCATGTATTCAGTCACTAAATCAAGACAATAACTTCTCAGTTTATATGAAGCATTCTGCATCAAGATTCAATCTGCTGGAAGACTGTTTCTCTACTGAACAGTAACGGTGAAGAAACAAAATAAAAATTAAATATGTATTACGTAGAAGATCTAAGCCATTAATGGACGTGTACATTATATAACATTAACATTGTAATACTATAACAATATTTTATATTACATTAAATGTTATTTTAATTATACCGATGTAATTTATGTAAGTGAAACTAAACAGAATCACAAAATTAACACCCCTAACTTCCAATAACCCCCATTCTGTACACTTCATACAGTACTATAAATGTTTTCATTAAGTTAGATCACGGTAGACCATTGCGTATGTGTGCGCGCACTCGGGTTTCCTAGCCTTCATTCTAAATCACAGATTTTGACTTCTTGCTTCTCCCGTCCTTGCCATAATTGCAGTACAGGAAGTACAGTACAGTATGCATTGCTTTTGTCGCACATGACACCATTACTCTCATTCCTTTTATCGGGTTGTCAGCTGTCTTTGACACATTCACTGCCACTAGGACTTGCGTATATTTAAATTACTGACACTCTGTAAAATGCGTATATTTAATACATAAGTACGGGGTTTTCATCCTGAATTATTATGGACATTCTAATATGCACCATGATGTTTCGATAATGTACTTAAACTGACGCATACACTTGATAGCTAAAATAACGTTACTTAATAGGAATGGAGATTTTAGACTGGGGAACTAGACATGTTAAATACAAATATAAATACAAGCAAACTAGTGAAAAGCTGCTTCGCAGGTGTTACGCCAATAAGTTTTTAATTCAAAAATGTTTTGAAGTTCTGAAGCCATGTCAACTACTTATAAAGTTACTCTCAAACGCCAAACGAATTTCGAACTTGTATATAGTTTTCATGCTTCTAAATATTGCTATATCTTTATACAGTGATTTATTGCGTTTGTAAATGTAATGTACTATGTTAACGTATGAAATAAATAGTTAAAGCAATGCTTTAGGCAGGAGCTTACTTGTCTGTAGCAAATGTTGAACAATTATATCGTTTGCGATTTGTCTTCCTGGCCAAGTACTAACAACATAATTATGTATTCAAGAAAATGTATTTTGCTGCCGTTCAACATAACAAAAATTAACTTTTTTGTTTTAGTTATCTGAACGTTTATGTACAAAATATCCTATTTTTGTCTTTTGGATACCCGTAGAAACACATTTAAAATAAATATGAGTAACTACTTAATTAATGAATTTAATTTTCTTGACTAATGTATACTTTAATTAATTCAATTACTTTATTACATTAAATGATTTCATAAGATTATTTGTATACGAGTAGATAGTTTTTGTGGAAGCATTTATTTTTGTAATAATTCTCTTCTAGTGTAAGATCCAGTATTCCAGATTATAGATTCCGATATTCAAGCAAGATTATGGCTTACACTCGGTTGTATTTCAAGCATATCATAAAACATTAAATAGACTCGCTTCATATAGCCTACAATAAGCGTGTTCCATGAACTCTGTTTAGGCTGCCAAAGGTTTCTCGTACTCTTCCTTTCATCAAATGAATAAGTATGATTTATGATTCATATACACACAACTATTTGATTTATGTGTTATGTTACAAACGTGGCTAGTAAGAATTCAAGTAGACCTACATTTTATTAATACTGTCTCGGCTAGAAGGATAATGTTCGGAAGTCTTTGACGTAACAATGTGTTCTCAACTGCGCGGTACTTGCCAACGTCTCTGTGCAACAATCAGATTGGATCTAGTTTACCGTTTTGAGTCCACATATTGTACTCCTAACCACAGCCTAACACTTTCAATGGAGCCGACATTCTACTGCTGGTTAACGATGTTACAGTTACCTTCAAGCTCCACATGCTCTGTTATAGTTGTTACTAGCGTAGTAACTTAGTTGTTATATTTGTACTAGATCAAATCTGTTATAGTTTGTACTAACATGTTATAGGTGTAAAGTATATATCACATAAGGTAGGCCTACGGTATATTACGTGAACCGTAATAAGGTATATTATTATATACCTTAATATATATCACAACAGTTCCAGATAAATATCACAACAGCATACTTTTTCCGTCGCTGTATTCTAACCGTTTTTATTCTTTCTTTCTCTAATCATAAAACTATTTTCCTAAACAAAGTGTGTGCAATTAGTGATTCATATTTTGCGGACACTACTAACGAGACTCTCGTACGAGATACCTTGAGATATCACGCAGTCTAGATTGAACTGGTTCATAACGGTCCTTTACTCTCATTACAGTGTAAATTTTTTTCACGCTGTAACTTTTTGTTCCCGTTTGGATAAGAACAATTAACTCTGTTATGCGAGTGATAAACAAATTACACGAAATTCGTAACTATGATTTATCACAGAAATGATAAGTGGTTTTAATCTAAGTTTACACTTGCGAACGAGGAGTGATTACATAACAACCTTATGGCGATGCAGACCCCTGAACTGGGTGTGTAGTGTAGTCACACATTGTTTACTAGTGCTTATCAATCGGTCATAAGGCAGAATATATCTCGCGCTAAAGTCTGCGAAGTCACTGCTACAGAATATTAGTAACCACACCGCATACTGTTTTATTCCAAAATGTATTTTTTACGTTATATTTTAAAAATCCTAATTAATATAAGGTATTAATCCAGGATACTACTCATAGGCAAAAAGGTATATGCATACGCAGAAACACGTATAGAGTAGTGTTATATACTAAATTATTTGGCCAGCGTAATGGCTTTCACGCTTAGAAAGTAAAATTACTGTCAGTGAAATGGAAATGCCTTCTGTTTGATCTATATACGTATGTCATGTCCTTGTAGGTATTACCTTTGTAACAGTAAACAAGCATTTGGTGTAAGCCTATCGGTTACTCGCTCCAGTCACGCACGCACACACTATCACTCTATCTTTGTCTTTCTCTCTCATTGGTCCTTAAATCTATACCGTGTGGAATTCGAAATATTTTTGCTTTCCATGCCCAAATATTTTAAGAAAAGATTTATACCGAAACATTTATAGTCACTAAACATGATACGCATAACGTGTATCATAATACGTCTACACACATAAACTACCCGCCCTCCAACTCAGAACTGTAAAACAAAATCTTAAGGAAACGAATTTTAGTATACGATGCTTATGCAAATCAGCGAAGCGACCTAGTTTGTTACTAGAAAAGTCTGCTCTTGGAAAGCGAAGGGTTTGTTACAAAAAATGTCTTCAATTTTTCAATTTAGAATTACTATAATAGTATCATATACTATTAGTATCATATACGAGAGTATCGTTTTTGTAGAAAACCATGAGTTCAAAACTCAGTATAATAGTTTGGAGCACGAGCTTATTTTTATGAGCGAAAATTTCCATAGCCTAAGTTCACTTATTTACAACTATGTAATTACAGCATTAGAAGTTATGAAAAGTATATGCTTTACGGACTAATTGTAAAAAAGAAGTATCATCAAATAAAGGGATAAAAGTTATGCACGATTGTAAATGTCAAATAAGGAATAGTAAGGAAATGAAAATATTAGAACAAGAACATGTGCATGTAACGCAGTCAAGGGTAGCAACAATAGCCACTTACCGGTTGTTATACTTTATAACTTGATAAATTAATTATGCCACTACTTTACAAACAAAATATTTATGTGTATCATACATATCGTTATGTGAAACTATTCGACGATTATCTGGTGTACTACGATGTTTTATTTCCGTCTTAAAAATAATGTTACTAATAAAATGTTGAAAAAATATTTAAAGGAGTTTATTTCATCCTAAACGTAGAGTTATGCAACGAACTACAACATTGTTAAATTTTTCTCAGGAATTTTTAAAAATATACAACTAATGTAAATCCTTACGGGAGTGAGAACTCACGAATTTGCGGCAAACTGTGGATTTCAACGACTCTTCGGACTTTTTCAGAAAAAAAGTCTTTCAGAAAAATTTTTCGCGCATTCTGTATGTGGCATCTTAATGAAAATACTGACGCTACTCAATAAATCGCGCTTAGTTGATAGTAACAGCAAACGTTTCACGCATTCTGTCATGTAGCATCCTCACTGGTAATGTTGAGACTCCTCAGTCTCAGTGAACAACACAACACTAAATGAACGAAACGTTCGCTGGTAATATCAGTATAAGTACAAAGTGATTGTTAAGCGAAAAAGTTTGTTAAAAATTCGACCACGAATGTCGGCGATCGAAAAAATAAACCTGCATACGTTAATGTATGTCTCACTAAAAATACATATGATAATTATTATAAAATTAGTTGCTAATTTAATAATAAATAACTTGTTTTCAAACACTGAATTCTTAACGCACCTTATATTTAGTTAAAAGATCTCTTTTATTCGTTATCACAAATATACACAGACCGTTTATCTTCAAGACAAATATTATTACTATTAGCGAATACATTATAATACTTATATTTTGGCTCTTTGTACCTCTAATGTGGACAGCGTATGTATTTAATATATACTTACTTGTAGTAACTCTTAAATATAGTTTTTGTGTAAATATAGAGAAAAATAACAAAAGAGATGTCTGAGTGACGTATATGACAGCTTAAATGTTCACCCACTCACGTAAATATTTTTGTTCCCACACAATAATTTCCACATACAGTTGTCTTAATATTTTAAATATAGTGAATTAATACGTACATAAACACATAAACATTTCAATTATAAGAAATTATCAAACCGATTTTTCTAAGTAAATTACAGAAAATATTAAAAATTAAAATTAATGAATGTCAGTACCTAGATGGACATCAGTGCCTGGCCGCAACGACAGTACGGATTGATCTGTCAGAAAGCTTACCACTGCACGGTCAGTATCATAACCTTGTCAACAAATATAAAGGTCACCCCCTCGACACACCACTATGTTTTTACACAGTTTATCGTTAGCCCATGCAATTTTTTAGACGTTTGGCCCATTCTATATTGGCGATAAGCAGCGTGCGTTTGGGATACATGCCTTGGCAACTATCGGTATACCGGTTGGCCGTTCTCTAACGTGGAAGATAGTAAAACTTCACCCTGGGCACATAGTACAAATTTAATGAAGTTCACTATGAAAGCTGTAGCAGTAAATTAAATCACTCTTCAAACAAATTATAAGTCGGAAAGGAGTATTAAAAGTAAGATAAATTTGAAATACCGCATCAAATCATGAGAAGATTTATAGAAAACTTGCCGAAGGACTATAGTAAATCTTTAGGAAATTGCAAGTAGTTAATAGTTTTGCCCATCCCGGTCCTCCACTAGGTACTGCATACATAATGTATACTTAAATATTGTAAATAAGTCACATTTAGACGGAACAATGTGATTCATTTTCTCAAACTGAAAAAAAAATAGCTTTAATCGATAAAACTATACCGAGTAGTAAAGGTGATGCAAAACATCTGTACAGCTCCGACACATGGGGATACACTCTGGGTCTAGCTAATTTGAAAGCGAACTTACAAAGCCTACTTTCTATACTTTGTAGCCAAATCAGTTTTCTCTCACTCGTTCTCTATATTTCCAAAACACTTTTCCTGGACACTTGGATTAACACAAACGTAGCACACACAGACAGATGGTAATGAGTTAAAATTATGTTACAACGATACTTACAGGTACAGTAGCGACGACTTCATTCGTCTTGTAAAGTGGGTGTTGTTTACAAGTAACTACTATTAAATACTTGCCATGGTTAATAAAAAAAACACATGTTGAGTAGTTGTGTACAATGACATTGATTAGGTGGTCAGCAAAGATTAGTTTGCATCACCGGTTACATAATTTTTCAAGACTAGACTTTACGCCTTTGTGAATCTCGAGTGCTTTATTTTGATAAGACGTCATAATATTTAAATTTAATTGCTAAGCCGCAATGCCTTTCCCTTAGTCACAGATACTAAGTTGACATACCAATTTAACTCGGTTTTCAAAACCATACTTACGTTTTATAATACGTAATTACACCGAAATAAATTACGTTGACGCGTCCAATTAATCCGCCCCTACCACGTCATCATAGACTGTACAGTTGACGTCAAATATAGCAAAATATCCGTGCTTAGATTAAACTAAACTGAACTAAACTATACAGTAACTTTATAGTGTCACGAAGGGTCAGCTTCGTAACTAAATGGGAAACGTTTGTGTAAAAATATTTATATAAACTAATTTATTATCCAATATAAGTTGAATCAGCAGGCCGGAGAGATAATGTGTATTATTGACTTTGGTACTACTCGCTAGGGTACTAAAGTAATATGTACTCATACTTACGTATTTTAAAAATTAAAATATTGTTTTCACCAATATAACATGTAACAGGCGAGTGGAAGCTTATGCATGTATTATTTGTCCACAACAGAAGTGAAAATTCAAGTAAATTGCTTTTTTGTTTATACTGTGCCTAAATATAGATAATGATGCTGTTAAAGAAGTCTTTGATTGATTATTGCTATAGACACTTCGGAACGCAAGAGTTGCTTGATGACGAACATGTAGCTAATTGAAATGGAGACAGTACTTGCCTTGCTCGAAAGGACCACTTGTTTTATAACACTTAGCCAGTACACGAGTGTGACTATTATCTTGACGTAAAGTTAATTACAGAGGAAGAGGAAGAGGAAGTAAAATATAAATGTGTGTTTGTGTGTGATTATTGTTCTCGTTAACGCGTGCGTTCTCAGTCTTTCCAGAGATTTCCTACAAAAAGGTTGTCCAGTTCACTTTACCACGGTACTTGACCAGGTCATACCCCATGTTGCAAAGAACTGACATTGTAGAGTTAACATGCTTTGGTCTCCAATCTATTATTTTATGCGGTGATCATCAGGCACAAGCAGATTTCTTCTGAAGGTCTCAACCAACGTAGGCGCATCGATGCCAGTTGTCGGTAAAGCGAATGCAAACTAGTTCGTACGCGATTTTCTACTCAAACTCTGCTCCCGCTGAGTACAAAGTTCCTTAAATTATTTCTTTTGTTTGCAGATTTCTAAATTTCGAGAGCGATGTCCGACAATTTTCTCTGCACACCGTCTTCATTGTGTAATCCGAACACCCCAGACACTTTATGCTTGCCACTGCTACAGACTGAAATTGAGCGCAGAGTTGGTGCCTATGTTGGTAAAATGCAAGAATTTCGATACCCGTGTTAGACATATCACCGAGAGACCCATTTCGCTTGGCTGACCTGTTATACAGACACTACTTGCAACACAAAACTGGGAACTTCGACATCGTTAGCCAAGTCGTCAATATGCTACTGCTGTGGCTTGATCTGCCAACAGCCGCTCCAGCTCAATATCAGCGTCAAGAAACACGCGATTACTTGAGTCCCTTAAAAAAATCACCCAACATCTTACTTGTCTGAATTTCATAATGAAGGTGACCCCCATAAAAGGATCTTGGTACAGATGCTTCAACATTACACTCTCTGAACATGTCATAGCTAAGGAGTCCGCCGAGAACGTGAAGTTGGAAACGATTGAGCACGATAAGAATTCTGAATTGCTCATGGGTCAGCAACAGAGTGTACGTTGGAACGAAGACAAGAGTTTGAAATTGCTCATGGGTCAGCAACAGAGTGTACGTTGGAACGAAGACAAGAGTTTGGAATTGCTCATGGGTCAGCAACAGAGTGTACGTTGGAACGAAGACAAGAGTTTGGAATTTCTCATGGGTCAGCAACAGATTGTACGTTGGAACGAAGACAAGAGTTTGGAATTGGCCCATCAGGTACCATGAGTACGCCGCAAAGACTTGATGTCTCCTACCATCTACTTGAACCATCCGCAAATCGGGACGTTTGCGTTCAGAGTGGATCTCGTGAGTTAAGGTGAAGGGATAGATATGGAGTCACAGAATTTGCTTTACATGGCCATGAAGAAATTGCGACTGAGCGTGACAAGTCGTTTTCATTCTCTCTTCAAATGTCTCAGCAACTCAGTAATCTGATGACTGAAGACGAGGAGTTCTTATGGGTGGCGTAGAGAAGAACTTGTTTTTCTTGTCTTGGATATCTACCTGCGTCCAGAGCTTGCCCATTCACACGGACGATATGGGAAATCATTTCGTACACGTAAATACATATGAAATCACAAACGACTAACGATAAATGTATTTCGGCCGTGTTTGCAATGGATACAAGGATTTAGGAGAGTTTTTCTGTATTTTTATCAATTTCGTGTAAAGTATTACCGTACTCTATATGCCAGTAATTTTTCACATTGTATACTGAATTTTTATGTTGTCATTTTGTTACCTTTAAGTTAAAATATTTTACATTCTTATATTCACTGAGTTGTATAGTTGTACAAATTTATAATATACAAATTTATTTTCATGTAATTATTACAAACTTGTACGAGAACGTATGGGTTACCAGTGGTGGATTAAGCAAGCAATTTTGGGGGAGGGGTGACAGTTGACTTGGGGGGGTTGGACCATTTTTTTAATGGTGTACGTCCTAAAGCATAGACGATAGGAATGAGTGAAGATAAAAGTAGTGTGTGTGTTATGTAATCAAGACAATAAGTTCATTAACATATAAGTGTAAATACATATCTGTTTGTCAGTTCATTGTCAGTTTCTATTAATATTATTCACTTACTGTTTAAAATATACACTACTCATTTCAGTTATGTATCAAACAAAAATTAACATGGAAGTATGGTACAGTTACAATTTAAAGTAATTTTAGAGTAAAACCACGAAATTACATAATTTGATATAAAATGTGTATCATATTCACAATCACAAATATGTATCATATTCACAATCACAAAACGACAAAAAATTTCGTCCGAAGTGACCATTCCTCCCGCCGTAGATCCGCGCCTTCTGGCTACTATGCTGCTTTTTGTTGGACCACTTTAGTCCTACAGTGAGATAGAAAAGCTAGTTTAACTTGACATTTTCTTGTTAACATATAAGTGAAACAACAATAATAATTTATTTACAAAATTGTTGTATTGCAATACAACCATCAGATAGGTGATTATTGCAATACAACCATCAGATAGGTGATTTAGTATGTCTGTGGCCGAACGAGAAAGAAATTTTCAGGGTTCAAGGAATTTCTAGGAAATATCTGTCACTTATGAAAATATCGGTATGGAGAACCATACATGACTTCCATGTTCTAAGATTTATATTTAAAATCATTTTCTAAATGAAATATTTCCATAGAAACTACTTCTTTCTTCAGTCTTAATCACAGTACTGTGGTCACTAACGTATACCACCTCACGTTATAACACTCGATTTTCACTGATGATGGAAGTCGATGGCACTGCCGAAACGTCTGGTTTTGCAGAAAACTTCGGTCTACGGCCAAACAGGACGGGAAGGAATTTTAACAACAAACTACTACTTTGTTAGCGATAACGTAGTACATATATAAAAAATTATCCCCCCCTCTTCAACTAAAATTTCCATTTATCGAAAATTACCCCCACCCCGTTCAACTAGCCTCTTCATTTATAGATATTTCATCTACGTTTCTACAGTGGATTATTAAGATCTTCTTATCAGGATACTTTATTTATCAAAATTAAGTACTTTACTCTTGTTACAACAAAAAATGTTTCAGGTAAACTACCCTTTCCCCCTAACCGATCTTCACAAAAATCAATAGCCCTTGAGTCCTCTACAACTCAAGCACATATGTAAAAAATTATTTGATTCTGTTTGAATTTACGGCAATTATCGTTCGTCATGAAAAAATGTCTCTTGTTACAACATAAAATGTTGCAGGTAAACTACTCCATTCCCTTAACCAATCTTCACCAAAATCAACAGGCCTTGAGTTCTCTATAATGTAGGGAAGTATGCAAAACATTATTTGATTCTGTTTGAATGTGCGGCAGTTATCGTTCGTCATAGAAACAATTACTATTGTTAAAACATTAAAAGTGGCAGGTAAACTACCCCTTTCCCTTAACCGATCTTCACCAAAATCAAGAGGCCTTGAGTCCTCTACAAATCAGACACATATTGCAAGGTAACAGGTTATAGCCCAGACCAGACTTGCAGAAAAGAATGCACAATTAGTGAAATTTAATACATTTATTGTTCTTTCTTGTACACACTTTGTATTAAAATGTTCTTTTGTTATGTGACATAAATTAATTTCTTGTAGTTAAAAAAAAACTGCCTTGAAATATCTTTAAATACTGTAAATACTTTCTTGCTTTAAACAGTTCTGTAATTTTTTTAAGTGTTCAAAGTCTTCTTTTTAAACAAAATTATTTTAAATTAATGTTCTTTGACGTTATACTTGAAAGTTTTATAATTTTGATAACAATTTTAAATTTGGTTTCCCTGCTTGGTCGTCTTCTCTGTTCTCCCGGTCGACGATCTCGATCCGGCTTCCAGCGATCCGTCGTCTCGGTTCACGTTCCAGCAACCGCCTCCAGGTACTGCCTTGCTCCAGGTCTCCGTATTCCAGCCGCCACGATCAGCAAACGATGCTCAGGAACGGTAGTCGAATATCTCGCACTCCGTGATGGTTTCCTGCTGACAATCGCAGCTAACACGACTCTACGGGCCCAAGCACTGTCTGGAATTGATGTTGCCCACTGCGACCGCCTTCGCTGAGTACAGTATGACGTTCTTTCAGAGAGAGAGAGAGCTTTCAGAGAGAGATGAGAGAAGACTGGCTACTCCTTTTATAATCAGCTGAATGTATGCCGCTGCGCTACCGAGTGACGTCACCGCCGATATGCGCGTAGGCGTCGTTTCTATTTACGCTATTATATTCAGTAGCGCCCACGTGCACGCCGACTTCCTTGTTCTTGAATCTTCTAGAACACATCTTTGTAACACATGAATAACTTCCCTAACCTTCTATTTGCTACCCACATTACACAACACTTCACTCACATATTAAATTCTATCTTCATAGTTTTTATATTGTCTTATTTTCTACTTTATCCTATTAATTCTAATTATTTTATTAATACTATTTATTTCCACACATTCTTTTATTGTTTGGGACATTTATAATAGCTGATAATCATTTTCTCCATATTCACCTATACTGAGACAGTTTGTCACGTTGCAAGCCTCCAGGTTAAATAAAAAAAAATTTTTTATTTTCTTCGAAAATTAATGTTTTTCCTTTTTTTTTAATTAAAAACATTCTTCTTATATAACCCTCTAAACAAATAATATAACCCAAAATATAACAAGAAATTTTCACAAACTAAAACGTAATTAATTCTTCATTTAATGTCTTTCTTAATTCTTAATACTATGCAATGTGGCAACTATGTCTATTGGTTTTCATCTTAATTTTTCAGCTAATATACTGTACATCCATTCATACATAGTGGTTTTCTATGAGCGAGTTGCATATCAGTAGGTGCATTCCATCGTATTATCATTATTATTATTATTTATTATTTTTTATTTTTTACTCAGGGTTATGTATTTATGGATTCGATCGTTCACGAGGGTAATATTTCCTCAATGATGCGCCATGATATTTTCCAATTATCTTGTTATGATCTTCATCAACTACGATGAAAGAATTCCTTCCAACACGTTCTCTTAGCTTATAAGGACCATTAAATAATCTGAAGAACTTAGCCGATGTGTTATCTTCAGAACGGCCCACTGGATTTGCCTTCAGAAGGACCATTTCTCCTTCCTGAAACTTCAAAGTTCTATGTGTATCATTGAACACCCGTGCCCGTTGGTCAGCCGTCTGCTCTATCCGGGTTTTGGCTATGTTTTGCTTTATGTGCATCGGTAGCGGTAGGTTCTGGGTCTCTAGTTTTTTATGTGCCTCTCCCAAAACCTGGTAGGTTGCTTACCTGAGTGCAGTTCTGTAGGTGTAAAGCCCGTCGTGGTGTTATAATTCTCATTTAGCGACTGCTCAAAGAACCGTATGTAATCCGGCCACATGTTTTGTATGCCATGACAGTAGGTCCGAAACAATCGTCCCAGCTCCTTATTTACCCTTTCGGCAAGGTTCCCTTGTGGTCGCCGAATAGCCGTAAGGATCGGTTGGATACCATTCGTCTCGAGGGTAGTAGACCATCGCACATTCTGGAACTGCTATCCTTGGTCACTAAGGATCCTCTTAACAAGTCCATTCTCTGGGATATATTTCTTGAGAATCGCTGTTAACACCGCTTTGGTTGTAGGTCGGATTACTACAGGGTACAGTCTGAAGTTCTTGGCGAAGGCACCTATGCATACGATCAGGTGTCTTAATCTGCGAAGGCCTCGCGGAAGTGGACCTAAGAAATCAACACATAGCAACTCACCTTTCCCTTGCGTGACAATCCCTTGTTGTTCAATATACGTGTGCAGATTCGGAGATTTTGCCGTTTGACATCATGGCATGTCCTCAAAATACTGCGAATCCTCCGCACCATATTGTTACATATGAAATCCTCATTAAGTGCTAAGTAACATCGATATGGGCCAGTATGTGCTAAGCTTTCATGGCAGGCCCACGTTATTGATTCTAACATGCTACTTGGAAGCACAATTTTCCATTTTTCATTCATTAATTTATATAAAATATTATTAACACAGCTGTACCGCGGCTTTTCCTTACGAAGTATACTCATTTTTATTTTGTTAATGTTAGGGTCCGTGTCTTGTTCTAAATGGATACTAGCTAAGCGCTGCCGTAACTCTGGCTTTATCTCATATTGCATAGCTAATATTTTTACGTTACTAGGATCCGACTCATACTCTTCAGTAAATTCAGGCGCGTACCTACTCAACGTATCTGCTATTTCATTATTACTTGCTTTAATATATTTAACAGTGAAGTCGTATTCCTGAATCGTCATTATCCAGCGAGTCATCCTGGCGTTGGTTAATCTACATCTGAGAAGAAAGGATAATGCTTGGTTATCTGTATGAATTTTAAAGTGTGTGCCGCATAGATAGTATCGAAATTTATTTAAAGCATAAATAACCGCCAATATTTCTTTTCCTGATGTAAAATAGTTTTTCTCGGCTCCTTTAAGGGTACGGTTTACATACGAGATTGACACGATGTTCTCCCGTAGTGTCCCACTGATATAACACAGCGCCGATAGCACTATCACTAGCATCAGTTTGCAACACATAAGTACCTTCGTCATTCGGATGAAACAATTGTAAATTATTTTTAAATACATTCTTAATCTTCTCAAACGCGACTTGGTGCTTATCTTCCCACATCCATTTATGCCCCTTTTTGAGTAACTCTAATAAAGGTGTTATTGTTTTTCAATAATTCGGCGAAAACCGACGATAGTACCCAGTTAACCAAAGGAAAGCTCTAACGTCTTTAACCTTTTTAGGTGTTGGGAATTTCACAATACTGTCAATTTTCGCTGGATCTGTTCTAATACCGTCAGCATTAATGCTATGCCCCAAGAATTTAATTTCTGATTTAATGAAATCACATTTCGATTGTTTCAAAACTAGGTTAGCCTTACGGAGCTTACTCAACACTATGTCGAGGTGTTCTAAGTGTTCCTCGAACGATTTAGACACGATAAGAATGTCATCCACGAAAATGCTGACAAATTCCTCTACTTCGGGACCCAGTGCTAGTTCTAAACATTTAATAATTGCCGCTAGACTTGTCACGAGTCCGAAAGGTACTACTTTAAATTGGTAGCTTTTGTTTTTATAGAGGAATGCAGTATATTTCCGACTTTCCTCGTCCAAAGGAATCTGCCAGAAGCTGCTGGTAAGGTCGAGCCTGGTCATATACTGAACACCTTGTCACTTAACAAATAGCTATCCGCATTTGGAGCACAGTCATATATCTTTTTGGTGATACTATTTAAATTTCTCATATCAAGGCATAGCTGGATATCCCCCGTTTTCTTTTTAATTACAAGAAATTAATTTATTAACATAACAAAAGAACATTTTAATACAAAGTGTGTACAAGGAAGAACAATAAATGTATTAAATTTCACTAATTGTGCATTCTTTTCTGCAAGTCTGGTCTGGGCTATAACCTGTTACCTTGTAGAAAATGGCGCCCAACGTGGGGATATTGAAAGATTTATAATTTTGATAAAAATTTTAAATTTGGCTTCCCTGCTTGGTCGTCTTATCTGTCCTCCCGGTCGACGATCTCGATCCGGCCTCCAGCAATCCGTCTTCTCGGTTCACGTTCCAGCAACCGCCTCCAGGTACTGCCTTGCTCCAGGTCTCCGTATTCCAGCCGCCACGATCAGCAAACGATGCTCAGGAATGGTAGTCGAATATCTCGCACTCCGTGATGGTTTCCTGCTGACAATCGCTGCTAACACGACTCTACGGGCCCAAGCACTGACTGGAATTGATGTTGCCTGGAATCGATGCCCACTGCGACCGCCTTTGCTGAGTACAGTATGACGTACTTTCAGAGAGAGAGCTTTCAGAGAGAGATGAGAGAAAACTGGCTACTCCTTTTATAATCAGCTGAATGTGTGCCGCTGCGCTGCCGAGTGACGTCACCGCCGATATGCGCGTATGCGTCGTTTCTATTTACGCTATTATATTCAATAGCGCCCACGTGCACGCCGACTTCCTTGTTCTTGAATCTTCTAGAACACAACTTTGTAACACATCAATAACTTCCCTAACCTTCTATTTGCTACCCACATTACACAACACTTCACTCACATATTAAATTCTATCTTCATAGTTTTTATATTGTCTTATTTTCTGCTTTATCCTATTAATTCTAATTATTTTATTAATACTATTTATTTCCACACATTCTTTTACATCCATGTTCCTTAAGGAAATGGAAGTATGGTGATGGCAAAAAAATCGTGTTCGAGATTATTGCAGATTCTGATAGTACTACACTCAAAACATGAAAAAAAGTCATTTTTCGAAAAGTGTCTGGCTGTGTGTCTGTGTATCTGTCTGTCTGTCTGTGTGTCTGTAGATTTTTTTTTATGGGAAACGATAACAGCCGCAAATTCAAACAGAATCAAATAATTTTATGCATACAGCTCTGATTTGTAGAGTACTCAAGACGTATTGGTTTTGGTGAAGATCGGTTAAGGGGAAGGGGTAGTTTACCAGCAACATTTTATATTTTAACAAGGGTATTTTATGTGGCAAACAATAAAAGCCGCAAATGTAAACAAAATCAAATAATTTTTTGCATACAGCGCTGAATTGTAGAATTCTCATGACCTATTGTTTTTGGTGAAGATTGGTTATAGGAAAGGGGTAGTTTACCAGCAACGTTTTATGTTTTAAAAGGGTATTTTATATGGCAAACGATAAGAGCCGCAAATTCAAACAGAATCAAATACTTTTTTGCATACACCCCTAATTTATAGAGTACTCAAGATCTCTTGTTTTTGGTGAAGATCGGTTAAGGGAAAGGGGTAGTTTACCAGCAACGTTTTATGTTTTAAAAGGGTATTTTATATGGCAAACGATAGAAGTCGCAAATTCAAACAAAATCAAATAATTTTATGCATACAGCCCTGATTTGCATAGTACTCAAGACCTATAAATTTTGGTGAAGATCGGTTATGGGAAAGGGGTAGTTTACCAGCAACATTTTATATTTTAACAAGGGTATTTTATATGGCAAACGATAACACCCGCAAATTCAAACAGAATCAACTACTCTTTTGCATACAGCCCTGAATTATAGAGTTCTCAAGACCTATTGGTTTTGGTGAAGATCGGTTAAGGGAAAGGGGTAGTTTACCTGCAACACTTTATATTTTAACAAGGGTATTTCCTATGGCAAACGATAAAAGCCGTAAATGTAAACAGAATCAAATAATGTTTTGCATACAGCCCTGAATTGTAGACTTCTCAGGACCTGTTGTTTTTGGTGAAGATCGCTTAAGAGAAAGGGGTAGTTTACCAGCAACGTTTTATGTTTTAAAAAGGCATTTTATATGGCAAACGATAAGAGCCGCAAATTCAAACAGAATCAAATAATTTTTTGCATGCAGTCCTGATTTGTAGAGTACTCAAGATCTGTTGTTTTTGGTGAAGATCGGTTAACGGGAAGGAGTAGTTTACCTGCAACATTTTTCTTATCAAGGGTAATTTTTATTACTTTTACTTCCATGTTCCTTAAGGAAATGGAAGTATGGTGATGGCAAAAAAAATTGTGTTTTAGATTATTGCAGATTCTGATTGTACTACACTCAAAACATGAAAAAAAGGCATTTTTCGAAAAGTGTCTGTGTGTGTGTCTGTCTGTCTATCTATAGATTTTTTTTTATAGCAAACGATAACAGCCGCAAATTCAAACAGAATTAACTACTCTTTTGCATACAGCCCTGAATTTTAGAGTTCTCAAGACCTATTGTTTTTGGTGAAGATCGGTTAAGGGAAAGGGGTAGTTTACCGGCAACATTTGTTTTTATCAAGGGTAATTTTTTCCTATGGCAAACGATAACAGCCACAAATTCAAACAGATTCAACTAGTCTTTTTCATACCTTTTTTAATTATACCGAACACAAGGTGTGTAGATTTTGTTGAAGATCGGTTAAGGGAATGGGGTAGTTTACCTGCAACCTTTCATGTTTTAACAAGGGTAATATTTTCTATGACGAACGATAACTGCCGTAAATTCAAACAGAATCAACTACTCTTTTGCACACCTTTTTTAATTATAAGGAACTCAAGGTCTGTTGATTTTGTTGAAGATCGGTTAAGGGAAAGTGGTAGTTTACCTGCAACGTTTTATATTTTAACAAGGGTATTTAGTATGGCAAACGATAAGAGCCGCAAATTCAAACAGAATCAATTAATTTTTTGCATACAGCCCTGAATTGTAGAGTACTCAAGACCTATTGTTTCGGTGAAATCGGTTAAGGGAAAGGGGTAGTTTACCAGCAACGATTCTTTATCAAGGGTAATATTTCTCCTATGGCAAACGATAACAGCCGCAAATTCAAACAGAATCAAATAATGTTTTGCATACAGCCCTGAATTGTAGTGGATTTTGAAGGTTGAAGGTCTATTGATTTTGGTGAAGATCGGTTTAGAGAAAGGAGTAGTTTACCAACAACGTTTTATGTTTTAACAAGGGTAATTTTTTCTATGATGAACGATGACTGTCGTAAATTCAAAGAAAATCAAATATTTTTTTGCATACCTTCCTAAATTGTAGAGAGCTCAAGGCCTGTTGATTTTGGTGAAGACGGTAAAGGGAAAGGGGTAGTTTACCAGAAACATATTACGTTGTAACAAGAGAAATGTTTCCATGACGAACGATAACTGCCGCAAATTGAAACAGAATCAAATATTTTTTTGCATGCGTCCCTGCATTGTAGAGGACTGAAGGTCTATTGATTTTGGTGAAGATCGGTTTAGAGAAACGGGTAGTTTAACTGCAACGTTTTATGTTTTAACAAGAGTAAAGTACTTAATTTTGATAAATAAAGTATCTTGATAACAAGCTCATAATAATCCACTGTAGAAACGTAGATGAAATATCTATAAAGGAAGAGGTTAGGTGAACGGGGTGGGGGTAATTTTCTATAAATGAAAATTATAGTTGAAGGGGTAGGGGAGAATTTTGTATGTGTACTACGTTATCGGCAACAAAGAAGTAGTTCATTGTTAAAATTCCTTCCTAAGCTGTTTAGCCGTAGTCCAATGTTTTCTGTAAAACCATACTTTTCGGCAGTGCCATCGACTTCCAACTCTGTGAAAATCGAGTGCGAAAACGTGAGGTGGTATACGTTAGTGACCACAGTACTGTGGTTTAAGGCTGAAGCAATAAGTAGAAAGAAGTATTTTCTATGGAAAAAATATTTTTTTGCATACAGCCCTGAATTGTAGAGTACTCAAGACCTATTGTGTTTGGGGAAGATTGGTTAAGGGAAATGGGTAGTTTACCAGCACCTTTTTTTTATCAAGGGTAATTTTTTTTTGGCAAACGATAACAGCCGCAAATTCAAACAGAATCAAATAATGTTTCGTATACAGCCCTGAATTGTAGAGTTCTCAAGACCTGTTGTTTTTGTTGAAGATCGGTTAGGGAAAAGGGTAGTTTACCTGCAACGTTTTATGTTTTAACATGGGTAAATTTTTCTATGACGAAAGATAACTGCCGTAAATTCCATCAGAATCAAATAATGTTTTGCATACCTTCCTGAGCTATAGATAACTCAATGTCTGTTGATTTTGGTGAAAATCGGTTAAGGGAAAGGGGTAGTTTACCAGCAACATTTAATGTTTTAATAATGGTAATTTATCTATGACGAACGATAACTGCCGCACATCCAAACAGAATCAAATATTATTTTGCATACTTTCCTCAATTGTAGATAACTCAAGATCTGTTGATTTTGTTGAAGATCGGTTAAGGGAAAGGGGTAGTTTACCAGCAACATTTTATGTTGTAACAAGAGAACGTTTTTCATAAAGAACGATAACTGCCGTAAATTCAAACAGAATCAAATATTTTTTACATATTCCAACGTGACAAACTGTCTCAGTATAGGTGAATATGGAGAAAATGCTTATCAGCTATTATAAATGTCCCAAACGATAAATATGGTATGGAGAACCATACAGGACTTCCATGTTCTAAGACTTATCTTTAAAATCATTTACGAAATGAAATGTTTCCATAGAAACTACTTCTTTCCACTTATTGCTTCAGCCTTAACCACGGTACTGTGATCACTTACGTATACCACCTCACGTTATCGCACTCGATTTTCACTGATGATGGAAGTCGACGGCACTGCCGAAACGTCTGGTTTTGCAGAGAACATTGGACTACGGCCAAACAGGCCGGGAAGGAATTTTAACAACAAACTACTACTTTGTTGCCGATAACGTAGTACACATAAAAATTATACCCTCCCCTTGAACTATAATTTTCATTTATAGAAAATTACCCCCACCCCATTCAACTAGCCTCTTCATTTATAGATATTTCATCTACGTTTCTACAGTGGATCATTAAGATCTTCTTATCAGGATACTTTATTTATCAAAATTAAGTACTTCACTCTTGTTACAACAAAAAAAGTGTTTCAGGTAAACTGCCCTTTCCCTTAACCGATCTTCACCAAAATCAAAAGACCTTGAGCTGTCTACAATTTAGGGACGTATGCAAAGACGTATTTGATTATGTTTGAATTTACGGCAGTTATCGTTCGTCATAGAAAAAATTAACATTGTTATCACATAAAACGTTGCTGGTAAACTACCCCTTTCTCTTAAGTGATCTTCACCAAAATCAATAGGTCTTAAGTTCTCTACTATTCAGGGATGCATGGAAAACATTCTTTGATTCTGTTTGAATGTGTGGCAGTTATCGTTCGTCATACAAACAATTACTTTTGTTAAAAGATTAAAGAAGACAGGTAAACTACCCCTTTCCCTAAACCGATCATCACCAAAATCAACAGACCTTAAGTACTTACAACTTTAGGAACGTATACAAGAAATTATTTAATTCTCTTTTAATATGCGGCAGTTATCGTTCGCCATAGAAAAAATTACCCTTGTTAAAACATAGAACGTTGCAGGTAAACTACCTCTTTCCCTTAACCGATCTTCAACAAAATCAATACGCCTTCAGTACTCTACAATTCAGGGATGCGTGGGAAACATTATTTGATTCTGTTTGAATGTGCGGCAGTTATCGTTTGCCATAGAAAAAAATTACCCTTGTTAAAACATAACACGTTGCAGGTAAACTACCCCTTTCACTTAACCGATCTTCACCAAAAACAATAGGCTTTGAGAACTCTACAATTCAGGGCGTATGCGAAACATTATTTGATTCTCTTTGAATTTGCGGCTGTTATCGTTTGCCATAGAAAAAATTACCCATGATAAAAAAAAGGTGCTGGTAAACTACCCCTTTCCCTTAACCGATCTTCACCAAAAACAATAGGTCTTGAGTACTCTACAATTCAGGTTTGTATGCAAAAAAATATTTGATTCTGTTTGAATATGCGGCTGCTATTATTTGCCATATAAAAAAATCTACTGACAGACACTAAGACAGACAGACAGACACACAGACACACAGAGAGACACTTTTCGAAAAATGTTTTTTTAATGTGTTGAGGGTAGTACAATCAGAATCTGCAATTATCTCGAAAACGATTTTTTTTTTGCCATCACCATACTTCCATTTCCTTATGGAACATGCAAGTAAAAGCGTTAAATTTTTTCAATAATTTTGAATACACTTTTCAGCTGTTCTAAAACATTTCTTCCATTACTTAATAACTCGTACAAAAACTAAGCCTACTGGAAAATAAAATAATTTTCGTTCAGTAAGGTTGCAAAAATATCGGTACGGAGAACCATACATGACTTCCATGTTCTAAGATTTATATTTAAAATCATTTATGAAATGAAATGTTTCCATAGAAACTACTTCTTTCCACTTATTGCTTCAGCCTTAACCACGGTACTGTGGTCACTAACGTATACCACCTCACGTTATCGCACTCGATTTTCACTGATGATGACAGTCGACGGCACTGCCGAAACTTATGGTTTTGCAGAGAACATTGGACTACGGCCAAACAGGCCTGGAAGGAATTTTAACAACAAACTACTAATTTGTTGCCGATAACGTAGTACACATATAAAAATTATCCCCTCCACCTTCAACTATAATTTTAATTTATAGAAACTTTCCCCCACCCTATTAACTAGCCTCTTCCTTTATAGATATTTCATCTACGTTTCTACAGTGGATCATTAAGATCTTCTTATCAGGATACTTTATATACCAAAATTAAGTACTTTACTCTTGTTACAACATAAAATGTTTCTGGTAAACTACCCTTTCCCCGTAACCGATCTTCACCAAACTCAAAAGGCCTTGAGTCTTCTACAACTCAGTTACATATTTAAAAAATTATTTGATTCTGTTTGAATTTACGGCAGTTATCGTTCGTCATGTAAATATTTCTCTTGTTACAACATAAAATGTTGCCGGTAAACTACCCCTTTCCTTTAACCGATCTTCACCAAAATCAAAAGCTATTGAGGTGTCTGCAATTTAGGGACGTATGCGAAAACGTATTTGATTATGTTTGAATTTACGGCAGTTATTGTTCGTCATAGAAAAAATTAACCTTGTTACAACATAAAACGTTGCAGGTAAACTACCCCTTTCTCTTAACTGATCTTCACCAAAATCAATAGGTCTTGAGTCCTCTACTATTCAGGTATGCATGCAAAACATTCTTTGTTTGTGTTTGAATGTGCGGCAGTTATCGTTCGCCATAGAAACAATTACTCTTGTTAAAACATTAAAGATGACAGGTAAACTACCCCTTTCCCTTAACCGATCTTCACCAAAAACAATAGGTCTTTGAGTACTCTACAGTTCAGGGCTGTACGAAAAACATTTTTGATTCTGTTTTGAATTTGCGGCTGTTATTGTTTGTCATAGAAAAAAAATCTACAGGTAGACACTCGGACAGACAGACACACAGAGAGACACTTTTCGAAAAAAAAACTTTTTTTAATGTTTTGATGGTAGTACAATCAGAATCTGCAATTATCTCGAAAACGATTTTTTTTTTGCCATCACCATACTTCCATTTCCTTATGGAACATGCAAGTAAAAGCGTTAAATTTTTTTCAATAATTTTGAATACACTTTTCAGCTGTTCTAAAGCATTTCTTCCATTATTTAATAACTCGTACAAAAACTAAGCCTACTGGAAAATAAAATAATTTTCTTTCAATAAGGTTGCAAAAATATCGGTATGGAGAACTATAAATGAGTTCTATGTTCTAAGATTTAAATTTAAAATCATTTACGAAACGAAATGTTTCCATAGAAACTACTTCTTTCCACTTATTGCTTCAGCCTTAACCACGGTACTGTGGTCACTAACGTATACCACCTCACGTTATCGCACTCGATTTTCACTGATGATGACAGTCGACGGCACTGCCGAAACTTATGGTTTTGCAGAGAACATTGGACTACGGCCAAACAGGCCGGGAAGGAATTTTAACAACAAACTACTACTTTGTTGCCGATAACGTAGTACACATATAAAAATTATCCCCTCCACCTTCAACTATAATTTTAATTTATAGAAACTTTCCCCCACCCTATTAACTAGCCTCTTCATTTATAGATATTTCGTCTACGTTTCTACAGTGGATGATTAAGATCTTCTTATCAGGATACTTTATTTATCAAAATTAACTACTTTACTCTTGTTACAACATAAAATGTTTCCGGTAAACTGCCCTTTCCCCGTAACCGATCATCACCAAAATCAAAAGGCATTGAGTCTTCTACAACTCAGTTACATATTTAAAAAATTATTTGATTCTGTTTGAATTTACGGCAGTTATCGTTCGTCATGTAAATATTTCTGTTGTTACAACATAAAATGTTGCTGGTAAACTACCCCTTTCCTTTAACCGATCTTCACCAAAATCAAAAGCTATTGAGGTGTCTGCAATTTAGGGACGTTTGCGTAAGCGAATTTGATTATGTTTGAATTTACGGCAGTTATCGTTCGTCATAGAAATAATTAACATTGTTATCACATAAAACGTTGCTGGTAAACTACCCCTTTTTCTTAACTGATCTTCACCAAAATCAATAGGTCCTGGGTCCTCTACTATTCAGGGATGCATGCAAAACATTCTTTGATTGTTTGAATGTGCGGCAGTTATCGTTCGTCATAGAAACAATTAATCTTGTTAAAACATTAAAGATGATGACAGGTAAACTACCCCTTTCCCTTAACCGATCTTCACCAAAATTAACAAACCTTGAGTACTTGAAACTTCAGGAAAGTATGCAAGAAATTATTTAATTCTCTTTTAATAACGGCAGTTATCGTTCGCCATAGAAAAAATTACCCTTGTTAAAACATAGAACTTTGCAGGTAAACTACCCCTTTCCCATAACCGATCGTCACTAAAAACAACAGGTCTTGAGAAGTCTATAATTCAGGGCTGTATGCGAAACATTATTTGATTGTATTTGAAGTTGCGGCTGTTATCGTTTGCCATAGAAAAAAAAATTACCCTTGTTAAAACATAAAACGTTGCAGGTTAACCACCCCTTTCCCTTAACCGATCTCCACCAAAAACAATAGGTCTTGATAACTCTAGAATTCATTGCAGTATACGAAACATTATTTGATTCTGTTTGAATTTGCGGCTGTTATCTTTTACCATTAAAAACAAAATTACTCTTGATAAAAAAATGGTGCGGGTAAACTACCCCTTTCCCTTAACCGATCTTCACCAAAAACAATAGGTCTTGAGTACTGTAACAGATTTTGTACATAAATGTAGGCATGTCGTGCCCCACGTCCAGGGCGACAATTTATGCAACAATACAACATTGCAAATTTAATATAATTTAAATTTGTGATGCCCCACGTTGGAAGCGACATTTTATGCAACAATACTACTGTACATAAGTTGTATAATTTATGTTGTATGTGTATAAATTTACATGTAATTTAATTTGAATAGCCCCACGATCTTGGAGCGACAACTTATATAACAATACTTACTTGCATAACTACAATTTAATTCGGGTTCAGGTGTATGTGTAATAAGAACTCGATGTAACTTGTAACGGTAATTAAAATTTATTTGGTACTAATAAACTTGTGCGCATGGCACTTGATTCGACTTAACACATTCGTTATTACTTTGTTACTATGCCGTAAGGCTTACGCTATATACATCCTTACTGACTAAATATATTATTCTAATAATTATTTTATTAAAATATATCATTTCCTGACTACTCAGTCAATTAGTGTGCTTCGAAATATCAGTGTTTAAATATCTTTTTAGATATTGTAATGGAAACTCAAAAATATTAATAGTTACTGCATTTATCTTTCTTTTATCAGTATTGATTTATACAACGCTAATTTTTATTTAAATGCTTTCCTTTCTTTTCATTTTCATTTCAATACTAATTTGAGCTCTTTTTTACGTTAATCTTACTTCAATAACATCTATGATTTTAACTCTCTATGTCTACAATAAACATTGGCTCTTACTTTTAAATAGAACAAGAATGTCTTTAATTGTCTTTGAGTTAATTGTTCGATTAAGAGATAAATAAGTTGTTTATCACCTTATTGTCGTCAATCATGCTCAATCAATTGATTCATCTGTAATCGTCCTCGTCTCGAAATCCAGCATCACTTCCTCTTGTCCAGCGTCGCTCCTCTTGTCCAGCGTCGTTTCCAGACTTCAGTAGTGTTCCTCTTGTCCAGCGCAGTCACCTCGCTCTCTTGTCCAGCGTCGTCTCGCTCTCTGTAAGTAAGTCTACATCTCTCTCTCTCTCTCTCTCTCTCTCTCTCTCTCTCTCTCTCTCTCTCTCTCTCTCTCTCTCTCTCTCTCTCTCTGGAACTTCTTCTAGTGCTGTTTCGGACGTCAGTTGATCTTCTTATATGGATTTTCTTCTCGTGTAATTCTGTTACTAATTAAAATTGCTTGTTTTTACAATCCAGTTACATAACTGTATGTAACTGGAAGGATGAAAGTAGGGGTAAACTGACAGTTCTACCCCGGATGTGACGTCATATGGCGGGAAATTCAAAAATTGTGGTGGTGGGGATAAACATCGGGTATTCGGCTTTCGGCCATGTTGTCGGCGGCCAGCATTAAGTGGGCGTCATACGGCGAGAAATTCAAAAATTGTGGAGGTGGGGGTAAACATCGGGTAGTCGGCTTTCGGCCATGTTGTCGGCGGCCAGCATTAAGTGGGGTTATGTGTGCGTGTGTTATAGTGCACGGGTTTGTATATGTACGCCGCCGCCGCCGCCGCCGCCGTGCGGATATCGTTGCAGTTAAAAATCAAGACAGTTCTACCCTGGATGTGACGTCATATGGGGGGAAATTCAAAAATTGTGGTGGTTGGGGTAAACATCCGGTAGTCGGCTTTCGGGCATGTTGTCGGCGGCGAGGTTAGGTGTATCGTAAGTCCGTGTAGTGATCCGGTTCGCCGTTCGCCATTCGCCGGCCGCCGTTGGGTTGATCTGCTGTCGGACGAAATCCGCTGCCGACGGCGAACGGCGAACGGGTTTGTAAGGCTGCGTTGTGATCCGGTTGGTGCCGTTCGCCGTTCGCCGTTCGTGAAGAAGAACTGTCAGTTCCCCCCTACTGGGGTGGTTAACCAGCAACGTTTTATGTTTTAACAAGGGTAATTTTTTCTAGGGCAAACGATAACTGCCGCACATTCAAACAGAATCAAATAATGTTTCCCATGCATCCCTGAATTGTAGAGTAGTGAAGGCGTATTGATTTTGTTGAAGATCGGTTAAGGGAAAGAGGTAGTTTACCTGCAACGTTCTATGTTTTAACAAGGGTAATTTTTTCTATGGCGAACGATAACTGCCGCATATTAAAAGCGAATTTAATAAATTCTTGCATACTTTCCTAAAGTTGAAAATTCTCAAGGTCTGTTGATTTTGGTGAAGATCGTTTAAGGGAAAGGGGTAGTTTACCCGCACCTATTTTTTTTATCAAGAGTAATTTTTTTATGGCAAACGATAACAGCCGCACATTCAAACAGAAGCAAATAATGTTTGCCACGCATCCCTGAATTGTAGAGTACCGAAGTCGTATTGATTTTGTTGAAGATCGGTTCAGGGAAAGAGGTAGTTTACCTGTCTTCTTTAATGTTTTAACAAGAGTAGTTGTTTCTATGACGAACGATAACTGCCACACATTCAAACAGAATCAAATAATGTTTCGCATACGCCCTGAATTGTAGAGTTCTCAAGGCCTATTGTTTTTGGTGAAGATCGGCTAAGTGAAAGGGGTAGTTTACCTGCAACTTCTTATGTTTTAACAAGGGCAATTTTTTTCTATGGCAAACGATAACTGCCGCACATTCAAACAGAAGCAAATAATGTTTGCCACGCATCCCTGAATTGCAGAGTACCGAAGTCGTATTGATTTTGTTGAAGATCGGTTCAGGGAAAGAGGTAGTTTACCTGCAACGTTCTATGTTTTAACAAGCGTAATTTTTTCTATGGCGAACGATAACTGCCGCATATTAAAAGCGAATTAAATAATTTCTTGCATACGTTCCTAAAGTTGTAAATACTCAAGATCTGCTGATTTTGGTGAGGATCGGTTAAGGGAAAGGGGTAGTTTACCAGCACCTTTTTTTTATCATGGGTAATTTTTTCTATGGCAAACGATAACAGCCGCAAATTCAAAGAGAATCAAATAATGTTTCGCATACGCCCTGAATTGTAGAGTTCTCAAGGCCTATTGTTTTTGGTGAAGATCGGCTAAGTGAAAGGGGTAGTTTACCTGCAACTTCTTATGTTTTAACAAGGGTAATTTTTTTCTATGGCAAACGATAACTGCCGCACATTCAAACAGAAGCAAATAATGTTTGCCACGCATCCCTGAATTGTAGAGTACCGAAGTCGTATTGATTTTGTTGAAGATCGGTTCAGGGAAAGAGGTAGTTTACCTGCAACGTTCTATGTTTTAACAAGCGTAATTTTTTCTATGGCGAACGATAACTGCCGCATATTAAAAGCGAATTAAATAATTTCTTGCATACGTTCCTAAAGTTGTAAATACTCAAGGTCTGTTGATTTTGGTGAAGATCGGTTAAGGGAAAGGGGTAGTTTACCTGTCTTCTTTAATGTTTTAACAAGAGTAGTTGTTTCTATGACGAACGATAACTGCCACACATTCAAACAGAATCAAAGAATGTTTTCCTTGCATCCCTGAATAGTAGAGGACTCAAGACCTATTGATTTTGGTGAAGATCAATTAAGAGAAAGGGGTAGTTTACCAGCAATGTTTTACGTGATACCAAGGTTAATTTATTCTATGACGAACGATAACTGCCATAAATTCGAACATAATCAAATACGATTTTGCATAATTCACTAAATTGTAGACACCTCAAGGTCTTTTGATTTTGGTGAAGATCGGTTAAAGGAAAGAGGTAGTTTACCTGCAACATTTTATGTTGTAACAAGAGAAATATTTACATGACGAACGATAACTGCCGTAAATTCAAACAGAATAAAATATTTTTTTAAATATGTGCCTGAGTTGTAGAAGACTCAAGGCCTTTTGATTTTGGTGAAGATCGGTTACTGGGAAAGGGCAGTTTACCAGAAACATTTTATGTTGTAACAAGAGTAGAGCTAATTGCAGTGGATTTTCTGGGACCACTACCACAATCAAGTCGACGTGTGAAGCACATATTGGTATGTATAGATGTGTTTTCCAAGGCAGTCCTACTGTACCCAATTATGCGACCCACAACCAAAGTTATTCTAAAGATACTACTGGAGAAATATATTCCGACATATGGAAAAATGAAGAAGGTACTCAGTGATCAAGGTGTACAATTCCAGATTGAAAAATGGGAGAGGACGTTAAGAGAAAATGGAATACAACCTATACTCACATCCATAAGACATCCTCAAGGAAACCTTGCTGAGAGAGTTAACAAAGAATTAGGTAAATATTTACGAATATACTGCCATGATCAACACAATAGATGGCAGAATATTTACCATTTCTTGGAAAAGCCATCAACGGAAATTATAGTGAAGCAACAGGATATACTCCAATGGAATTGGAAGAAGATAAGAAGCCAAACAGATTTTGGACCAAGTATATACACAAACCTAATAACCAGAATGTACCTGTACCAATAAGTGTAAAAATTGAATACGCAAAGCAACGAATAATACAAAGAGGTAACAAGAGAGTAGAGAGATGTCCAAAAATACAGTGAACATGTGTAGTGAAAATAGTTATAAGATGAGTATAAGAGTATACTTACAGGACTCTGCAATTCGCTGAAATATAAGAAATAGCGAAATTGACAAGGAGTGGGGGGACTGAACCCAGAGACAATTTCAGACATGTCGATTTCGTACAACTGCAGGTGTGGACCAAGACGTGGGTATAAATAGGACACACACGCTAGAGTTGTTCTCTTTTTTCGATCACCCACAGTGCAGCGGGAGCTTTTGCCCGTCCGCACAGAGTATTTAAATTTTTGTAAATAGTTTCATCAGTAGGGGTAAACTGACAGTTCTACCCCGGATGTGACGTCATATGGCGGGAAATTCAAAAATTTTGGTGGTGGGGTAAACATCGGGTAGTCGGCTTTCGGCCATGTTGTCGGCGGCCAGCATTAAGTGGGGTTATGTGTGCGTGTGTTATAGTGTACGGGTTTGTATATGTACGCCGCCGCCGCCGCCGTGCGGATATCGTTGCAGTTAAAAATCAAGACAGTTCTACCCGGGATGTGACGTCATATGGGGGGGAAATTCAAAAATTGTGGTGGTTGGGGTAAACATCCGGTAGTCGGCTTTCGGGCATGTTGTCGGCGGCGAGGTTAGGTGTATCGTAAGTCCGTGTAGTGATCCGGTTCGCCGTTCGCCGTTCGCCGGCCGCCGTTGGGTTGATCTGCTGTCGGACGCCATCCGCCGCCGACGGCGAACGGCGAACGGGTTTGTAAGGCTGCGTTGTGATCCGGTTCGTCGTCGAGGATTGGTCTGTGTGTCGGTGGTAAGTAAAAAACAAAGTGTTCAGCATCGTTGTAAAGATACAAATGATGACATTTACTTGTACAATGCATATTATGCATGAAAAATTATTAACATTTATATTAATGTGTTGGGTATGTAATAAGTGTATGTTCTGTGGTGAAAATTATTTCGTACAAAAAAAAGAATTCACTCATCATGAACGGCCTAAGGATAATTGAAAATAAACACAATTGAAAACCGTTTCACTTGTACAAATTGTATAACGCACATTATGCATGGAAAAATTATTTAAAAAAATTATTATCATTTGTATTATTGTGACGGGCTATGTAATAAGTGTCTGTTCGGAGTTGAAAATTATTTTGTACAAAAAAAATAATTTAATTATATATTGTGGTAGTAAGGACGTCTGGGCGTTAGCTGATATTCGGTAGTTGTCGACCTTGTTCTCGGGCGTGGTTAGTCAAACAGGTCTCTAAACATCTATATTCCTGAGTCGTTAACTTTTTTTGTTCATGACTGCATACCTTCATTTCCTTAAGCGGGCTGTTCGGCAATGTATAAAAAGCCGTTAGATTTGATCTGTTGAAGTACATATCATCGTCGGATTCTGCTTTGACATCATCGGTGAAAGACAGAATATCTCGTACAGGGTAAGTTGCTTTAAAATTATTCTTTAGTTTCTGTAATATATTACCATTATGCAATTATTTTAAAAAAAAATTGATTTTTTTTTTTAATTGATTGTATGTAATAACGGTCGGTGCGCAGCGACCATTATCATTTTCAAATATGTACATTTTCGATTGTGTACAATTAAGAAATACATGGATGCATACTAATTACAAGTTAAAATACATAATATGTAAACACCTGTACATTGTCAATTGTGTACAATTAAGAAATATATGATTGCATTCAAGTTAAAATACCTATTATGCACACACACACACACACACACACACACACACACACACACACACACACACACACACACACACACACACACACACACACACACACACACACACACACACACACTGAATTGTAATTAAAACAAATGAATTACATGTAAGCGCTATATATATATATATATTACAAATTTAATAATGTGTACATTATGAAATACAAATATACTTGTTACTTCATAAGATGTCCATCCAGATTACATTAAAATGTCCACCACGTAGGCCCTGTTTTTTTCTCCGCGGTAAACGAGGTATAGTGAGTTCGGTGCTAAATGTTTTAACTCATCGTCTTCCCAAACGCCTGCGTATCTCCTCGGAAGATAAACACGATATTTCAATTTGTCGTCCGTATAGTCCTGGATAGTGGCGAGTACAGCATTTTCGTATTTACTGTCTACGTTTTGAAGTTGCACTATGGGATATTTTACACCCATTACTAGTTCTTTAATTTTCTTATATTGTATAGCACTAATGTCCGCGAACTTAGCAATGAATGAAGCCATTTCTAATGAAGAATCACTATTCGCTTGCGTCTTTGTCAAGGTCTGAATTAAATAACGCTCGTTCGCGTCGTTATAAGTAGGGAGGCTGTTGAGGAGGGGGAAACCAGAGAGCGCGAGGGAGGGGGAACCAGACAACGAGCAGTAAACGGTTATTATTAACCCTGTGAAACAGGATGAAAGCCGCTTTCACACGTCATGTTCGGTTTGTGGGAGGAGGCAACCAGTCGGCAACAGTTATTTTTTTTTATCTGTCTAGACAAGGTGTTGTAATCGACTCCTGCTGAGCGCGGAAGGGGGGTAGGCGACCAGTCGACGCCGCTATTTCTTTATACGTCTAGACAGAGTGATGTCATTGATTCCCGTCGAGCCCGGAAGGGGAAAGGCGACCAGACGACGGCACTAATTTTTTATGCGTCTAGACAGGGTGATGTAATCGAATTATGGCGTGAAGGCAGTAATTCTTAAGCAAGCGAAAGACGCCACTATTTTTTATACGTCTAGACAGAGTGATGTCATTTATTCCCGTCGAGCGCGGAAGGGGAAAGGCGACCAGACGGCGGCACTAATTTTTTATGCGTCTAGACAGGGTGATGTAATCGAATTCTGGCGTGAAGGCAGTAATTTTTATGCAAGCGAAATGATGCTAAATAAAAACAAAAATGTTAATAATTTACAAGAAACCTACTGATGAGTCTAAAATCCGATACAACCCACTCACGTAAAGCGTGGACTCTATTATTTGTACATATTTCTGGAAATAAACGGTGCGCGAAACATGCTGTTCCGTGCATCGGACGTAATTGTTCGAGTTTAGGACAACCGAAATCTTCTAAATTTATAATATTGTAATGCACGATACGCTTTTCCAGAAATCGTTTTTTCTGTAATCCTTTTACGAACACATAGTTAAAAGGAAACGTGTACTTTACTAATATTGGCACAAGATGTTCATACGATGTCTCCCCGTCCCTCCACTCTAGTCTGTGAAACTGCTCCGTTAACCATCGGTTCGTCCTCATGTGTTTGTGATTCGAAACGTTCGTGTCCACTGGTGGTGCAAATATCCAATGTCTGCTGGCAAATGCGGTGATATCCATAACGGACAGTTCCTTGACGAGTTCGTTTCCGTTATCGTCCACGAAACAGTGAAAGTCAAGTATGACTGCTAGCTCGTCGACTGCCATCTTTTTCGTTACAAACAATGTGTTCGGTGCTACTAGGAACGCTACCGATCAGTCCGTCTCGCAAAACAGACACGTTGTATGTTGTGAAGAATTTTTTCGGAACGTTTACTTTGTACCTTGTCTCCACGTCACGGATCAGTGCAACAAATTCTTGCGTCAAAACGCTGTATACAAAAAGATCTACAGGGACAGTACTGCGTGCGTTAAGTCACTGCATCGTCTGTACTCGTACGAAGTCAACAGCTCCATGCGTTCGTTCTCGACACGCCCTTCCGAAACACTGAGGAGGTAGTGAGATATCGTTTATTTATAAACACTTCCGTCACAGCAGCAGCATTGTTTTCAAACAATTTTTACTGGTTTATTTCATGCATTAGACGAAACGTTCTTGCTCTTGTATTAACAGTCGTTAAGGGCGAGTATGAATTTTCTGTTCGTCTTCTGACTGCACGTTGTTTAGACGTTCTCAGTGCATGAAAACGAACTAGAAATACGCTCTCATGTAAGCGGTGTATGTGGCTCTACATAAGGGACACTTATTTAGAGTGATGGCGCAATTCACACATGTGACAAATTGGCGACAGGGAATAAGTACGACTTCAACGATGTGTGCGTAGCAAACTTTGCACATCGTATCCCGATCCGGACCCCCTTCTTCTTTTTTTTTATTCTCTTTGATCGAGTCGGTGCTTTGTCCGTTCTCTGCTGCCACTGCTGTTGCTGCTGCTGCTGCTGTTGCTCCCGGTTCGGTAATGATACCCAATGCCTTTAGGATGAATTTTTTGTCTTTCCCTAACATTACGTAAGAGCACACGGGGAAATGACGTGCGTGTTCCGTCCAAGCGTTTTCTCCTCGCTCCCATTTGTTTAAACCGCCTCCACAGCAAAAACATATTACTCTATCGTTGCATCCGTTGTAAAAGAAACCCGCTTCGGCTAGTTCTTTAGGCGTTATCGTCAACGATATCGGCCAATCTTTAAAACTCTTTAAACGGTCTTCAATGCTTCTGTAACGCGGATAAGGGGGTATGATTTTTTTAATCAGTGCGATCTGCACTTCTTTGTCGTCCGGAGATATGGACTTGATCGTCATCGCTTCACCGCACTGTCTGAAATAGCGGTCTTCGTTGGGATCGTTATCGTCATCCTTGTGATCGTACGAAAGCATCGTGCACGTCCTCTCACGACTCGCGCTGATGAAACACTGAGCGAAGAATAGGAGGGGAGACGTTTCCCTCTCCCACAGTTCGGAAAGAGGGAGGTTACAGGTATTAAGAAAATAAAATACACGAAAATTGATTACATTTTTTAATATAAAAAAAAACACATACATGAAATACACACACGCACATAATATTGTAAAAAGCAACATAATATTTACAGCAAAAAAAAACAATAATATCAGAGTGAGTTTAATTGTGTCTGCGCACCGCGTTGGACAGCGGAGTGTAGACGTTGAGCGAATCGAGCAGTATCAAGCAGTAGGCCGCGGTCTGAGGAGGGAAATTGGCCGATGACTCGAATTCTAATCTGACGTCGACCGGTGACGACTTGAGCGTCTCGTCCTGTCTGCTACAATCGAAGACGAATAGCGGTGCTTCCGTTATGAACTCGCTCGGTGCTTGAAGTACGTTGTTTTGAGTTCAATGATAGTACGATTTTTGAAATCTTGTATAAATGTCGTACAGCAGAGCGTAACGTCCGTTATCGATATCCAGGTTCAGGTTATCGTACGGGTAGTATTTGTCGTTCAGAAAGAGTCTTGCGTTGGTCACCTTGCAGTGATCTAATTTGTCCGCGTGTTTCTTCAGATCGTTCTTTCTAGCGGTCTGGAACGTGAGTATCACGTACCGCGGTTTCTCCAGTTGTGTCGTTGTTTTTACCGTCCAAGTCTGTCTGTCGGTTGAAGGTAAAGCCGGGTACTCGTGCAGTTCCCAACTGCGAAACGGTAAGAATAGCGGTAAATCCTTGCGTACGATGTCCAACAGCCGTATCCGTACTTCGTTGTTCACGTACACGAACGGAATCATCCAAGAGATTTTGGTCAGTTCTATATCGGCATTAGCTGACGTATCCGTGGACGAGAACAGTGCGTTAACGTCAGTGGAAGTGCGCAACAGTATCAGTTCTTGTTTCATGTTTAATATAACGTGCGTGAAATCCTCAGCGAATCCCATCAGCATCCTCAATGGTTAGCAAAAGTTGAATTCACCGTTTTTACCGGAAGGTGTTAGCTCGTTAGCCGTGGGGGCAACCCAACAGGCGTTTTTCATCGAAACCACGTCATGCATACCAACGGATAGCATGGTTTTAATAGTGGATGCGATGCCAACGCTCTTGGTACGATCCACTTCCACACCGGCCAGTTCGTATCGGATTTCTTCGAAGAAAAACGCAATCGCGTTGTTGACAATTTTTACGTTCACAGTATCGGTGCTGTCGGTCTTCTTGCTCAACTTGCCTTCAACGTACAAGATACTTTCCATCGGTAAAGTGAAGACTTCCTGTTGCAGGCTAGGTATACGTATCTCATCGTTATTTCCGTATCGCGACGTCGACGCGTATGGTGCGTGAGGATGATATTCGTAAGGTGTGATGTTGTCTTCAAAAAACGGTCGTCGTTCGACCGATAAGACGATACCGCTGTCCGCCATATTACTTGTTTTTCTTGAGTTTGAATCCTTGTGAAATCAGGTAGCGTCGGTTAGCCGTTGTTAACCGCGTCAACGACGTACGTCTACTGATACTCTGTCCAAAAGTGTCGTCCACTTTTATCTTGTGCGTACCACCGCTCTTCGTCACCGATGCTGTAGATAAAGCGGTATCGTTGAAATAAAATCCCATGATTACTACGTGCGTTTCAAATGTATACGCGCGGTGATAACTTCGTCACGAAAATTCACAATATCATCGTCCTGATCGTGTACGGACACTGTAACGTTACACAAGTGTAGTACGTTAAGCGGAAGATAAATGACGTTGGCAGGCGTTTCGACTATCTTGAATCCAGGCTCGACAGTCGGGTAGAACGAGTTTAGTATATGGCCGTTTCGTCCCGCCTTGTACGAACCTTGTACGACGTTACACCTTATCTCCAAAACGTTCACTTTGTTAATGTTTACTGGTGTGGCCGACGTGTGTAATATATACGCTTCTAACTTGCGGTTCTTGGAAAAACCCAGCATGGTACCGATTTCATGTTCTGTACGCTCGAAATCGATCTCGTATGAGCAATAAAGTTCACATTTTAACGTGTTGTTGTTAGGGCGTAGAGTAAATTTCGGGTCTGATAGCTCTTTCTTCAGGTACGTTTCGATATCGCTGATTTCGTACGCACCGGTCGGTATTTTGATGAGTTCTAGCGTTTTACGTGGACCCTTTAGTACAGGAAAGACGTTGTTTCTTCCGCTTTCCACGTTCGGTATAGAGTTGTACGTGGTAAAGTCCAGCAGTCCTGCATACCATTTACCGTCCGTCAGTTCGAGCGGTGGAAAAAAGACACAAACCAGTGCGCTTGGATCCGTACCCGTGACGGTGACCGTAAGCGAAGACATCTTGTCGTTTACTGATCGTTTGATGTCAAAAAATCCAAACATAAATGTCCGCAGATGACCGTGTCCGGCGGTTGTTTACGCGCGTAATTGTAACGAACGTCGTTCACGTACGTTCCAAAGTACCGTATTAGCTCGACGGGAGGGCGCAGATTGCCGAATCCATCAAATTACGTGACTCCGTCACCACGCTTCTTGTAGCATACCCAGTGCGTGCCCGGTCCGGTAGCGTCGTCCAGATTTACGATTGCGCTTTCGTTCTCCCACGGTGAGCGAGGAAGTGCGTCGCGCATGTACACGCCTCTGAAATGAGGTACGCGCAATCGTTTCGCGTACTCGTACAGATCTCCATCGGACAACGGGCGCACGGGTATTTCGATTAGTTTTTTCGGTACGGACGAAGGTATAGTCCCGAAGCCCTTTTACCACCACCACCGGTCCGTCTTCGTCGTCCCGTCCCTGTCCTCCTCCTCCTCCTCTTGATTATCGTGCGCCGAACCGACTTGCGTCGACCGGTGCGACGACGACTTTTACGCACACCGCCACAGCATAGTCCGCTACCTAACGCCGATTTCGCTTTCGTCGCTGTCGCTACGGCCGCCGCGTACGCTCTTTCGCTGATGCCTGAATTCAAAGCTTTCACTCGTTCCCACGGCTTGCCTGCTAGCACACGATCCGCTACGCGTCTTCGTTCGTTGTCCTTATACTTGGAGTAGGCGATATCGTGTTCGCGACAGGCTTCGTCCAACTCGTTGATTCCTCGATCACCACGAGCCAATCTCTCCTCTAGTTTCGTTCCGGGTCCACAGAATCTGTAGCCGGGCAGATGTAGTTCCACAGGTAATACATCAACCGCTCGATTGATCAGTGTAGGTACTGACTTCGTGACGAATGGTACCGCGCTTTTAACAATTTTTCCTATGAGACCACGCCCCTTTTTTTTTATCAACACGACTACGAAGTTCGTACATGTCTACTGTTTCGCCTGCTGTCGATAAAGAGATCTCGAATCGTGCTCGTCATTTTTGTCGAAGGACTTGTCAAGATCGCTAATCAATTTGCTCGTTTCCGCCTTGCTCGTGAGTAGTAACTCTGCCTCTTCAGCGCCGAGTGAAGTACGTGCTGTGTGCGTATGCAATTTATAGATATACGATACCACTTTCTCCCAACGGTGTTGGAACACTTTTGCGAGTTTGTACGTTTCGCTCTTCGCATACCGCTTCGCGTCCTCCAATTGACGCACGTTCACAGCGTCTGTGGGCCGTGTGCCACCGTCACCGACGTTCAGAATAGTCTTTCCTTGCGCGTTTAAATAAGAGTCGTTTACCGCTGTGATTGTATGCTGGTTCAAAAATTCCAAGTTTACAGCGTCTTTGTTGTTGACAGGCGACGCTAACTGCGTTATCCACACGTTGCCGACCATTAGGTTAGAGTTCGTATCCTTCGGTATGATCTTTGCGTCCACGTATACTTTGGTCGCGGCGTCTCTCGCACGAATCGGGTCTCTCAGAGACTGTATGCGATGGTCCCGCGCATCGATGACGGTGCCGTTCTTCTTGTTCGGTACCGCCGTGAAACGCAAGCACGTGTATTCTACGTACTGCTTGTTGACAGCATGCGTGAGATCGATGGGAGCGGCGACGTTGATGAGCTTACTACCTTTCACGTCTATTCTCGAGGAACCTTGCGTTGACGGATCGATGACCAGACAGCGGTCTTGCACGAACCGCAGTGGAACGGCATCGTTACCATCATGCGGCTCGCCCAAGTTGTGTACTTTTTTCCCCGCTACGTCGAAGTGTCCGTCTCAGTCATCGCGATAACGATATCCTCCAGCAGACTGCGTCGCGTCTCCCTTTGGACTCTGACGGCGCTCTGGTGTCTGCCGAACTTGTCAACGCTCATCGACCGTGCGCGTCGACCGTCGTACACAGAATTTATACGTATTCACGTAATAAATCGATTAGTTTTGATACGATCGAACTGTCTATACATTTTATTCCGACGACGGAGAGTCCGTCGGTATGTTTTCCTTTCACGATCGTGTTTAGAAATTCATCGTACACGTATACACGTGCGTTTTTGAAGAAATAAATCTTTCCGTCGGTGTATCGAAACGCGCTATCAACGGCTTCAGGTAAGCCGACAAAGCGATCTTTAACGTATCCGTGTTTCTTGATCATGAACGAGCACTCGTCTATCTCACCGTAATACATATCGTTATACAGCAGAAATGTACGTCCTGTGTAGGTGTGTATCGCAGCGTTTATTTTTGTCAGCGTGCGAACACCGAGAGTCGTGATCGCTTGTGGATACCCGTTCACCGGCTGTAGACTGTGTATATCGAACATGTACACGTATCCGTCTACGAAGAGCACCACTTCTTCGGTGCGCGGTCTCTGGTACATCGCCGAAACTTTGGTGAACGTCAACGGTAAGAACGTCAACCAATCCGTCAACAGAAGCGGATTCCCACCACTACCCGGACGCTTCGACTCGAGGTCCATTTTCCACAAAAAGTTATCGTGCACTATATATACG
Organism: Magicicada septendecula; assembly: GCA_034769895.1. Taxonomy (NCBI): domain Eukaryota; kingdom Metazoa; phylum Arthropoda; class Insecta; order Hemiptera; family Cicadidae; genus Magicicada; species Magicicada septendecula. The sequence continues at coordinate 986,069,135 of CM068367.1, read as the reverse complement.
TGTCTGTTGATTATTAAAAATTGATTAACATTCTTTAGTCGACATAAATCCGTCGTCGTCCGGACGGTGTCGTTCGTCATCGGCCTCGTCGTCGTCGTCGTCGTCGCCATAGCGATCGACGGCTTCCCGTACAAGTGCTGAATGCCTCTTATATCGTCGTCTCTCAGATCGAACGGTCCATCCGAGCGCAGTACGTAAAAAGGGTACATGATCGAATCCCTCTCGAGGGAATGAGCCAGTCCTAACGCGTGTCCGATTTCGTGCATTAGCACCTGTAGAAAACTGGTCTGTTCGTCCGGTATTTCGGTTGCGTTCGTATAATTCCACGATTCGTAGTAGTCCATATGTATTTCGGAAGTGTTGTAAGGTAGATCGGGCGGGTAGTAAGCGTGTGCGAGTATACCTCCCCGTCCGTCCAAATCGTACCCGCAGATCGTACACTTGGAGGTCAGACACCTGTGTTTAAAATATCTCATAGCGATGGCTATGTCCACGTTTATGTCGTTGGGTCGATATTCGAATTCCAAATTCGAATGTTTCCGCCATATAGCGAACCCTTGTCGTGTCGCTTTTATAGCGTCAGCGGTACCGTGAACGAACCGCCACGACAGTCGTTTCTTGGTCCAAGGCGTTCGTAAGCTGTACGACGCAAAATCTTTGTTACCACATCTCCGGCCCCGCATCAGATTCATCGTTTCTTTGTTCAATTCTCCGTTTACAGTTAAATTGTAATTCTCTTGAAACGTCCGCAGGTAGGACGAAATAACGCCGGCGTCGACGGTGGCGTTGTCTGTGTGTTGTAAACTATCGTCGGGCACATATCCGTAACGCGTCAAGTAATCGATAGCGAAGTCTATATCGTTCGCGTTATTATTCTCGAAGGACGATGCGACGACTCTCGTGGACGCGATAATAAACACTAGCGTGGTATACATGTGAGAATCGTGTCTCGATGCTGTTGCTAATGACGGTAGTCGTCGTATACCCATCTTATTTATACGATGATGTCGGCTTCACGTAGTTCATCCATTATTGAAACAATTTCGTTCGTGTGCCCACCGTTTCCAGCGCGCTGTGACGCTATCAACACACGCAATCTGTCCACCAGGTCATTCAGATCGTCCCAGTGCACGTAATCGATTTTGTCTTTTTTTCTCGACGCTACCATATACGTTCTGTCGGTATTATACCTGTGTCCTTTACGTTTCGGTGGGAACAGCTGTGATATTATCCGTTTATACTTTACACCTCTGTTCGCCTTTACCTGAGCGTTCGCTAAATAATAATGCTTGTGCGCGTTGGTGGCGCGCAGTATATCTTTGTACGTCTTCATATCCGTCTCGTTGTAAACGTTTTCGTTAGGGTCCTTCATGAACACGAGTTCGTATAGACCCGGTGTGCCTTTATATCGTTTACCGTTGATGAGGATCGTATGGTCCGTTTCGATTTCAAACGGTGAATCACCGATCATCCATTTTCCATTTGCGTTTCTTACACCGTATGTATAGTCCATCAGACGATCACGTTCGGCCGACACGATCATGCGCATGTACTTGTTCGCTAACGATTCGCTGTCGTATTTGGTCAGAAAATATCTACGCGCTTCACGCCTTCCTTCCGGTGTGTCTAACATTTTTTCGATGTTGAGACTAGGATCGTCCTCGTCGTCGTCGTCCTCATCCGATGTTTCGGCTATCACGGGTGTTTTTTGGAAACGTGGTGTCGATCGGTGACGGAGCGGTGTTCCTATACCGATCTTACTACTCGCACCCATCAGATCCTCCTCTTCCATCGCCTCCTCCTCCTCCTCCTCCTCCTCACGCTTCATCTTTTTCGTCGACTTTTCGTTTGTTGTTTTACGTTTTTTTTCAATCAACGCTTGCGGAATAGTTTGTAACGGTTCCAGTATCGGTTTGTAACTTTTGGATAAAGTTGCTTCCTCTTCACGGATACCGTGTTTTAACGCACGGTATTTCTTTCGTATGTCATCGCTGATCGTGTCGATATCGTGGGCTAATCGTTTCTTCTTTTCGTCCATCTCGATAAATGTCGGTACGTCGATTAACTTCGCTGACAGCGGGGCACTTGTATTTACCCGTACGCTCGACAACTTTTTTGGTGAACAGCTGTTAATCGTTAGACGTGACTACTATGAAACGATCGAAACCAGCTCTGTACCTGCCGATGTCGATAGAAGAATCCTTGTCCACGACGAGAAACCCGTAACGATCTTTCCACGCTTCAGCGCACACGTTCTTTAACGTGTCGTATTTCATGTCCGTGTTGACGTCATCGTTTCACAGTGCTTCAAGTTGAGATCGTCCTGTTTGAACAACACTATTAGACTGGCGTTGTCGCGTACCAACTGTTTCGGCACTTGGCTGTACGTGTGACACAGGTAAAACGCGTCCACTCCACTGTGTCGTCCCATAGCGAAATACTTGCGTATGTTGTGTTGTCTTTCACAAGACACATCGTCGAACACAATAATAGAATTGGGATCGACCTCGTCAGGAGGCGGTGCCTCATCGTTATCGTTGTACGCGTGATAATCCATTCCTTCGTCGTAAAGTCGTGTCATCAGTGTCTCCAGCATCTGATATTTGCGTTGAAACAATGATTTAGAAAACACGTACAGGTTCGCGAATCTCAACCCGTTCACATCGAACAATAGGTTGAACATGACGTTAGTCTTGCCGCACGCAGAAGGTCCGCAGATGATCGAACGTACGGTATCGGGCAGAAGACGTCCGTGCTTACGTTTTTTTCTGCCACAACCACAGCCACCATCATCGCCACACAATTTCGAATAGTCCACGTCCTTTATTTTTAGTCTGTGCGCTTGTTGTAATATTTTCATTTTGTTCCGTCCAAAGTCTAGTTAATATTCGCACTATGTTGGTACAATCGACGGATATGTAACTGCACACACAAGTGTCAGGACCCGTTTCACAGTTCGGATCCGACCAAACACATTCTTTGTAGTGATTGAATCCAGTGCCTCTAGGTACTATTTCGCTGAGTCGGAATCTCGTCACACGATTGGTAACCCGTTGCCAATACTCGTGTACTGTTAATATTCTGCGAATGCCCTCGATCTCGTTTTCGGGCGTGTTCACGACGTACACATCGTAGCCAGGATGCGACACAACGTCTTTCACACCGTACACAGCGCGCAAGTTGTCATCGTAACGCACCGTCGCATACTGGTTCTATTTCCGCAAGCCAATTCCTAGTTATAGCAACTTCTTCTTGGGTATCCACGAATCGTGTTTACCATCGAATCCTAACCACCTGACTTTCACACGATCACCTTTACGTTGCACGATCTTTTCTACCAAGTACACGTCACCAACGTTCGATTTACTGATTTCGTGTTCGTAAAAACCACCTTTCAACACTTCTCCCGTATGATCCTTTACCGAATAAGTGACGGGTACGCTGCCGGTACGTACCGTGTGAACATGGAATATCTCGTTTGTTCAGTTAGGCATGTATCCTTTGGTGAACGTCATTTTGTATTTGCTTATACGCACTCGATCGCCTACTTTGAACTTTGGTCGTTTATAGTCGATCCTTCTCGCTGTGTTCTTGTGAATCCGTCGTAGCACCGTGCGTTCGTTGGATTCGTTCACCTGACATGGTTTCATTCCGATCGTTCTGTGCACGCTGTCGTTGTACACTCTGACCAGTTCCGGTAACATATCCAACCAACGGTAATGATCTTGTTCGCTGAACGCACGATACATGTGCGTTTTCGACGTAAGGTTGAAGCGTTCCACGATGGAGGCCTTTTTCTCACTATACGTAGAATACAGTGTGACACCATATCTCCTCAGCAACGTTGTACGAGCTATTGTAGTACTCTTTCCCGTTGTCCGTCTGAAGATATTTCTTTTTATTAGCGCGCAGAATCGGTTCCAGAGCTCGTGCGACCTCTACGCCCGTTTTTGTTTTCAACGGAACTGCGTACGCGTACTTGCTAAACGCGTTAATCATCGTCATTAGGTACTTGAATCCCTTGTTCACCTTCGCGTGCGGTGTCATCTCTACCAGGTCCGCTTGGTACAAGTCGTGAAGTCCCTTCAACTCGACCGCTCGTCTCGGAAAATTCCGTCTTACTGGTCTTTGCAACTCCGAAGCGATAGTCTTCCGAACGGTCTGCTGTACGTTCTCCGCTCGTCGTTTCATTCTCATGTCGTCGCGTTGCGAACCGTGATTCACAATACGCTGGCACGTCGTAAACCGTCCGCTCTGTGCTGAACGTAACTCTCGTTGGTACCGTTCTGGTACGACTGCCTTCCATCACATGACTGTCGCGACGCCACCATACCACACACAATTATATCATCTCGACTGAACGGAAGAACAGCGCGTTCTTCTTGTGATTGCGCAAGTACGTTAAAACGTGAGCTAAACCGATATTCATACACCCATTACGCACGAGACCCATTCCGCTGTAATATCCCATGAGCGTGTGTTGTTTCGTGTCCAACGCTCGTGCGGTCTTGACGGAAATCATGTCTTTGAATATGACGCTACGTATAACGTTGTCGCGATACTCGTGCATTTCCGCGACTACGACGTTATAGTTCTCGGGTAGGCGCTCGCACATGTGTTTAGCTTTGAGTTCAGGGATCGGGCGCTGACTTCGTGACTCCAAGTGCAGGTGTATCAGGTACGAGTTCAACAACCAAAATTCGTCAGCCATAGCGCCGGTGCACCGCTGCCACTGTTTGTACAAACGTCGGTCTTTCACCATGTACACTTGTTCGTGCGAATACTGCAGACCGAAGTATTCACAATACTCGCGGAGCGTAGGCAACGCCTCCTTCAGAAAGGGTACCGAAAACAATCCCTGCGCCTTGTTGTTCACCATCGCGAACTGTTTCCCTCTCGCCAGTGTCGGTAACGAGGACGGCGGGCAGTGCACGTCAAAACTTAGGTTGTAGCTAGGATCTAGTGCGCACTTTGGCGCTATCGCTGTCGCGCTTCTGTATATTTCAATAGGTGTACGTATCGGAATAGTGCGCTCCGTAATGACAATGCAACACGAAGCGTGAGGGATCGAACTTCCATATGCAAGCATGTCCGTGTACACCGTTGCGTAGTTCATCCGCCCGTGCGAATCGTGTAAACCGTGCACGCGTTGAACGGCACGATACAGTTCGGGAATCGGGCGGAAACGTAAAAGAAAATTCCATCCGTGACGTACGGTACACTTGAACATACTCTTTTCGTAAACCACGAGTTCTATCGGTACGTTGTTTCGTTCGCACTCGTCGATAAATTCAAGCCAACATGATTTGTTGTGTATACGATCGGAGACTATCATCAACAGCACGATAGGTGGCAGATCACTGGTACGTTTTTTTATGTGATGGCAACAACGTCCGTGATATCTATCAACACCGAACTTGTAACGTGTACAGTAGTTGCCGCATAATAGTTTTTTCTTCACAAAATACATGGAACACAAGTTGGATCGTATCGCGCTTTGCGACGGTTTTGTTATCACGAAATGTTTCCCATCGTTGTATCGATAGACGTCCATCGTGTCGGTGATCTGTGAAGCAAGTGATACGTGCTTCGACATCTACACGATATTTAAAGTGTATACGCATATTGTTTATATATATTTTTTTTTAATCATGGGCACCATCACTCAGACTTTGGACTGGCTACTGTCGTTTAGTAGTAGTAGTAGTAGTAGTAGTAGTAGTAGTACTACACATAGTACTTCTAGTACTACCCAAATGGGTTTGTAGGTGAGTTTATGCCGGCTCTGAAAAGAGCCGTTTTTTTGTGTGCGTCTGCGTCGACTTCTACAACCACTCGCGGACGAAATTACATGTGGACATTAATGCCTTATGGACTTGGGTGGGATTGTCGCCCACCTCCCAATTCATAGTTCTTATTTCGCATACACAACATCTTACAACATCACCGTCGCCTTCGTAAAAGAACCCGGCTTTAGCCAGATCGTACAATTTCACGTTCTCATGCTGGTATATAGGAACGTAAATTTTAATATGCCCACGACGTTTGATGTTGTAATAGTTATTCAGACGTTTTGTAAAAGAATGTGCGTATTCGTCCATATCTGAAGCTAGAATGCTCGTGTACTTCGGTACATTCCACCTCAGCGAGGATAGCTGCGCGCGCAACCAGTGGGGGGAGAGCTGCGCGCGCAGTCGGTAATGGGGGATTGCTATCACCAATAGTTTGTAGGAGCGTTATGAAATAAACCATGGTAGTGGGAGCCGATAGCTGCGTGCGCAGCCTAAAGTGTAAACGGAGAGGGGATCGCTGTTGACGTTCACTTTGTAGTTAACCTGCGAGTCTCGTGCAGACTAACTTTCTCGTGGTGCATATAAAGTGGTGATTATTTTCTAACTTCATATCAGTCTTACATTGTTCCTCAAGCGAGCAAGTAATTGTTTTGCTTTTATCGTTTCAAGTTTTTGTTGTTGTTGTGGTTAATTGTACCAAGAATGCAGTCGTTTGCTGTTGCTCGTAAACATTCGTTGCGTGGCGCGTTGATATCGTACGTTTACACGGCTGTTACGGAGGACGAAGGATGTGTCAACGATGTCATAACTTTTTCGATGAAATGCACGATACGTTACGTACGGACATTCTAAACGAACTGACACGATTGCTTAGTATAAAGTGGCATATAACGATTAAAGCGAGATTTGTCAAGTACATAGTAAACGCTGACACAGACGAGGACGAAGAAGTGACGACCGAAGCCTATTTCCATGGACGATGTCATACGACGCTGATCGGTGACCGAGACGTATTGCCGGATCGTTTAGAAGCTTCGTAAGAAAACATCATAGAATCAATTTATAAATTCACGCGCGAGGGTAGCGGTTGGGTGTTGGACCACATCGTCTCTTTAGAACTCGTTCTCTCACGGTACCAACCGCTTCTGGCCGCCTCCAGTTTCATCCGTACACCCCCCGAATTGTCTCGTACTAAATCCATCATCAACGAGAACAATACGGGCGGTCAATTGTGTTTCGTATGGTCAGTATTGGCCGCACTGTTTCCTCAACACTCACACAACGATCGTGTATCGAAATACAAATCACATTTCCACAGTATCATCACTTCCGGTATAACTTATCCCACCCGTCTATGCGACATTTCTGACATTTCTATGAATGTTTTCGGATACGAAGACAATGAAATTTACGCGTTAAGAAAACTCCTTCCAGTGGCAGACGACATCACGTTAATCTATTACTTCTTAGCACTAACGACCGAAAATATTACTGTTTAGTAAAAAATATGAGTCGTTTATTGTCTTCACTAACCAAACACGACGGGCGTTCTTTCTGTTGCGATTACTGTCTGCACAGGTTCTACGAAGAACGACTCCTTACCGAACACGTCCCCCACTGTTCACCGTACAGTGAACAGAGAATTCGTTTACCTGTGAAGGAGGAGGAGAAAGTGATGTGTTTCAAAAATTACACCTACTGTCATAAGGTCCCTTTCGCGATATACGCAGACTTTGAATCTTTTATCGTCCCTTGCCATCACTGCGACGCTCCTCCTCACACATCGTCCACCACAACGGAGTCGTTACACCTTCCTTCAGGTTTCTCCTACCTCATAGTCGACCACGAGCGTAATATTTTCAAACCTCAGGTCGTTTATCACGGTGAGAACGTGGTAGAGACCTTTCTCGATAGACTGGTCGTCGAAGAGCGTGAACTCTTCAGAATCATACATTCCATCGTGCCTATGACTATGAGTGAGCATGACGTGTTATCTTTCGCGAATGCCGTCGTATGCCATCTCTGTGGTAAACTTTTGACTGACGACGACAAGGTGCGCAACCACTGTCATCTGACCGGTCAATACCTGGGCGCAGCGCACAACGTCTGTAACCTCAACTTCAAGACTCCCCGACACATACCCGTCTTTTTCCATAACTTACGAGGTTACGACGTGCATCACTTGGTACAAGGGTTGGGCAAATACGACAATCTCGCTTGTATCGCTACCACTAGTGAACGCTTCGTATCGGTCTCGTTGGGTGCCCTGCGTTTCGTAGACACGCTTCAATTTTTGAACACGTCCTTGGACACGCTGGTTGGAAACTTGCGCGCGAGCGGTGCAGATTTCGCTTTAACGAAGCAATGTTTCGAAGAACACTTCGAGCTACTCTTACGTAAGGGCGTGTACCCTTACGATTATATGACGGGTAGCAAGAGGTTCGACGAAACACGTCTGCCTGCACGCGAACACTTTTTCAACAGGTTGAGTGAATCACCTGTGTCGGACGAAGATTACGCTCACGCGCAGAACGTGTGGCGGACTTTCGGAATCCGTACGCTGGGTGAATATCACGATCTGTATCTGAAAACAGATGTACTGCTGCTGGCCGATGTCTTCGAGGCGTTCCGTGAGATGGCCATGCGGTACTACCAGATCGACCCGGCTCATTTTTACTCGCTTCCTGGCGTCGCTTGGCACGCGATGTTGAAGATGACCGGTGTGCAACTGGAGCTGTTGACGGATATAGATCAGCATCTCTTTATCGAATCGGCTGTTCGCGGCGGCGTTAGCATGGTACCCAACGGCCATGGCAAGGCCAACAACCCGCTAATCATCGATCAGTACGATGCTTCAAAGCCGACCTCTTTCATACTGTACACTGACTGCAACAACCTTTACGGTGCGGCCATGTCACAACCGCTCCCGTATGCCGACTTCAGATGGCTTGATCGTAACGAGATCGACTCACTGGACGTGCGTACTCTGAGCGATGACAGTGACACAGGCTACGTACTCGAAGTCGACCTACACTATCCACGTGAACTTCACGACCTCCACTCCGATTATCCGCTGGCGCCCGTCCGTTCCTGCGTCAATCCCGACAAGCTTTCACCACACTCTCACAGACTCCACACACGTCTGCACTATACAAAAGGGTTTAGCGGATCGGAAACGCCTTCGTCGTCCGTTCGTAAGTTGATGACGACTTTGGACGACAAACAAAAATACGTTCTCCATTTTCGAAATTTAAAGTTGTATCTGAGTCTTGGACTAGAATTGAAAGCGATCCATAGGGTGTTGAGTTTCAAACAGAGAGCGTGGATGAAACCGTTTATCGATTTCAACACGCAAAAGAGAGCGGCAGCCACAAACAGTTTTGAAAAGGATTTTTTCAAACTGATGGTCAACGCCGTCTATGGTAAATCGCTGGAGAACGTGAGGAAACGAATAGACTTCCAACTAGTCTCTAACGAACAACGGCTGCAGAAACTGGTTTCCAATCCACGACAAAAGCGTATGATCCGCTATACCGATGACTTGGTCGGACTGGCCTTACGAAACAGGACGATATTCCTTTCCCGTCCAGTGTACGTCGGCTTCACAGTACTCGACGTCAGCAAACTAATAATGTACGACTTTCATTATCGGTACGCTGTCGCCAAGTACGGACGACGATTGACATTACTGATGACTGATACAGACAGTTTACTTTACAGCATACGGACTGATGATGTGTACGCTGATATGAAAGAGGATCTCCACCTTTTCGACACGTCGGACTATCCCGTGGATCATCCTGGTCATAGCGACGACAACAAAAAGGTCGTGGGGAAGTTCAAGGATGAAACCCACGGGAAACCCATCAGGGAATTTGTTGGACTCAGAGCGAAATGCTACTCGCTCCTATTGTCCGACTTTGCCGACAAAAAGGTGGCGAAAGGTGTGCCAAGGACGGCAATAAAAAATAGGTTACGTCATCGATTGTACAGAGAGTGTCTTTTCGATAGTCGTACGGTTTTCACCTCTGCCGAGTGTATATGAAACGATCGTCATAAGCTGTACACGCAACTTGTAACGAAACTTTCCCTGTCACCTTATGACGATAAGAGGTACGTACTGGACGACGGCGTAACTACGCTCGCGTACGGACACTACAGAACGCGTAAACGCACGATATCCGACGACGATGCTGGTCCTAACAATGAAGTGAAGAGGCGGAGGTATACGGATCAGTAACTCATGGTAAGAATAAACTCATATTTCATGTATAAAAATTATTTAATACAATTCACACAGTGCAAATGGGGGGAATTAGGCGACTAGATGACGCCAGTTTAACCTTGTGAAACCGGACGCGAGCCGCTGGTGATGTAATCGACTCCCGCCGAGACAGAGGGGAATATGCGTTTAATTTTAAACAACAAGATGTTGTCTGACCTTGTGAACGTTATGATAGTGGGGAGCATGTCTGTAGCAGACTCCCACCGAGCAAATGCATATATATATATATAAGACTTTTGTCGCTACGATTATCATATTCAGTTTGTTTTACAACTTGCATGTATGTTCTTACTGTATTTTCTGTTAAATTTCAGCAATACACACACACACACACACACTTTATTATGTTCTCTTACTAATTAATATACATAATTCATTACATTTTACAGAATGCATAATAACGGACGAGTATGCAAACTCCATTTACAAGAGGAACAGCGGCGTGTAAGATAGTAAGTACACCTTTTTTTATGTATTAATGAGCATAAACAATATATTCCATTCGGATGACTTAATGTTTTTTTTATAGTTCACAACGGATACAACGTGCGTTGCTGGCAACCACGAGTCCTCCATCTCTTCAACCCGGGACGAGTGGGTAAGTGCGTTTTCATTCTCAATCTTTAATACTATTACGATTACAGTAGGTTTTAAATTTATATGTATATATATATATATTTTATTTTCAGTGATGCTGATGGTCCACCCGCTGCTGTCAGCACGAGCCCAGCGTCTCCTCAACCCGACACGAGTCGGTAAGTCCGTTTTCATTAACAAACTATTGCACTATTACGTTTGCATTGGTTGTTAAATTTATACTAATTTTTTCAGTGATACTGTCGCTCCAACTACTGCTGCCAGCAGAACTCCTGCATCTCCTGAACCCGGCACGAGTCGGTACGTCCGTTTTCATTAACATTCCGTTGTACTGTTGTGTTTACGTTCGATATTAAATTTGTACTTTTTTTTCCAGTAATGATGAATCTAGCGGATACAGCGGTGACATTGTCAACGGTGTCTTTATGCATATGGACGATGTGGAATTTGATGAGCGGATCATCGATCTTTGTGATGATGGTGATGATGATGATGACAGTGACGAAGATGTTTCTGATGATGAAGTATTTAACAACTCATCATCAACGATTTCCATAATCGACGTCAGTATATAAGTCATCTTCTTATGCGTACATATTTTTTCCATGACTGTGCACGTTTTTATCTTTTTATTTATATTCTGCCACACAGTGACATTCAACCGCACCCACAACCGCAGCACCGTCCAATACGACCTCAGACACCGCAGCCTCTACTGCAACATGAGCCGCAACCGTTGTCGCATCATCAACCGCAGTGGATAAGCACTCGCCCAAACTGCGATGTGTAAGTCATCTTCTTATGCGTACATATATTTTTTTCCATGACTGTACACTTTTTATCTTTTTATTTATATTCTGCCACACAGTGACATTCAACCGCACCCACAACCGCAGCATCGTCCAATACGACCTCAGACACCGCAGCCTCTACTGCAGCATGAGCCGCAACCGTTGTCGCAGCATCAACCGCAGTGGATAAGCACTCGCCCAAACTGCATACACCATCCGCTGCATTGTAGACAACATCACCCACAGCCTCAGCCGCAGCCGCAGCCGCAGCCTCAGCTACATCCTCAGCCACAGCCTCAGCCTCAGCCACAACAACGGGAACCACGGTCGCTATCCCCTCCACAACAAAGATTAACGTTGTTTGAAATCATTGACGTTATGACACCAAGGGTGCACAACAACAACAACCCCGCGTTGATGATGATATTATTTAGAAGGTCATTACCAACGTGGTGTTGGACCCGTGGACAGGACTGCCCCGTCCAGGGTATGCTACCACACGCCACATGCGGTGCGTGTCTAGCTCCGTACACGGATGGGGAGAGACTCCTCGGGTTGCCGTGAACCCACACGTTCCACTCTAGGGGCATAGTCAACTGGTTTCGAACCATGGCGTCGGAGGGGGCGGAACCGAGATGTCCACAATGTCGCTTCTACGCGTTCGGGAAGCCGAAACGCGAATTCTACAAACGTATGCATTTTTGAGGTATGTTACAGTACTCATAAACGTTATTCTAAACCATCCTATTCGCATCAACTGTTACCCTTGTTAAAACATAAGTAGTTGCAGGTAAACTACCCCTTTCACTTAGCCGATCTTCACCAAAAACAATAGGCCTTGAGAACTCTACAATTCAGGGCGTATGCGAAACATTATTTGATTCTGTTTGAATTTGCGGCTGTTATCGTTTGCCATAAAAAATTACTCTTGATAAAAAAATAGGTGCAGGTAAACTACCCCTTACCCTTAACCGATCTTCACCAAAATCAACAGACCTTGAGAATTTTCAACTTTAGGAAAGTATGCAAGAAATTATTTAATTCGCTTTTAATATGCGGCAGTTATCGTTCGCCATAAAAAAATACCCTTGTTAAAACATAGAACGTTGCAGGTAAACTACCCCTTTCCCTTAACTGATCTTCAACAAAATCAATACGCCTTCAGTACTCTACAATTCAGGGATGCATGGGAAACATTATTTGATTCTGTTTGAATGTGCGGCAGTTATCGTTTGCCCTAGAAAAATTACCCTTGTTAAAACATAAAACGTTGCTGGTTAACCACCCCAGTAGGGGGGAACTGACAGTTCTACCTCGGAAGTGACGTCATGTGGCGGGAAATTCAAAAATTGTGGTGGTGGGGTAAATATGCGGTAGTTGGCTTTCGGCCATGTTGTCGTCGGCCAGCCTAAAGTGGGGTTATGTGTGCGTTGATTGGTGTAGGCGTGGCCTGTCGGTTCGCAGTTCGCCGTTCGCCGTCCGGCGGCGGCCTGGCCGCGGCCTGGTCGTGGCTTGATGGCCGCCCGGAGTGGTGGGGTCGTCGGCGGCGGCCGCCATGTTGTCGGTAAGTGCGTGGCCATGTTGGAAAAGCGGCGAGGTTGTCGGTTGGTGTAAGAGTGTGGTGGTTAAGTTCGGCCACGTTGCCGTGCATGCGTTATAGTGTATGGGTATGTATATGTAAGGGGTTTTTCCGGAAGTGCGGCCATGTTGGAAAAGCGTCGTCAGCGTTGCCAACTTGTGCTGGTTTATCGACGTTCTCAACTCGTGCGTGTGTTATAGTGTGCGGGTTTGTATATGTACGCCGCCGCCGTCCGGATATCGCTGCAGTTAAAAATCAAATCACTTGTAAAAATTGAATATCACACATTTGTGCATAGAAGATAAAAGCGCGACGTTGCCAACTTGTGCATGTGTGGTGGTTTAGCGTCGTCCATTTTGTCAACTCGTGCATGTGTTATAGTGTACGGGTTTGGATATGTACGCCGCTGCCGTCCAGATATCGTCGATGCGAAGAGACTGAGTGACGTGTATTGCATTGTTGCCAACTTGTGTACTGTGTAAATTCGAATGCGAGTGTTTGTGGTAAGTATATATTGTAAAAATAAAAAATGTGCACATCATCACTGTGAAACTCTCGATGACTCGGTTCTTCGGTGCATAATTGAAAATCAATTCACTTGTAAAAATTGAATATCACACATTTGTGCATAGAAGATAAGTATTACTATATATATAATATTCTGATTGACACTTCACTTGTAAAAATTATACAGGACGCATCATGCATGGAGAAAGGATAGTTGAAAATAAACAATTAAAAGAAAAATGTATATATATATATAATTTAAACAAACAAAAAATATATGTTAACGTACAGACAAAATATATTAGAAGGACTTTTGAAATTAAATACAATAAAAATGTTAAAGCAATACCGTTTAATTAAAAACAATTAAAATACATGTAATCAAAATATATTACAATTTAAAATACATAATATATAAACCCCACAGTAGTGACAATTACAAAATACATAATATGTACACCAAATACATCTAAGAAAACTAAGTACAAGTTAAAATAAACAAGTGCACTATGACAAATGTGTACAATTTAATCAAAAATAAATATTATGTAAACGCACACAGTAGTGACAATTACTGTGACAATTACACAATACAATTGTGTAGAATTAAATCAAATGAAAGAAATACATATGTAGTCGTACTTACAGGCAATGACAATTTTGTGTGTGTGTGTGTGTGTGTGTGTGTGTGTGTGTGTGTGTGTGTGTGTGTGTGTGCAATGACAATTATACATGATAAATGAAGGTGTCCATTCGGTATTACTCTAAAATGTCTACCACGTAAGCCTATCTTTTTCTCCACGATAAACCAGTTGAAGTGAATATGGTGCTAAATTTTTTAATTCTTCATAATCGAAAACGCGATATTTTTATTTTGGGTCCCTGTAGTCCCTGGATAATGGCGAGTACGGCCTTCTCGTAATTCTTCTATCGGATATTTAACACCGACTATTAATTCCTTAATTTTTTTATATTCAAAAATGGTAGCACTAATGGTAGCAAACTTCGCAACGAATGATGCCATTTTACAATTAAGAATTTCGCTTGCGCGTCTGTCAAGGTCTGAATGAATATTACTAGTTCGTAGCGGTATAAATAGGGAGGTAGTTGAGGTGGGGGAAACCGGAGAGTGGGATCCACTCAACGTACAGTAAGCGGTTATTTTTAACCGTGTAAACAGGATGCAAGCTGCTTTCTCACGCTATTTTCAGCGGCTAGGTGGGGGGAGACGACTCGGTTTTTTTTTTAGACAGGGTGATGTCATCCACTACACTCGAGCGTGTGGGAACAAGTCGATGGTGCTAATTTTTTTATGCATGTAGACAGGATGATGTAGTTGACAGAAAGGCAACAAGTGATATTTTTATGATGCTAAATAAAACAACAATGTATGCAATTAGTAATTTACCAGAAACCTATTGATTAGTCTAAAATCCGATACAACACACTCACGTAAAGCGTGTACTCTTTGATTTGTACATATTTCCGGAAATAAGCGGTGCACGAGACAGGCTGTTTCATGTATTGAACGTAATTGTTCGAGTTTAGGACAATTGAAATCTTCTAAATTTATAATATTGAAATGTACAATACGCTTCTCCAGAAATCTTTTTTTCTCTAATCCTTTTACGAACACATAGTTAAAAGGAAACGTGTACTTTATTAATATCGACAAAAGATGTTCGTACGTTGTGTCCCCGACCGTCCACTCTAATCTATGATAATGCTCCGTTAACCAACGGTTTGTCCTCATGTGTTTGTTATTCAAAACGATCGTGTTTACTGGAGGTGCAAATATCCAATGCCTGCTGGCAAATGCGGTGATATCCATAATGTCTAGTTCCTTGATGAGTTCGTTTCCATCGTCGTCAACGAAACAGTGAAAGTCAAGTATGACTGCTATCTCGTCGTTGATCATCCTCGTGGCTTGATCGCCGCCAGGAGTAGTGGGGTCGTCGTCCATGTTGTCGACGTCGGCCATGTTGTCGGGTGGGAGATGATTGGTGTGGTCGGCCATGTTGGAAAAGTGACGAGGTTGTCGGGTTGTGTAAGAGTGTGCTGGTTAAGGGTCAGCCACGTTGCCAACTCGTGCATGTGTTATAGTGTACGGGTTTGGATATATACAGCGTTTTCCGGAACGGTGGCCATGTTGGAAAAGCGGCGAGGTTGTCAAGTAGTGTAAGAGTGTGGTGGTTAAGGTTCGGCCACGTTGTCGATTCGTGCGTGTGTTATAGTATATGGGTATGTATATGTAAGGGGTTTTTCCGGAAGTGCGACCATGTTGGAAAAGCGTCGTCAGCGTTGCCAACTTGTGCTGGTTTATCGACGTTGTCAACTCGTGCGTGTGTTATAGTGTACGGGTTTGTATATGTACGCCGCCGCCGTCCGTATATCGTTGCAGTTAAAAATCAAATCACTTGTAAAAATTGAATATCACACATTTGTGCATAGAAGATAAAAGCGCGACGTTGCCAACTTGTGCATGTGTGCTGGTTTAGCGTAGTCCATGTTGTCAACTCGTGCATGTGTTATAGTGTACGGGTTTAGATATGTACGCCGCTGCCGTCCAGATATCGTCGATGCGAAGAGACTGAGTGACGTGTATTGCATTGTTGCCAACTTGTGAACTGTGTAAATTCGAATGCGTGTGTTTGTGGTAAGTATATATTGTAAAAATAAAAAATGTGCACATCATCACTGCGAAACTCTCGATGACTCGGTCCTTCGGTGCATAATTGAAAATCAATTCACTTGTAAAAATTGAATATCACACACTTGTGCATAGAAGATAACTATTACTATATATATAATATTCTGATTGATACTTAACTTGTAAAAATTATACAGGACGCATCATGCATGGAAAAGGATAGTTGAAAATAAACAATTAAAAGAAAAATCTATATATATATGTAATTTAAACAAACAAAAAATATATGTTAACGTACAGACAAAATATATTAGAAGGACTTTTGAAATTAAATACAATAAAAATGTTAAAGCAATACCGTTTAATTAAAAACAATTAAAATACATGTAATCAAAATATATTACAATTACAAAATACATAATATGTACACGAAATATATCTAAGTAAACTAAGTACAAGTTAAAATAAACAAGTGCACTATGACAAATGTGTACAATTAAATCAAAAATATATATTTTCAAACTGCCAACTTAAGAGCGGTTCTAGTCTGCTGTGCAATAAAATCGTTTTAATACTGTCGTTATATACTGGAATTACGCTACCCTTTATTATATAAACAGCCTTGCTTTGTTTACTGTCAAGCCCTTTACTATCTGAGTCTGAAACATAGAATTTCTACAGTAATTAAAAGTGATGTTGATTTACAAATGATGTACGTTAAGGATGGCGTTTACATTTTAAACCAATGTTTTGTTTGAGTTACACTCTCCTTCTTCATTTGGTACTTCATTAAGCTGGTCCTTGGACTTTACTTTTCTGGGTGCTTCATAAACATAAAGATCACTACCGCCAATAACTTGTGGTACAATACTTCTATTCAATGGTAAAACCTAAGACAAAAATCATTAGATAAACATGCAATCAGTATTAATAATAATACAAAATCACTGTTTTATTAATTTAAAATACTGTATGAAAGAGTGGTATGTAATTTTCATCCACAATATGTAAAACAAAATACAGACTATATGAAATGTATATTAACAAATGTATATTTACAAAATAAGTATATTACAACTCACGAAAGAGTGGTGCGTAATTTTCACCCACCCAATCTTTCATAAATCTGCCATAATTTACTCCGCCAGCATGGTCGGTAATAAACGGGGTGTAAATATTCGATAAGTCTTTATTAACTTGTGTCTCGCCTTGAGACTGGCAATCGGAGCGACGTTGTAATAGTTCCCTGTTGTGCTCCACTTGAGTCGCTCGCCTTTCTACCCAATCCGCTATGTAACATTCAAAACTGTTCGCTGGACACATTATACTCGACTAAAACAAAGACATTCACGATGTTTATCACTTAATATATTATCATGACCACACAGTGCTGAGTGATTATGGTCCTACATAACATTCGAAATTTCAACGTTACAATCTATATAACGTTCTGTTTCTGTTTCAGATAATAATAGTTTGAATATAAAATGAAAGGGAACGTTGTATTTTGTTATGAGAAATTGCATTTCTAAATTTTTTTACATTTGTAAATTACAGAATTGTTCTCTAACTACAGCTGCAATCGTTCAGTTTCGGTAACATTTGAAAAAATTGATGGATTTGGTACTCGATATATTCTACTCTCCTAGTATTTTCATTGATACATTTTGGAAACTGAGTACAGAATAAATCTACAATCACCCAGTCAGAATCATTAAGTTTTACAAAAGATCTTATTGATCAGTTTATTAGAGCCCAATTTGTTGTCAGAAAGCAATTATGTGATCGAATAAACATTATCAGAGAACAACGTCCTCCTAAAGATAAATTTACCAAAGCTCAAAACAGTACAAAGTCATACTTTTGGTAAACAAAATCTCGTCAATAACAAAAGTTGTTTGTATTTCAACAGCTACAAACAATAATTAATTTTCTTACACTAATAAACATTTTGTGGTAATTGTTTCAATTAAAGGAAACATGTATATTCCTCAAGAAAATCGGTTGTGGTTGGACGAAACATGTGACTGAATTAATAAATTGTCTCTCTACATACACCATCACCACCAGTGCAGTGTCGCGTATACGGGTAAAATTAATTAACATGTGTCGGATGTTATAATTGTACAATATGAATACGTATAATAACAGTGGTATGAGTAACTCATTACGTGTGAGTAATTATATTAATCTTTATGTAGCAAGTACGCACACATACACAAAATACAGCACTCAGGTGTAAGGCAATTAATCCCTTTTGTATTGAGTGTATTTAAGTAGGCCTACTCGTGATGACAGTAAATTTTGTCTAAACGTCAACTCAAATGTCTGGTAAATAAACGAACCTGACAAAACCTTTAATCGCTTCTTGAGTCGTAGTCATTATTAAACTCGACATAACTACTTGTGTTACGCGATTGATATTCGTGTTAAGCGATTGATAACCCATGTAATAATACAGATTAACCTCGCATATAAACATAAAATAAAAAATATGTACAAGTTTATTTTAAAACTAATATTTACAAATACACAAAATATAAACATAAAAATGTTATAGAATGAAAAAATATGTACAAGTTTATTTTAAACTAATATTTACAAATACACAAAATATAAACATAAAAATGTAAACATAACAAATATATATATACAAAATATACATGTCACAATCGGGTATAGGTCTATATATTTTTACAAAATAAAAGTCACAATCCGGGTTAGGTAGTCAATTTCCATCTGTAACAAAAAAAAAGAAACAGTATTAGTGACATGTGGTTGTTACAAGTAGGATGGATTAGTAAAACCTTTATGAACAATGTAAGATACCTTAAATATGCATGCGCCCATAGAAAGTGCGATTGGGCTTTCCAAATATATATTGTCTGCATTGCGGGCATGCGGGTGGTGTCCCCTCCAACGCTACCGACTGAAACCAGTCGAGGACGCATCGGTAATGGTATGTATGACCACATACCAAACCGAGGAGCCTCTGCCCGTCACTGTATGTTTCTATGCACACACTGCAGGTAGTGTTCGGAACCATACCTTGAACAGGACAGGGCTCTCCGCGACGCCAACACCATGTTGGTAGACTCCTTCTAAGAAGGAGTCTCATTGTTGTTGGGTCGTCGTGTGTCCTTGGTTCAGTAGCATGTAATACGTCAAAGAAGACGGGTAGCGCGTCTTCTGGAGGGGTCCACAAACGGGGATCTCTTCGCATAAATAGCTGCTGCTGCTGCTGACGATATATGGGTTGTGGTCGTGGTAGAGGTTGTATCTGAGGTGGTGGTGGCGGTGGTTGAGGCTGAGGCTGAGGCTGCGGTTGTTGCGGTTGAGGCTGAGGCTGAGGCTGTTGCGGCTGAGGCTGTGGCTGAGGTTGCTGCGGCAGAGGGCGTATCAACTGTGGTTGAGGCTGCGGTTGTGGCTGCGGCTGCAGAGGACGTGGGCACGGCTGAATGTCACTGAGGACAAAAAAAAAAAAAAAAACCTATACAGACGTGAAAAAAGAAAAGTATGTACGCATAAGAAGAAGACTTACATACTGTCCTCGAAGATGGAAATCGTCGCTGACGATGAGGGTGTATATTCCTCCTCATCATCATCATCTTCTGCTTCGAGGAAATCGATATTGTATCCCAATTCATCCTCATCTCCCACGAACCCGCTGAGGGTTTCGATGTCGTCGTCATCGTCGTCGGTATGATCGACATCGCTGGAAAAAAAGTACAAATTTAAAAACAGACGTAAACGCATTACTACAAGAGATTGTTAATGAAAACGGACTTACCGACTCGAGTCGGGTTGAGGAGATGTGCTCCCCAGCAGAGCACGACGTAACCGTTGCGAACTATAAAAAAAAAACAACACGTTAATCGAATGGAATATTCTGTTTGTACATTATAAATAAAGAAAAAAAATGTTATATTTACCATCGTACTCGACGTTGCTCTGCCGGCATATGTTTTGTTACTTTCTTGTTGTTGTTGTTGTTGTTCATTCTGTAAAACGTATCAAAAGTTTTAAAATAAGTAGGTAAAGAACATAATAAAGTTAGTGTGTGTGTGTGTGTGTGTGTGTGTGTGTGTGTGTGTGTAATGCTGAACATCATCTTTACCGTTAGTTATCGGTCCATGTACTTTGTCTTCTTTGCCTTAGGACCAGCAGCGTCGTCGGTTATTGCACGTATCCTGTAATGCCCGTACGCGAGTGTACTTACACCGTCGTCCAGTACGTACCTCTTATCATCATAAGGAGACAGGGAAAGTTTTGTTATACGTTGCGTGTACAGCTTATGATGATTGCTTCGTATACACTCAGCAGAGGTGAAATCCGCTCCCACCACCATGATACCGAACTATTGCCGTCAACGATCCTCCACTACCAACTGCGTGCGCAGCTATCTGCTCCCACTACTGTGCTTTATTTCATACCGACCAATTGACGACAGCCATCTCCACTACGGATGCGCGCGCAGCTATCGCTGAGGAGGTGAAATGCAACGCGACAAACTAACATTCTTGCTTCAGATATGGACGTGTACACATATTCTTTTGCAAGCCGATTAAAAAGCTTTTATAACATCAGTCGTCGAGGTAACGTTAAATTTTACGTTCATAAATTTCCGAATGCGAACGTAAAATTTTTTGACCTAGCCAAAGCCGGGTTTATTTACGAAGGCGATGGTGATGTTGTAAGATGCCGCAAGTGTAAAATACGAATTATGGATTGGGCAGTGGGTGACGATCCCGTCCAAGTCCATAAGGCGTCAATACCCACATGCGATTTCGTTCGTGAACACTTGTAGAAGTCGACGCATACAAAAACGGCTCTTTTCAGAGCCGACATAAACTCCTGTACAAACATACCCGTTTGGGTAGTACTAGGTGTTATTACTACTACTACTACTGAACGGCAGTAGTCACTCCAAAAGTGTGAGTGAAGACACCCATGATAAAAAAAATTATAAATAATTTATTTTCATAATATTATAATTTGTATATATAGACATTTTTTACATAGCTCATAATTTGCACAAAAATCATAAAGCATCAAACTGTATGGGAATGATGACCTGTGACTTACCGCGACGCTTAATTTCTATCTCTTCACGTAACAAATTGTTTCTTTACGTTTGTATTTTGTCTAAACCATGTTAACTTCACACACACACACACACACACACACAAGAACAAACGGCTGCTAATTGTGTGTTCTTGAACTGGATAAAGTTTACGTTTACTGGAAAATGCCTTATGTGCTAACTTGAGAAAGACCGTTTTGCATTATTGTACAATACGTACGTCAGTTTTCAGAGTTCGTATACAGACCTGCAAATGTTTTACTTGTTTATATTTGTACTGTGAATGTATATATTTTCATTTATAAATATGCTAGCAGTAACCAGCGAGAAACACATGTTTGTCGCAGTATACTTCAAGCGTTAGCTGTACATATCAAATTGTTTCTTTACGTTTGTATTTTGTCTAAGCTATGTTAACTTCACACACACACATACACACACATACACATACATACAACACAACCTACACATGTTAGGTTGAATGCAGCCCGCTCACGTTTCACGTTGGGTTGAACGCAACACACACATACACATGTTAGGTTGAATGCAAACACACACACACACACACACATACACACACATACACACACATGCAACACAACCTACACATGTTAGGTTGAATGCAGCCCGCTCACGTTTCACATTGGGTTGAACGCAACACACACACACACACACATGTTAGGTTGAATGCAACCACGGGTACTTGTAGTCTAACGTTTATCTTATAAATGTAATGTATATGTCTTCACATCCTCTTTTGACATTGTAAGATTTTAATAAAAACAGATATCGGATTTAAATAATAATTTAAATAACGCGCGCGCGCGCGCGCGCGTGTGTGTGTGTGTGTGTGTGTGTTGCGTTCAACCCAACGTGAAACGTGAGCGGGCTGCATTCAACCTAAACTGTGTAGGTTGTGTTGTATGTATGTGTATGTGTGTGTGTGTGTGTGTGTGTGTGTGTGTGTGTGTGTTTGCATTCAACGTAACATGTGTGTGTGTGTGTGTGTGTGTGTGTGTGTGTGTGTGTGTGTGTGTGTGTGTGTGTGTGTGTGTGTGTGTGTGTGTGTGTGTGTGTGTGTGTGTTGCGTTCAACCCAACGTGAAACGTGAGCGGGCTGCATTCAACCTAACATGTGTAGGTTGTGTTGTATGTATGTTTATGTGTGTGTGTGTGTGTTTGTATTCAAACTAACATGTGTGTGTGCGTTCAACCCAACGTGAAACGTGAGCGGGCTGCATTCAACCTAACATGTGTAGGTTGTGTTGTGTGTGTGTGTGTGTGTGTGTGTGTGTGTGTGTGTGTGTGTGTGTGTGTGTGTGTGTGTGTGTGTGAAGTTAACATAGCTTAGGCAAAATACAAACGTAAAGAAACATTTTGATATGTACAGCTAACGCTTGAAGTATACTGCGACAAACATGTGTTTCTCGCTGGTTACTGCTAACATATTTATAAATGAAAATATATACATTCACAGTACAAATATAAACAAGTAAAACATTTGCAGGTCTGTATACGAACTCTGAAAACTGACGTACATATTGTACAATAATGCAAAACGGTCTTTCTCAAGTTAGCACATAAGGCATTTTCCAGTAAACGTAAACTTTATCCAGTTCAAGAACACACAATTAGCAGGCGTTTGTTCTTGTGTGTGTGTGTGTGTGTGTGTGTGTGTGTGTGTGTGAAGTTAACATGGTTTAGACAAAATACAATCGTAAAGAAACAATTTGATACGTGAAGAGATAGAAATTAAGTGTCGCGGTAAGTCATAGGTCATCATTCCCATACAGTTTGATGCTTTATGATTTTTGTGCAAATTATGAGCTATGTAAAAAATGTCTATATATACAAATAATAATATTATGAAACTAAAATTGTCTATGAGCATGAATTTACAGGCTTCTCACGAACGAGATTCATAATTTTAGCTAATGTACGAAATACTTTCGTATCGCTAATTTCTTAAGACATAATCGTGGAGAAAGCTTCCAGCATGGACAATGACCCCTTGAGTTAAGCTGTTGTTGTAATCATATATTGTTGCAACTCTGTTCTTCACCCTCCACTTGAATAATAATAAATACAAACCAACAAAGGGATATACAGTTTGATGCTTATGATTTTTGTAAAATGTCTATATATACAAATAATATTATGAAAATAAAATTGTCTACGAGCATGAAATTGCTGGCTTCCAACGAGTGGAATTCATAATGTTTACTGGTTCGTTTGTTTTCCTACGTTGAAAACGGACATGTATCGTGCGTTCAGCGAACAAGGTCATTACCATTGGTTGGATATGTTACCGGAACTAGTCAGCACGTACAACAACAGTGTGCACAGAACGACTGGAATGAAACCGCGTCAGGTGAACGAATCCAACGAACGTACTGTGTTACGACGGATTCGCGAGAACACAGCGAGGAGCATCGATTATAAACGACCAAAATTCAAAGTAGGCGATCGTGTGCGTATAAGCAAACACAAAATGACGTTCGCCAAAGGATACACACCAAATTGGACAAACGAGATATTCCTCGTTCACACGGTGCGTACCGGCAGCGTACCCGTCACTTATTCGCTAAAGGATCATACAGGAGAAGTGTTGAAAGGCGGTTTTTATGAACACGAAATCAGTAAATCGAACGTTGGTGACGTGTACTTGGTAGAAAAGATCGTACAACCCGACTGCTGCGATATAGTGCGACTATTAAATAGACTGTGCATAGAACGACAACATGAAAATATTGCAACAAGCGCACAGACTAAAAATAAAGGACGTGGACTATTCGAAATTGTGCGGCGATGGTGGTGGTGGGGGTGGTTGTGGCAGAAAAAAACGTAAACACGGACGTCTTCTGCCCGATACCGTTCGTTCGATCATCTGCGGACCTTCCGCGTGCGGAAAGACAAACGTTATGTTCAACCTGTTGTTCGATGTAAACGGATTGAGATTCGCGAACTTATACGTGTTTTCTAAATCACTATTTCAACCCAAATATCAGATGCTGGAGACCCTGATGACGCGACTTTCCAACGAAGGAATGGGTTATCACGCCTACAACGATAACGAAGAGGTACCGCCTCCCGACGAGGTCGATCCCAATTCTATTATGGTGTTCGACGACGTGTCTTGTGAAAGACAACACAACATATGCAAGCATTTCTCTATGGGACGACACAGCGGTGTGGACGCGTTTTACCTTTGTCAGACGTACAGTCAAGTGCCAAAACAGTTGGTTCGTGACAATGCCAATCTAATAGTATTGTTCAAACAGGACGATCGCAACTTAAAACATGCGTACAACGATCACGTCAACACGGACATGAAATATGACACGTTTAAGAACATGTGCGCTGAAGCGTGGAAAGATCGTTACGGCTTTCTCGTTGTGGACAAGGATTCTTCTATCGACACCGGCAGGTACAGAGTCGGTTTTGACCGTTTCATAGTAGTCGCACCTAACGATTAAACAAAACAAAAATTCGTCGTACGTTCAGCTAAATACACATGTCCTACTGTCAACGACTTTAGTTGTCGTTCTACTGTTTATCGAGTGGACGACAAGAAGAAACGACTAGCACGTGATATCGACACGATCAGTGATGACATACGGAAGAAATACCGTGCGTTAAAACATGGGATTCGTGAAGAAGAAGCAACGTTATCCAAAAGTTACAAACCGATTCTGGAACCGTTACAAAATATTTCGCAAGCGTTGCTTGAAAAGAAACGTAAAACAACAAATGAAAAGCCTATAAGAGTGAAAAAGATGAATCGTGAAGAGGAAGAGGAAGAGGAGGAGGAGGAGGAAGAGGATCCGACGGGTACAATTAGTAAAATCGATGTAGGAACACCATTTCGTTCCCGAACGAAGCCACCGCGTTTCCTGAAAACGCCTGTGATAGCCGAAACATTGGACGATGATGATGATGAGGGTGATCCTAGTCTCAACATTGAAAAAATGTTAGACACACCGGAAGGAAGACGTGAAGCGTGTAGATATTTTCAGGACAAAGCATTCTAAATAAAACGTTTTCAACGATTCGGATCTGAAAGTGTACAAAGATATACTGCGTGACACCAACGCGCACAAGCAGTATTATTTAGCGAACTCACATGTGAACGCGAACAAAGGTGTAAAGTATAAACGAATAATATCACAACTGTTTCCGCCGAAACGTACACGACATGGACATAATAGTAATATCGATACATCGTATATGACGCTGACGAGAAAAAAAGACAAAATCGATTACGTGCACTGGGACGATCCGAACGAACTGGTGGACAGATTGCGACTGTTAATGGCGTCACAGCGTGTCGGAAACAGCGGGCACACGAACGAAATCGTCTCCATAGTGGAAGAACTACGCGAAGCCGACATCATCGTATAACAAGTGCGATATACATCATCAACTGTCCAGCAGCAGCAGCAAAGCCGATAAAGTATAAATAATACTGTCGTACACGCGCCGGGGACATTCTACGTTTGGTTGTGACAACATGGATATCGTGCTACTGTTTATTAGTCGCACCTAACGATTAAACAAAAAAAGTCGTCATACGTTCAGCTAAATACACATGTCCTGCTGTCAACGACTTTAGTTGTCGTACTGGCGTTTATCAAGATGAACGACAAGAATAAACGACTAGCACGTGATATCGACACGATCAGTGATGACATACGGAAGAAATACCGTGCGTTAAAACATGGGATTCGTGAAGAAGAAGCAACGTTATCCAAAAGTTACAAACCGATTCTGGAACCGTTACAGTTTCATAGTAGTCGCACCTAACGATTAGAAAATAAAAAAACAGTTGTGGACTGTTCGCACGTAACAACTGTTCACCGTTAACTAAAACAGTCGTCAAGCGTTCAGGTATATATAAGTGTCTCAGAAAAATAAAAAAACACTCGTAGACTGTCCGCATAAATGCACGTAACACCTGTTCACTGTTAACTAACTCAGTCTTTGAGCGTTTAGATAAAATTAAAAAAAAAACACAGTTGTAGACTGTTCGCATAAATGCACGTAACAGCTGTTCATTGTTAACTAAAACAGTCGACGACTGTTCGGGTAAATACACATGACCTGGAAAAACAGTTGTAGACTGTTCGCATAAATGCACTTAACAGCTGTTCACCGTTAACTAAAACAGTCGTCGATCGTTCAGGTAAATACAGATGTCTCGAGTCACCGACGTTAGTCGGTGTACTGCCGTTTATCAAGATGAACGAAAAGAAGAAACAACTAGCCCGTGATATCGACACTATCAGCAATGACATACGTAAGAAATACCGTGCGTTATAACATGGGATCCGTGAAGAGGAAGAAACGTTAACCAAAAGTTACAAAGCGATTCTCGAACCGTTACAAATTATTTCGCAAGCGTTGGTTGAAAAAAAAACGTAAAACAACAAATGAAAATCCTACGAGTGCGAAAAAGATGAAACGTGACGAGGGGGTGGAGGAGGAGGAGGAGGATCTGATGGGTTCAAGTAGTAGTAATATCGATGTAGGAACACCGCTCCGTCCGTCACCGCAACAGCAGTTGACACCACGTTTCCTGAAAACTTCTGTGATAGGTGAAACATCGGACGAGGACGATCCTAGTCTCAACATCGAAAAAATGTTAGACATACCGGAAGGGAGGCGAGAAGCGCGTAGATATTTTCAGGACAAATACGACAGTGAATCGTTAGCGAATAAGTACATGCGTATGATCGTGTCGGTTGAACGCAATCGTTTGATGGATTATACGTACGGTGTAAGACACGAAAGCGGAAAATGGATGATCGGTGATTCACCGTTGGAAATCGAAACAGACGATTCAATATTTATCAACGGTAAACGTTACAAAGGTACACCGGGTCTATACGAACTCATGTTCATGAAGCACCCTAAAGAGAACGTTTACCACGAGATGGATCTGAATGCGTACAAAGATATACTACGTGATACCAACGCGCACAAGCATCATTATTTAGTGAACGCGCAGGTAAACACAAAAAGAGGTGTAAAGTATAAACAGATAATTTCACGGTTGTTCGCTCCGAAACGTACAGGACACGGACATAATAATACCGACAGAACATATATGATGCTCTCGAGAAAAAAAGACAAAATCGATTACGTGCACTGGGACGATCCGAATGAACTGGTGGACAGATTGCGCCTGTTGATAGCGTCACAACGCGCCCGAAACGGTGGACACACGAACGATTTTTATCGCACGAACGTAAAAAAGTGTATGAAACACACATGATATGCACTGCATAATTGAACGCCAATTCACTTATATAAAACACACGGAAAATAACACAGTTCACAAGTTGGCAACAATGCAATACACGGCGGCGGCGTACATATCCAAACTCGTACACTATAATACATGCACGAGTTGACAACGTGGCCGACGCTTAACCAGCACACACGCACGAGTCGACAACGTCGACGCTCTTCCAACATGGCCGCACGTCCGGAAAAACCCCTTACGTATCCAAACCCGTACACTATAACACACGCATGAGTTGTCAACGTGACCGATGCTTACCCAGCACACACTTCACTACTTGACAACCTCGCCACTTTTCCAACATGGCCGACCACACCAATCATCTTCCACCCGACAACATGGACACAGACCCCACCACTACGGGTGGTGACCAGGACACCGCCAGACCGCCGCCGGACGGCGAACCGCGAACGGCGAACAAACCGCCGCCACGCCTCCGCCTATCAACGCACAATTATGTATGCATTGCATGTATGTGATTTTTTTTATTAAAAAAAATATAATCAATTTTCATATATTTTATTTTCTTAATACCCGTAACCTTGGAGGGGGAAACGTCTGATTATTATCCCCTCCCACCGTACGTTCGCACCAACCTGTTGGGCAGAGTGACCTTGTAGGGCTCGACATAGCGCGCGCTAGACCAACAGGTTGGTGCGAACGTATTAGTATGTATTAGGCATCCGTCATGGTAGCACACAATAATAGGGAACTCGTACTCCGTGTACAAAGTCTAGCGCCGGAAGAACTGATTTCTCGTAATGTAGGTAAATTGTCGGTGTATCAGGTCTGTTTGCAATTCGGTATCGACGTTGAAAACGATACGAAAAATACATTTTTCTGGAACTGCACCATACAGGATAAAATAAAAATTACAGACGATGTATTGAATTGGCACGGATATACAGGTAAATATAAAAATCAAAAATCCAGAATTACCAAATGGTTAAAGAAAAACGATTACATCGAATATTACGAAGTCCAAGATGAAGATAATGCACAGAAAAAATATTGTGTTAAATGGAATAGGTTTCGCTTCTTTGTTGATGGAAATGAGAACCCCTAAAGCTGTTGAATTGCGTGAATTATATGCCATTATGAAAGAAATTGTAATGAAATATAGTCAGTATGAAAAATTGTACGAGGAACGTATGAATCATCAAGGCACTGGGTATCGTTGCCGAAGCGCAAACACCAACAGCAGCAGCAGTGACAGCAAAGAACGAACAACGCACCGACACGATTAAGGAGAATATAAAAAACGTAGAAGGAAGCTCGAATCGTGATACGATGTGCAAAGTCTGTTGCACACAAAACGTGGAAGTTGTACTTATTCCCTGTCGACATTTTATCACATGTGTGAATTGCGCCATAACCCTACATAATTGTCCCTTATGTAGAACCGCATACACCACTTACATGAGAGCGTATTTCTAGTTCGTTTTCGCTCTATAATTTTATCGTCTAGTGAACACAGGGTTTGAAGATATATATGCTGCTGTGACAAAAGTGTTTAATCCAACCTCCGCTAATATCGCATACCTCAGTGTTTGAACAGCACGCGTTGAAGACGGACGCATGGAGCTGCTATCTCCGTACGAGTACATACGCTGCAGTGACTTAAAGCATACAGTACTGTACCCTATAGAAATTTTTGTATACAACGTTTTGACATGTAAATTTGTTGCACTGGTCCGTGACGAAAATATAAGGTACAAAATAAACGTTCCGAACAAATTCTTTACGAGCGTTTCACAATATACAACGTGTCTGTTCCGTAAGACGGACGGATCTGCAACGTTCCTAGTAACACCAAACACGTTGTTTATAACGAAAAAAGGATGTGCGAGGATAAACTAGCAGTCATACTTGACTTTCACTGTTTCATCGACAACGATGGAAGCGAACTCGTTAAGGAACTAGCCGTTATGGACGTCACCGCATTTGCCAGCAGGCATTGGATATTTACACATCCAGTAGACACGATTGTTTCGAATCACAAACATGTGAGGACAAATAGATGGTTAACAGACCATTATCATGGACTATTGTGGATGGACGGGGACACATCGTACGAACATCTTGTGCCGATATTAGAAAAGTATACGTTTCCTTCCAACTTCGTGTTCGTAAAAGGATTGCAAAAAAAAAGATTTCTACAGAAGCGTATCGTGCATTTTAATATTATAAATTTAGAAGATTTCGGTTGTCAAAAACTCGATCAATTACAATCAATACACGGAACAGCCTGTCCCGCGCACCGCTTATTTCCGGAAATATGTACAAATACTAGAGTACACGCTTTACGCGAGTGGGTTGTATCAGATTTTAGAATAATCAATATGTTTCTGATAAATTACTAATTGAAAACATTATTGTTTAGCGCTTACGTAAAAAATAACAGTCGTCGCCTTTCTATCGATTACATCATCTGTCTAAAAACAAATTAGCGTTGACGACATGTCCAAACAAGCACGAGCGCTGTCTAGTCGTATAAAAAAATAAACCGACACCCCTCTTCCCCACCTACCCATCGAACCGTGAGAAATCAAGTCGTATCCTGTTCACACGGTTAAAAATAAACGCTTACTGTGCGTTGAGTGGTTCCCCTCTCTCCGGTTTCCACCTCCATAACTACCTCCTTATTTATTCCGATGTGCACGAGCGTTATTCGTTCATTCGTTGAGAGACGTGCGAGAAATTATAAATTCTTTATTTTAAAATGGCATCATTCACTGAAAAGTTTGCAACTATTAGCGCAATTGAGTATAAAAAAATAAAGGAATTGATAATCGGTGTAAAATATCCAATAGAAGAAATGCAGAATATAGACGCAAAGTACGGGAAAGCTGTACTCGTCACTCTCCAAGATTACAGAGACCCTAAACTAAAATATCGTGTATATCTACCAAAGAGATACGCAGGCGTTTTCGAAGATGAGGAATTAAAAAATTTAGTACCGTGTTCGCTGCAACTAATTTATGGCGGAGAAAAGGATAGAGCTTACATAGTAGAAATTGTACAGTAGGATCGAATGGACATCTTCATTTGTCGCGTACGATTACATATATATATATATATATATATATATTAACATGTACTTAGTTGTATTTCATTTAATTATAAATAATATATTTTAATTTATATATTATAATGTGATTACACATATTTCATTTGATTTAATTGTAATCAATTGTCAATGTACTTATGTCTAGATAATAAAACAATGCTTACGTGGTGTACACTTTAGAGTAAGCCCGGATAGACATCTTCAGAATTAACAAATATATTTGTACATAATTGTCATTGCACGCGTTTACGAATAGTATTTAAAATATAATGTGCTTACACTTGAGTAACAACTTTCCAAAACTTGTCTAATCCATTTTACTAAATTTTACAGGAGATCAAAAAAACGTATTATTAATTTGTCATTTGTTTGTATTAAGTGATACTTGTCAGAGCCATTGTTTATACTAATCTAAAACCAGAAACAGTATTGAAAAGTTTCACAGAGTAATAGAATTTAAGTAATTTCAGTTTAAAAACTGCCAATAACAAGTTTTGGAATGGCAGTTTGGATATAGCCAGTTTTGGAAAAGAAAACTGTGGATAAGACAAGTTTTGGAAAAAAAATTGTAAGAAAACACAAAATTTAATTTTTCTGCCAACAAATTTATTCACAACTCTTGTATCACTAATCTAACTAACTAGAGTTTATTGTAATTCTAGAAAAATTGTATTTAAAATATCATTCGGATACAGCTTTTAGAAAACAGCAAACTATCCTTGATAATTAAAAACAAAACAAACACTTAAAAAATTAATACAATCAGAGCAATCCTTATTAAACAAGTGTGACATCATGATGTAGGCCTACTTTACCAGTTATTAGAATAAGCAACCATTAAAATATTACAAGAAAGAAAATAATAACATCAGAATATAATAGTCTTTGTTAAACAAATGGGAGCACATCATCATTTTCAAGTTCATCATCCATCACAGGTTCACAGAAAATATTTTGTTCTTCTGCAGGGTCAACTGTTTGTACATTAACCACTTGTTGATTAATAATGTTGAAAAAATATTTTAAATCTTCATTATTTACCCACTGTTCACCAAAGTGTTTTTCTAGCAAGTTCTTTACATCTTTCACTTTTGCTGCCGAAAGAGGTACTCCTTTTGGAATTACACCAGGATTAAAGTTTTGAATGTTCTGAGATTTCTTTAAAATTGACTTAGGAACACTCATCTCACTTAAATATCTATCTTCTCCTTGAAGCAGAACAGAAGAAGCTTTCTTCAGAAGTATAAATCTTTTAGCCTTTGAAAATTTGAAGTGCCATTGACTAGGAACTTTTATCACTTTGCCAACAGTTGACTTCCAGTCATGAACAATGGGAACCGGCTCGCAACCGACATTAATAACAGTACCATGGTGTTCAAAAATGTTCAAGTAATCCAGTGGATTAACGATAGTCGTTTTTTTCCGCAATTCTCTTTCAATATTGCCAAACACTCTGTCTGGCGGAATGAATGAGTGACCAGGAATGGGAAAAATAAGTTCTACTTTACTAATATGAGATGGAGCTTTAGCTAACCAGGAAGTTACCATTGCAATGTTCGTAGAATTTCTATTCTGGCCACCGCATCCATCTGCACAGAGTCTCACAGTCTTGACATTTTCAGGAAAATGTGTACGTAACAGTCTGTGATAAACACAAGAGGCAATCTCGTTAGAACCTTTATGAAAATGATTTTCCATCCAAGTGTAAATAAAAACATTTTCAGTAGTTAAATGACAGTGACTATGACCTTGAACAATTGCGAAATTGTAAGTATAAATTTGTCTGCTGTAATACGCAGCCTGATCTGGAACTTTGGGGTTCACAAGATTCTTTTGACAATCGTACGAGAATGTCATTAGGTCATCTCTCACCTCGCCAAGTAATTTAAAAAATGCATCAGCACGTTTCACATGGAATTCTTTCTGGGTCACTAGAAATTTCTTTTTTTCTTCGTCATTTTCACTGTTTATCTTATTTTTTAAAGACAGGCACTGAGAACAAGCATCAGTTTGTGGGGTCCCAAAACCTAGATTAAAATCACGAAAAAATATCTGATCAAAGAAACTTTTTTTTACTTTTAATTCATCGTCAGCGTTTTTGTTATACAGGTTTCTCAGTTTAGCAATACTAAGATCACTTGAAAGATACTTTCGTGATATATCTCTGCAATAATGGGTTTCTTTTGTTTCTAAAGATGATAGAAAATTTCGTACATTGGATCTTTTACATTCAAAAGCATGTGATCTAGTATCACCACCACGTTTCTCGATTGGTGACTGTCCCGTATAAAAATGATTGCGTGCAATACGTTGCACTCTGTCTTTTGAAACATTTAAAATATTGAGAAACGTATCTTGACACACAGGTAATTTGAAAGTATCACAACTAGCTACCTTAACATTGTATTTAATTTCGACTTTCTTCCTACTACCATTCTGTTTACTGGCTCGATCTCGTTCGGGTTTTTCAATGTCAATATACTTTAAAAGAAAGTGATCCTGAAGAATTTTTGTTTTATTTTCATAAAAGTATTTATGAAAAAGTTTGCAATCTAGCATAGATAGTTTGACACATTTGTAAGATGGACCTGAGTGTTTACAAACTGGGTACCTAGGCATACCCTTTGGTTTGTGCCGATGTAACTTTTCTTGTGTTTTTTTCCACTTCTCCTTGTTACCTTTCCGTCTACCTTCTACGCAAGCAAAATTTGTATAACTTGTATTATTTCTTTCTTCACTCATTTTAACTCAAAACACTTTTAATTTCAATTAAAACTTTATTTTATTAACACTGACAATAAAACATAATCCTCCTCGTTCATAAATAAACAACAATGGGTGCCATGTTGATTTTTCATGAAATCAAGTTTCTGATTGGCTGAGAGGATGAGACGAGTTTTGGAATGGAAGGCACATGAAATAAGACGAGTTTTGGAACAGAAAGCAAACTTCAACGCTTCTTTTGTGCCATTTACAGCGAGTTTTGGAACAAATGTATGCTATATTCAAAACGAGCGCTAAAAATACTATAAGAATTCATTGCCATCTAAATTTCGGTTTTGGATGGATAAGACAAGTTTTGAAAAGTCACTACTCACTTATTTCAATTTGATTTAATTCTACACAATTGTGTATGCTTTTACATAGTGTTATAATATAATGTGCTTACACATAATTCATTTGATATAATTGTATACAATTGTATTTTTTTAATTGTCACTACTATGCGTGTTTATTTCATTTTTTTGTACATATTTGTCATGTCATAGTGCACTTGTAATTAGTTTTACTTAGTTGTATTTCGTATACAATTGTCATATTGCACATGTTTACATTTTGTAATTTTCACTACTGTGTGCGTTTACATATTATGTATTTTAAATTGTAATATATTTTGATTACATGTATTTTAATTATTTGTAATTAAACAGTATTGCTTTTTTTTAATTGTCACTACTGTGTGTGTTTATTTAATTTTTTGTACATATTTGTCATGTCATAGTGCACTTGTAATTAGTTTTACTTAGATGTATTTCGTATACAATTGTCATATTGCACATGTTTACATTTTGTAATTTTCACTGTGTGCGTTTACATATTATGTATTTTAAATTGTAATATATTTTAATTATATGTATTTTAATTATTTGTAATTAAACAGTATTGCCTTAACATTTTTATTGTTTTTTAATTTCAAAATTCCTTCGTAGATTAACATTATTCATAACTCAATATACAAGCTAGAACGTGTTACATAGAACTAATTTAAAAAATCAATTTTATTAAACAATAATTGCATGATTATAATATACTTTAGAAATTAAAGAATATTTAAAAATCAAACTAACCTTGTACGAGTTCCAGTTGAGTCTCGCGACGTACGATGTGCCTTTGAGAGCAGTTCGTACAGCTTATATATAGTATCTCAAGGATGTGCACGAAAGAGATGGTAACAACAAAAAAAGCTCCCACACACAAAGTCACGGACGCGCACTTAGCTTGGCTTGCGTTCTGTTTCCCACATGCTGTGATAACAGATGGTGTCAGACAGCTTGTGTGTTCTGTTATTTAAAAAAAATTTATGTACGACTACGTTCACACGCCGCGATAAACAGATGGCCAGACAGACGGAGTCGATTACATCATCATAACAACTAATGCACAGTCATCAACAAAAAAAAGTAACAGCTGCCACACACACAAAGTCAAAGACGCACACTTAGCTTGGCTTGCGTTCTATTTCACACAATAATTTATGTACGTCCCTAACTTCGTTCACACGCAACGATAACATATGTTCAGACGGACGGCGGCAATTAATTATATGCTCAGACAGATGGAGGCAATTAATTATTAACATTAGCGACTCGCGATAACAGATGGCCAGACAGCTGCACCATGTCTGTGGGGAAAAAAAAACTGCACGTGTATAAATTTCAGCGGAAGCCAACTGCTACTTGTCCCTATTATTCATATTACATACCCACCACCGATAACGGATGGTCTGTCAGCATTCTGATGTAAAAAATAACTCCACATGTGAAAATCACAGCGGGAGCCGATTACATCATTTGCAACGTCCTATTATTCAGATATTACATAAACAGTAATTATTTTCCATAAGTATTGTGTGTGTGTGTGTGTGTGTGTGTGTGTGTGTGTGTGTGTGTGTGTGTGTGTGTGTGTGTGTGTGTTTTATATAAGTGAATTGACGTTCAATTATGCAGTGCATATCATATGTGTTTCTTACAACAACAAATGTACATGATACTACACTTTTTTTACGATCATTTGACATTGATTTTCAAATAAAGGACCGAGTCATCTTTTTTATTTTTACAATATATATATATTTACTTAACACTTAGACACGACATCGACGATATCCGGACGGCGGCGGCGTACATATACAAACCCGTACACTATAACACACGCACGAGTTGACATCGTCGATAAACCAGCACAAGTTGGCAACGCTGACGACGCTTTTCCAACATGGCCGCACTTCCGGAAAAACCCCTTACATATACATACCCATAAACTATAACACATGCACGAGTCGGCAACGTGGCCGAACCTTAACCACCACACTCTTACACCAACCGACAACCTCGCCGCTTTTCCAACATGGCCACGCACCTACCGACAACATGGCCGCCGACGCCGACGACCCCACCACTCCGGGCGGAAATCAAGCCAAGGCCAGGCCGCGGCCAGGCAGCCGCCGGACAGCGAACCGACAGGCCACGCCTACACCAATCAACGCACACATAACCCCATTTTAGGATGGCCGACAACAACATGGCCGAAAGCCAACTACCGCATGTTTACCCCCACCACCACAATTTTTGAATTACCCGCCATATGACGTCACTTCAGGGGTAGAACTGTTAGTTCCCACCTACTCATCCCTTTCCCTTAACCGATCTCCACCAAAAACAATAGGTCTTGAGATCTCTAGAATTCATGGCTGTATACGAAACATTATTTGATTCTGTTTGAATTTGCGGCTGTTATCTTTTGCCATAAAAAAAATTAACCTTGATAAAAAAAAGGTGCGGGTAAACTACCCTTTCCCCTTAACCGATCTTCACCAAAACAATAGGTCTTGAGTACTGTAACAGGCATGTCGTGCCCCACGTCCAGGGCGACAATTTATGCAACAATACAACATTGCAAATTTAATATAATTTAAATTTGTGATGCCCCACGTTGGAAGCGACATTTTATGCAACAATACTACTGTACATAAGTTGTATAATTTATGTTGTATGTGTATAAATTTACATGTAATTTAATTTGAATAGCCTCACGATCTTGGAGCGACAACTTGTATAACAATACTTACTTGCATAACAACAATTTAATTTGGGTTCAGGTGTATCTGTAATAAGAACTCGATGTAACTTGTAACGGTATTTCAAATTTATTTGGTAATAATAAACTTGTGCGCATGGCACTTGATTCGATTTAAAACATTCGTTATTGCTTTGTTACTATGCCGTAAGGCTTACGCTATATACATCCTTACTGACTAAATATTCTTTTGTAATAATTATTTTATTAAAATATGTCATTTCCTGACTACTCAGTCAATTAGTGTGCTTCGAAATATCAGTGTTTAAATATCTTTTTAGATATTGTAATGGAAACTCAAAAATATTAATAATTACTGAAATTATCTTTCTTTTATCAGTACTGATTTATACAACGCTAATTTTTATTTAACTGCTTTCCTTTCTTTTCATTTCAATACTAATTTGAGCTCTTGTTTACGTTAATCTTACTTCAATAACATCTATGATTTTAACTCTCTATGTCTACAATAAACATTGGCTCTTACTTTTAAATAGAACAAGAATGTATTTAATTGTCTTTGAGTTAATTGCTCGATTAAGAGATAAATAAGTTGTTTATCACCTTATTGCCGTCAATCATACTCAATCAATTGATCCATCTGTAATCGTCCTCGTCTCGAACTCCAGTATCAGTTCCTCTTGTCCAGCGTCGTTCCTGTTGTCCAGCGTCGTTTCCAGACTTCAGTAGAGTTCCTCTTGTCCAGCGCAGTCACCTCGCTCTCTTGTCCAGCGTCGTCTTTCTCTTGTCCAGCGTCGTCTTTCTCTTGTCCAGCGTCGTCTCGCTCTCTGGAACTAAGTCGTCAGCTCTCTCCCCCCCCCCTCTCTCTCTCTCTCTCTCTCTCTCTCTCTCTCTCTCTCTCTCTCTCTCTCTCTCTCTCTCTCTCTCTCTCTCTCTCTCTCTCTCTCAAAACAACAGGTCTTGAGAACTCTACAATTTAGGGCTGTATGCAAACCATTATTTGATTCTGTTTGAATTTGCGGCTATTATCGTTTACCATACAAAAAGTAAAATATCGGTATGGAGAACCATACATGACTTCCATGTTCTAAGATTATATTTAAAATCATTTACGAAATTAAATGTTTCCATAGAAACTACGTCTTTCCACTTATTGCTTCAGCCTTAACCACGGTACTGTGGTCACTAACGTATACCACCTCACGTTATCGCACTCGATTTTCACTGATGATGGCAGTCGACGGCACTGCCGAAGCCTCTGGTTTTGCAGAGAACATTGGACTACGGCCAAACAGGCCGGGAAGGAATTTTAACAACAAACAACTACTTTGTTGCCGATAACGTAGTACACATATAAAAATTATCCCCTCGCCTTTCAACTACAATTTTCATTTATAGAAAATTATCCCCACCCCATTAAACTAGCCTCTTCATTTATAGATATTTCATCTACGTTTCTACAGTGGAAACGATAAGATCTTAAGATCATTAGATCATCTTATCAGGATACTTTTTTATCAAAATTAAGTACTTTACTCTTGTTACAACAAAAAATGTTTCGGGTAAACTGCCCTTTCCCCGTAACCGATCTTCACCAAAATCAAAAGGCCTTGAGTCTTCTACAGCTCAGGCATATATTTAAAAAATTATTTGATTCTGTTTGAATTTACGGCAGTTATCGTTCGTCATGTAAATATTTCTCTTGTTACAACACAAAATGTTGCAGGTAAACTACCCCTTTCCATTAACCGATCTTCACCAAAATCAAAAGACCTTTAGGAGTCTATAATTCAGGGATGTATGCGAAAACGTATTTGATTATGTTTGAATTTACGGCAGTTATCGTTCGTCATAGAAATAATTAACCTTGTTATCACATAAAAGGTTGCTGGTAAACTACCCCTTTCTCTTAACTGATCTTCACCTAAATCAATAGGTCTTGACTCCTCTACTATTCAGGGATGCATGCAAAACATTCTTTGAATGTGTTTGAATGTGCGGCAGTTATCGTTCGTCATAGAAACAATTTCTCTCGTTAAAACATTAAAGATGACAGGTAAACTACCCCTTTCCCTTAACCGATCTTCACCAAAATCAACAGACCTTGAGTACTTGCAACTTCAGGAAAGTATGCAAGAAATTATTTAATTCTCTTTTAATATGCGACAGTTATCGTTCGCCAAAAAAAAATTACCTTTGTTAAAACATAGAACGTTGCTCGTAAACTACCCCTTTCTCTTAACCGATCTTCACTAGAAACAACAGGTCTTGAGAACTCTACAATTCAGGGCTGTATGCGAAACATTATTTGATTGCATTTGAAGCTGCGGCTGTTATCGTTTGCCTAAAAAAAAAATTACCCTTGTTAAAACATAAAACGTTGCCGGTTAACCACCCCTTTCCCTTAACCGATCTCCACCAAAAACAATAGGTCTTGATAACTCTAGAATTCATGGCTGTATACGAAACATTATTTGTTGTTTGAATTTGCGGCTGTTATCATTTGCAAAAAAAAAAAAAATTACTCTTGATAAAAAAAAAAGGTGCGGATAAACTACCCCTTTCCCTTAACCGATCTTCACCAAAAACAATAGGTCTTGAGTACTGTAACAGATTTTGTACATAAATGTAGGCATGTCGTGCCCCACGTCCAGGGCGACAATTAATGCAACAATACAACATTGGAAATTTAATATAATTTAAATTTGTGATGCCCCACGTTGGAAGCGACATTTTATGCAACAATACTACTGTACATAAGTTGTATAATTTATGTTGTATGTGTATAAATTTACATGTAATTTAATTTGAATAGCCCCACGATTTTGGAGCGACAACTTGTATAACAATACTTACTTGCATAACTACAATTTAATTTGGGTTCAGGTGTATCTGTAATAAGAACTCGATGTAACTTGTAACGGTATTTCAAATTTATTTGGTACTAATAAACTTGTGCGCATGGCACTTGATTCGACTTAAACATTCGTTATTACTTTGTTACTATGCCGTAAGGCTTACTCTATATACATCCTTACAGACTAAATATTTTATTCTACTAATTATTTTATTAAAATATATCATTTCCTGACTACTCAGTCAATTAGTGTGCTTCGAAATATCAGTGTTTAAATATCTTTTTAGATATTGTAATGGAAACTCAAAAATATTAATAGTTACTGAATTTATCTTTCTTTTATCAGTACTGATTTATACAACGCTAATTTTTATTTAAATGCTTTCCTTTCTTTTCATTTCAATACTAATTTGAGCTCTTGTTTACGTTAATCTTACTTCAATAACATCTATGATTTTAACTCTCTATATCTACAATAAACATTGGCTCTTACTTTTAAATAGAACAAGAATGTCTTTAATTGTCTTTGAGTTAATTGTTCGATTAAGAGATAAATAAGTTGTTTATCACCTTATTGTCGTCAATCATGCTCAATCAATTGATTCATCTGTAATCGTCCTCGTCTCGAAATCCAGCATCACTTCCTCTTGTCCAGCGTCGCTCCTCTTGTCCAGCGTCGTTTCCAGACTTCAGTAGTGTTCCTCTTGTCCAGCGCAGTCACCTCGCTCTCTTGTCCAGCGTCGTCTCTCTCTTGTCCAGCGTCGTCTCGCTCTCTGGAACTAAGTCGTCAGCTCTCGCTCTCTGGAACTAAGTCGTCAGCTCTCTCTCTCTCTCTCTCTCTCTCTCTCTCTCTCTCTCTCTCTCTCTCTCTCTCTCTCTCTCTCTCTCTCTCTCTGGAACTTCTTCTCGTGCTGGTTCGGACGTCAGTTGATCTTCTTATATGGATTGTCTTCTCGTGTAATTCTGTTACTAATTAAAATTGATTGTTTTTACAATCCAGTTACATAACTGTATGTAACTGGAAGGATGAAACTATTTACAAAAATTTAAATACTCTGTGCGGACGGGCAAAATCTCCCGCTGCACTGTGGGTGATCGCAAAAAGAGAACAACTGTAGCGAGTGTGTCCTATTTATACCCACGTCTTGGTCCACACCTGCAGTTGTACGAAATCGACATGTCTGAAATTGTCTCTGGGTTCAGTCCCCCCACTCCTTGTCAATTTCGCTATTTCTTATATTTCTGCGAATTGCAGAGTCCTGTAAGTATACTCTTATACTCATCTTATAACTATTTTCACTACACATGTTCACTGTATTTTTGGACATTGCAGCTTAACCCTTTCGCTCTGTACACAGTTATTTCACCACTACACTCGTACGGTGTGTCTCTTTCACGTGGTTTTTGTACACAGTATTTAGTTAATTTTATTACATTTTATTGTGTTTTTGTATTTTACTGCTTATTTATAGTTTATGAATAATTACGGAAAAACAGTAATTATGCAATTATTCATCTTGGGGTGGTAAACTCGCCTGCATAGACCAGCGTCACACACACTTGCAGAATACTGGTGTACACACTTTCAGTTACATTTGTGTGTGTGTGTGTGTGTGTGTGTACGTCAATTCAGGTCGAAACACCAAGCTTGCAATCCCTGACATGCTTATTTCTAATATATTATTAGTTGTTTACAGTTTATTAGGTATATTTAAATTTTTATATTCAATGCTCAGTACATCACTTATTTGTACTGTCGCATTATCCTTCTGCTTGGAAATAAAAAAATTTAATAAATTTATTTATAATTTTTTTTTTTATTATTATTACAATGGTTTGAAAAAAAATATATAACAAATAATAAAGAATAGTATTCGTCATTTCACTCTTAATTTGAGTGTACATATACGTCTCACCTCCCCTCTTCACACGCTCACTGCTCGTGACCTTGTAGGGTGGCTTCAACAACAGCTGATCTGACTGGTTTCATTGACCTCGTTATTTTTATGTGTAGAACTTCCTAAATGACGTTGCGTGGAATTTACCAATTTCTCTTATCTGATCTTCACCAAAATCAATAGGTCTTGAGTCCTCTACTATTCAGGGATGCATGCAAAACATTCTTTGATTGTGTTTGAATGTGCGGCAGTTATCGTTCGTCATAGAAACAATTACTCTTGTTAAAACATTAAAGATGACTGGTAACTACCCCTTTCCCTTAACCGATCTTCACCAAAATCAACAGGCCTTGAGTTCTTACAACTTCAGGAACGTATGCAAGAAATTATTTAATTCTCTTTTAATATGCGGCAGTTATCGTTCGCCATAGAAAATATCGGTATGGAGAACCATACATGACTTCCATGTTTTAAGATTTATATTTAAAATCATATTCGAAATGAAATATTTCCATGGAAACTACGTATTTCTACTTATTGCTTCAGCATTAACCACAGTACCGTGGTCACTAACGTATACCACCTCACGTTTTCGCACTCAATTTTCACTGATGATGGCAGTCGACGGCACTGCCGAAAATTCTGGTTTTTGCAGAAAACATTGGACTACGGCTAAACAACCCGGGATCAATTTTATCAAAAAAACTACTTCTTTGTTGCCGATAACGTAGTACACATATAAAAAATTCTCCCCTCCACCTTCAACTATAATTTTTAATAATAGAAAATTACCCCCACACCGTTCACCTAACTCTTCGTTTATAGATATTTCATCTACGTTTCTACAGTGGATTATTATGAGCTTCTTATCAGGATACTTTATTTATAAAAATCAAGTACTTTACTCTTGTTAAATCGTAAAATGTTTCTGGTAAACTACCCCTTTCACTTAACCGAACTTCTCCAAAATCAATAGACTTTCAGTCCTCTGCAATTCAGGGATGCACGCAAAAAAATATTTGATTCTGTTTGAAAGTGCGGCAGTTATCGTTCGTCATGGAAACATTTCTCTTGTTACAACATAAAATGTTGCAGGTAAACTATCCCTTTCCCTTAACCGATCTTCACCAAAATCAACAGACCTTGATTATTCTACAAATCAGGAATGTGTGCAAACAATTATTTGATTCTCTTTCAATTTTCGGCAGTTATCGTTCGTCATAAAAAAATTACCCTTTTTAAAACATAAAACGTTGCTGATAAACTACCCCTTTCCCTTAACCGATCTTCAACAAAATCAAAAGACCTTGAGTACTCTTTAGTTCAAAATGGTATGCAAAAACGTAGTTGATTCTGTTTGAATTTACGGCAGTTATCGTTAGTCATATAAAACATTACGCTTGTTAAAACATAAAATGTTGCTGGTAAACTATCCCTTTCCCTTAACCGATGTTCACCAAAACCAACAGGTATTGAGAACTCTACAATACAGGGCTGTATGCAAAACATCATTTGATTCTGTTTGGATTTGAGGCTGTTATCGTTTGCCAAACAAATAACCTTGTTACAAAATAAAATGTTGCAGGTAAACTTCCCTTTCCCTTAACCGATATT
The DNA here is from genome assembly GCA_034769895.1 of Magicicada septendecula. Lineage (NCBI taxonomy): Eukaryota > Metazoa > Arthropoda > Insecta > Hemiptera > Cicadidae > Magicicada > Magicicada septendecula. Next base: position 986,026,292 of record CM068367.1, on the reverse strand, counting down.
CACCAAAAACAAAAGGTCTTGAGAACTCTACAATATATGGCTGTATGCAAATAATCATTTGATTCTGTTTGATTTGCGGCTGTTATCGTCTGCCATAGAAATACCCTTGTTAAAACATAAAACGTTTCTGGTAAACTACCCCTTTCCCTTAACCGATCTTCACCAGAAACAACAGGTCTTGAGAACTCTACAATTTAGGGCTGTATGCAAAACATTATTTGATTCTGTTTGAATTTGCGGCTATTATCGTTTACCATACAAAAAGTAAAATATCGGTATGGAGAACCATACATGACTTCCATGTTCTAAGATTTATTTTTAAAATCATATTCGAAATGAAATATTTCCATAGAAACTACGTCTTTCTACTTATTGCTTCAGCATTAACCACAGTACTGTGGTCACTAACGTATACCACCTCACGTTTTCGCACTCGATTTTCACTGATGATGGCAGTCGATGGCACTGCAGAAAAGTCTGGATTTACAGAAAACATTGGACTACGGCTAAACAGCACGGGATGCAATTTTAACAAAAAACTACTTCTTTGTTGCCTATAACGTAGTACACTTAAAAAATTCGCCCCTCCACCTTCAACTATAATTTTTAATAATAGAAAATTACCCCCACCCCGTTCACCTAACCTCTTCATTTATAGATATTTCATCTACGTTTATACAGTGGATTATTATGATCTTATTTTCAGGATACTTTATTTATAAAAATTAAGTACTTCACTCTCGTTGAATCATAAAATGTTTCCGGTAAACTACCCCTTTCTCTTAACCGATCTTCTCCAAAATCAATAGACCTTCAGTCCTCTACCATTCAGGGATGCATGCAAAAAAATATTTGATTCTGTTTGAATGTGCGGCAGTTATCGTTCGTCATAAAAAATTAACCTTTTTAAAACATAAAACGTTGCTGATAAACTACCCCTTTCCCTTAACCGATCTTCAACAAAATCAACAGACCTTGCTCTTTAGTTCAAAAAGGTATGCAAAAACGTAGTTGATTCTGTTTGAATTTACGGCAGTTATCGTTCGTCATATAAAAAATTCCCCTTGTTAAAAAAAAAAATGTTGCCGGTAAAATACCCCTTTCCCTTAACCGATCTTCACCAACACCAATAAGTATTGAGAACTCTACAATACAGGCCTGTATGCAAAACATCATTCGATTCTGTTTGAATTTGCGGCTGTTATCGTTTGCCATAGAAAAAAATTACCCTTGATAAAAAACCGTTGCCGGTAAACTACCCCTTTCACTTAACCGATCTTCACCAAAAGCAATAAGTCTTGAGTACTCTACAAATCAGGGCTGCATGCAAAAAATTATTTGATTCTGTTAGAATTTGCGGCTGTTATCGTTTGCCATAGAAAATACCCTTCTTAAAACATAAAACGTTGCTGGTAAACTACCCCTTTCCCTTAACCGATCTTCACCAAAATCAACGTGTCTTGAGTTCTCTAAAATTGAGGGCTGTATGCAAATAATCATTTGATTCAGTTTGAATTTGCGTCAGTTATCTTTCGTCATATAAAAAAATTACATTTATTAAAACATAAAATGTTGTTGGTAAACTACCCCTTTCCCTTAACCGATCTTCACCAACACCAATAGCACTTGAGAACTCTACAATTCAGGGCTGTATGCAAAATAGTAGTTGATTCTGTTTGAATTTGCGGCTGTTATCGTTTGCCATAGAAAAAAATTACACTTGTTTAAAAAAAACCGTTGCCGGTAAACTACCCCTTTCACTTAACCGATCTTCACCAAAAGCAATAAGTCTTGAGTACTCTACAAATCAGAGCTACAAGCAAAAAAGTATTTTATTCTGTTTGAATTTGCGACTCTTATCGTTTGCCATAAAAAATACCCTTTTAAAACATAAAACGTTGCTGGTAAACTTCCTATTTTATGTTTTAACAAGGGTAATTTTTTATATGACGAACGATAACTGCCGTAAATTCAAACAGAATCAACTAGGTTTTTGCATACCTTTTTGAACTAAAGAGAACTCAAGGTATGTTTATTTTGTTGAAGATCGGTTAAGGGAAGGGGTAGTTTATCAGCAACGTTTTATGTTTTAAAAAGGGTAATTTTTTTATGACGAACGATAACTGCCGAAAATTCAATGAGAATCAAATACTTTTTTGCACCCTTTCCTGAGTTGCAGAGAGCTCAAGGTCTATTGATTTTCGTGAAGATCAGTTAAGGGAAAGGGGTAGTTTACCTGCAACATTTTATGTTGTAACAAGAGAAATGTTTCCATGACGAACGATAACTGCCGCACATTCAAACAGAATCAAATATTTTTTTGCTTGCTTCCCTGAATTTTAGAGGACGGAAGGTCTGTTGATTTTGGAGAAGATCGGTTAAGAGAAAGGGGTAGTTTACCTGAAACATTTTATGATTTAACTAGAGTAAAGTACTTAATTTTTATAAATAAAGTATCCTGATAAGAAGCTCATAGTAATCCACTGTAGAAACGTAGATGAAATATCTATAAATGAAGAGGTTAGGTGAACAGGGTGGGGGTAATTTTCTATTATTAAAAATTATAGTTGAAGGTGGAAGGGAGAATTTTTTATATGTGTACTACGTTATCGGCAACAAAGAAGTAGTTTTTTGTTAAAATTGCTTCCCGGGCTCTTTAGCAAGCGCATTTATATTGTCTGAACACTACGATCTGAATACATTCGCTATCAAAACGTTGTTTTTTATACTCGCTTATAACTTACTTCGATCTTAACTTATCCACTTTTAAATTCAAACTAAACAACTCTGAATTCACGCACTATTAAGAAGTTTCTTAAGATGCATACACCACCTTCGATATCATAACCTATATCTTTATTTATAAGAACCGTGGAATCTGGTCCGGCCATCTTTCGCGGGATCCGACCTAAGACTCCCCGGGTTCCGTGGACGGACTCCGGAGAAGGCCCGTCGGACAACTCCCGCGCTATTCCCTACGCGGGAGGCTTCCACCTATGCCGGGACACCACCTGTTTTTCAGGCATCTAGGAGGCCGGTCGAACTCCCGCGCTAGGACTTGGTCAGAGACCTCCCTGGGGTACGGAAGGTTCTCCGAGGCCCGGGAAAGCCGTCGACAAGCCGGGCGAGGCGCTGGAACTCTGGACCGGCTCTTTTTCGCGAGATCCGACATAAGACTCTTCGGGTTCCGTTGACGGTCTCCGGGGAAGGCCCATCGGACGACTCCCGCGCTATTCCCTACGCGGGAGGCTTCTACCTATGCCGGGGCACCGCCTGCTTTTTCCGGCATCCAGGCCGGTCGAACTCCCGCGCTAGGACTTGGTCAGAGACCTCCCCGGGGTACGGAAGGTTCTCCGAAGCCCGGGAAAGCCGTCGACATGCCGGGCGGGGCGCTGGGACTCTGGCCCGGCCGTTTTTCGCAAGATCCGACATAAGACTCCCCGGGTTCCATGGACGGACTCCGGGGAAGGCGTGTCGAACGACTCTCGCGCTATTTCCTACGCGACGGCAACCAGAATGTATTCTATTGGGTTGCCATGATAACCAGATCTAATTTTTTTTTTTTAGACCCCAAAGGACCCCCAAAGGATCGTATCGAAAAAACACCTGTCCTATGTTGGTTCTCCCGTTGCGTAAAATATTTGTGCCAAGTTTGGTTGAAATCGGTCCAGTGGTTTAGGAGGAGATGTGGAACATACAATGATTTTTATTTATATTAAGATTACATAAACTCTTTTCTGATATGAACCCGTACATACGCGTACTTATTTGTAAGCATTTACATTGGTTGAAACAAGGGGTTAAGAAGGGCCTTTATCTTTATTTGCCAAATATTAAACCGTAAAATCTGTGCATAAAATACAGTAAACTCGATTTTAATTAGAAAATTACGGGCGCACGCGAATGGAAAATAAATTAAATTCAATAAGCTGTGAACTACTAAAAGTTCTTACATTGAATATCAATTGACCGAAAATGGTAAACGCTTTACCGAAGATATGAGTAGAAGTTACCCAAATTTACATTTAATTTTATTACAATTATAATGTCTCGTTTCACGAACGTCTGCTAATTTTCATCCTCCTAACCGTTTGTTAACTGGCGAGAAACATTTTAACGGGTGTTTTCTTAATAGTCGTTTCACCTACGTCCGTTTGGACCCGGTTAAACTTTATAGTAACACTTTCGTGAACATGACAATGCTATCCGCTATGAATGTTCAGATAGGCTGAGATATATCCGCAATAAATGTTGATTCTTCAGATCGGCTGAGAAATTAAAATAACTTTTAAACTATCTGTAAGGTGGCGTTAAATTTCATTATTATTTGTTTGTCAAGAGAGTGCGACAGTGCAGCTTAGAAGGACCCCGCGCCCGAAGGGATAAGTAAAACTCTCTCTCTCTCTCTCTCTCTCTCTCTCTCTCTCTCTCTCTCTCTCTCTCTCTCTCTATTTATGCACCTAAGCATTCAAAGAATTTCGACGAAACCGAAACATCGAAGCATGATAATGTTTTTAGGCTTTTGAAACGTATAATGTGTATTACGTTTGGTGGATTACGTAAATCATTTCCAAACCACAGACGATCACAAACAGAGCATGTAAAACCAAATTTATTCTCACTAAAACGTTTGCTAACCTCAATGTCAGCAGCGATTATTTCTGTCTTGATGCGTTTACATATCAAATTTCTAAACTGTGGGGAATCGAAAGTGTGGAAGCGTCACGTTTTTCGATGACGTTTTTGTGGAATGACCCCCAGCCTAAAAACATTATCATGTTAAAAGTGTATCAATAATGACGAAGATTAAAAAGTAAAAAAATGAAATTACAATGTATTAAAGCCATACAGGCTAACACGAAAAAGACAAAATACGAAAGCGGATATACGAGGATATATGAGTAAGCTCTGTCATATATAAGTCTTATATAAGGTCATACTTGATGTTAGATCAATAGAAATAATATTGAAATGCAAAAAAAAATATAAAAAATCTCTCTCCCTCTCTCTATTTATGCACCTAAGCATTCAAAGAATTTCGACGAAACCGAAACATCGAAGCATGATAATGTTTTTAGGCTTTTGAAACGTATAATGTGGATTACGTTTGGTGGATTACGTAAATCATTTCCAAACCACAGACGATCACAAACAGAGCATGTAAAACCAAATTTATTCTCACTAAAACGTTTGCTAAACTCAATGTCAGCAGCGATTATTTCTTTCTTGATGCGTTTACATATCAAATTTCTAGATTGTGGGGAATCGAAAGTGTGGAAGCGTCACGTTTCATTTTTGTGGAATGACCCCCAGCCTAAAAACATTACATGTTAAAAAAGAGGAGGCTTCTATAATTTGTCTCTACGATCAGAAGAAGGCTGGCAACAATCAAGTAGAATTCGGTGGCAATAGAAGTGAGTTGTTAAGATTCCGTGGTTTTATTTACAGCACAAAATATAAATAAAAAATTTACAGGCATTGCACAAATGCAACGCACAGAGAAGGGCATTGAAAATGCTTCAATAAATCTAAAAAATATCTATATTTATGTTCATTCACCAATCAATGAATTCATTCTTCATTTACCAATGTACAGATTATAAGTTAAATGTAGTCGTATTCATAAGCGAAGTTTTATATGTGTACTACGTTATTGACAACAAAGAGTAGTTTGTATGTAAACTCATCGGTTCCCATTTTCGATCACGCACCAGCGGTCGTTTTCAAATGTGCGACACGTCCTTATAAACATTTTCAATGTTAAAACACACAAATGCGTTATAAAAACACTTCTGCTTTATACCATACCATAACACTGTATACACGGAAGTGGTTTATACCTGTTTATAGCTCAACAATGTAGGCTATATACTGAATATCTAACATGACAATGTGTAAATGGTGTATTACTTTCAGTTAGAAAACGAGTAATTTTTAATTACTATCAAAGCATTGAAAATGCAAGGCTTCTGTAGAATATTTTGTGCTTATTAAAAAAAATAAATATAACTCAAAATTATAACAAATAAAGGATATTGATTATACTATTAAATCACCAGAACCATGGCTGTAGGCTGGTTACATAGTGTACCGGTTATTATAAGTTTGACAGTTCCAGCCTTTTCAGCTGCAAGTTGTACGACCGGTGAGTGGTGTGTAGCGAGAGGGATAGGGTAGGCCTACATCGGCCTACATGTACTATGTGTAGCAATAATCTTTACGGTATTTGTAACACGAACTCTAATAGTGTGGCTGTTGGTATAGACTTCATTTATAACAAAAGGCGACAAGTAGGCCTATACATCTAGTTGATGTACTAGATTTTACCACCTCGGCAAGCTATCGGCACAAGAGTGTCAATAGGAATCAGCAACCCTGTTTTGTACAACCTGTAATCTGTTCTTTTAACAATCTTATACCTCTATAATAATAATTAAGTAACAAAATTGTTACACTCGTCTTTTCAAAATCTTTACAATCATTCTTTCGCGAGCACAATTTATCAGCGAAACAATTTGTACCTCATAAACGCTGTTCGCGCTATTTAGGAATACAGCATACACGAATTATGATAAACAACATTCGATAGAATTTTCGTTGTTCTATTACATTCGGAGTTCGCGCTTATTCACGTTCCATGTGTCTGCGAGAGTTTGAAGGCATGTATTACTCAATATTATGTTCAATTTACGTTTAGTTTATCATTAATGTTAGTTAATAAAACCTTATTATATCTGGTTTCAATAGAAGTACTGGTAGGGCTTATATATAATTTCCTTAAATTGAAGCGCGTAACTTTGAACCTTCATAATATAATTCATATTCAAAAGACCATATTAAAACTAAATAATAACGATTAATTAATTATTTGAGAGCATACATATTAAATACATGTTACATACATATTAATTTTGATTTATTAAATATTAGAACATATATGGTTGTTTGTATTTGCAGATGCCTCTGGCTATCTACACCGCGTGTTTACATATTTGTGCAGTTCATAGTAGAAACGTATGTTGGCCCCATGGACTTAGTAACATTCCTTCGTTATTGCAGTGTTTACTGTTTACAGTACACAGTGAACTTCAAATTTTGTATAAGTGGAATTTTCCTCTTTTCATCTTAAAAAACAACGGCCTTCTAATTCGATATAACATTGCTGAACATTAATAACTATAATAATTATAGTGACGGAAAAATTGACATTGTTAACGTGTTACTGGTTGATGACATAAAGCCTCAAATTCTTGTCACGTGTTGTGTCATACCTATTTTGCTACATGTACCACGCTAATCAGACTTTAATTTGACCTTTTACGAACAAAAACAACGTCTTAGTATTCAGAAATTATTTCTTCAAGTATGTTTTACATCAAAATTATGATTAAAACTCAAATCATAAAAAAATCTTAACTGTAACACTTTACTAGATGGGTGAGACTTAATCAAAAGATATAATTTATATTTCTCAACTAAGTTCACAGGCAATAATATTGTTATAAAAAGTTTGTACAAATGTATATTAATAAATACTCTTGCTCTATAGCTATAACCTTTGAACATATACTTTTTGTTTGACCACAAAACGTTAAATGTTACTGATAATTATACACAAACCGTCATAAAAAATAGATAGTATCATATTTATTTATCTCAGAAAGTCAAATGCGCAACAAAATAAAATGCGTAAAAAAATGATTTTTAATTTTAGATGTTTAACTATAAAATTTACAGGGCAGGAAAGGAAGTTTCGTCAAGGAAGATTACAGATTTTACTAGTTCACAGTATCAGAATATCAGTGGCAAACTTCTTTAGAGTATCAGAAGTTCATTTTACAATAGAATACGCTCATTGTTAGGAATGTATTTATGTTATAAATATTGATAATTAATTGTACATCAATTGTTCCCGAAACAATACTTGGAAAAGAATACTTGAAAAGCGTTGCAAATATCTACTAATATTAATCTTTGGTTATCTCTAGAGGATGACTCATTTCGAAAATCAGTGATGAGCATTTTAAGCACACTTTTAAGAGCAACTAAAACAACTTTTTAAGAATAATTAAGTCATCTCATAAGCACTCTTTAATAGATATGCACACACTGTGATCGAAAATTTACATCCAAACTATTCCAAACACGTCATAAATCTCAGATAATGTTGGAGCTATGGAGTTAAAAAAGACTCTTCACAATATAAACAGTATTCCCTGTTTACACTTAGCTAAAATGAACCCTACATAAATCAAGTTTAATCTGTCAAGTTCTGCAGACTTACAATTTTAATTAGCTAATAACTACTGGTGTATTTTCATGAGTACATTTGTGTTTAAATAAGTAATTTTGTATTACTTTCTTACCTTAATCACCATTCTCACACTGGGGGAAAATATGTCCCATAACCCCTCCTTTAAGTAATATATGTTAGGTACACATTTACAGTGGCTTTTTGGTGCCCGGGGCTAACCCTGTTCACTAATCCTCGGCCGCCTTGCCTTCACAATTAAAAGGGGACAAAAGAGCGAAAATGAAGGCCCATCCAGTGAACAAAGTACTTAATAAATGCAACAGTGTAGATTTTTGTATGAAAGCACGTCCAGCAAACGTCTTAACAATATTTGTTAAGTCAAAATTAAGAAATTACGTATTACCGGTACTCAGTTTGTATATATTTATTAGTAACAAATGTAGACTATAAAAAATGTAGTAATATAATGTAGTAAAACTTATAATGTAAAAATGTTCTAATAAACATGCAAATTCCTTGTAGGTCTAAAGCGCATCGTCAAAACAATATCCTAAAGCAACATAAAGTTAAACAAAGAACTACATTAAAAGTAATAAAATAAATCACTTACCATTACAGGTTAATGGTTCGGTCTTTTATTAATATTTATTAACACTTAATATTTATTTTTAATATTTAATAAATATTTAAAACGAGACATTTAAAATGTAACTTTCCTGGTCTCAATTACTGCAAAGTCGGTTATTAAATCACTATAATCTAAAGACGAAGCAATGTCGTTTTCAATTGAAAGTATCGCTAGATTTGATACCCCGTTCAATTGTTAATCGTAGGTACGATTTAATCAATTGTAGCTTACTCATTTACAAGAAGACACAGACACTGGTAAAGTAAGAGAAATGTTAAAGCTGTTGCTAGTGTTTTGTAGGCTTCTAATCTCATGGAAGAAAGTATTGTAGTTGTCCCTGAGATGTAAAGTCTTTTTGTTCTCCGTTAACTTTTTCCCTTTTTAATAAAGTACGACGTCTTTCAAGTCAATGAACAATTCTTCACTGTTTAGGTCATGTGGATACAGTTTTTCAAGCACTGTGCACTTAGTATTGATTTCGGAAAGCTGTTCCTTAAAATATATATCTCCATCATTTACGTACGCTTCAAATTTACAGAGAAACCCAAAGCGTTTTTCTAACTCTTTTATGTTAGAGAAACGGTTTGAAATTTCAACTGACAGTTTGTCCAAAATTTCTATTAGAGAACGTTCCATTTTTTGCCGAATGGTTAATGCAGAATCCTCTGCATACTCCTCTGGGGTGTCCGGAGAGATGCGGACACGGAGATTTGCGGACACAAGGCCTTTTGCTACCTGAGAGAGGGATGACAAAATTCCAAAAGTATTTCTATACCGGAGGTTTGCGGACACCTTCGCAAGAGGAAAGGGGGGGGTGAACCTTAAAATTAATCTTATTTCATAACAACAGGACTAATAGGTCAATAAAACGGCTGATTCCCATCACACTTTGTACAGGCTTTGGACTGTCAAAACGATAACCATATATCATTTTGGCGTGTTTAAAATCAGCTGTTAATTTGTCATTTTTTTTTACACATTACAAATCAACTGTTAAATAGCATCGTAATTTTTTTATTTTTTAAAATCAGCTGTTAATAAGCATCGTCATTTTTTTTACACATTACAAGGACTGCATTGTCTGCTGCTTTGGAGATTTTTCTGGCGCAAGCATTTAGTCCAACTTCTGGATGTGTGCAATGGCTTTCAAACAGGACCTGATGTTGCCAGTCTCTTCATACTTCACGATCGTCTCCTCAATCCTGCTGTCAAGCTTGATATATTTTTTCCTCCTCTTTTTCCCTTCGAGATTGACCTCAAGCTTCATGTACATGCAGTTTGTGATTTCTGCCTCCTTCTTCAAACACTTTATCAGACAGTTAATTCTAGGGTGAGGATTTCCAACAATGGTGTTTATCTTGTTATGCCACCCTTCAACTGCATTTGTTGTTCTGTGTTTTTTTCTGTGGCAGTTCCACATTACGATGGGTGATTGCTCATTATGTAGCCACGTATCCACAAAATAGTCAAAAAACATAGAGAGCTTTTGATTATCCGGGGCTTGGGAATGTATCTCGACCCATCCTTCACTGACGTCTTCCGGCTTTAAAAACGCCAACGCTGCACACATACTGACGTGAAGCCTTATTTCTTCATTCTGGCGATAGTCCTCTGTTAGGCCTACATCTTGGACCTTCCTCCACAAACACTTTTTCATGTGGAAGTAACATCCACTTATTTCAGCTGTGAGGAAAACTTGAAGGGCCGCAATCGCAGAAGCCTCGAAGTCTACATTTACCACACTTGGACGCCATTGAGGAACTGCTTCCATGATGAGTTGGAAAAGGCGAACGTAGGTTTCTTTCTTCTTATTAGGGAGAAGCGCAAACACAACGGGAAAAACGTTTGTTTCGTCACTCCGACCTCCTAAATCTGCATGGATTGTGTAGATTTGTGTAAATTGCTTACAACTGCTCTTGAATGTACCGTCCATAAAAAATGTGAAGAGTTTCCTAGACATTCCTTTCCTTTGCTGCCAGTAAAAACGATAATTCTCTCTTCTAATGCGTCATCTTTAAGAAGGAAATTGCTGTCATCGCTCATTTTTAGAATGTCTTCTGAAAGAACAATATCTTCGCAATTCTTTGGTTCATGCTGGTTTCCTTGGGCTTTACACCGATGATCTCGCATGGCTCTCTTCAATGTTTCTGCATGGGGCATTACCGTACTGTGACAAAATCATAACCTATATTATGAAGATCTCCAATTTCATCTGTGTATATCGCAGATAACTGAGTATTTTCTTCACGTGCCCTCTTCTTCGCCTTCTCCACACGCTTCCTCACTTCTAAGGACGCGTCATCAGGTGGTCCACACAAATGTTCGGAAACGTCTAAAACATCTTCTTTCTTCGACCGCATCTTTCCTTTACAGCGATTGGACTTCTCCCGTAAACACATCCACGTAACAACACCTTCTTTCGACTCCCGAAATTTACGATACGCATAACCGTTGTAATGGGCACAAGGTTTACCCTTAGTAGTTGTAACAACTTCCATACTCGTCTTCACTCTACGAATGTCAAACTCAAAGTGACAAATACTTGGAGTGGATTCGTACTCGTAAACTGGTGGGCGGGTTCATTGACATGGTTCCACATTCTATCACACCCGAAAGGGTAGTGTCCACAGGGCCGAGACGAGGTGCGTCCGGTGTACCTGAAAATGGTCGATGCGCATCTCGGACTATGACCCCGTCATAAAATTTTACAAGCGGGCGCACCTCAGATACGGCCTGTCCGCAAACCTCCGGTATAGAAATACTTTTGGAATTTTGTCATCCCTCTCTCAGGTAGCAAAAGGCCTGTGTCCGCAAATCTCCGGAAATAGCTTGTGTTCGCAAATCTCCGTGTCCGCATCTCTCAGGGATTCCTCCTCTGGCAGCGTGCGCTTTTTTCTTATCCTTTTTGTTATACTGATACCCCATTCATTACATGCCTGCTCTGCCTTAGTAACGACATTGTCACACAGCTCATTCCTCCAAACTTTTAGTTTGTCCGTTAGCGTCTCCAGAAGTATCAATGCTTGAATAAAGCTTATTCCTTTGGTCTTCAAAATTGTCTGGATTTTGTCCATAGAGGAAACAATATATGTCCAGAAAAAGAGTAAGGTCACAAAATTAAAGTTTTCTATCGCATTAATTATTAATGGTGCATCTTCCCTCGTATCAATTGTTTCAGTCGGTGTATTCTTCAGTTTCTCCAGTGCAGCGATCACTTCATCCAGCTAAGTGGATATTGGTTTCATTGCATCTACTTATGAATTCCACCTGGTATCACAATGTCCTTTTAAAGTAATATTTATGAAGTCTTTAACAACACTCCATCTATGAGTGGAACAGGGAAAGAAGGTGAATAGACGTTCTACTGTCCCAAAAAAGTCACTGCCTGAACATTTACATGAGCTGCATGAACTCCAAGTTAAGTGAATGTTAGCAATGAACAAAACGCAGCTAGTGGATTCAAATCTAATGTTCTCTTCTGAACTCCTGAATGGATGCCACTGTTGCTTGATTGTCATACGACTGACCTCTGCAATCGCTAAGATTCAGATTCAATCCATCTCTCTCAAGTTTACTTGTAATACCTTCTGTGATCCCCTCCGCTGTTTTCATTTCTAAAGGAATAAAATCTATAAAGGCTTCCTTGATATCAACAGAATTGTGTTTAATTTCAACAAACCTTATAATATGAGACATTTGTTCTACATGTGCAACATCTGGTGTTGTGTCAAATATAATATTAAAGTACTTCGCCTTCTTACATGCAGTAATAATATTGTTACGAAGGTCTACTGCTCGTCGTATGGTACAGTGGAAAACAAAATACAAGACACCACTTCAGTCACTAATCACCAGCTTTAATTATCCAATTAAACAGTTTGTAATGAACAAGACAGTCTCTTGCAACAAAACAAATAAAATTTGTTCACATTCACACACAATAACAATGTCTACTAATTGAGTCTCGCACAATTATAAAACACATAACACAATAATTCTTCACTTTGACAAGCACTCAATCCGCACTAGCGAAAATCGCTCATGTAACTGAACTGACAACCCGGCTGCTATGGCTTTATATACGCCGCGCTGAGGTCCAGTACAGCTTTCCCTCCTTAACTGCACGCCGGCGGCTTACTGTTTATCTCAAGTGTTCCTGGAACTCACTAGAATCACCTACTTGAATGAAGCAACAGCTCCCACACTGGCCGGGGGGAGTGGAGAATTTTCTGGATTGTTCGGTACGCTTCTCGTAACAATATATTTACGCACTCTTTCTCCTAACAGATTTATTATTTCATTTTGAATAGTTGGCGAAAGATACGATGTACACCCAGATTTACGAGAGACTGAATCCAAATGAGATCTTATGACAGGGTCAAATTCAGCCAAGTATTTTTAAAAAGCCAGAAAGTTTCCAGGATTTGGATCGTTAGTAATTGACTCTGAATGTCCTCTCAGTACCAGATTTTGTTGTGCAAGATTTTCTACTGTTCTAATGACCAGTTCGAGAATTTCTTTTCATGCGTTAACTGCTTTAGTAATTTGTTCCTGAAGAAGATCATTAATAAGTTTGTTTAAAGACCGTTCCAATTCCTTCCATTGCAAAAACGCAGAGCGATGAGCAGGACTATTTTCATGATCCTGAATACGGGGATTTAAATTTAGCCACTACGAAAACCCATTCCACTATTGAACTGTCTTCTTTAATAGTTTTTTGTGGAAATAAAGTGCAACAAAATAGAGATTTTTTTAGTTGGAGAAAAACACATCCAAGTGCGATTTAACTTTTCGTCATTTTGCAAGGTTTTTTCAAACCAGTACTTGTTTAAGGATCCTCCAGCTTCATCTTCATGAATATAGCTGTCCTTGTTCTGCAGCTGACATGTTCCTCTATTCACCATTGTATCTCAGAAGGATTGAGATATCTTTGGCGCTTGGCCAAGCTCCCATATCTTGTACAGCAGCACGGTCTGCATTGTTGCTAGTAATGTTCTGTCCTTTGTCGCCTGTAATTTCAAGACTGCACGGTGCAGCAGCATCCATGGTACTACAACCAACTGCATCTTATAACTGTACTTTGACACTTTCACAGTTTGAAATATTCACGTCGTTAACTTTACTGTATTTATCAACAGCCTCGTCGCTAACAACATCCATTTTATGATCGCAAGTTTATTCCTTGTTAATTGTAATGTTTTGACACTCAGAGTTCGATTTTCCTTGAATAAAAGACTTCATAAACTCTTTGGAACTTGTTGTAGTTCTTAATCTTATAATAAAAAAATCTTATATATCTGTAGTTCTTAAGGACTACAGGAATGTTGTTTCTTTATATCAAAGAAACAAGTTGTTTGTAGTTTTATAATCTGAAAACAATTTTTTCAAATCTATGCTCACTTTGCCGCCCTCCTGGCTATGCCGCCGGGGCGGCTGCCCCCTTGGCCACCCCTAGCTACGCCTCTGCACATTAAAAAAAAACTGAGTTCAAAAAAGGCTAAATGCAAGGAAATCAGTATCTAAAACTTCTGAGTTATTGTCTAGTTTCCTAATATGATAGCAAGACCTTGAAATAAACTTAAACTTTTATTTTACTGCGCAGGCACATATCTTAGAATTCATACCTCATCCAGTATCTACCAAGACTTGCATCGAAACCTGTGCTGTGCGGAGATACTAAATGGAGCTGCACCTCGTTTCGGAGTATATTGTTCCAACGCAACCTTTACCGTAGCTGTAAGACATTCCAAAGGGACAGCGGAACGTTGAACTCCTACGGAAATTTTCTTGTCGTTACTTACTTATCCCGATTCATTACCCCGAACGGGGAAGAGGCCCTAAGTCTTTGATGTAGGCATTGGTGAAGTCGAGATCCGTTCCATCTACACGTCGTCACCTCGGTGTCGCATCTCTCGTCCGATCACGACTCCATATTATTACCATCACGATCTGGCACAACAATTTCGGTTTATCAGCATTATCCATGCTAATTCCGGCGCACGCTTCGCCGCAGTCAGCACCACACCGGAGATCCTGCTACTCGATGATTCAGCCTCAGTACAGCATGTCAGGCAAAACCGAATTGTTGGAACTTCTGTTTTTCGGAAGTAGAGCACGTCTCCGTATGGACAGAAAATTGCGAGTAGATTAGTGGCGAGAAGATTCACAATCCTCTGAACACCTCGAACAATGCTTTAACTCAGCGTAAGGCAACTCCAAGAATTTAGCTGACTGCATGTCCAAAAGTTTCAGTAGTACAATGTATTGATGTACAAGTCGATGTTCAACGTGGCGAAGTTCTCGAGCCGAAGAAACGTCACCGTTTATCGACGAGTCTCTGACTCGGATCACAAGGCCGTGGTTCAAGACTTCCTTTTAGGGGACCTTCTCATCTCCTAACGCAGATCCTCTCTTTCTTTCGATAGAAACAACCCCGTGTCGATTTTCTGTCGTCAGAACAAGAGAAAAGGTCCAGACCCCAATCATATCAGCACCTAACCGTTGCTCAACCTCCCACCTCAGCAGTGACCATTGTAAAGAGTCCTTACAATTTTGAGTAGTCAAAATTAATTTTTATTAGAGTTTATTACAGTTAATTAATTAACTGTATTAGTTAAGTAATTCAGTATTAATTATGATGATAGTTTTGAAATTAAATAACATAGACGACGGTCTACTTGCTCGTCGTAGGTACAGTGGAAAACAAAATACAAGACACCAATTAAGTCACTAATCACCAGCTTTAATTTTCACAGTTGAACAGTTCGTAATTAACAACACAGTCTCTTGCAACAAATCAAATAAAAATTGTTCACACACAATAAAATGTCAACTAATATTAAAACACAATTGTATTACAATATACCGCCCGATTATAAAACAGCACTTCACCAATAACCATTTGAACGCACACAGTATCACTTGTAATCGCTCGACAATAAATTCGAAACGCACTGTAATATATCGCAACTATAACTGAAAACTAAGGCCGCTGACGCCTTGTATTTATACAATGCTCACAGACCAGAATATTCCAAAATGCGCGTTAGGGCCAGTGTGTACGGCGTAATTAATTGGGGCCTTGACACAGTCCGCGCGGCTGGCGGCTTCCATAAAAGTCTCGCGAATGCGTCAAGAATCACGTACGCTACACAGATTCCGCTGGATTCATCTAGAACATTCGATAAACACGAAGATTGTTCTGTGATGTCGTAACAATATAACAATTTGGTACTGGATCATGTGACTCCAGTCATAAGGCGTCGGTCCGAACGATGACCGCAGCGCCGAGGCTCCAGTTTAGAGCCACAACTCACGGTTTCCAGTGCCTAGGACTACAGAGCAGTCGAGGCGGCTCGAGCTGTTTATGTTCTGTTTGTTGCTGATTCTTGGAGCAGAAGCTGGATTAGACAAGCATGGAGGGACCGCCGCCATGGGATATTGTCTGTCTTGTACCAGACAATGGATCACGGAAGACTAGTAAATTGATGGTTGATTCATTATGAAAGAACATCAAGGGCGTTTGACGCGCAACCGGGAGCGGTGCATTGTTCGTACTCCTTGCCTGATGGATGTGTGGGAAAGAAGATTTCCCGGCCTTTGCGAACAAATTAGTCACCAGAGTTCAGATAAAATCTCCAGGGAAGGAATACGGAGGACCAGATATAGATCATCATTTCTGACATACAACAGGTCCTCGATAGAACCGAAATATACTGTTTGGAATACTGCCAGCCCACGCTTGGTTGGTGACCGGCAGAGAGGTCAACAAGCGGGCGCCGCGAACGCGATGCCGCCCGAAAGAACAACAGATATAATATCTTTGTGCGACAGCCAGGCGGCTGCTCCACGAAAGCATTGGGAAAAGTTAGCTCTGACACCTCGAATCTCTATTAGGATATCAGCCATATCAGAAGAATGTCTGATTGGTGTAGCATCATTATGCTCGCTCGTCACGAGGACTGGAAGCTGTAGTAGAACATCGCTTCGTCAGTGAACGTGGTCCAGCGTACAGTGGCAGGTCGTAAGTGTACGAGAGGTCAGAATGGAGCCTTTGACAATTCCTCGAAGAACGCCACCTGCGATGGGGAAGCACCATCTCTCACCCTAAAGTTTGGTCAATTAAATGTGACCGTATGAAAGCCACAATGGTCGCTGGCATTGGTACATAGGCCAGATTGTAGAGCAGGCCTTCGAACCAGACTTTGTCAAAGGGCTTTTTCACGACTAGCAGGTCAGCGTAGACTGATGCCTGTTGGGTAGGCGGTGTCTGCTGCTGGGTGATGACTCTCACTAGCTGAAGAGTAGTCGAGTGCTCCGCCGAAACCCGAACTACACGTCGCGGATGATGTCATCCACTAAGGGCCAGATACGGGCCAAATGGAGACGCTCGGATACCTGCAAGATTGGTGCCAATCGATATCGGGCGGTAGGTTCCAAGAAGCGTTGGCGGTTTTTTAGGTTTGAAATCAGAATGATATTCGCAGTCGTCCACAGGCAAGGTAAGTGCCGTAGGCAGTGGCGTAGCTAGGCTTTTTGGCTCCAGGGGCAAGGAGATCGTCGGCCGCCTCACATTCACAATTAAAGGGCGACAAGAGAGCAAAAATTAAGGCTCATCCAGTAAACAAAGTACTTAATAAACGGAAATGTGTAGATTTTTGAATGAAAGCACGTCCAGCAAAGGTCTTAACAATATTTGTTAAGTCAAAATTAAGAAATTACATATTATAATATTACTGCTATTCAGTTTGTATACATTTATTATTAACAAATATAGATTATAAAAAACGTAGTAATATAAAAAATGTATAACGTAAAAATGTTATAATAAACAACGCATCGTCAAAACAATATCCTAAAACAACATAAAGTTAAACAAAGAATTACATTAAAAGTAATAAAATAAGTCACTTACCATCACAGGTTAATGGTTCCGTATTCTATTAATAAACACTAATATTTATTTTTAATATTTAATACACGTTTAAAATTCGACATTTTAAAATGAAACTTTCCTGGTCTTAATTGCTGCAAAGAGGGTTATTAGGCACTATAATCTAAAGACGAAGCAATGTCGTTTTCAATTGAAAGTATCGCTAGATTTGATACCCTGTCTTGAGATACTGTTGATCGTAGGTACGATTTAATCAATTTGAGCTTACTAAACGAACTTTCACAAGAAGACAGACACTGGTAAAGTAAGAAAATTTTTTAAAGCTGTTTCTTAGGCTAGTGTTTCTTAGGCTTCTAATCTCATTGAAGAAATGTACTGTAGCAGTCCTGAGGTGTTAAGTCTTTTTGTTCTCCGTTCACTTTTTCCCTTTTAAATGAAAGTATGACGTCTTTCAAGTTACTGAACAATTCTTCACTGTTTAGGTCATGTGAATACAGTTTTGGAAGCACTGTGCACTGAATATTGATTTGGGAAAGCTGTTCCTTAAAATGTATATCCCCATCATTTAGGTACGCCTCAAATTTATAGGGGAACCCAAAGGGGTTTTCTAACTCTTTTATGTTAGAGAAACGGCTTGAAATTTCAACTAACAGTTTGTCCAAATTTCTATTAGAGAACGTCGCATTTCTTGCCGAACGGTTAATGTAGAATCATCTGCATACTCCCCTAGCATCGTGCGCTTCTTCTTATCCTCTTTGTTATACTGACACTCCTTCATTAATACCTACTCTGGCTCAGTAACGACATTGTCACACAGTTCATTCCTCCAAACTTTTAATTTGTCCGTTAGCGTCTCTAGAAGTGGGAATGCTTTATTTAATCCAAAGCATAACAAAGTATCTTAACACGTTATGTACAAAGTATATTTTTATACGTTAAAAATTTATCTAAGTATTTTAACAAAGCCAGAAAGTTTCCAGGACTTGGATCGTTAGTAACTGACTCTCGATGTCCTATCAGTGCCAGATTTTGTACTGTAGCAATGACCCGTTCGAGTATTTCTTTCCATGTCTTAACTGCTTTACTAATTTGTTTCTGAAGCAGATCATCAATAAGTCCCCCTTTGTTTAAAGAACGTTCCAATTCCTTCCATTCAAAAAACGCAGAGCAATTTTTCGTGATCCTGAATATGGGGATTTAACTTTCACCACGACGAAAACCCATTTTTTAGTATTGAAATTGCTTCTTTGACATTTTTTTGTGGAAATAAAATGCAACAAAAGCAGAATAGAGATTTTTTTAGTTGGAGAAAAACACATCAAATTGCGATTTACCTATTTGCCATTTTGCAAGGTTTTATCAAACCAATACTTGTTTAAGGATCGTTCGGCTTCATCTTCAGGAAAATAGCTGTCTTTGTTCTGCAACTGACTTGTTCCTCTATTCACCATTATATCTCGGAAGGATTGAGATTTCTCGCTTGGCCAAGCTCCCATATCTTGTAGAGCAGCACCGGGAACACGGTCTACATTGTTGCTAGTAATGTTCTGTCCTTCGTCGCCTGTTCTGTTTTCAAGACTGCACGATGCAACATCAACCATGGTACTAGAACCAACTGAATCTTGTAAGTGTACTTTGACACTTTCACAGTTTGAAGTACTCACTACTCACGTCGTTAACTTTACTGTATTTATCAACTGCCTCGTCGCTAATAACATCCATTTTATGATCACAAGTTGATTCCTTGTTAATTGTAATATTTCGACACTCAGGGTTCGATTTTCCTTGAATAAAAGACTTCATAAACTCTTTGGAACTTGTTGTAGTTCTTAATTTTACATTAATAAAAATCTTATATTCCTGTAGTTCTTAAGGAATAGTCATATCAAAGAAACAAGTTGTTTGTAGTTTTATAAACTGAAAACAATTTTTTCAAGTCTATGCTCATTTTGCCGCCCTCCTGGCTATGCCGCCCGGGGCGGCTACGCCCTTAGCTCCCCCCCCCCAGCTACGCCTCTGTTTGCGAGTACAAGAAATTTCATTTTTCTTGAATGATGCCACTACTGGTACAATGGGTATTGAATTCTCATACAGAACTGGTCCTGTATATTTTTCGAAAGCTACAAGTATACATATTGGCATGTGATTGTTATAATTTTCGCATTCAACTGCCTGGTCATAAATAATATCAGTTACTGTCCCAACTGAACCGTTGGTTAGTCCTTTTGTGACCCAAAGATTTCTTCTAAGGATAACTCGAGCACCTTTACATAAACGTAATTGGGCAAATAATCTCTGAGCATCGTCAAATTTTGCTAGAGAGGCTTCTGGGCAATTATGGATTGCATTGATTAGAGCCAAGGGTTGTTTATTGCTTTCTAGTTTTTCAAAATTAAAGCGTTCGATTTCAGCATTTTTCGACATTATACAGACAGTATCTTTGAAATTGTCCCCGATATTGTTTACATAAAATCTTTTAGATAAGAGCTGATAATCTTGTTCAGTGATTGTTCTATTTGCGACGCTATTTAAAGTCTCTCTGAAATTTTTTTGATCATCACCGTGCTGTCTCATAATCTCCATTAAAAAAAAACTTTTTTGAACTCTTTATATAAAGATTCGATTGAATGGTCTGAACATTATTACCAATATTGTAAAGACTCCTGTCACAAACCAGTGGAAGTTGGGACCAATCACCGACTAAATACACACAAAGGCCACCAAAAGGAACAGCTGAAGAACGCTGTTTTGCTTGTTTGAGTCGCATATCAACTTTGAAAAACAAATTCAAACCCAACATAATTCAAACCCTTCATCAATAATAACGAACCTCACATC
Source organism: Magicicada septendecula (assembly GCA_034769895.1). Classification (NCBI taxonomy): domain Eukaryota; kingdom Metazoa; phylum Arthropoda; class Insecta; order Hemiptera; family Cicadidae; genus Magicicada; species Magicicada septendecula. Next base: position 986,005,679 of record CM068367.1, on the reverse strand, counting down.
TTTTAGTTCTTCTTCCAAAGTAATTTTGGATTCACCTTCTAAATCTTTGAAAGTTCCTTCCCTTCTCTACAATATTTATTCTTAGAGCTGAATGAGTAGTTTGTCCAGCAATATTGTTAGCTCCCACACAGTAGGAGCCATTAAAAGAGTTGCATCGCAGCCAAAATATGGATTAATTTTCCTAATCATTTCATTAATTACACATCTTTTACCAGTTCCAGCTTATCCCTGAATAATTGCAAGTCTTTGATTCCAATCAACATAGTCATTTAGCTGATATTCTAAGAAAGATAATATCTTATTTTGTTGGTCATTGAAAATAACATTCACATACTGATTCCCAAATGTTTCTCGATTCCTTTCGATGAAATAAGTTTTATTCTTTATATCTGGATATTCCTAATAGGCTGCTTCCCAATTATGAAGTAAATCGATATCACGATTACCTAGACCAACATATAAGTCTAGGCATTAGGCTGCTATAGCCATCCAGTCTCTATCATCAAAAATATCAAACTCGTTATTATTATCCTGATCAATTTCAGTTTCTTCTCTAACTAAAGACATGTGTAATTGTTCGTGAAGCTGTCCAGAATTTTGTCAGGTATAAGCCATGAACCATGTTTCATCTGTACTTTTCAAGTCTTCTTCATTACGCCAATGCTTATGTAAAATCAACTTTTGTTTACAATATAATTCAGTATTGACTGCATTGTCATTGTTGTTTACTTTAGGGAAAACTTGGACAATTCTTTCTTTTCTGTTTGTGCTAATTCAATTATTTCTTCCCTTATAAATTTTTTTAGCAAAATTGAATAATGTTATTTCATCCATGTCTATTGGTCTACTACTATAAAACTGAATGAATGAATTACTGTCATTTTCACTATTGGTTCCATTAATTGCAACATAGTCTTCTATTGTTATGACAAGTATTCTAAAAGTTCTGGTATATTGATACAATGGAATTCCATGGAGTAAATGACATGTTTCGCAAGCCCCGATGTCTCTTTCTCCGATCAGTCTTATCATCAAACTTGTATATGCTCGACGAGATTCTTCATCCGGAGCTCTCGATTCAACGATTTCTTGAAACATTTCCGTCAATTTTTCGCTATAAATGAAATTTACACGAGAATAAATGTAATATCCGTATGATTTTTTTTCATTTATTAAAAACAGCTTCGTTTATGAAGTATTCAGCACCAAAAGTTGATTCGTACTCGTGTATTCGAAATACTCCTGATACTCCAAATACTTGTTGTACTCGTTTATCTATTAAGCCACACACGTTGCTTGAGCGTTTCAGTACACAAGGGAGAAGGTGTGGCCTCCACTGCTCCTATCGTTACCACATCGTGATATCCCAGACAGACAGATACGACGTGGGGGATGAAAACAAACCTCGATTATATGGCGAGTAGGAAAATTGAATCCCGGGACATCTAGGCTAGTTACTCACAGGACCTCTAAGCCCTGCAAATTACATATTTTCATATTGTAAAAGTTTGTTAGTTATCTAACTTAATTCCGCTATTTAGATATTTCTCAAAATGTTATTTACAATTTTCTGTAGTAAAGTAATTTATTTTTTTATCGTTGTAAATATAATTTAGCATACTTAAAGCACTGCGCAAATATTCAGATTTAGTAACAGCCTGTGACTAACTTGACTATAGAAATTACAAAACTGTTATTTTACATTACAAGTTGCAGCAGTGTACATATGTCAATATATATGTCTTAATCCGTCAACATGTAACACATATAAATCTTCCAGCACCTTGAGGAAGCAATTTTTCCAGACAACATTTACAGTTGTAATTTTTGCCGTGCAGTAGGCTACGTAAATGATGACATGATGTAGACGTACACACTTCACTGCTCTAATCATGATTCACAGTTTCTATATGCGGTTATTTCAGTGTTTTTCAGCTCACCTTCCAATTGTTTCAGAAACTGTGTAATTGTGTGTGCGTGTGTTTACGTATAATTGAACAAAATTGTTCATTTCTTCTGCAAGTAAAAATTTATTGATGTCGTTCACACTTACGTCGGTATTGTCACGAACTTAATTTATAGTAAATCAGAAACCACACAATCATCCGTTTATATCCTAGAAAAATTCCTTCAGTTTCTTATGCCGCACATTCTTCCTGAATGGAAGGAAAACTAGGCTTACATAGAAAAATGGAAAGATTTAGTTATTCTAATGAGAATATTAGAGATTCGTTTGGGAATACAGTTTGTGACCAGAAACAAAGATGAACTGCTACAATACAGTGGTGTCCGCCTCTGGTTTTCTTTACAGGAACAAACGTTTGACCCGAAATGTAGCCAAACAAAAAAGATCAATGCAAAACGCAAAATCAAATTCTTGAGATAAGTATGAAGCTACTTAAGGAACAGTAAGAATAGAAATGCCGAAATTCGGGGCGCGCTCAGTTTGAAAAAGCAGTGGAACGTGTGGAGAAAGCCGAGGAAATAAGTATAGCATTAGCAAATCGGGGAGAAATAGGACTGTAGATTGAGTAGTGGCGTTTCGTAACGGAATAGGCAAACGTAGAAGTTGTAGACCAAGACAAAACATAATCATGTATTCATTCGCTTTTGGCACTTCCACCAGTGTTCAGTACCGTTTGGTTGTAGATCTTAGAGACCACAACGAGTATAGCACATTGTACACCATTAATCTATTTATTTCTGGAAATGAATTTCGTCTTTTCATACCTGGTTCCTGATCTATGAGTAATATACATGTCCTATATTACAGTGATCTATAATTATAATATTCGGGACTATTTATTCCTAGGATCTGACTATCTCTGTTGTAGTCTCCCCTTTCTATAGTCCTTCACTTCTGATAAGGGGGGTTCGAAATGCCGCGAGAACACCCAACAGTTAAATGCTTACATCAGGTTGCGGATACCTACAAGTAAAAAAATTATAATAACCCTATGTACATATAAGTATATTTATTTATTTGTGGGTGTATATAAATATATATATATATATATATACACCCACAAAAAACAAAACACAGGATGATGATCTATGAATAAGAATATCTGAGCATGGATGACGGACATTAACATGTTTTAAATTGATTTATGCAAATTTTGTCAATTAGCTATTGTTTTGTATTTAGTGATGGATAAGGACTTATGTTATACCAAATTCTTTGTAAATTTTTGCTCTATAATGCCATGTACTTTGTGTGTGAATATATGCGTGCGTTCGCGTGTGGTGGACCTTCGTTGTTATATCTTCCGCGGTAGTTAACCTATCGGCATGAAACTTGGACAGTAAATTATTTATGAAAATAGCTACATTTTCTATATACTCTGATGTTCTCACCTATTTTTTTAAATATGGTTTTTTTGTGATTGAAAACTCAACTTTTTACGCTTATCTATTGAAGAGTAATAAAATTTCTAGATAAAATCTATGCAGGCTCTCGCAGACTTATACAAAGAGTCGCCTGCAACTCGTGTATCTTTTGTTCAATCTACCACGTAGACAGTCGATTGACCAATCAGAAGCACCTAATTTCAGTCAGATTCATCCATTGTCAGGTGTACTTCAGGCAGTTCATCGGAAGCCTTTGCATAGTGAAGTGTGCTCTTCGTCAAGAGTTTTTCTTGTACGAACTGGTTAATCGAAAGTAACGCTAAGGCTTGGAACTCTTTTCGAGTTATTCGATTAGAACCAAGCGAGTTAACAACCAATATTATTATATTAAGTGCTATTCCGCGTTAGTAGAAGATTTCCGCTTAGGAAGATTTATCTACCGGGATAAATCTTATTAACGCAGAACACTTCAAGAGTAGCCGGAAGGTGGAAGCCTAATACACCGCTTTTATAATTACAACTCATTACAAAAATGAGTGTGTATAAAACAGTATACAGACCGGTTTTAACATACGGCTGTGAGACGTGGGTGCTATCCAAAAGCCAAAAAAGTAAAATCCAGGCGGCAGAAATGAAATATCTTAGGAGAGTAGTAGGAGCAACAAGGAAGAACAGAGTTAGGAATACGCAAATAAGAGAGGATCTGGAAGTGATTCTGGATTTTATTGAACAGAGACAACTATGCTGGTGGGGACACATGCAGAGAATGGATAGTGATAGAATGGTAAAACAGGTTTGGGAGGCAAAATCAGGGGGGAGAAAGAAGAAAGGAAGACCGCGACTGACGGGATGGAATGATGGGAAACATTTTGAGAGAAAGAGGCTTGGGCTGGAGGGAAGCGAAGACATTGTCAATGGATAGAGTAAGACGGAAAAAATTTGTATATAGAGTGTAGTTGATGTACTTAACATATATTGATGTAACCCGACATCAATATGGTATAAGGGTATTTTGATAATAAACAAATAAATAAACTCATTACAACCCTGAGAATCAATTTCATAACGATTTAATACAAATAATAACAAATTCCGATCGATACAAACTAACAATTCGGAAAGTGACAGTTTATGTGTGACATATGCAATTAGTGTTATCAGTTGTTCGACTAACCCAGCACAGCGCAGAGGGAAAGAGAGAGCGGAGACCGGTCAGTGCAGAGAGAGAGAGATAGCAGAAAGCGGCGATCATTGTGCAGAGATTAGCAGCAGCAGCGGAGCGAGTGACGTCACGCCGAGTATACGGAATTTTACAAATCAAGTAAAAAACATCCAAATTGAACTATATAGACACTTTTATAAATAACAAAATACTATTCATGACATTTGTGTAATTTTAAATATATCATATAAACAATCATTTACTTGTGTGACAAATAAATAATTTTTCTACACCTCCAATATAGACTTGTTTATAATTTATATACACACACAGCTATCCTATGCGAAAGTGTTTATTTGTATCGTTGCAATATATATTTGGTTTATGTATATATACGTGTCTATGTTTATACGTATATTAAGAATAGCAGTATCTCTTTAAAATATATTGGAAACATTGCAATGGCAATTACATTACAAAAGTTACAGAACTTTTGTAGTAACTTTGCAGCAAACTTATAATCTTAAGGAATAACTGACTTATTAATTTGCCCAATACAGTAATATACTATAACGCCCCCCGGCTTGGTAAAACTTTACAGTTTACCTGCAAAACTTTACAGTTTGACTCACAAACTTTCAAATCTTGTTGCAAAAATTATCACAAACTTGTAAGGGTTACGTATATTGTAAACTTTTATGTCACTCATGAATCCGTAGGCATATTGGCCTACAAGATTCAAGAATACCTACTTCGCGTTCTACTCAAGGCTTTTTGTTTAAAAATAAACGTATATCCAATAACAGTAAAAGTCACTTCAACTTCATTATTGCCCGATATTGCATTCACTCATCACATAATCACTAAAACTGTACACCTTACAACAGGGCGCAGCCAGGAATTTCTCCTGGGTGGATTTGGGATTAACTCTACTATTTTTAGGGTGGGCAGATACGGTCTATCGGGGCCTAATATATGTCTTGCACACATCTGATGTAACCTATTTTGCGGACCTTATGTCATATTGAGAAAACTTAAATTATGCATGTACATAATTTATAACTGTGATAAATAGGGAAAGGGTAGTATTAAGGTACACAGGGTTGTAGGTTGGCAACAAATAGAAAAGTTTTCCAAAAGTAAATTTTAAATTTGTTTATTCATCGTTACAAAGAAATATTGAGTGTTCGTGACTTTCGAGAAAGTTTGTCAAGTACTTCATCCTCAGTTACACAGATTCTCTCGTGTATAGGCTATACACCATACCTAGTCCATTTAGGCACTCTTCGGAAGTTCTGTTCCTCAAATAGGTCTTCAGCAACTTCAATGAAGAAAATGACCTTTCAGGTGTACAAGTAGTGACTGGGATTGTTGCCAAAATAGAAAGTAAAGAATTTACCACAGGCAGGTCAGCGTTGCAATGCTGCAAAGCCTCTATTGCATTTTTCGGCTGTTTTTCTTTCAAAATCTCTTGCCACAGAATAATCTCACCATAGACCCCTGAAGTTTCAAGTTCGTAAAACTCCGCTAGTTTGGTAATGCTAGAAATGTTTTGATAATTACTTTCTTCTAGACTGGTTTGTATCAAACACTGGAAAGGTGTTAGCATGTTCTGGTGAGATTCAAACTTTTGGTCAAAAGCCTGGATAGTATTTTCGAGGAAAGGGATAAATAGTGATCTTCTGAAGTATTCCTCAACTGAGTCGGCTGGAACATTGTGTCTCATTGTCTGCCGCCCTATCGTCCTTGGTCTCGAAACAGGGACCTCCAAATCTTCACACAGGTCACTAATTTCTTGAAAATAGGTGAAAATGTGTCACCTGCCTCATTTCGAGCCTCTTCTAACTTCTTTTTTACAGTTATAGCAGACTTTATGGCATCTGAAAGGTCAAGATTTTCTCTCTGCAAGTACAAGCTTAATGGTAAATTCAGTGAAAATACGTACTGTACTCAATTACAAAGAGGCTCATCAGAAAGTCACATTTTTCAATCACACTTTGAAGAAGCTGAGCTTCAGTGGCAGCTTTCTTGTCAGTCCAGGTTTTGATTTTGTCTAAAGCTGACAGCATAGGATGAAGTAACTACAAAAGACTGCACAGAGTCGTGGCGTTCGATCCAACGAGTGGGGCACATTCTCTTCAGCTTTTCTTTCCATCTGTTGTCAATTTCCATCATTTCAATTTGTGTTGATAGAACTCCTTGCCTCTTTGGGGTGTTGAAAAAATTGTAAGCACTCTCAATTGTGCCCATACAATTTCGCACTCCCTGAACAGAGCATCCTTCAGAAATGCAGAGATTTAAGCAGTGTGAGCTGCATTGCACATATATGGCTTTTAGATACTTTTCCTGTGTAAGTGCTTGAACTCCCTTCATATGTCCACTCATCGCCCCTGTGCCATCATATCCTTGACCAACCGTGAACTCTGGTTGAAGATTCAGATCATTTATAGTTTTGCATATTACATCAGCTAGTCCCTTTCCAGTCATATCAGTGATAGGAATGAACTGCAATGGACTTTTCTACTACAAAACTGAATAAAAATTGTGCATTCTATACGTTAAGTGGTTGAACCACTGCGAGTAAAATGCACATCATTCTACACGTAGCGGTGTTGCCTGCCATGGTAATGGCACAAACACTCACCGAGTGGACTTGCAGAGAGTCGCAGTTTACGGTCATGGAATTGAGGATTAACACCCCTCAGTCCACTGTCAGCATGTTTTGATATGAGAACTTCTTAAACTGTTTTAAAACGTCTTTATTATGTAGCCCATTCAACATAAAAAAATATATTTTTTAATCTTTCTGGGGGGGGGGTTAACCCCCAAAACCCCCCTCGCTGCGCCCCTGCCTTACAATATAATTAACACAGTCACTGTTCTTTATTCCACAAACCACATACACAGCAAGTCCACATTTAAAATGATGGATACTCTTTAAACACATTTCCAACATACTATGTGATGCATTGATAATTCTACAACGAGCCTCTAGAGACCACACACAATTCAAGTAGCACAAACTTCATTATTTCTCTACTTAAATCAACAAGATTTGTATTTCATTGTTTCATAATTATTTCCGGATTTTTAAATTCAACGAGACTTTTAAAAATAAAAATCGATGACTAAAAATTAGCAAAAATTATTAGAAAATGCGTCATGACAGGTAAAATTTATTCTAGATATCTGTCTGTCCTGGCCCCTTCCTGACGATGGGCCAGATTTACCTTGCTGGTGATGTAATACACTGAACAATGGCTAATTGCTATATTTCAGCCACCTCACCGCCTTTCTTCTCTGATACCCATTCCACTGCCGCAATAATGCCATGTTTAGTTACCATTTGAGACCAGCCTGAGCATTCTGCATCAGTCAGTTGTAACACTAGTTTTTAATTTTCATTCCCATTCATACACTTACAATTCTAAACAACTTTCTGCACATTGCTTTTTTATTCTTCGATGGATAACAACTGGTTTTCACATTCACTATTCAAAAATATATCACTGCACGCTGCTTGTTTATGGAGCATGTTTGTCAAGGCGCCTCCAATTTCTATGTTAAACAGATTGTGTTTGCTATTTGGTGTGGGCCTATTGATGTAGATGGTTTCTTGATCTGTATGAAATATTTTTTGTATTTTTTAAATTTAATACATAATTATCTTTTTGAAAAGAAATCAATAATTAAAACCTTAACAGCCATTATGCTGCGTGCACGCACACACACACACATAATGGGACATTTGGAATACTATTTACAGGCACTCTTCTACCAGCATACTGATTTGTATGTCAATTTCAATGAAATATGCAGACCACATAGTCAACTTCAACTCATCCACGTATTTGCACACTCTGTAGTATGATTTTCAAATGGTTGTTTTGCAACAGAATATCTTTGTTTCATTTCTGTGACAAAACAAACTCCAAGGAAATGGAAAAATTTGAATTATTAAATATTTCGTGATATTGAGGTCTGAGTTATCAAAACTAGGATTACTATTTGAGTTATAGAGGTTTGCATGTACTCAAATACGCGAATATACTGTATAGTGTCACTGGCAATTGTCATTCAGTTAGTTTGATGGCATGCAAATAACTTTTTCCTTCTACATTCACATATCTATATCTAAAACACTGTACAATGTTTGTACTTGTTGCTAAATACAAGTCCTGTAACATGGCTATGGAATTTTATGATAAAATGAATTGAACATATGATACAAATATATGTATTTTATTTTCACAGTTTATGATAATGAATTAAATGTTAGTACAATATCCATTGAAAAAATGCCGAATATAATAAAAATACAGTTTGATGTTAACAAAACAAAACTTCACAATAAAACAAAAGTAATTGCTTGTTTAAAAAAAACATATTGGCCTAATTAAAAAAAACATAATGTATTTAAAATTGAAATTTTAAAATTTTGTACAATTTGTTTACTAAAAACTATTTAAAACCAAAAACTGTAAAAATTACAGTATAATTCTTACTAAAAAAAGTCAACAATTTTAATTTGTCTATCTTGTGTCACAATTGTATCCAAGGCTGAATCCAAGACGATAAATTTTATTATACTATCTTCCATCACACACTTGTTCTGTAGGAAGCACCACAGAACGTTTAATGACCTATGAGCTTCCCTCAATGTTGGCTTAGGTTCTGATTCGTCCTTGTCAGTCTTGTCATCATCATCCTCCTTGTCATCCACATTAGGAACATCTTTTGACGCTAAGACATCATCATCAAATTGAACAAACTCATCAAATGTAAGTTCTTCAATGTCGGTAGCTTGTGTTGCTTCATTCCATTCTATCCACTGTGTTGGGTTTTCTGAGTTCTCTGCTTCAGTTTCATTTGCACTCTCGTCTAGCTGTTTGAAATCTGATTCTTAAAACAGTTGGCAATGGTTGCATTAGTAACATCCTCATAGCATATTTGAAATCATCCATATAGCATCTAAAATATTATTTTGGTTGGTGAAACTGTATCTCTCAAAATCTGCCATCCACCTTTCTATAAGATGTCTTACAGCTTCATTATAATAATGTTGATCAAGCAGCTGCAGTTTTGATGTTGTTTAGAGGTAGAAATTCAACATTAGTGTTAATTTTGGCAAATGGGCAGTGAAACTGTTGATAAACTGAAGGGTATGATTTTTTTATTTTGCTTTGTCAATTTGCTAATCTTTGGACACTCACTGAAAATACTTGAATTCGTGCATGACCTTTTTGGTTGCATAATGTGTGGAAAAACTTTTAACACCAGCAAAACATCGTGCTTTTTACCATCTACTCTAATCAATAGATTTGATTTTACCTTCCAGGTACTGTTAGCTCCCAATAAAACGGTAATTCATTGCTGCCTATGCTTACTACTGCTGCATGCATCAGCTTTAAAGCTTTTACATGTTGTACCATGCATGTCTTATCTAGAAGGTACTTATAAAATAATCATCAGCATTAAACATATTTTCTGGAGAATTGCTTTACATTTTTCCCCAAGCTTTCTATCCAGTCTGTACAAACACTCTTCTCAATACTGGCGCTATGATGATACACCTTTTTAAAAATTAAGTCATTCCTTCTTTTTAAATTTTGCACCCAGTTATTCTTAGCACAAAAGTTCATTTGCCCCCTCCCCTAAGTTTTGTGGATTCTAAGGCCTTTCCTTTAACAATAGGTCCAACAACCAAAATGTTTTTATATAAGCACTGATTCACCCACTGAACAACACATGCTTCAACTTCATAGTAATTTGGTACCTTTAACACTTTTACAGAACTTCCCAACTCCTCTGTTATCTTCACATTTTTCTTTATTTGTTAAAATTGTTGAAAGAATGTTGGCAGGAATTCCGAATTCTTTAGCAATTTCACTCTTTGTTTTGACTTTTATTTACAATTATCTTGTTGGTACATCCTCTTCATTCACTTTTTTAAATATTATATATATATATTAAACTTTCACTGTGAACACTTACTTTTTGGTTTTGTTTCCCAGACGTTTCGACGTGTTGTTTGTCTTCCTCAGTGGGTGTTAAAATACTGAATGTCTGTACAAAGTAACGGTTATGGGTTTCAGGTGTGTATGGTGGGGGTTGCTGGTGGGAGGGAATTGGCGCTGGGATTCAAAGTTTGTGTTTGAATCAGTGTATCGAAATTTTATTTACAGTATTGATCAGGTTTAGGTTTTTCTTCAAAAGTTAAAGTTTTACATTTATGCTTTATCATTACACGCATTCAATACACTGTCATTCATGAATACAAAAATCCACTCACTAAAATCATAGAGAATGAATACTGATAGGAATGACACTATGCACTTGTAAATCTTTGAACTGCTGTTGTCTACTCCATCAATGAATATTAAAAATACAAGGGTTGGTGGAATTTCATGTTTCAACAGGAAAGCGAGTCATCTTTTCTTTGGAAGAAACAGGCTACCTTCAACTTATAGACTTATGTAGCTAAACTTAAAGTTATAAAAACTCTTTAATAGAACTTACGCTTAAGGTTGTAGAAGTCCACTCATAAATTACTTCAAGGTTCAATGGTATTACCAGAAAGTGACAAAAACTTTTTGAGTTATCAAGGTTTCTTTTAAAACATATTTGAGTTACAAAGGTAAAATAACATTGAGTTGTCAATATACACTTATACTATATACTAGTAAAATAACATAATACACTTATGTTAAGATGTATGCTAATGAACATAAGATTAATGAGCAGAATAATTCTTGCTGGAATATTGAAGGAAGGTGGAAAAACGCGTATTTGAAGAAGGAAAACATTATGTGCATAGAGTTACTACTGGTTTTAATCTAAGTCTGCCAGGTTCTAATGTTCATTATCTTACCCTTGGTAACTGCACGTGATGGGCCTTGGAGGCAAATGCTGATGTTTGCTTTGCAACTTATAACATCAAAATTATATGCAGTGCAATTTTACGAGAAATAATCAATATTAAATAGATATCAAAAACAAATATGTACAAATAATGTTAAAGAAATACCATTAGAAGATATCAGAGCGGTGTTTTTTCAAAAGAACGCACCCTCGTGCCTGGCGACAGCTAGACGGCAGAAAGTACGAAAAAATCACGTACAGGACAGAAGGCAGTAAAATTGTATTATATTTAAAAAACAGCAAAAAATAGGTGAAATCTGTAAAAGTTAAGTGCTTATAACAATGGGTACCGTTATGTTAAAGCGAGAGCGGTAGAGTGAGAAACTAAGTAAAGCGTCTTTTCCCACTACGTCTAGAAAATTTTGGAACGCACTGTTTGTTAGCAAATAAGAAAACACGTCAGTTTTTTAGCGGTTAAACTCTCTTGTTACATTGGATAGCATTGAATATCGCAGCACTTAAGTCCAATGGGGATGTTTAGTGTAAATACTAGGTGAGGGTAGTTGTAGTTCATGTATAAAAAACGTAGATTGGAAAAATGAAGTCAGTCAGCGGAGATATTACAACAATTAGACTTGTAACCTTTATTTTAAGTCAGCGGAGATATTACAACAATTAGACTCGTAACCTTTATTTTAAGTCAGCGGAGATATTACAACAATTAAACTTGTAATCGTTATTGAATAATATAAGTAATCGTAATTTCTGAAGTTAAATCGTCGGAGAAGTTACAATCGTTAGTGTTGTTAATTCAGTCATCGGAGAACAGTTATTAATCAGTTAAAGTGTTCAGTCTTTACAGAATCTACTGTAATTCATCTGAGACATTATCAAAGTCAAATTGTGAATTAAAAGAGAATCGGAGAAATACCACAGTGAGACTCATCAAGTTACTAAATAATCCGACAGTATCGGTCTGTACTATCCGTGTTGCAAGCACTTATCTTAAATAATATACATACCAAGGTGTTAAGAAGATATATTGATTAATACGACATATACGTAGTTTAACTAAGATAATTAAAAGTGAATGTATTAGTGTGAATGTGATACCAGTGTATATATAAATTTGTGATAATCAAACGAGTGCAACCGACGAGGATCTACAGTAACAGCAGATGACCACAGAGCGACAGGACAGGTGACGTTCGAGTGTATAATCCTCATCACAGATTTGGAATTCGATAAACAAGTAAAGCATATAGAACATTCAAATTGTATTGTATTCATATTTAAAGTTTATTATATTCATATTGGCAACTCAATCCGATCTAAAAGAATCTACTATAAGAAAAGAGAAAATGTTCTAAGAAAACTAACATTTTAATATTATTAATTATTATAAAAACTTATATCACTGTAATAAGTAAATGCAAGAGAATTATTAAAATAACAATTTATGATATCTATATTTGTGTTAATAAGTTATTTTTAATCCCCTGAGGTGAAAGTTGTATTTGGCGCCCATCGCATGGCTTAATTTATAAGCCTGGTAGACAGAATTGAGTTGCGAATAGAATAAGTAAGATAAGAAAAGTATAGAATAAGAAGTATAGATTATAAGAGAGAAATTGTATGATTATGTGAAGTAGAAGTAGGCTAACAAAACACATACATAACAACGCAAACAATTTAAACAACAAAATGAACACCGAGACAGCAACAACAGAAAATTACAATAGCGAAGTAGAGTTTGACATCAACAACCAATTAGGAGACACTAATACGCTTGACCAAATTACAATGGATAACCAAGATTCAGGGACGCGGGGACAAGATGACAAAGAAACAGAAACACAGCAGATAACACCAGAAACACAGAAAGAAATCGGACCGAGACTGACACAACAGACCAGAGGCACCCAAAGAAATTGATATATATATACAATATTACAACAGATGTCACAACAGTCGCAACAATCAAAACAAATGCAAGAACAGATGTCACAACAGTCCCAACAAACGCAGCAACAAATTAACCAATTGGAAATTAACATTACAAAGCGAATGAAAGCAGAATTAGAACAAAATAATAAACAGCTATATGACAAACTAGCCACACAAATCATTGAATTAAAAAGGGAAAACCAAGAAACCCTTAAACAATTTAGAATAGAAACTAAGACAATTATCAGTGAAGAAATCAATAGCATTAGCATTGAAATTAATAATAGATTCAACGACACCGAAAAACAAATTAAAGAAAACGATGATAAACATAGCAGCGAAATTAAACTAATAAACAAGAAACTAATAGCGAATAGCAAATGTTGTGACGAGAGTTTCGCGGCACATCAATTAGAAGCAGAGAAATTAAGAGAATTAGAGCATAAAATAGATAATAATTCGAGCGAGACCAACCTCAAGTTACAATTACAGAATGACGTTCGAACAAAATTTGCACTAGTAAACGCTTCACCCACAAACCAAATCGTTACTAATGAGCAAATAAGGGACATAAAATTTAACGGGACAAGCGATTTTCCCATGGAGTTTATTAAGGAATTGACAGAATTATACCAAGAGTATTATCAAGATATTAATAATATCACGTGGGTAGCAAGACATCTCAAGGGAGAGGCCGCCATATGGTGGAGATTAATTAAGGACAGTGTACACACCTTCGTGGGATTTACCGAAGCTTTTGTCAACAAATACTGGAACGACGTTATACAAGAACGCGTGCAGGACCAGCTGGAGTTTGGACGATATCACCAAGATGAATATGATCCAGTACTTAGAAAGACAGCTATTAGAGAACCGACAATTGATTCCTCCCGTATCGGATAGGCACCTAATAAGAAAAATTGCGAGGCACTATCCACATGAAATCGAGGTTGCCATTGCTACGCGTGGTGAAAATACAATAGCTGGGTTTGAGCAGGTACTGTTAGAGTTTATGAATCTACGGAACAGTACTAGGTCAGTGAACCGGGGACAATTCGACCACAGGCGTGAAAATAAACAGTGGGCGCGAACGGATGAAGAGAGAGAGAAGACTGTGAATCATGAACAAAACAAGGAGAGGGATCATGACGGAAGACAACAATACTCTCGATACCCAAAACGACAAAACCAGTTTAAAGCAGAAACGAATGTTGTTCCTTCGACAAGTGGAACAGGTAGTAACAAAACGATCGCTGCAATGTCAAAAAACAAAGCAAGCCTTGTAAATATGTGTTAGATGTAAACGATAGTATTAAGTATGTGAATACTGCATTTATAGATTTAAGGGATGATTTAATAACAGAAGATAATATAAATGTGAAATTAAAAAACAATAAATGTCCAGAAATCCAAATTACATTGATCGGTGTGCCAATTAATGCATTGGTGGACATGGGCAGCCAAATCAATGAAATAATAAAAAGGATTTAGGAAGGGTAGAAATTTTAAAGTTGTCCAACACCGTAATCAAGGGAGCTACGGGCAATAAATAGAAAAGAATAACACAGCAGGTGTTGCTGACAGTACAAATTGAAAATTTAAATTTTGACAGCGTATTCATAGTAGTACCTGACCTGATAAGGGAGTGTATCTTAGGAGTAGAAATGTTAGTGGAAAGTGGCTGTGTGATTGACCTGAGCAAAAAACAGCTAAGAATTAAGGGAGATCATACCCATGAAGAGGCAACAACAGCAGAAATCCTACAGGTAGAACTTTCATCAGCAGAAGAGGGCATCGAGGAAGTAATTAATGAAAAAATTCAAGACATCGAAGAGATAACAGATTGCGAAAGGAATGAGCTGCAGAGAGTATTGGTAAATAACAAGACTGTGTTTCGTGATACACCAGGAAGAATTACAGCATACTGCCACAAATTCGAGGTAACTGACAAAACAACATATTGTCAAAAGGGTTGGCCAGTACTGATGAAGTATCAAGATGCGGTAAGAGCGGAGATTAAGAAGATGGAAGAGCATGGGCTCATAGAAAGAGCACAAAGTCCTTACATAAACCCAATGGTTACAGTAATTAAAAAGGATCAGACGGTTCGATTATGTCTGGACGCTCATAAACTTAACTCAGTAACTATACCTGATTATGAAGGTGTCATCCCGATCAACGAGGTTTTGACCAAATGTGGGAACATCAAGGTTATGTCGACCATTGATCTGCGGAGTTCCTTTTGGCAAATTCCTTTGCACCAGGATTGCAGGGATTCACCGGATTCCTTTATGAGGGTAAATGTTATCGGTATACCGTGACTCCATTTGGCTTAAAAACAAGTCTAGCTAGCCTGACCTGCGGACTTGATCGTGTACTGTCTGAAGAAGTAAAAAACTTTACTATCTTGTATGTGGATGACTGTTTGTGTATTTCCAATAGTGTAGAACATTTACAACATTTAAAGTTATTATTCCGTGACTTGAAGCAAGCTAATCTTACAGTGAACTTTAATAAATCGCAATTATTCCGTAAGGAAATCAATTATCTGGGGTATTGTCTAACGACTCAAAGTATTACAGCTGCACCAGATAAAGTGAAAGCAATCCAAGAGTTCCGGAGACCAAAGAATCAGAAACAACTTAAAGGATTTTTAGGATTGACAAATTTTTACAATAGATTTACTAATAAGTATGCCGAAGCTACCCAACCACTGCTGAACCTATTAAAAAAGAATTATACGTTCAAATGGACCAAAGAGATGGATCAACACTTTGAAAGAGTTAAGGAACTATTTATCGAAACAGTAATTCTAAACACCCGGACCCAAACAAGCGGTTCTACCTTCAGACGGACGCAAGTAAATATGCTCTGAGAGGACAACTGTACCAACTTGACGACAATAATGAAATCAGCGTAGTCGCATTCACCAGTCGTGTGTTACGAGGCGCAGAGCTGAATTATTTCACAACAGAGTTGGAGTTGTTAAGCGTAGTGCACTGTCTACAGAAGTTTCGAACATATGTTTGGAAAACCTTTAACTATAATTACGGATAATAAGGCCCTAATCTTCATAAAAAAGTGTCATTTAAATAACTCACGCATTACTAGATGGATTCTCGCGATACAAGAGTATGATTTTGAAATAGTCCATTGTAAACGGTGAGATAACATCGTAGCAGATGTCCTTAGCAGACACCCAGAAGACATGTACGATGAAAGATTGATAACACTGAAGAATTAGAAATAAATCATATAACCATCCGTATCAGTAAGGAAGCGAATATCAAATTTCAAATTGAAGAATATCAAAAATTACCAATTAGCGGATCAGAAGTTAAAACAGATTGTAGACACCATTCAAGCAAATAAGGATCACAAACTCACCGACAAATACACTTGGCACAACAATAAACTTTACAGAAAGGAAAAGGGAGCTTGGAAACTTATGTTGACAGAGGACCTGAGCCGAACTCTGATTTATGAGTTGCACAATGCATACAGCCACGTGGGAAACCGACGGACATACCAATTATTTAAAGAATACTTCACGGGGAATTCCGTCAACAAACTCACACAAAATATCATAAAAACCTGTAAGACATGCCAAAAATGTAAGGATTAATTAAACTCTATTGCGAAGAAGTCGGGAAACCAGTAGCAATATTAACTGATAACAGAACCCAATTCACGAGTCAGCGATGTACAACGGCATTAAAAGAATTGAACATCAAACCAAAATTTACCGCTATACGCAACCCCTGCACCAACTTAGCAGAACGAGTTAACAGAGAGTTGGGAAACATGTTCAGAGCATTCACATCTGAAAAACATTCCAAGTGGGCAAAATATCTAAAACTGATTGAATCCTGTATTAACCAAACTTATCATGAGGCTATCGAAACCACACCATACGAAGCTCAATGGGGAAGAAAGCCGGAACGTGACTGGACTAAATACATCGACAGGGAGATGATACAAGAAAATCAGCAAATCAACTACTAAAACATTTATCTGAGGATTAAAGAAAAGGGAAGGAAATGACCAGACCAGCTAAATTTAGCAAACAAAAATACAAAATTTAAGGTATGAGATAAAGTACTATTGCGAACATACCCAATATCCGACCTAAATAAGAGAGCAATAGGAAAATTTTGCAATATGTTTGAAGGACTGTATAAAATATGTAAGGAGTTAGGAATGGCTACGTACCAGCTGGAAGACATCCTACAACCAGGACGAATCCGAGGAAACTGTAGCATAAGACAGTTGAAACCATATTACGAAACTTGACACATTACAACACACAGAGACAACAAGTTTAAAACAAAATATTATCAAAACAGATTGTAAAAACACAAAATTCATGTGTATGTAGTAGTTTATAATTAGTTTATAACAATTTTGTGATAAGATTTAGAATTGGTAAATAAATAAAAATATTTTATTTAAAAATGTATAAGATTATCTTTTAATTAAATTATGTATTCAAGAGTGTATAAAAAGATTATGATGTGCACTAGAGTAAGAGTAGTAGAAATAGTTTGCAAATAACGATGTCAGAAAGAAAGGGAAAGTAATACGGAACCGTTACTGGGTTTATTTTGACAGCAGGTATCGTGCTGACAGTAGAGGGGTTTTGTTTGTAAACAACAACTGGGAGTCGACTGGCAGGTTATAAACAACTGATTGTTTTTAAAGGGATAAAATGGGTTAAAAGAAAAATATAGATGTACAATATTGTATAGAAATAAGTTTGAATTACATGAATTGAAGTGACAATGTATATGTAAACATGTATCAGAACATAATACTATAGTAAAGAGTTGCAAATAAATTTTAATCAGAACCATTCAAAGGGACGCAACAATAGAATCATTCTCAATTTTCAATCTAAAATTAATATAATTCTATTGGGGGACAAACTAAACAGTCACTTATCCAGGGGCACAAACGTGGATGAATCACCTGATGTAAGCCTAAGTGTATATTCTGATGATATCACAATTTGGGTGAAAAACAAACATGAAAACAGTGGACCTGAAATCATCCTGAAGGCTTTAAAATGTTTGTGGTTCTGCGTAGAGAAGAGAATGTAACTAAAGTTCACCGTGTTTACCAGAAATTACAAACTTAAAGGCATTTGACCTCGCCTGGTTTTGGTAATGATGAGTTGAGATACACAACAACTCTCCTAAAATCCTGGGAAATATTCTATATGAAAAACTACAGAGGGAAACCATATATAGTACACTACACTCTCGTTTATCCGGAATTTCAGCTTATCCAGAATAAGTTTTCAAAATAATTTTTTTTAACGACTTTACCGGTGATTTTTAAGATACGATTTGCACTAAAAACAATCTGTTTTGTTATAAATTCAATGTTATACCCATTCAGAGCTCATCAACATAAACGTAATTAATCTAAACTGCAAGGGTAAAAATAATACAGTGCAGTGTATAGTTCCCTCGGCGATCTGGTTAATGTCGGCATTCAAAGAGAATCTTATCAGTCACAAATGCTACCTCAGTCAACAACTCCACCTCTGCAGCTGCGATGTTGGCGCAAGCAACCAGTGTTACTGTTCTAAGAACTCATTATTACATCAAAGGCTTCCGACTTCCGCCTGCGCCGACTTTACAGTGTAATCTTATTCCGGACTGTAGCAAGCATGAGCTGGCGGTGACTGACAGGAAAGATTGTAACACAGAATGACTCAGGCATTGGCGCGCCGGAAGACATTGTGTTGTGACCAGTTACATTTCCTAGTGCAGTAACAGCAACCTACTGATACTGTTCAGGGCTTCATTGTGTGCGGAGCATGCAAGCAGTGGAATTTTTCTTTTTATTTCTAAAACATTTTGTAGTGTTATAAGTGTTCGTAGTCTGTATACATAAGTGTTCGGGTACTGTTCTGTTTACTGCATTTGTCTCATTAAACAATGTCGTGTAAAAGAAAGAAGAATGTCGTTACGATGCAAAAGAAGCTGGAGGTCATATATAGACTTGACAAAGGTGAAACACTAAATAATATTGCTAAGGATTATGGAGTAGGGACTTCCACTGTGGGCGACTGGAAAAAAAACAGGGTTCATATAGAAAACGTTTATGCAAAAATGCTTACCAAAGACAGTTTAGGAGAAAGGAGTACAGCTCGGAAAGTAAAAAATGAGGTGTTTGACGATGCTTTTTTTATAGTTTTGGCAAGTAAAAGACCGTGGTGTCCCTATATCAGGCTCTATATTGCAAGAAAAGGCATTAAATTTAAACATGAAAATGGGTGGGATACATCATTTAGGCCTAGCAGTGGGTGGCTAATGCGGTGGAAGGAACGTCATGGAATTCGGCAGTTCATTGTGACAGGTGAGATCTTATCTGTAGACGTCGAAGCCAGTGACATGTATAAAATAAGCTTTGAGGAATTTGTTTCAGACGAAAATCTGTCACCATCCCAAGTTTATAATGCTGATGAAACAGGGTTGTTTTATAAAATGATGCCAAAAACATCCTTGGCGTCTAAACTAGATGAGAAAGCTAAAGGCCACAAAAAAGTAAAGATCGTGTGACATTGCTTTGTTGTTCAAATGCCACAGGTAAACATAAACTGCCGCTGATGTTGATTGGAAAATCTGCGAAGCCAAGGGCTTTAAAAAATATAAGCGTTAACTGTTTACCGGTACTGTACAGATCAAAAAAAAAAACCTGGAAGTCTGCGGATTTATTTAAAAATTGGTTTTTCCACGTCTTTGTACCTAATGTCAAAAAATATCTGACAGAAAAGGGACTGCCTCTGAAAGCGATGTTATTGATTGACAGTGCTCCTACACATCCTGAAGAACGAGATGAGGAGTGGTGACATTTTTGTTAAATTCCTTCCTCCTAATGTGACTTCCCTAATCCAACCATTGGACCAGGGTTCGCTTGAGGCTTTAAAACGGCGACATCGTAAAGCTCTTTTCAGTAAAATATTAGAAGATAATGAGGAGAAAAAAGAAGATATTATGATCATTTTGAAGAAAATTAACACAAAAGATGTAATTTATATGTCTGCTGCAGCGTGGGAAGATGTTTCTCAAAAAACATTATGAAATTCTTGAAAAAAGCTGTGTTCAGAAATAGCGGAAAATTGCAACGCTGAAACTACAGAAAATGCGGAAAATGATAATCTTTCTGGAAATAAAGAGATCATTGAATTGTTAAAAGATATTGAAGGTTGTGAAAATGTTGAAGAGGAAGAAGTATCCGAGTGGTTAAATGTAGGTGTAGACCAATATGATCCCGGGCATCAATTCCTTTCTGAGGAAAGGAATCCTCAACGCTGACTGTTCTAAAAAAAATCAAACAATGAAGATTCAAGTTCTGATGATGATAATGATGCAGACGACGTAGCAATGGCAATCAACCATTCAGAAGCTACTTCAATGCTAGACAAATTATTAATTATTTTGAGCGCCAAAGCGAGACAAACCCAGCAGTACTGTTACTTCTAAAAAGATTCCATGACTGTACAGCTAAGAAGAGAGAAACATCGCTAAAGCAGAAAAAATAATGGACTTTTTTAAAAACTAAAGACTTCGATCATTCACGTACTGTATGTGTGTTTATTATTGTTTTTCTCGCTAAATTAAACTTATTTTTAGAAATGCTACTACTGTACTGTACTGAATTTAATATAATGTATGTATAATGTCTAATGTTAAATACATTTTTTCTTGTTTATACAGTATAATATTCTCAAATGGATTTTGTTTTTCCTTAAGATTTACTTGTAAAATACAGTACAGTAGGATATTACAGTTTGAGTAAAGTCTTCAAAATAAAAAAATGCAACTTTTCTGTATAGCGGTAGGTAAACATCGCTAATACTGGCATTTTCACCATTAGTTTGGTTTATCCGGAATTTCGTTTATCTGGAAAGGGTCCGGTCCCATCAATTCCAGATAAACGAAAGTGTAGTGCATCTACCTGTGCTGAAGCTCTCCACAGGATCAACCTGTTGAAGATTGTTGCAAACAAAAATTGAGGAGCAGACTCCAGATCATTGAGACAACTGTACATCCAGTTTATCAAGCCTAAAATTATCTATGGCTGTGAGGTTTGGGGTGGAGCAGGTAACACTCATTTGCAGAGACTTGAACCACATCAGAGCTCAGCCATTCAAATATACTTGGGTTGTCCAAAAACTTCACCAATAAACGCTAAGCAAATTGAACTGAATGTATCCCCTTTATCATTGTATACTGAGAAAAAAACTCTTTTCAAAACATCTGAAGAATATGTCCTTGCACCAACTACACCCATAGAAACATGTAAATGCAACCTTGGGATCAAGCAAACAATCAATTATGATAACAATCAATTAGAAATCGAGAGGAAATATGCACTATTCCAGCCCCAAGATGTCCCACTTGTTAATCCTGTACCACCCTGGTAGTGGAATCCCCCCCATCATAAATACTGACTTAGGAACAATGACAAAGCAGAATCACCCTATACTCTTAAAGCAGACCGCACTTCAAACAATCCACACAACATATGCAGATTTTTTCATATCTATACTGATGAATCTCTGAACATCAGCAATCAGCACTCAGGATCAGGCATTTACATATCAGACCCAAACTTAGAATATTATGCACCTTCATCTAGATACGTCTAGCATGGAAATTGAGCTTTTAACGATAGATCTAGCCCTTCAGTACTGCAAGGAACTTGAAGTAGAAAAAGTATGTACAGTGAAACTTCGATTAACCGCCAGGGTCGGGACCAGGACCGTGACGGTTAATCGAATACAGGGATAACAGAAAAATCTTAAACAACCCCCCCCCCCCATCAATTGCATATGAACGAATGATAGAAAATGCACGTTTACGAACTGGAAATACACTGTACATACATGTATTTTATTTTACAGAAACAAACAATATACAATTTACATTAAGTACAGTATATGTAGTACAACATATGTACTGTACATATTGTTACATGAACTTATGCTCTAGACGTACATACATATTCAAATTTTAAAATAGTCTGGAATTTTCTTTTGTTTCTTCAAGGCTCGTGCTTTCTGAGTGGCAATGTTCCGTACTTTATGTAGAAGTATCTGCGTTGCGTTTGCCTCTTCTTGCCCCTCAAACCACTCAGTGAATTTTGATAACATTGTTTCTGCTTCTGTATGGCTTAACATAGTTTTTTCATTCAAAATATAACACTCGTCTTCATCAATTTCTTCTTCTTCGTTGTCAATCACACTGGAAACAATTTCATCGTCGTTCAAAATGTCTAAGCCTCCGTCCAATTTGTCACATCCCAACCACTCTGTTACTTCTGCTGGCGCTATGTCTTCAGCATTCGGTACATTATTGCACAGTTGCACAATTTCGTCGACACTAACATTCCCAGTTTCCTTAGGTTCGCCATCATTAGCTTCAGGCCAGAGTTTATTCCACACATTTTTAAGATTTGACACTTGAAGACCATCCCATGCAGCAGCAACATTGAAAATTGCAACATTCCAAAACTCTTTTACAGACATTTCATCATCAGATGAAATCAAACTTCCAATAAAAGCTTTCCTATAATGACATTTCATGTTTTCGATTATGCCCTGGTCCATAGGTTGGATTAGTGGTGTGTTTGCCGGAAGGAAGAGGCATGTTACTTTGCCATCATCACTTTTAATTCCGCAAGTGCGATGTGCTGGAGCATTGTCCATTAGCAGCAATGCTTCCTGTGGTAACTGCATTTCAGCCAAATAATATGCAGTTATATTTCAACCTAAGTAACTGCTTTTCAGCGTAATAGGTAGCATGCAATACGTTCAAATTAAAATTTTTTAATGCACAAGGTGTTTTTGCTTTTCCAATCACAGGCAGGGGTAACCTGTGATTGCCAGTGGCATTTGCACAAACCATTAAAGTGATCCGATCTATTTGGACTTTAAACCCGGGGCTGAATTCTCCGAAAGTGACGCCAATATCTTTTGTGGTAAAGCTTTCCAATTGAGCCCGGTTTCGTCGCAATTGTACACTTGTTCCCTAATGAGGTTTAATTTGGCCACTATCTCTTTAAATTGTTCTCTGTACTCGGCAATAACTGCGCTATTTGCACTAAGTTTTTCACCACTGTCTAGTTTCCGAATGCCATGGGGACACTTAAACTTATAGAGCCATCCTATGCTTGCTTTAAAATCTCTCTGTCAAGTTTTTTGTTCATTTCAACCGCCTTGGCCATTGGCCATTATTACGGGTCCTGAAAGTGGGATTCCTTGACTCCGTACTTGTATAAACCATTGATACATAACAGTGTCCAGTTGGTCATATTTTGCTGATTTCATGGTTTTACGAGTCTTAGGATCTCCATCAATGTTTTGAATTTTTGAAACATGTTCTATTTTTTCAATATCACGTTTAATGTCATTCACTGTGGTTCTTCCAACGCCGTAAATGAGAGAAATACTAGTGGGAGTTTCACCTTTTCTCAAACGTTTAATAATCTCAATTTTCTGGTTGAGATCTAACACGACCTGTTTACGCTTTCAGCCATTTTTTAGCTGTTGCACAAAAACAAAAAAGAAAAGAAACCTTAACAACAAAACTTACTGGCGTGAATGTCACTATCATATGCCGAAACAATTAAGCCACTACACAACACATAACGTACAGCACCGAGCACAACAGCTTCTCAGCCACAACTGAAACTGACCACGTGTGGGATAGCTAGGCGGGCCAAGAACGTGACTCATCAATAGAACAATAGTGTGCCACTCCGGCGCCTCCGCCGCTCAGCAGTAAAGCGAGGATGATTTTTTTGCTTACCCATCATACTGTACCAACAAGTGTTATGTATGCCCTGCAATTTTTATTCCATTTAAAATGAGTGGTTTTCATATACAACAAATTAATATGAACTTTTGTGTTAAACTGGAGAAATCCTTTACTCAGTCGTTTGAATTGTTACACACAGCACATGGAAATGAGGCTTCATATGTACAAATGGTGGAAACATTTCAAGGATGGCTGAACTTCAAAGAATTGAAGAGGCCAAAAAAACAATTAAAGAACTTGAAAAAAAGAGTCACCAAAACAAAAACTTGGCAAAAAGAAAATTGGAGGGTGCATATACAGAACGAGAGGGCCCAGAAAACCCTCCCTATGAAGCAGGGATGTACTGAGGTAAAAAAATTTTTAATAATAATAGTATACATTAATAGTATATTTTTAACTTTAAATCCGATTTCCCAAAAGTTGTGTTTCTTAGTATATAGGTACACTTTTCTCAAAAAAAGGTATAAGATATTTGCATGATTTTTTGAAATTTTATTTCACATACAAACCTGTATATTGTAAGCAGAGGGTTTTCCAAAATTTGTATTTAAATTAAAACTATGTAACATTATAAGTTAATTTTTTTGTAAAATTTTTGTTGTTTTTTTAAGAAATTATAAAAATGTAAAAAAAATATTTTAAGAAACCCTCTGCTTAAATTATACAGAAATATGTGTCCTTCAAAGTAAAAAAAATGTAGGCATTTATCTTGCATAGTTTTGGAGAAAAATGTACCTAAAATTGATTAATTTAACATGGCAAAGATAATCCCCTTAATACAATAGAATGGAATGAAGTCTTTGTTCTTTATCAACTGAAGCAGCATGGCTGCTAGGCTGAGTTTGATCGTATCTGAATTTGATCGTATCAGGTGTAGAGAATGCAGGGTACAGTACAGCAGGTGGATTCAAGGAGGTGGTGGAGGAAGAGTGCAAATTATGGAGAAGAAAGCATGCCATCAAGGATGTTACCAACCAGCCAAGCACCACAAGCACTTGTGAGAACATTTTTGCCAATATTTAGGAACTTCTGAAAAGTCTTGTAATTGCAACAACTGTATCAAGTGCAGGAGAGACAGAGGCAGCAGGACTGGTTTGATGAGGAATGTAGGGAGAGTATTGCACGGAGGAATTAGGCTCAGTGTAGGACTAGAGAAAGGAAGCAAGAATATGAAGAGAATAGAAGACTGGCAAATAAAGTATGTAGAAAAAAGAAAAGAACTTTTGAAAATGGGCTTCTTCTTAAAATGGAGCAGGACTTTGCAGATGGAAGAATAAGGAATGCTTATAAATATCTTAAGCATCTCAGGGAAGGTTATAAACCATCTACAACACTATGTAGAGACAGAGAGAATATAACTGTCAGTGACCCAGAGAAAATTAAAACTATCTGGCGAGAATACTTCGATGGCCTCCTTGGTGGTGTGATAGAGGGAGGAGAAATTGTTGCTCACACCCCGTGGAATGCAAACATTGGGGAGATGGAATTTGACCCACCATCAATTCAAGAAAATTATAGTAAAAAATAAAACCATAAAATAGTTTTAGTGATTTTCACTCGTCATTTATTAAAATTATATATCCATGACAGCTGTTTTGGCAGCACAGTGCCTTCATCAGATGGTGTAAGCTGACTAATTTTTGTACAATATAATACAGAATATAAAATATAAGGCAAGTGCTATTGTTTAGAGAGTGATAGTAATCTCGTGTCAATAAGATTTAATACACATTACACAAACATATAACATAACATAAACCAAGTCTATTTATACAAATTAAGCAGAGGCGAGCTGTTTAGATCTAACTGATCATTTAATAATACATTTAAATATTTGTGTTTATTAATTTCAAGGGTTTCTAATAAATCAAGCTTTGGACCTTTATCAGACAAATGTAAAATTTCAAAATTGTCATTATAACTATGGTCTTTTTCCAACACGTGATTTGCATAATTTGATTTGCCATCATTATATCTAAAACTATAATTGTGACCATACATTCTTTTTTCGAAAGATCTACCTGTTTGTCCAATATAAACTTTATTACAAGACCCAAAGGATAATTTGTATACACCAGACTTTTGAAGTTTATCTGTTTTACTCTTATTATTTTTAATATATTTTCCCAATGAAGACTGCGTCTTAAAAGCTATATTTACATTCTTTTGTGTGAAATATTTACCAATATTATCAGAAGCAGAACCTATGTAAGTAAGAGTGTGATATCTTTTAATCTGTGTCAAAACCTTTTATAAAAAAGGTGTCAAACGTCAATGTAAAAATTACAGAGGCATTTCGTTGCTGTGTACCTCCTACAAGGTTTTTACACATATCTTGAACCAAAGGCTGAGACCCCTCACAGAAAATATAATACGGGAATACCAAGCTGGATTCCAACCTGGAAGGTCTACAATCGACCAACTCTTCTCGGTAAAACAGATACTAAGATGCGGATGGGAACGTGATATTGATGTGTACCAAACTTTTGTGGACTTTAGGCAAGCGTATGATTTTATTAATAGAGACAAACCCTACACCATAATGCATGAGTTTGGAATACCAGGCTAGCTGGTAAGATTAACGCAAGTGACCATGCAGCAGACTGAAACCCAAGTAAAAGCGGATAGCCAACTAACTGAACCCATAAATATCACACGAGGACTAAAGCAAGGAGAGGGGTTAGCCCCAACGCTATTTAATATTCCATTGGAATATGTAATTAGAGGCTTATCAATAAATAGCTCCAATCTGTTAACAAATAAAACTGTACAGATAGCCGCATATGCAGATGATATTAACATCCTGTCAAGACGGACCGCGGCAGCTGAAGAAATATTTCTGGAGCTTAAAAACAAAGCCAAAGAAGTTGGACTAACCATACATATAGATAAAACAAAAATGCTTATCCAAACAAGAAGGGATCAGGTTCATAACAACACTGAGATAGAGGAGGACACAATTGAAGTGGTGGACAATTTCACGTACCTCGGAGTGAACCTAGCAAAGACTGGATCAGAGGAGCCGGAGATCCAAAGGCGGACCACCATGGCTAACAAGGCATACTTCGCATTGCTGCCATCATTTAGGTCTGGGGATATGCACAGGGAAACAAAAATGAAAATATATAGGACTGTCATCAGACCGGTGTTATGCTACATGTGTGAGGCATGGACAATCACACAGAAAACAGCCGACATAGTAGACACCTTTGAAAGGAAAATCCTCAGACGCATTATAGGCCCAATACAAGAAAATGGCTCATGGAGACTGAGATACAACAACGAACTGTATCAAATATATAAAGAGATACCAGTCTCAAAATGTATAAGAGTGCAAAGATTGCGTTGGGCCGAACATGTTATGTAAGAATGGAGGATGGTAGGAACCCCAAAAGGGCTTTGCTGGGTTCATGGGAGGGAACGAGACCTAGAGGCAGACTGAGCAAGAGGTGGGAAGATGGCATTGCAGAGGACGCGAGGGACATGGAGATAAGAAACTGGAGGAGGGCTGCAATGGATAGAGTAGATTGGTGGAGGCCAGGGCCCCTCCTTGGGCTGTAGCACCATAGGAGGAGGAGGTATCAAGTGCAACAGCTGAAAGACGTTTTTCGATGCTGTGAATGTGGAAGGCTTGCCTCAGGAGTAGGCTACAATGTCAGAAACAAGATTGAATGGACTGGGACTGCTCTTTACTCACTAGGGTACAAACATTCAAGATACAACTGTTACTGGAGAATTTGTAAATAATAGAAAACAAAGAAAACTTGAATTGTTTTTATTAATTTTATATTTACGATCCTAATAATTTTTCAGTAACCATAAATTAATTAGAGGACACAAGATATCAATTTTACATTACATGTAGATGTAGGGCTACATATAGTAACTTATAAAAGTGAAACTCTAAATATTTATCACAATTTTTAATATAGGCACTACAGCACTTCAGCTATCTGAATTTGTTGAGTAAATTATTTCTATTTCCTCTTTTGTTAGATTCATATATTAGATTGTTTTAATGTTTATGCTGTGGCAAAAGAAATATTTTAATACTAGGTGGATAGGAGGGATAGGAAATACATGGTCCTCTCAAAAAAGATCTCTGGATATGACTGCATTAATATGATTGATGGCTATGATAATGGTAAATAATGGTGAATAATTTAATAACTGAAAATGAATCAAGTTATTATATTTAATGAAATTAATCATTTTATTACATCCAAGTTAAATTGCACAGATTTTAAATTGCATTACTATATCTTAATGTTTTACTTTACTGATTCTGTTTCATATCATTATGTCTAACATACAGATAGTATACTACCATTTAAAATAAAAACTGGCCTACAACACAAGACACAAAAAAGCAATAGCAGCCTACAAAAGGTGTCAGAAGTAAAACTGATTCTTGGTAACTAAAAATACAAGGTCACTGGTCAAGAAGAGATCTACATACACAAAATATATATACTTACACAAAGACATTTCTCATCAAGATATTTTCTTGTTTATATATACACATGCATAATTTCACTGTGATATAATGTTATAAACTAAACCATATGATCCAAGTTCCTTAAAGAATGAATCATATGATACACGTATAATAGGTAATTAAATAAACACCTTATATAAAACACAACTGATCCACATTTATTACAAAACGAAATAACTATTTATATTTTACAATTTAATAATAAATAAACCTTTATTTCAATTAATCTGTATACAATTAAAAACCAGTTATTAAAAAAACAGTTTATATACACAATTACTTAGCGTTCAGTCTCTGATTAAGAGGATTTTCAGGAGATTTCATCCATTCTTTACGAAGAATCTGTTTCAGTTGTGATAACCGTAATGTAGGATTTTCTGCTTTAATACGAGGCATATTAGCCTCTTCAAAAGCTGTGAATGCTGCTTTCAAACGTTTCTCAGGATGACGATCTACATCTTGTTCTTTTACACTGTCAACACATACATAAAATGTTATCATATGTATGAATCAGTTTTATACAGAATTCACACACACACACACACACACACACACACACACACACACACACACACACACACACACACACACAATGATAGTTTAAAATAAGTTAAAGATCCTGTTGCATAATAAATAATTTTAAATCTTTATGCCCTGTTGCATAAATATGTTGATGCACTCTTTATACATATACAGTCTGTTTCTCCACAACACAGGAATCAAAGTTACTTTAGAAACAACAGCTTAAGAACAAAAGATATGGTAATTCAAGATCAAAATCATAATAAAATAATGTGAACCAAAATCCGATAACAGTGGAATGAGGTCAAACCAGTCTTGTTCACTTTACTACAGAAAGTGGCCAAAATGCATAACCACGTTTTTGGACAGAACAAAGTACACAATATATGTATAATAATATGGTATTTTTACATTCAAACAAATACCACTTATCAACCATTTAAGATTACCTGAGAATTGCAATAGCTTCTGTTATAGTACGTGCCTCTTCACCTTCAAACGTCAGTCTGTTAATGTTCTCCTCCAATGGTTGTTCTATATGTGTTTCTGGAACTTTCTGTTTACCTGATGCAGCTTGCATGCGTTTCTCTGTTTCAGCCTGCAACATTATCTAAATATAATTATTTCACTACGACTTGGAACACAAAACTTTTTATGGGTAAAAACGTAAAAGTTTTACCTTACAACCGGAACCGGTTTTCAGTTTTAAAAAGCTTCTTCACAGGTTGCCGCTGGTAGCACTGTCCGTCTTGTTGTTGGCGACGGAATCGATTTTCAAAAGATCGATGTTGTATCTGTGGGGTGTGATATGTTCGAATAATGCATGTGATTTGAAGTGTGTCTGTTCGTTTAGGATATCGTTTTTATTTGTTTTCGTGTGTTTGTATATTTCCAATTGTTCTAGAGTGTCTAGTTTTCAGCCTTTTGTATGTACGTGTAGAATGTTCACGTTATTGTCGATGTTTTTGTATGTGTGGTTTTCTTCAATGAGGTGGTTTGCAAAGGTGGATTTTGTAGTGAAGTGGAGTGCTTTTGTGTGTTCAATGTATCTTTGTTTGAAGCTACGTCCTGTCTGGCCTATGTAGAATTTGTTGCAATCTGAGCAATTTAGTATGTAAACACCAGGTAGATCGAATTTGTTTTGTGCTTTGTGTGTGTGTTCTGTTTTGTTAGTAGTTTTGTAAGTGATCTTTTCTTGCAAATCCAAGAATGAAACATTATATTACTTGTACTCTGTTTTAACAACGGAATGAAAAAGGTGAGAAAATTTTTACTACCAATTTTCTAATAAAATTTATGTTAAAACTGCTTAACATTTATATATTTTATCCACAAACTACTAAAGGTTTTCTGTATTTTCTATGGAAAACTTGATAATACTACACAACTACGGAAGGTCTAACTCTATGGAAAATGAACATAGTGAAAATAGTGAAAGTTCTGTTTCCTGTGTAAAACATTTGGAGTAAAATTTGGGGTAAGAATTGCTGAATACATAAAACCTATTGTACATATTTAAGTTTCATTCCACCCATACTATATTATGTTTTATTTTTATTATTATTATTTTTTTAATAAAAATAGGTTCTCTTTGTCTTATAAGCAAAGTAAAATAACCCTCCGCCTTTCCTTTGTGTGACAGACTTTACATATATTGAGAGAAAGTTTACCTGCCCGTGCACACTGAACCAAACTGCTAAGGATGCCGTGATTTTGTAAAAACTATAGTTGTTATTTCTTGTCAAGCCAGATTTAGAAACATTAATAATAATCCTATAATTTATTGTCAGTTGATGCTATATGTGTTATGGTGAGTTGATATACAAGTGCCATTTTACGAAATAGTATTCTTCAGTACAGTAAATGGCAACCTAAAAGGCAAGCCTAATAGAGGTGCACTACTTTCCTTTTCTGCAAATCTTCCAAAACGTCAGTCCTAAGTTGGGAATAAACTCATACACCTTTTCAGTTGCTCTGATAATGAAGCATGGCATAAATTTGAGACACTATTGTGGGTCTTGATTTTTGTTTCAAACTTAGGTATCAAATACATTGGCAATAATTTATAATTTAGGATCTGAGGCAGACAAACCACTTTGCTACCTACTCAAAATATCGGTATGGAGAACCATACATGACTTCCATATTCTACGATTTATTTTTAAAATCATTTTCAGCCAAACAGCCAGGAAAGGAATTTTAACAAAAACTACTTCTTTGTTGCCAATAACGTAGTACACATATAAAAAAAAATTATCCCCTCCCCCTTCAACTATAATTTTGATTTATAGAAAATTACCCCCAGCCCGTTCAACTAGCCTCTTCATTTATAGATATTTCATCTACGTTTCTACAGTGGATTATTAAGATCTTATCAGGATACTTTATCAAAATTAAGTACTTTACTCATGTTACAACAAAAAATGTTTCAGGTAAACTGCCCTTTCCCCGTAACCGATCTTCACCAAAATCAACAGACATTGAGTTCTCTATAGCTCAGGCACATATGTAAAAAATTATTTGATTCTGTTTGAATTTACGGCAGTTATGGTTCGTCATATAAAAAATTACCCATGTTAAAACATAAAACATGAGATTTATAAAACATATCTAAGATTTATATTTAAAATCATTTTTGAAATAAAATATTTTCATAGAACCTACTAACGCTGGGGAAATCTGAGGAGCCAATCAGAGTTGGGCCTACCTGTCACTCTGCTGAATTTGGTGGAAAGCCCTGTCACTGTCGTCAAAGTATCAGCCTTGACAGGGTCCTCTTTTTCTGCAAAATGGGAGAGGCTTGAGATGGAGTGAGTGACATGGTCCCCACCTCAGTGAAGAACCCATTGTTTTATAAAAAATATATTTAAATTTTGAAAACTGAAAATTCCTTTCTTGTTGTAAATATTTATATTTTATAATCAAAATGACTTTATTTTTGTTACCTGGCAACAAAATTATTTTATTTTCAACAATTACCATTCTTTCAAAAATTTTAAATAGATTTTCAAGTACTATACTCTTAACTAAATATCACTATAATATTGACGACTCGGAACACAAAGTTTTTTATAAGTAAAAACGTAAAGTTTTACCTTACAGCCTAAACCGGCTTTCACCTATAGAAGGCTTCATCACAGCCTCTGATGAAGCCTTCTATAGGTGAAAGCCGGTTTAGGCTGTAAGGTAAAACTTTACGTTTTTACTTATAAAAAACTTTGTGTTCCGAGTCGTCAATATTATAGTGATATTTAGTTAAGTAACGGACACGTCATGGACAACGAAATCCAAGAACTATACTCTTGTTAAAACGTAAAAGGTTGCAGGTAAACTACCCCTTCCCCTTAACCGATCTTCACCAAAATCAAAAGGCCTTGAGTCCTCTACAATTCAGGGATGTATGCAAAAAATTATTTGATTCTGTTTGAATTTGCGGCAGTTATCGTTTGCCATAGAAAAAAAAAAGTTGCAGGTAAACTACCCCTTTCCCTCAACCGATCTTCACCAAAAACAATAGGTCTTGAGTACTCTACAAATCAGGGCTGTATGCAGAAAATTATTTGATTCTGTTTGAACTTGCGGCTGTTATCGTTTGCCATAGAAAATACCCTTGTTAAAAAAACGTTGTAGGTAAACTACCCCTTTCCCTTAACCGATCTTCACCAAAAACAATAGGTCTTGAGAACTCCACAATTTAGGGCTGTATGCAAATAATCTTTTGATTCTGTTTGAATTTGCGGCTGTTATCGTTTGCCATAGGAAATACCCTTGTTAAAACATAAAACGTTACAGGTAAACTACCCCTTTCCCTTAACCGATCTTCACTAAAAACAATAGGTCTTGAGAACTCTACAATTCAGGGCTGTATGCGAAACATTATTTGATTCTGTTTGAATTTGCGGCTGTTATCGTTTGCCAAAAAAAAAAAATTTCCCTTGATAAAAAAAAACCATTGCAGGTAAACTACCCCTTTCCCTCAACCGATCTTCACCAAAAACA
Source organism: Magicicada septendecula (assembly GCA_034769895.1). NCBI lineage: Eukaryota > Metazoa > Arthropoda > Insecta > Hemiptera > Cicadidae > Magicicada > Magicicada septendecula. Next base: position 985,972,507 of record CM068367.1, on the reverse strand, counting down.
ATAGGTCGCGAGTACTCTACAAATCAGGGCTGTATGCAAAAAATTATTTGATTCTGTTTGAATTTGCGGCAGTTATCGTTTGCCATAGAAAAAAAATCTAGACAGACAGACACACACACAGACAGACAGACACACAGACACTTTTCGGAAAACGACTTTTTTTCATGTTTTGAGTGTAGTAGAATCAGAATCTGCAATAATCTCGAACACGATTTTTTTTGCCATCACCATACTTCCATTCCTTAAGGAATATGGAAGTAAAAGTGCTACTAAATGAGTAGTGAAGCTTGCCTTCTGACCTGCCATTCAGTCTAAGACTGATTCTGTTCAAATTTATTACTTATTAATACTGTTTTAGAGTTTTTATGATCAGTTTTTTTGTGAAACATTTATGATGGTTGTACTATTATAATGAATTACAATCCCAAAGGTTAGTGAGACAACTGTAGATTATAGAGTTGTGTATCATAACCATGAATCATTTTCTTGTAAAAAACAAGAAAACTGTTCATCTGAAATTAAGCCGTCTGAAAAGCATAAAAAGTCAATACAAATATTCGAACAGGTGCCTATGTTTATCACAAGGATAAGCGGAATTTTTGAATTTCAGAAAAACTGTGGGACATCAGTTAGGCAATTAAGTTATCTTCAGACAATTCGTTTACACATTTCACATACATACTTTCCAGTTTTTTGTTTTAATTATTTATAATTATTGTAATTACATGCAATTAAATTGTAACTTGGTTATATTAATTTTTTATATGAAACTGCCACAAACGTGTAGCACATAAATCAGCTACACAGTTTTGGTTGGCCAACAACAGAAAGGCATGGTGCCAATATTAGCGGGTATATAAATACAAAACTATCCTATAAAGAATATCATTTCATGTGTATATAATTTTTGATGAAAGTAATTTATGTTACAGTTATCAAATTAAATCATTAAGCTATTTAATCTTCAAATATTTCTGTAGACTGATCGTCAAATATAATTTAAACAAAGAATAGGAAATAACTGCTACCATTATTTCAGATCTTGTTATCTTGGCTAACGGTTGTTTACCAGTTGACTTGATAGAATTGACTTCCTGTTCGATTAAAGCTTTTGTTTCTGTTTTTTTTTCCAGTTGCTCTTGTTTTTTTCTGTCACGTTCATCCTGCAAGCAACATATTTAAGAAATGTTAGCTGTATCATTTAAAAAAGATAAAAGGCAATTTTCAAATATGCATTTATTCTTAAAGCTTAATACCAAATTAATAATAGGAAGAACAAACTATGCACTTCATTTACATACATTTTTTCTGGTATTGTCTTCGCCAGTAGCTCTTTTCACATTCCTGTCTTTTTATAAAACACTTAGTTATTTATCAGACATACCTCCTATGTTCACTAAATACAAAAAAGTAATGCTGTTTTAAACAGTGAATCATAATGTACATAACATTAACATGGATAAAGTCTGCACCAACTGAACAGTGTACAAACTTGTTATTAACAGTGAATAATAAAGACATAATAAAAAAACAGTAAAAGTATTTTAGGCTAGGATTTACATGGCATGTCATATGAAGTCATATAGATGCATATTTTCACAATTTTTTAATTCACGTCATAAAAATATTTTAACCAAAACTTGAATACAAGCAAATTTTTGGTCATATTTGTTTGTTTATATTTCACTATGTGGCAGTATTTTATTTATTTTTTTTTTTCGTATCGGCCATCTAAGAACCACATGCCAATTTCAATTCTTTACTCTTTTTACCTACCCCTTTTTACTATTTTAGCAAAAAATAATTTCAATTTTAGATACCTTTTTATCTACTTTTCCTAACAACAATAATAATAATAATAATAATATACTAAAGTCTTAGATAAGAAGAATACAGGACATTATAATAAGCCTATATTTCAGTGCAAGCCAGGGTGAATAACTCCTCTCTAGCTATGATTTTTGACAATGCACTGAAATTGTTGTAGTTATATGAAGTGGAACAAACCAACATGACCTCTTTATAACAGATGCTACTGCTTATATAGTAAGAGCAGGAGATAGGCAACAGAGTAGTATTCTACAATGAAGCACATTACTTGTCTTGTGAATCTACTTCACAGAGTGACCAAAGATGTTCAGATACATTATCCTGAGACTGACAAATTTGTTGCAAATAAGAACAAGAGCTTTTTGCTAAAGCTCTGCTTTGATCACTAAGGTTTAAAGAATAGGTTCATCCTTCACCCACAACTATCATAACATGGATTGGTGCTGCAAACTATAATTGTACCAACTACTGTAGATAGAAATATTTTCAATAGATTTGATAGTTTGATCAAATGCAACAAAAACTGTTCATCAAGAGTTGTTATCACCTGTGCTATCAAGAAATCTGGTAACTATTAAAACTGACTATTGTGTTCTACCAGAATCTGTGTGCAATTGTGCAATGCATTAAAATTCTTAAAGATACTGAAAGTGAGTTATCACAGGCACAGAATGAAGTAACTGAAAAAGTTAAGTAAAATTAAAAAGTGTACTTGAATGAAATCCATAGCATTCAATCATCCGTAAAAGTGCTGACATTATTATTGGAGAAATATTGAATTGTATGTAAGTGATTCAGATTTTTACCCAATTACAACATTTCTCACGTTCACTTCTGTTATACCATGGAAAGTAGAAAAGAGTTTCTCAAAATACAAAAATGTATTAGTAGTAAACCAGAGGTACTTCAAATCTGAGACTAAAATCTATGTCGAATTTCTGTGTGACTCTAATAAAAATGAAGACCAAGCTAAAAACTTTATCTGTATCATTCTGATAAAAATAAATACTCTGTTTATACAAAAACAAAATAAAGCAAATTTATTTACAATACAGGCTATCCTGTTTTATGTTTCACACATATTTCTTTATTTCTATAGGCAAATTTTACCAGTTTTAGGTCATGTTTTGATAGTTTTCAGGACATAAATGCACGCATATTTCCAAATTTTTTACATCATGCAAATCCACGCCATGTAAATAACATTAAAACTGTAACATCATGCCACGATATTAAAAACCTGACTTAACTTTTAAAAACAATATTCAAAACCTTTTACAAAATATTAATGTCAGATGTTATTTTAGCATCAAGTATAACAAGACATTTTTTAATATGCAATTAATTTAGTTGGAAATTAATTTCAGTTGCCAGAATAATATGGGCAAACAAACCTAACCCAGCAAAGGCTTACTTTTCAAATGACATATTATGTTCTCTATGATTACGCTATGGGATAGCAAGTAAATACTGCCATTATAATAAGCACTACTCTTTACTGCAATGTATGGTGTAGAAATGTACAAGAATGATCTCTGAATCAAATAGTCGTTACTGCTGTATGAAAGCATCTGACTTACAAAATAAAACTTGCTTGATACTCCTGATGAGGCATTGAGTTACAGTTAACAGCCCTTCACTATAAAATAACCTACTGCTGTCAAGCTAAATAATTAATAACTGGATAAAATAAAAGAAAACTGACATAGTGAACAAACGTACTGCACAACTCTATTACATATGCAAAAAGGATTAGGATTTTGGGATTGTTTATATAAAATTCTGTAATTGATCAGACTTTTAAAGGTCGATAAATAAAGCCAATACTACATTTCGATACAAATTTACAGTAAATATTTGAGGAATTGCAAAAAAAAGGCAAATGTTTGAAAGAGATGTACATAAATTAGGATCAGCAACAACTGGAGCCAAGCCCTGTTTGCCTTTAGAGACTACATGTCAAAATCATCTCAACCACTTAGTACTTTGCACCCCATGCAGTCCTTCTCAAAAGTACAAGGATGCTGCTTCTAACTTACTGTTTACCCTTGTCCTTTGAGAATATATCTGATATGACTAACACACTTGAGTTAAAATTTAAAAATTTTTCAAAAATATAGTATTCCCTAACTTCAATAATCTTAAATTCAGTGGATAAACAAAAATGTATTGTAGTGAGTGTTGGTTTTGTGCCGTCAAAAAGAGTAGAGCCATGCATGATTCCAAGTTCAAGGTACTTGTACTTGCACAAGAAGTATTCAGACTGATTAAATTAAAATATATATGCAAGGCATATAAAAAATACTGTTTACAGATACGGTTTACATTAATCGTCTTCAAAGTAGACACCTTCTGAATCCACACAGTGCCTCTGTCATTACTGCCATTTCTGGAAACATTGTTCTGTAACATTTCCACATCTTGAAAATGTAACCCCTGAATGCCATTTTTACATTTGGGAATACAAAGAAGTCACATGGAGATTGGACCGATGATTATGGAGATGGTTGGATTATTGGGATGCCATGTTCAGCTAAAAATTGTTCCACAAGATCTGAGCCCACTGGAGAATTGTCATGATGCAGTTTACAGCTGCCCGAGGTTTGGAACCGAGGTCTTTTCTGTGCACCTCACAAACTCCAATGTAGTAATCCATTGTTTTAGTTTGTCCCATTAGAGCATATTCATGATGAACAAAGCCCTCATAATTGAAAACACAGTCAGCATCACCTTCACCTGGCTGCAAACTTGCTGAGCTTTCTTGGGACACAGTGATGCACAGTCAAAGTTTGGACCTTTGTTTATAGATTGTAGACCCATATTCCATCACCAGTAATTACTGATTTTAAAAACTGTTCATAAGATTCAACAAACTCTAGCAAAGTTATCTGTCTTTGATGTTCCTTTTGCGTGTCTGTTAGCAGTTTTCAAAGGAACTCTGCTACCACTCTCTTCATACCAAATCAACAGTCAAAATGTTTGAACTGATCTGAATGAGATGCTGAAATTGTTGTTTAGCTCTCTGACTGTCAGACAGCGATTAATTCAGATGGCTTTGCAAATCTTTTGTATCACTTCACTACTGTAGCTTGTTGAAGGATGTCCTTCATGTTTATCACTTTCAATACCAATTCTTCCATACTTATATCTTTTAAACTATTAAAAATCATGTGTATATGACAGTCTCACTTTCAAAAGCCACTAGTAACACTGGATATATTTCTGTGGTGGTTATCCTACTCTCCTGACCAAATTTTATGTACACACATTGCTTCATAGTGTCACTCATAATGAATTCTGACAAGGCACAAACCCGAACTTCAGTCAACAGCATACAACACAGGACTGAGTGAAGAGCTGTCTAGGTGGTGTGACTAGTCCCACTTGCAACACTTCAAAGTCAATTGATGTACTACGCATGCATCCCTAACCCAACTGCTCAACTCACTATAAATCTGCTTTCAGTCTTGATACTTTTTTACCACACCTTGTATTCTAATTAGGCCTATCAATAATTTTGCAGCACTTACTGAACACAAACAACCTGAAAATGAACATCTGACTTGGCTACCATCCTAACCTAACATATCTAAATCATCAATTTTGTTGAAAATAAAATCTGGGCTATTTGGCCATAGTCTAAGTGTTGTTATTTTGGTCTAAGTCTAAGTTGTTATTCTGAAATATGTTATTCTCAGACAATGTCATTCTTTGACACAGTACTGTGGTTACTGATGAATGCCGTGTCAGTTGTGTTAGAATTGTTTTATCACTGAAGATGGCCTCCAGAGGTGAGGCCGAAGCATCTGAGAATTCTCAGGTTTATGGCCCTGTTTCTTCTTATATTTCCTAATATTAATCAGAAGTATTTTATTTCTGAAAATTTAACTTAACCAATTATTTGAGATCTATGTTTATCCATATTGTCATAATATGAATATTATATAAAACTGTTTTATATAATATTCCTGCTTTTACACGTGTGCACTTTTTCTTTCATGCTCACTTCTTTCTTTACCATTATGGCGTAAAGGCCTTGATAGTAAACTAATGGCTTTGTTTACTCTATTTCTTATTTCTTGGTACAATTATTTTCATTTGAGCTTATACCATTGTCTCAGTATTAGATTTCTAATATTTGCAGCTGCTTTCCAACTATGTATATTTACATTTGTCTAACTTTTTCTTATCGTTGCTGTATATGTTCATACATTTGCTTTTATGTGTATTTACAAGCATGGCTTTTTCTTTAATTTGTTCTTCCACACCGCAATTCATTTGTTACGATTACCAATATGCCATCAGTCAACAGCAGATACTGTACCAAACTTAGATTTAAGGTCAAATGTACAAACAAGCTAAAGGACACCTCAAGATGCTGGTTTCACCACAAAGGTTGTGCTCAACTTTTTTTACTTCTCTTTACTAAACAAAACTTGAAAAACATTCTCATTTTAACAAAACTGTTGATAACAATGGTGTTACAAGTTTTCTTGTACAAACTATTATAACAGAATTTACAAGATAGCAACTTTGAAGGTGGAGAATGATTTCATATGAGCGATACTCTGTCACAATTAGAACTTAGCTTTATTATCATTTTTAGCAACTAATACACAAATACAGATCTGAGATAATGTGTATAAGAGTAGACTACAACAATGTCATTAGAATATTACTGGAGGTGTCAAAGGTGACGACAGTTGCTACTGAAAACTTCAAACGATAAGTTTCTTGACTACAATGACTAGATGAATATCAATTAATACAATGCAACTAATAAATGGGTTAAAATCATTCAACAATAATGGTAAACCTCACACACAGACAAAGCCATTGTTATGTCAATTAGTACACATTACAAACAAAACCTGAAGCCAAAACCTGCATAAAAATTATGTGATCACAAGAAGAATTTTTATCAAAGCACTGGAAACTACTGTGATTGTTAATCACATTAAATTTCTAATGCTGGAAGAAACATTGCCAAAGATATTTACAAAGCAGGGATACAAAAGTTTCCAAAAATAGAGATAGCAACTTTGAATATAAACATTATAATCATATGTAAATATGCAAAGGAAAGTGGTAGATATCAGTATTTGCTAAACAGTATTGAATGCTCTCAAAATAGCTGTGATTTGGTGTAAATTTGAAGAGACTAGTCAGTGTTAGATATGTGGCACTACAACTGTTATGTTCAGACATGGGAGGTGACTTGAGAATATGGAGTTTAACAGATTTTCAAAAACACAAAAGCGAAATGTTTATACAGAAAATGATGCAGAAATGATTTGGCCACAAGTTTTAAGTGAATGTTCAATCAGAAGTCTTTAGCACAATTAAGAGCTACATAACTCATTGCATCACTAGACATCTTGCATAGGGTCATTCCAAATCAAATAATCCAGCCAGAAAAAAATTTACACCCCACCCTCTCAGATTTTCATGAAATTTGTTTACAGCATCTATGGACAAATATAACAATCCGTATTTACATTTTTGCCAAATTTGCTTTAGTTTTTTTAATGATTTTTTGAAAAAAAGTCAATTTTTAGCCAATATGTTAGTTGCGGCGCGAAATCTAAAGGGCACTTTTCAATAAAAACTCTACTTGTATGGTGGTTATTATTTAATATTAAGCCATTAAGTTATGAAACTCACAATACTTACTTGACATTTCACAAGGATTCCAAATATAGAGTCAAAAATAACATTTTGACTCATATAAAACTTGTTTTTCCACTTCAAAGTTGGCAATTCTGAATTTTTTTCTCCATGCAGGCTTTTATGTAAATGTTTATAACTTTTTTCTGTCTGGTCCTATGAAAAAGAAGCTGAAAAAGGTCTCACTTGAAAGAGAATGAAATGTAATATAACAGCATAAAATAAAAGTCATGGGTATTTAATGACATCATTTTATAATTTAAGTACAAAGTTTATATTTGATATTTCATTGAAATATTTTGCATAGTACCCTATCTTGTCTGGCCAATGAGGATTTTTTTACTTAAAGTATACTTATATTTTTCTGTACTAAAACCTTCAGTTAAAATTAGGCTTATCAGTGTAACAAGGCCTAACTACCTGTCACAACTAAAACCATATAGATTTTAAAGAAGATTTGTCCGTATTTTAAAAATAATAACTTGCTTAGGTATTTACTTATTGAGTTAGCTTACCTTTTCAGTCTTAAATGGTATTACAGGATATTTATAATATATACAGGTGCTTCTTGATTGATATGAAACTTAATTTTTCCTTGCCCAGGCAGCACTCATATTTTGAATACTTTTTTTGGATAGTCTGAAAAGCATTCGCCCCACCTAAGCACTTAATTCAGGTACATCTATGCAGCAAATTATGTTTGTAAAAGGGACCCAGCACTTATCCTCTCTCCCAACATTTCTGTGTTCTGGCCAAAAAAATGTTTTTGATGGCCAGTGAGAATGCATGAAATTGATGTAAGCATCTTGGTTGTCATCATCTAGCTCCAACATTAGTTCAATATAACATTTTTCTTTATAGGTATAGGATGAAATGTACTATAACAGCATAAAATAAAAGTCATGGGTATTTAGTGTCATCATTTTATAATTTAAGTGCAAAGTTTACATTTGATATTTCATTGAAATATTTTGCATGACTGACTCACAACAGGGCAGGATACAAGTTACAATATGAATACTACATGTCTGTACAGGCAGCCAGTCAGAGGTACATTGAGGCTCAGTTTGCTCTGTGACACTGTTGTGACAGTTGCAGTAGCATACAAACAGTGTATAATTAGTTCATTGTAAAAAGTGTATACATTGTTTGAAGTGGTTTTGTGTAAAATAGTTTTTTTACAATCTATAAATTTATACAGTGTAATAGGGGACAGTAGTGTTTGGAACAAACATACAAACTACAGTGAGTAGTCTGATTCATCTGATTCTGGTTCAACAATCATTTTGTCTGATTTAGTACTATATTACGTTTCATTGATAAACATTAATGTGCAGTTTAAAACAAAGATTGATTTCTTTATTACTGTACTATCTATGTATAATCATGAGTTCAGATGAAGAGTTGTTAGTACCTAAAGAACAGTGTAATGTGGTGCTGATCACTCATTCTGTTTGTCACAATGCAAATTTTACAGATAAGAAAGAAATACTGTTGGTTTCAAATTTACCAGATGAAGTTCAAGCAATTCTTATGGAAGTTAGGAAATACATTGACACCTAGTTACAATTTATGTTTACATCATTATCTCTACTATACTGAATATTATGAAAATAACCAAAAAAGTGTTTGTGACCCAAGAATGTCCACAAAAAGGTCATCAAAGCAGGTTTAAGACCAATATCTCTTAAATATGCTAAAGAAGTAAAAAGAAAAAAAAGGAATAATAGGCTATTAATTCCTGGAAAAAAGATTTGTCACAACTGTAGAAAAAAATTGCCGTATAAAGATCAAATTTGTACCTGAAGAAATGTTCAAGATTTGTGACCAGCATTTTTCAAAAATAACATTTCAATTCATCAATACAGACAATGTAAAAAATGTAGAACCTATGTTAACTTTGCGTTTTAGTGATCATAAAACTGTTATTGGCACAAGGTCCTTCCATTATTTCCAACCACTATCCAAAACCGAAATAGCAGCAAAACGTGTCAGCAGTGACAAAGATTTTTCCTTACGATAGGCCTATAGCTTTTCGCAAGAACTGCAACTTCCAAATCTCCAACCAAATACCTATCTAGGCTGTGTCTATGAAGAAAATGTTATATTGGAATAATTTTGGAGCTAGATGGTGACAACCAAGATGCTTACATCAATTTTATGCATCCTCACTGGCCATCAAAAACATTTTTTTGGCCAGAACACAGAAATGTTGGGAGAGAGGATAAGTGCTGGGTCCATTTTACAAACATAATTTGCTGCATAGGTGTACCTGAATTAAGTGCTTAGGTGGGGCGAATGCTTTTCAGACTATCCAAAAAAAGTATTCAAAATATGAGTGCTGCCTGGGCAAGGAAAAATTAAGTTTCATATCAATCAAGAAGCACCTGTATATATTATAAATATCCTGTAATACCATTTAAGACTGAAAAGGTAAGCTAACTCAATAAGTAAATACCTAAGCAAGTTATTATTTTTAAAATACGGACAAATCTTCTTTAAAATCTATATTGTTTTAGTTTTGACAGGTAGTTAGGCCTTATTACACTGATAAGCCTAATTTTAACTGAAGGTTTTAGTACAGAAAAATATAAGTATACCTTAAGTAAAAAAATCCTCATTGGCCACACAAGATAAGGTACTATGCAAAATATTTCAATGAAATATCAAATATAAACTTTGCACTTAAATTATAAAATGATGTCATTAAATACCCATGACTTTAATTTAATGCTATTATATTACATTTCATCCTCTTTCAAATGAGACCTTTTTCAGCCTCATAGGACCAGACAGAAAAAAGTTACAAATATTTACATCAAAGCCTGCACGGAGAAAAAAATTCAGAATTACCAACTTTGAAGTGGTAAAACCAGTTTTATATGAGTCAAAATGTTATTTTTGACTTTATATTTGAAATCCTTGTGAAATTTCAAGTAAGTATTGTGAATTTCGTAACTTAATATTAAATAATAACCATACAAGTAGAGTTTTTATTGAAAAGTGCTCTTTAGATCTCGCACCGCGACTAACAAATCGGCTAAAAATTGACTTTTTTTTCAAAAAATCATTAAAAAAACTAAAGCGAATTTGGCAAAAATGAAAAATACGGTTGTTATATTTGTCCACAGATGCTGTAAAAAAATTTTCATGAAAATCTGAGAGGGTAGGGTGTACACCCCTGGATAATTTGACTTAGAATGACCCAATATCTTTGAAGGTACCCCTTACAGGAGATATATATTTCTGGGTCGATACAACAAGATACACAGAACTACACCTATATGATCTGTTATTGATATCTGTACGTTACTGGCAGTTAAATCAAAAACAAATAGTTTTCACTGAAGTGGTTCAAGAAACAAAAAGCAGACCCAAATATAGATCTGATTTTTTCTTACGAAAAGTGTGAAAAAAAAAGAGATATTCAACTAACAAGTATCAAAAGACTTGGACTAAAGACATTTGGCATATAAAAGATACTGAATAGTGCTACAGCAATTGAAATTATAGAAGACGGATTGCAGGAAATGTGAACAAACTGTTTTCAAGTAAAAGAATAAGGATATAGCAAATATGAGTAACACAAATGAAGATAATTATTTTGGTTTAATAATATGTCATTAAGAACATGACATGGTGTTATTATAAACAGTCTGGCCATGAACTAACTGTGGATATCCATGAATACTTAAGACACCACAGAGGTAAACAATACCATGGAGAAGGGTAACAAGACCCTGATTAAGAAGTCTGGATCCTTGAGAAGAGGACTAACAAACTGTTTATAGATCATGTTAAAAACTTCATGAGGTCAGACTTTGGCTCTATGGATGATATGCATGGAACTAAGTGGAACAATTAATTAAAATAAATGGAATTACAGTATTAACACTCCCCATTACTGGTAATAAATGCAATTTCATTATTAAATTAAAAAACTGTCACAAAATTCAAGATAATCCCAGTAATGACTTGTTCGTTTTCTATAAGATTTTATTGGGTGATACACACAAAACCAATCTAATAGTGAAAAATAGTAAAAATATATTCTCTATCAAAATGAAGAAGCACTATGTTACAGTGAACCCCCCTTAACAATGACCCTAATCAGCCTTATCACAACTAATGCATACTTCAGACTGTATGGTACATTGAAACATTAAAGTGTTTATCTTATTATGATACTCACTGAATAATATATACTGATACTGGAATTAAGACTGTGGACATTGTGTATACTCTAGGAATAGAATCATGATCCCCATCCAGCAAGTCAAGAAACTGAATTTATATAAAAAAAAAAATTATGCATATACCATAAAGCTGTGAATTACACCTTTAGTAGGCCTATGCATGACAATTAAATATAAACTCTGATGTTGTTCACCCAGAATAGGACTTGGATTTAGACATTTCAATGACACCACATGTGTCATGCGTTTCTTTCTTACTTTCTGATAAGAAAAGGGTACTGGATACTTTAGTACATTATATCAAGCTAAAGTTTAATTTCCATAATTAAACAAAACAACTCCCCACACACACACACACACACACACACACACACACACACACACACACACACCTACTTTAAATTATATATAATATAAATTTATATTTACCTTCCTCTGTTGTTTTTTAGCCAAGGTCTTGTCATCATCTTTCCAGTACTCATCCTCTAACTGCTTTTGTTTCTTTTGATTTTCCTCCTCTTTGGCTGCTGCTTTCCTTGCCCTAGCAGCTACAGCTTTACTGTTTTCACCTACAAATTTTTTTGGCATCACAATCACCCTTACCTGAAAATTAATTACTTATAATTATCAAATAAAAAGTTGTATACACACACACACACATACCACATGTTTATGTGTTTAATTAAAATCATATTAATCATTTATGTGTTTCAATGAAGAACAGCCTATATCTTGAATAAACATCACAAATAAGATTAATAATTAATACATCATAAAAAAAAAGAACTGCAGTGAACCTTATCTACATATAGGCTAATTAATTTAAATTTGGTCAAAATTTGCTAAATGCCAAGTGCATGAGCTTTTATATTTCAAAATTATTTGATTTTCACACAAATGTGCTACCTAAATGACGACTATCAGACATTATTGAAAATTCAGCATCCAGCGTCCTCTTATAAATAATTAACTAGTCAGCAATACAGTAATTCAGTTGTTTGCTGGTCCAGTACATTCAGTAGTTTGACAATAGGAGGCAGCTACAACCGTGCACATTTCTATAGGCAGCACAGACTGACTGATGTATTCAATTGGAACACAGAGTGCAATGAGTAAGCAAAGTTAGTAGGGAGAAAAAGAAATGAACATTACATTCATGGATTGTGAATGAAGAAATGGTATGAAAGTAGCATTAATAGTAGACACTCAAGTTTTAATGTTTAAAACATTTTATCCTATACTAAACCTTTTGGATGTCCGAACAGAGTAACAACAGGCTGGACAGAAAGTATTAGAAGGCAAAATCTAAAATTAATATAGTCAAATACAACAATGTCTCTCCATGGTTTTGAATTCAGCAGGATTAATAAAACTAAAATTATATGTAAGAACCTGTACTTAAAATTAGTGCTTTTTTGTACAAGAGCACACATTAATTTTTGTTAATGTGTACACACATACTAAGTACACATAAATTTTTCTTTAGTACATGTTACAGATACTCTTTTTTAACTGTGAATGAAACTAATTCCAAATTTGATTGTTGTTTCCACGTTTGGCAAAAATTAGTCAATATATGTGGAAAATGCTTTTTAAAAACAGCTCAAAAAATAAGAAAAGATACTCTCCTCTTACTTAAAATTGAAACTTTTCAGAACCACTATGAGCACTATTTGGAAACAGACTTGAGGCAGAGACTTGATATTTGTACTGGAAGCTCAAACAATGATCAAGGAAGAGTTTAGTGGTAAAGTTAAATTATAAATAAGGAAAACAAATTGTTTACTAACTAGAAGACAAAAGGCTTGATACAGTAGCAGGGTTGCCTGTCAGTAAACTAATTCCATTTTTATGATTGTCATACTACTGAACATTGCTATTAAAAATATCGGTATGGAGAACCATACATAACTTCCATGTTCTAAGATTTATTTAAAATCATTTTCGAAATGAAATATTACCATAGAAACTACTTCTTTCTACTTACTGCTTCAGCCTTAACCACAGTACTGTGGTCACTAACGTATACCACCTCACGTTATCACACTCGATTTTCAATGACGATGGAAGTCGATGGCATTGCCGAAACGTCTGGTTTTGTAGAAAACATTGGACTATGGCCAAACATCCCGGGAAGGAATTTTAACAAAAACTACTTCTTTGTTGCCGATAAAGTTGTACACATATATATAAAAAATATGTATAAAATTAATGGCTTGTATAAGTTAATGTTTGATCTCCATTAAGTAGTGCTCAAGTTTCCAAAGTTTTAATATTATGATGTCCGTAATTAAAACATCAGAGCAGGTTTAGTGTGTATAAGGGTACACCGTGGACAAAAATTTTCAACATTTCCTATTGAGCGTTGCTTAGAGTAAAGCTGCGAATCTACAGTATACGTTTCACAGAAAAAACACGCGGAAAAGAAGGAGCGCTCCGAAGTCACTCATGGACCCTCAGCATCTTGCAGAGGGTTCATTCCCTAAAGACGAAAATTCTGTCTATGAATTGTTCCTCTGTACACACGTGCAGTTACACTGCCCATCGATCCACAGGAAGCAAATTGCTATCCACGCTGGACAATTTTTCAGCTTGCTTGCGTTATGTTGGTGTGTGTTTCGGCACTTTCCATTTAAAAAGCGTGCAAATGTAAGAAAATAAACATGAGTGAGGCCAAAAATAACGCGAATTTTGTGTGTGTGTGTGTGTGTGTGTGTGTGTGTGTGTGTGTGTGTGTGTGTTCCCTGCCTTTTTATTGCAGTAATCATAATAATAAAATGGAAACATAAACATTACATAATTGAGATATGCTTGCCTGCCACGAACGATATATTTTCTCTCATACATGATTTACATTAAAATGAAAAAAATTATAATTTTATTGCCTGGCAACAAAATTATTTTATTTTTAACAATTACCATTGTTTGAAAAAGTTTAAATGAATTTTCAAGTACTTTACTGTTGTTAAAACGTAAAAGGTTGCAGGTAAACTACCCCTTCCCCTTAACCGATCTTCACCAAAATCAAAAGGCCTTGAGATCACTACAATTCAGGGATGTATGCAAAAAATTATTTGATTCTGTTTGAATATGCGGCAGTTACCGTTTGTCATAGAAAAAATTACCCTTGTTAAAACATAAAATGTTGCAGGTAAACTACCCTATTCCCTTAACCGATCTTCACCAAAACCAAAAGGTCTTGAGAACTCTACAATTCAGGGCTATATGCAAAACATTATTTGATTCTGTTTGAATTTGCGGCTGTTATCGTTTGCAAAAAAAATTACCCTTGATAAAAAAACGCTGCAGGTAAACTACCCCTTTCCCTTAACCGATCTTCTCCAAAAACAATAGGTCTTGAGTACTCTACAATTCAGGGCTGTATGCAAAAAATTATTTGATTCTGTTTGAATTTGCGGCTGTTATCGTTTGCCATAGAAAATACCCTTGTTAAAACATAAAACGTAGCAGAGAAACTACCCCTTTCCCTTAACCGATCTTCACCAAAAACAATAGGTCTTGAGTACTCTACAAATCAGGGCTGCATGCAAAAAATTATTTGATTCTGTTTGAATTTGCGGCTGTTATCGTTTGCCATAGAAAAAAATCTACAGACAGACACACAGACACTTTTCGAAAAATGACTTTTTTTCATGTTTTGAGTGTAGTACAATCAGAATCTGCAATAATCTCGAACACGATTTTTTTTGCCATCACCATACTTCCATTTCCTTAAGGAACATGGAAGTAATACTGTTTTAAAAGATAGTTCGGGTCTTTTCAAGAAAGTGTTTACAAACAACTCTCACAGTGTTCACGAGCCCGCCAAGTTCCCCCACCAATGTTCCCGCCAGTCGCTTCTCCTACAGTAGCGGTGTGAGGGAGGAGTGATGGGCACACCACTACACACATACATTTGATGCACGCACGCACCACCACACACACAAGCACGCCTTCTATTCTGTGGTGCACAAGCGCTTTTAATTCTTTTTGTTTTGTTTCAATTTTTTGTTTGTAATTTTTAAATGAATGAATGGCATCTTCCTCGTTTGAGATGGTAGTCATCACACTCATCCAAATTCATTTTGAAATGTAAAAATTGAAAAAAACACGTATGGAAGAATAAGAGTATGTAAGAAGAAATGAATAACTAAGGAATGAAACAATGTATAACTAACTGCACAACGTACAACGTAACAGTGGACTGCAAGTAATGTAACTAAAGGGAACAAAGAGCTCTTTATCAGTTGCTGATGGCAGCTGCTTTTATCATTTTTTGTAATGACATTCGTTGTTAATGAACATTCTTTGTATTCTAGTCATAAGTTACACGATAAACACATTTTTGAACCTAGTGTGTAGCGGTGTGCCAATCGGTTATTCGTGCCAATCACCCCTCCTTCACACCGCTTCTGTAGTAGTAGGGACTGGCGGGGATGTTGGTGGGAGGACTTGGTGGACTAGGGAATGCTGCGAGAGTTGTTTGTAGACAATTTCTTGAAAAGACCCAGTACAATTAAATATGGCAAAACATTAGGTTAGGTAGTTTTTGTAGTTCATTTTAATTTGAGTATGTTACACATTAGGAAGGTTTATACATCAAAAGTTAATTTTCAATTGTGAAACATTTAGTTATATTTTGGGGTGTCTTAACAGCCGTTTCTACAAAATAATTACTACAGTCTGTCACCAATAAAACTCCAGTCGTCATCTAATACCACAAAAAGTAACATTAAACTCTTAAATATACATGATATAAGTATTCAATATGGCAAACAATGCACAGCTCAGTCTTACGTTTGGTGACTAGAAAAACCATAAAACTGATGTTATCTAAATCTACAAAAATATACAGTAAATCACAGGTGATTCCGTATAAAATACTACTGTATAGCCTTATACTGACTATTCTGACAGTATTCTGAGCTTATACAGTTCGTCTTTTTGACTACCTGACTTACTTACAAAATTTTTGACGTTGTTCTGAAATGTATGTTTTGTTAAAACATATAAACTGTCTTTGTACTTCACAATATAAGAGTACAGTAATTAATCATTTCCCCATCCCATTGAAACAACCTATTCTATACACTTAATGCCTTTACAGGGAAAGACACAAACAAAAATGTAAAAGATCATCACTGTAGAAATATTTTTAATTTCTCTTAAATCAATTATCATAATAATAACCTATTCATACAACTTTTCAATAATTCATTACATATAAACGACTTTAATTTCACTACAATCATACATACCCGTATCTTTCAGGTTAGACTTCTCACTCACTCACTCACTCACTATCTTTGACATATCGAAAGCGAGTCGACATTTTATGAACAAACAGGTTGAAATATCTAAGTGTACATGTCAGTATCATGTAATTGATATCAGTTTATATAAATGCATCAAATTAGTTTAGCTAATAGAATTGACTAGTTCTTCAGGTTAAAATAATTTTACAATTACCTGTAGCTGGAATAAAGAGTTTTTATATACTCGACTAAGTTTATAAAATACTTTTACCAATGCAATTATTTTACTTACACAGTATATATCGATTTTTAAAGTCCATAAACCGAAAACCAAATGAATGTGAACCTGATATGATACTGAAGTAAATTGTGTAGTATTAAATACATTGAGTAAATAATATGAGGAAGTCAAAGTGACATAGACAAACCGAGAAGTTTTGACTTTAGTTTGTTTTATTAAAATTTTGTTTAAATGTGTCAATAAAATGAATACATGGCAAAACAAATATAACGCTACACTCAGAGGCGGTGATAAGGAATCCGCGCCTCGCAGGGCGTGGAGCTTAAAAGGCTAGGCGCACACTTGGCGATTATCTGTCGCAACGACAAAAAAATCGTGGTCTAGGCGCACACTTGCGATAAATAAATCGCAATTTTACCATAATTTTTTGTCATTATTTGTCAGTATAGAAAGGACGTCGTAGAAACAACTTGTCTTGTGGCTTTGATTTTGCGCTTAAAAGAAAAACAGAAGCGATACATTGTCACAACATATCCTTAAGCCTTATCCGAGGAGATACTTAACAGTTACACAACGAGTTTATAACTACAGTTCTTCTCCTTCGCAGATAATTCACTCCAATTTCGTATTACATTTACGCACACTTCGCCCCACAGTTTCTCTTTTATATTACGGTCGCTGTATTCTTTTAACCGCTTATCGAACAGAGCTAGTCGTTTTTCAACTTCAATGATAATCAGCTCTGGGTCTAGGACATAATTTACAGTATCATCAGATTCGGTGCCAGACATGGTGGTAGTCTACTCAGCAATACACTCCTCTCAAGACTAACAGCCAAGCTATCGTGGCTACAGAATCGCAAGTGGATGCAGGTCTGTACATATCTGTGTGATTCAATTCAGCCAGCGACAATCGCGTCGCTGATAAAATAGAACATGTTGCTATTTTTTAATCGTTGCGATTTCTCAGTCGCAAGTGAGTGCACTGGCAGTTAAAACTATGTGTTCCATTTTTTGAGATTAATCTGTCGTGCGACAAAAATCGCAAGTGTGCTCCTAGGCTAAAGAAGGCACACTCGCATAAAAATCCGAGAGGTTTTTTTTTACTAACACTGGTGCTCAAAAACGACATAATTTGACAACTGTGCAAAATGCCCGTTCTTTTTATAAGAAATTATTGATTGTTGTAGCTAATCTTTTCTTAATCCTTTTGTGATGTATTTATTTGGGCATAATGGACATAATATGTATTTATTTAGGGCCCCAAGATGGTCAATTCATAATAGAAAATCTTTAGGCAACTTTATCGTTGTGTTAATGTATGCTGGTGCCTGGTTAGTTTCCTTTGCGTTAAAACTCAATGTGTTTCAAAATTACATTTAAAAAAATACGGTAAAATAAAGATGGGTCTCTTTTGGGTCCCATCTTCCTGCTCTTTGTTAACTGCGCTAAACCAGGACACCGCTCTGTTTGCGCGAGGTAATACCGCCGTCTATTATTTGTTATAATTACGGGAGCAGTTATTACATTGAGCCATCCTTTTGTCTCTGCGATGTGAGGTGAGGGGTGAGAAGGACTATGAATGAGTGTGATTATGTGATTACATGAGTGTAATTCTTGGAATTCGTTCTCCATGACGTGTCCGTTACTTAACTAAATACAACTATTACATTAATGACTCGGAACACAAAGTTTTTTATGAGTACAAACATAAAGTTTAACCTTACAACCTGAACCGGTTTTCACTTTTAAAAAGCTTCTTCAGAACCAGCTATATATAGCCTACTATATATACGTATATATACAATATTATTGGTACTGTATATGTTAATGTTAATATGTATAATAAATATTTTCTTAGAAAAAAAAAATGCGTTATAGTGAATTCGCGTTATGTGGGGTCGCGCAAAGCGGGGTATGACTGTACTAAACTGTCCATATACAAGCAGCCAGCATCCAAGTAATCACATCACCTTGATTTATTATTTTATCAGTAGTTTATATCCCATCTAAGAATTGAATTTCTACTAAAAAACAAAACGTTTTTTCTAACCTTGGAATTGACATTTGTTGTCGGAGGAGACTTGAACACTAAATATTCATGTTGGGGTCCCAGGGTAATTAGCCTTACAAAAGATATAAATCTTTTAAACACTGTAACAGACTATAGTTTCAATTATACTTCTGTTACAGTCTAATTGAAACGGAATACTATATATTGGCCTACCAACCAATGATAGATCTCTGATTTACTAGATTTCTTAATGGAATACATACTTCCTACTTACTAATAGGAAAAAAGTTACTACATATCTTCTGCTCACACAGTGTCATAAATCACCTTCAGCACAAATATTACCTCAAGACCATTGCACCTACCCTTACTAAAAAGAAGACTGACTAGAAAGGCAGCACTACATAGAAGATACCATTGTTCACAAGACTAAGCATTAAATGATCTGAAGATTTAGACTATGCTGTACAAACATTTACTGAATTTGTCCAAAACATGTGCCATGGGCAGTGCCGTAGCTAGGCTTTTTGGTGCCCGGGGCAAGAAGATAGTCGGCCGCCTCGCCTTTACAATTAAAAGGAGACAAAAGAGCAAAAATGAAAGCCCGTCCAGCGAAAAAAGTACTTAATAAATGTACATGTGTAAATTTTTGTATGAAAGCATGTCCAGCAAACGTCTTAACAATATTTGTTAAGTCAAAATTAAGAAATTACATATTATAATATTGCTGGTATTTAGTTTGTATACAGTTATTAGTAACAAATGTAGACTATAAAAAATGTAGTAAAATAAAAAATTGTTATCATAAAAATGTTCTAATAAACATGCAAATTCCTTGTAGGTTTAAAGCGCATTGCCAAAACAATATCCTAAGGCAACATAAAGTTAAACAAAGAAATACATTAAAAATAACAAATTTAATAACTTACCATTACAGGTTAATGTTTCCATCTTCTATTAATAAACACTTAATATTTGTTTTTAATATTTAATAAATATTTAAAATGAGACATTTTAAAATGTAACTTTTCTGGTCTTAATTGCTGCAAACTCAGTTATTAAATCACTACAATCTAAAGACGAAGCAATGTCGTTTTCAATTGAAAGTATCACTGGATTTGATACCCTGTCTTGAGATATTATTGACCATAGGCACAATTTAATTAATTTGAGTTTACTAAACGGTCTTTTACAAGAAGCCACAGACACTGGTAATATAAGAAAAATTGTTAGAGCTGATGCTAGTGTTTTGTAAGCTTCTAATCCAATTGAAGAAATGTATTGTAGCAGGCCCTGAGGTGTAAAGTCAATTTGTTCTCCAATAACGTTTGCCCTTTTTAGTAAAAGTATGATGTCTTTGAACAAAAGTAAACGCACTAAACAATTCTACACTGTTTAGGTCATGTGAATACAGTTTTGCCAGCACTGTGCACCTAATATTGATTTGGGAAAGCTGTTCCTTAAAATGTATATCCCCATCATTTACGTACTCCTCAAATCTACAGAGGAACACAAAGCGTTTTTTATGTTAGAGAAACAGGTTGAAATTCAGCTGACAGTTTGTCCAAAATTTCTATTAGAGAATGTCGCATTTCTTGCCGAACAGTTAATGTAGAATCGTCTGCATACACCCTGCCATTGTGCGCTTCCTTCTTATCCTTTCCGTGATACTGAAAGGATATGTTCATTACATACCTGCTCTGCCTTATTAATGACATTGTCACACAGCTCATTCCTCCAAACATTTAATTTGTCTATCAGCGTCTCCAGAAGTGTCAATGCTTGAATAAAGCTTATTCCTTTGGTCTGCAAGATTTTCTGGATTTTGTCCATAGAAGAAACAATATCTGTCCAGAAAAAAAGCAAGGTCACAAAATTAAAGTTTTCTATCGCATTAATTATGAATGCTGCATCTTCCCTCGTATCAATTGTTTCAGTTGATGTATCCTTCAGTTTCTCCAGTTTCTTCATCTAGCTGAGTGGATATTGCTTTCACCAAAACTGCTTTTGAATTCCACCTGGTTACCAGAATGTCCTCTTAAAGTAATATTTACAAAGTCTTCAAGAACACTCCATCTATGAGTGGAAAAGGAAAAGAAGGTGAATAGATGTTCTACTGTCCCAAAAAATGTCACTGCCTGAATATTTACATGAGCTGCGTTAACTCCAACCAAGTTAAGTGAATGGTTATCACAGGGAACAAACACAGCTAGTTGAAATCTAATATTCTCTTCTGAACTCCTGAAGATTGTTGCGTGATTTAAACAATACCAGCCATTGTTGCGTGATTGTCATACGACTGAACTCTGCAATCGCTAATATTCAATCCATCTCTCTCAGGCTTACTTGTAATAGCTTCTGTGATCCCCTCCACTCTTTTCACTTCTAAAGGAATAAAATCTATAAAGGATTCCTTGATTTCAACAGAAGTGCGTATAATTTCAACAAATCTTATAATCTGAGACATTTGTTCTACATGTGCAGCATCTGGTGTTGTGTCAAATATAATACTAAAGTACGTCGCCTTCTTACATGCAATAATAATACATTTGCGCACTCTTTCTCCTAACAGCCATATTATTTCATTTTGAATGGTTGGCAAAAGATACAGTATACACCCAGATTTACGAGAGACTGAAACTCAAATGAGATCTCATGACAAGAGTCAAATTTAGCCAAGTATTTTAGCAAAGCCAGATAGTTTCCAGGATTTGGATTGTTATTAATTGACTCTCGATGTCCTCTCAGTACCAAATTTTGTTATGCAAGAGTTTGTACTGCGGCAGTGACCCGTTCGAGGATTTCTTTCCTTGACTTAGCTGCTTTACTCATTTGTTCCTAAAGTAGATCATCAATAAGTACCCCTTTGTTTAAAGAACGTTCCAATTCCTTCCATTCCAAAAATGCAGAGTGATGAACAAGACTACTTTCATGATCCTGAATATGGGGATTTAACTTTCGCTATGACGAAAACCCATTTTCACTATTGAAATGGCTTCTTTGATAGCTTTTTTTTGTATAAATAAAGTGCAACAAAACCAAAATAGAGATTTTTTTAGTTGGGGAAAGACACATCCAAGTGCGTCTGAGACAAATAAAGACACATTTATTGTACCTTATCACAATGAACCATTATTACGATGCTTAAGTATAAATAGACTAATACTGTTTATCACGTGAGGTTTATGACAACGGACAAGCTGGTTGGTTATGCTTCTTTCATGAAAGGAATAGTCATATAAAAGAAACAAGTTGTTTGTAGTTTTATGAACTGAAAACAATTTTTTTCAAGTCTATGCTCACTTTGCCACCCTCCTGGCTATGCCGCCCGGGGCGGCTGCCCCCTTGCCCCTCTCCCAGCTACGCCTCTAGCCATGGGAGTTGACTTCTGCACATGAGGAGACACTCATTTCTCTTACTATATCCAGACCCTCTGTATCTCTTACTATCTGTGACTTGAATGCTGAAAAATGAAGATGTAGATGAATACAGCATTGAACACACAATCCAATGACAAGCCCATCTACAACTGGCTGTTCAGAAAACTCAGTAAGCTGCTGAAGAATCTCCACCAATCATTATTTGAGGATTCCAATATGAGTCTGAATGAGGTTGACCACTCTTTGCAGAATGCTACAAAGTAGTAATTCAAATGACCTCAAGTTTGTGTCCACCAATACAAAAACCAGACAATACATGAGCTATATACACTAGCAATAAAGCTACCACTTTCATATGGCGCCTCCTTTCAGAGAACACTTAGTTGCAGTACTCAAACCTCTTCAAAGTGTATCTAATGAAACTTATGGCATCATTAACTTCCATAACTATCCTGCCATATTTCACTACCTATCAAACTTTTTACACCTAAAAAGGCAAGAGGCATCATAAATACTCTACATCAACACAAACCCCTGTCTGTTACTTTTAAAAGCATCTGTGTTAACAAAATTATTCTGTTGACTGTCTGTCATGAATAACAAAATGCTTATGCTTTCCTATTTCCCTGGGTAAGAAATCATGGCCAAATAACAATGATTCCTAACCCTAGTAAACAACTCCATATACCAGCAGACTAAACTGTGACACTTGGGTGATTTATTATCTGGCCACCAGTTTTATGTCAGATATAATCATTCCACAATTTATCAAGTCCAAAGAGTAGTCAATCACTTATCAATGAGCTTAGAAGACAACAGTTACTGCACTGCAGTCTTCCTTGATGTTAGTCAAGCTTTTAATAGATTAAAAGATGTGCTGGGTCTGATGTTCAAACTAAGCACCTGCTACCAAGCATCTACTACATGCTTTTCAAATCTTACTTGGCTGACAGATATTTTTCTGTAAATTACAAACATGAATCTTCTACATGTTATTTTACCAAAGCTGGGGTTTTACAGAACTGTGTTGAATCTTTTTTACATTGCTGGCATTCTCATAGTACAAAATACCTTACTTGCTTCATTGCTTACAATGGAGTAATATTCTCTACCACAGCAGGCGTGGATCCAGGAATTATTTGGGAGGGGGGAACTAGACCTAGTGGTCAATTCGGTGGAGGGGAGGGGTAAAAAAAGGAAGGGTGACTTCTGCAGATTACAATAGTAATTAAAATAATAATAATAAAAAGAGATTATTATTTTTAATAGTAAAATATATTTGTGTTACAAAAATGTTGACAACAATATATTATAATGTAATATATTGTAATAATTACAATGTAAACTCAAAACGATGATTTCTTAAATTTTCATACCTATCAATTACATTTTCTATGTCTATACTTTCATTGTAATGAATATGCATTAAAGCAAGCCCATTGAGCCTTTCTTGGCCCATAGAAGATTGTAGTCACGATTTCAACAATCTTAAGCATGAAAAGACACGTTCTGCTATTGCTATCGACATGGGCGGGATTTCATCATGATGGGGGGGGGGGCAATGTCCGATGATGGCGACCTCCTTTTTTGTTTTAAGTGAACCGAGGTGAAGGCATTCTGCCTTTATTGAGGAAATGACTATAAAGGCAGGAATTATCGATGGCGGTGTTCGGGTGGAGGTGATGGCATTACCCCAGAAAGACACGCTGGAGACAATTCTAATCTGTAAGGGGCAGAAAGATAGGCTAGCGAATTCTAACCTCCGAATGGGTGGAAATATGGGCTAACGAGAATTTTAACCTCCGAACGCGGGAAAGGCAGGTTAGCGAGAATGCTAACCTCCAAAAAGACAGAAAGATAGGCTCTTAGGCCGCCTTTTTGCTCGTCTATCCGCCCACTCGGAAGTTATATTTTTTTGCTAGCCCTTCAAAAGACACACGTACACAAAAACATACATACACATGCACAAACGTGTGTAAACACATCCAAGCACACAAATATGAAAAAAATTAAATAATCTGGAGGAAGCATCGGTTTTTCTGCTGCCTAAAGGCCCCCAAGATGGTTAATCTGGCATTGGATGTGATAATTCTCGGGGAAGTTCTTTATTTTACCAAGTGGTTAACTTTATATTACATATAGGATAGCTTAACTAAGTTAAACTACGCAATAAAACTAGATTTGGAAAGCCTTCCAATTCTGTGTCAAATACTGCACAAAGCTACAGTTCACTGATTTGTAATTTATTTGATAGATATTGGGGGGGGGCAAGTGCCCCCTCTTGCCACCCCCGAATACCGCCCATGGCTATTGATATTGGTAACGTTACCAAAAGCTTAATAAAAAAATGTATACATGGGTGCATCTGTTTATTACATTTTGATAAGGCATCTAATTCTAATGCACTGTGTGGACCAACGTTTTCTTCTCTATCCATGTGCAACTCCCAGAACTCCATTTCAGCTTTTAGCTTTTTTTTCAACACATCTACAGTTTCGGTGAAGAATGAATAATATTTTGTTACCAAGTTATGTATAATTTCATCGAAATTATCTGGTTTGGTCGTTGAGAAGAAAATATGCATATTGTACAAATGTAATGTTCTTTAGGAAAATGATCTTTTAAACCAGAATCAAATTATCAAGTGCCTGTATATATATATATATATATATATATATATATATATATATATATGTATATCGCCTGCTTATAGTATGTAACTATATCGTTTGAAGGATGATTTTCTCGAAGAGTTTGTCTGGAAGCTTTTCTGGGTATCCTTATTTCCACATCCAATTCCTCAGCAATACCACATATATAGGAATGAGGGGCAAGAGTCCGCACTTAAAACAAATTCTCAGCTACTGAACCAAAATAAAGTTTATTGAAACTTACTGGCTTATTTGTTACACTATATACTAACAAATGTAATGAGTACACAACAATTTTGACTACAGTATTTGGTAAAAAAATTAAAAACCAAAAGCATGTAAAATAGAAAAGTTGGCCCAACCTTGGGGCAAGAGTCCGGTCTGTGTAGGGTAAGAGTCCTACTGACACTTATCACACAAGAAATGGCCCAATCCACTGTAATTCGTGCACGGCTCTTCCCACCACGTACTACACTGACAACACATGATCCAGTCTGTAGGGGGGGATTTGTAAAGGTACCCACAACCTCCACAATAATAATCAACTTTCCCGGAACACAATCTTCCTCTTCTTTCTTTGAAATCAGCGGGACTCCCCAGCACACACTTCTGGAACACTTAACAACAATTGTAGGTCTAATGTAAGTTTTATTTAATTCTAATGTGAACTTTATCTAAAAATGAAACTTTTACTTGTTTCATTGAAAATTATTGTCTGCAAAGCATTTCTTTTAATGAAATAGTTAATCTATTTGTAACTGCAAAAGCCATAAAAATAAGCTATGAGTAAACAAAAATTTTCAACAATTATTAAAAAAGACATGAAAATTATTTGAAAAAACGTTTGCTTTTAGTGTTTTGATTTACATTGTATAAAGGTTAAGTAAAGTATGGGACCTTCATTATATTGTTATTACTTATAATTTGTGCTTGTATTATTGTAATAAATAAATTTACATGATTAAAATGGAAAAAGACAAATTTTTGTTTATATAATCCACGCGTTCCTAAATATAAGTAGCCTAAATAATAATACATGAATAAATCATGCATAATGCTTGTTGTTTGAGAGGTTAGAAGGTGGATTTGTGGGGGTGGGTACAAAAATTCATCAGCCTACGGCACTAAAAGGTTTAAGTCAGGCCCTGACACCATATGGCACCATATCAGTGAAGCTAAGTATGTCCAAGTCATCGCGTTTGCCACAAAATGGTCTGATGTAACCCCCTCCTCATTTAGAGATATAAGTGTGGCCATATGTGTATGTTCAAAAGCCAAATATCTTGGTCTAAATTTAGACAACCACCTTACCTGGCACCAGCACATCCAAGCCAATCAACATTTTGTTCTTAAGTTTAGACAAATGTACTGGCTTCTTTGGTGTAAATCTAGACTGCTCATTGAAAACAAAGTTCTTGTCTATAAGTCAATTCTTAAACCTATAGAATTTAACTCTGGGGATGGTACCAAAAGCAGCATCAGCACTCTTCAATGAAGTCAGCCCAAAATCCTACAAGCACTAATGAATCCATTTTGTTGTTACATTACCAACCAAACCGTTCACGAAGACCTTAACATCCTAACTAACAATATCCATGATATCTATTGATATGCTACAGAATATCATGTGACTTCCTGGACATACAAACCATCTTATACAAGAGGATGCTGGTGCCTCCTTGACATCTGAAAAACCCATGGCCCCTCGATCTGACTGAAGGTCAGAATTCTTCTTAGATATTGATAGGAAAATCATTGCAGGATTGTGCCTCCTTTAAGATACATTCATTACCACACTTACTTAATATTTTTTACTTAAAGCAGATTGAAACTGGCAAGAGGTTTTTAATTTGCCATAATTTTCCAAATAATTGTCTGTACTTAGACACACATATATTCCCTACATTTATGCACATGCTCTCATTGCATCTAACTTCAGATCTGTAACCAAAGCTTTTGTTCCAAGAGATAATTTAAAAAAAGTATATTTCTGTAACGATTGAATGAATTTAAGTAACTTATTTAAAAAAGAAATACTTTTTATTTCAGAATATACATTTTAATGTTTTAATGCTGCTACTGAAAAATTGAAGAATCACTATTTGGATAAGTATAATTACAAGTTAAGAATAGTCAACAACAATTACTATATAAAGAGTTAAATTTAGGTCTGGAATATCTAGATACTACTGTTAATAGTTTGTTAATAAATTGGTTGTTTAAAGCCAGAATGGGACTGTTGAAACCAGATAAATATTCTTACATATCACCATTCAAATTACGTACTTTGTGCAATAGTAGAGGATGTTAGCCATTTTATCTGAAATTGTTCAGTATTACAAGA
Organism: Magicicada septendecula; assembly: GCA_034769895.1. Taxonomy (NCBI): domain Eukaryota; kingdom Metazoa; phylum Arthropoda; class Insecta; order Hemiptera; family Cicadidae; genus Magicicada; species Magicicada septendecula. The sequence continues at coordinate 985,944,930 of CM068367.1, read as the reverse complement.
GTACCATTTAAAATATTTTTAAAAATCTATATTAAGTGTTGAAGAAACAAGAGACTTGCTAAATGGTAAAAACTGGCTGTTACTGAGTGAATATTGTTGATCAGTATGGCCATATCGGTATGAATTAGCTAAAGAATTTAATTAATGAGGTACCTGATATAACATGTAGCATTATTTATAATGAGAGGAGTCCCTGATGTGTTACCTTGTTTTTCTGGAACTATTCTGTTTGTTACATTTTTATATAACAAATACATTAAAACTTAAAAAGCTTTACTTAATTGTTACTTAAGCAGAATCAGACCACCATACAATATTTCTTAATCTGTACTGTGCCTTTATCCATTTTTCTAATCCAACTTTAAATTCTTTTATTATCATGTTCAGTCTACAAATGTATTAAACAGTATGCATCTCCTTGGACAGTCTTTTGACAACAAGTTTTGTGTTGTAGTTTCAAGAATAATTTTCTGATCCATTTGTATTTGTTTGTCAATGTAATACTTTTATTATTAATACTGATGTAATAATACTGTAGATTGATGTGTTGATGTACTGTTGATGTAGTAGTAGTTGTTGTTATTATTATTATTGGAATGGCATGGAGAAGATTAGGAATGACAGTAAGAAATTACCATACTATAATAATAAGGCTGCAACTTATTAATAAAACTGATACTATGATCTGTTTCCTGAAATAATTTCAAAAATTTAAAATTTTATAAGACTTCCTTAAATTTTCTTAAATAATGAATTTATTGAAGTATATGATAACCAACTTTGCTCTAGACACCATAGGTCCATTAAAGGTGTATAAAGAACATTTACAAGACTGGGAAATGTCCACCTAATATAAAATACAGAATCTTTCAAAACGTTTATTCACTCAGGCTTAATTTAAAAATTTAAATTATACTACATACTGGTGAGTTGATATTATGATGTTTTAAAACATTGATTTCAAATATTGCACATTATATTTTGGGATCCTAAAGTTAAAGTGATAATGATGCACACTGACATTTGGAAATTTTAAATGAATTAAAACAAAATATGTGAATACAGGTGTGTGTGTGTGTGTGTGTGTGTGTGTGTGTGTGTGTGTGTGTGTGTGTGTGTGTGTGTGTGTGTGTGTGTGTGTGTGTGTGTGTGTGTGTGTGTGTGTGTGTGTGTGTGTGTGTGTGTGTGTGTGAAAGGAAATATAATAGATTATGATGCATTTATATTGGTACCAATTTTATATAACAAAATTAGAGAAAACAGGAAGAAATCAAAGAGTAAAGTCACGATGGGTTTTTCTGGAGAATGTTTGGTTACCACCTATTCTCATATTTAATCATAAATTCTCAATTATTAAAAAGTAAGATTTTTTGTATTATATTAATAGTGTTTGTCAAATTCCCTCCAGAAAAACCTTTCTAACAGTATGACTGTTATTAAATTTTGTTGTGTCAATAAAGAGAAAAGAGAAATTCTACTAAAGAAATAATACATATAATGTTATAGCACAACCCCAGAGTTGAATGCTACATGTCCATATTGGCTGTATCATTTTTTAAAAGAGTGGGTTGACTGTGATTTTGGTCCCAAAAACCAATACATTCTGCTATATTGTATAATAGTTTTTCTTTTTAAAATGTTTCTGTAGAGTAATTTTGTCTTTAAACCATCCCTACATATTATTATCATTATTATTATTTTTTAAGTTTGGAGGCTCAGCAACTAAGGCCTTTAGCCCAACAACATCTACCAGGAGCACTGCTCAATGGCATGTTTCATTCTCACTTTCATTTTAATTGACTCAATGAAAGTGAAAACTCATACACACTAAGACATAAAGCAAAATAAGCCTATACAGTAGTACTACTACTTTTAGGAAGGACGGAATTATATATTGCTAACTGTTTGTTTATGAGATTTTCTTTCAATTACCTTTTATTCTGTGTGTGTGTCTCAGTTCTTCAAGAGTACTACAGTGTTTGATTATGTGTTTCACTGTATGCGCTACAAGTGCAGATAGGTTGTGACGATTTAAAAATTATTTAAATAGCACAAATTAAATTTTTGTTCTTATAACAAGTGAGAGTATAATCCACCCTTATCTGTACCTAGATACCTGTATCAACATGCAAAAAGTCCAGTATGAACATGCAAAGTACAATGTTATTAAGCGAAAACTAATAATTCTTCTAATTAAATAAAAGACGTATTAATAATAAAGGAAATATCTAACTCCTAACAAAAAAAGCAGCATAATTTATACTAGTTAATTAATGGACAATTAATAATAATAAAGGAACGAACTACTTTTCTCTCAGCGCGTAAACCACGCCAGCTTACAGACTCACTGCCGCTAAACTAGCCCCAGTCGCCGGAGAATCTTCGACATGTAAGCAGCTCGAAAATGTGTTGTAAAGTTACACTTACGTGTATCTCGCTAAACAACGATGTAAAAAGACGTTAGTTCTTCTAATCTATTTAATCCAATGTAGCGTTAGTAAAACTCAAAAACTAGTAATGTAGTACGTGGAGGAAATATTAATAATATAAAAAAAAACTTAGCCGACATATCTCTTTACGAACAGTAAGTGGTAAGACATGTTCCTTACCATGTAAAAGTAAATATCAGTGCTGCTAAAATAAAAACAAATTAAATGTAAAAAGTGAACAACCAACACCAGGAGAAAAGTTACTACAACAACCGTACGAACTTCAAGTAGCAGAATCCAACCGTCATGACCTAGACTACAATTTGGAAACAACCAACTAAATGGAGGATCCAGATGAACAACGAACTACACCCAAGAAGACCTACTGAAGAGGATCATCTCGAACACCCACCGCAGACTCACGTTATATTCAGGTGACATTAAACCATAACTTCTGTGCATAACTTGTTTTTTTAAAAACCGCAACAAAAAGAACAGTAAAGTTTCTTGTAAAGACTTTTAGATCACTTAAAGATTAGCATATAAATGTTTGTAATTTCTGTAATGCTATAGTAATAACCTGATGATGTTTAATGGTAAAGTAACTCTGAAAATTACATCAGACTATTCAAATAGTTTGGATGATGTTGAGATACATTAGAATATTGCAAAGTTAAAGCCCGGATCCATGGTAATTGATATAATACACAGCTGTATGATTTTGAGATACTAAGAGTAACAATTTAAAGAGTATTTAATGCAGAATTTATAAGAATTTTCTTTTAAAAGTAAAGTAAAGTAAGTAAAAAACAAAAGGATGACCATTAAAGTATTACGTTTATATGTTTAGTTAAAATACAAGAATAAAGAGATGTTTTCGCTAATATCCAGGCAGTGAATAAATTTATGTAACCTTGGACAAAATCCTGATACATACATTGTCATAATTTGTTGGTAAGTAAATTTTACTAACTACGGCAGCTAGTTTAATTAACAGCAAACAATTAAACTGGTTCCCTATGTTATAATGTCTTGACAGGAGAGACGTTATAAGGTCATTCTAGAATTGGGAAGTTGTCAAGTCTGTGTGCCCAATTCATAGTCTGGTGATGCAAACTTGTTCACAACAACTGCAATCTTCTGCTATTTGCCATTTACAGACGCTCTACTTCAAGGAAGAAAAGTTTGTTCTACCATGTGTTCCACAGCTACTGTTACATATTAATCATGGTGGTTGTGGCAGCTAGTTGCGCATTGTCAGGTCGTATGCCAATCGCATTGACTTGTGAGCTGTCCACATCATTTCTCGCTGCATCATTAGCTTCTTCATTACCTTTAGTACCTATATCACCTGGACACCAAACAAAAGTAAAAGATGAACCTAGGTCTTCTAACACATGGCATGACACCATTATCTGCTGCAATAATGGATTCACTGTGCGCAATAATCCGTACACATAACAAATTTCCTTCCACCTCGGTGTTCACATAAACAAAGAACCTGCCACACTGCATAGAGTTTGATGGTGTATACATTTGCCTCCTTGGCCAGTATCCAGAAATGGGAGGCAGCTTCGATGATAAATGCACTATCCACTCCGCTCTCCATCTCTGACCCATCAGTGTACACAATGGTATTATTACACTTATTATAAAGGGGCATTATTATTGTTGTTGTTATTATTATTATTATTTTTTTTTTTAATTTTTTTTATTGGAACAATACAGAGAAGATTAGCATGGACCCTGCACAAGGATGACACTCAAAATTGTGAAGTGTTCGATAATTTTTCTGAATTAAAGTGGTGGAATGCTTCATATGATGGAATTCTTAGGATGGATATGCATGAAAATACATTTTTAATGGGGGTAAGCCGATGGTATTGCTGCTGTTATTATAGATGAGATGTCAAGTTGGCTCAGATGAGCTAAGACAAGTTATGTGATGAGTCATTTCCTGGATGACATTTCCAGGCAGCTTAAAATAACAGATGACAGATGATGGCTTAAAATTGGCAGCTGAAAAAACAGAAATTGTGCGACTTACAATGAGGCATCTGGCCCACATCTTACCAATACAGGTCAGGGAAGAAACTGTGTAGATAAAAGCTACAGTTAAGTATCTGAGGATAATTGTGGATACAAATGTCAAGTTTTGGACACAAATAAAATGGGTGGCTGATAAGGCTACAACTGTGACTGTGGCACTAAGTAGAATTAGAGCTAATACCATCAGGCCAGAACCTTCCAAGCAATGATTACCGATGTCAGTTATGCACTTAATACTATTTTATGGTATGAAGATCTGGACTGATACACTCAAACCCCAGAAATACAGAAGATGCATGACAGCAGTGCAGTGAGTGGCATGCTCAGAGTGGCTTGCTCCTACCGCTTGATTTCAGTTTTATAGTCGCAGGAATAATTCCAATCGCACAGGAGCGGAAACAGGTTTATATGAGGAAAACCAAAGTAGGGAAAGTACAAGCTCACAGTGAGGCCAGTGCCGATACTATGGCTCACTGGCAGGAAAGATGGGTGAAAAAATAGGGTTTGGTTGTGGTGGACGTAAGTCACACACACTATATGAGTGCAGACATTTATGCAGTCAACAATGGTTTTCCACAGTTTCCCTCAATAAAAAAAAACTATATTACTATTAGACTAAAACTGGCAATAAAGTAAATAAAAACACTATTCATGATATCTACTTATTGTACACATGCTACATATAGATTATAGAAAATAAATTTTAATTGTTTCTTTTTTTTGAATGGCAATATGAAATGTACGAGTATTAATACAATTGATGTTATGATCTATTTTCTGAAATAATTTCAAAAATTTAAGATTTTATAAAACTTCCTTAAAAACATATTTTCTGAAACATTGAATTTATTTAAGCATATGATGACCAATGTTGTTAAAATTCATCCCAGGATGTTTGGCCATGAAGTGTAGTGTCCGCACTCATGTGGGTGAACACAGCCACTACTGTTGATTGAGGCAGCCAGAAAAGTCTGCCATGGTGGAGCATGCGCTCACCAATGCTGATCATCAGATCCTCTTCAATGAGACAAAGCTTCTGTTGACGGTGAGTAGTATTTCCCTTGCCTTCATATGGAGTCCGTCCAGATCCAGAAACATGCTGCGATCGCTATGAATTGGTGGGGTGAAAGCCTGTCATTAAGTACTCTATAGCATGATGTGTTGCGAGCCTATAATATATATTCTTCTTTCTGATTGGCTAGTGGTTGATTTATGACACTTAGAGAATTTATAAGTATGAGTGGTGTTCACGGGACTTCTCTAGTCTTAACCACAGTTCTGTGGTCTCTAACGTGTACCACCCTACATAAGTACAGCTCGAATTTTATACTGATGATGGCAGTTGATGGTACTGTCAAAACATCTGTTTTAGTTAGAAACAATGGACCATGGCAAAACAGCCTGGGAATGAATTTTAAGAACATTGACTCCGGCTGTGTAAGCCTACGAAGTATAATATGATGACCAACTTTGCTCTAGACACCATGAATCCATTGGAGGCTTATAAAGAACATTTAAAAGACTTGAAAATGTCCGTCTAATATAAAACACAGAATCTTTCATAAAGAGTATTCAGTCAGGCTTAATTTAAAATTAAAATTATACTATATACTGGTGAGTTGATATTATGATGTTTTCAAATATATTGCTTTCAGATACTGCATATCATGATCCTGAAATTATGATATGATGTTTTTGAATAGTTTCATTTTATTTACAGCACACTAGCATTTGGAAATTCTGAAAGAATTAAAACAATATATGTGAATACAGCTGTGTGTGTGTGTTTGTTTGTGCATGCGTGCGTGTGTGCATCTGTTTGTGCAAAAGGAAATATAATAGATTATGATGCATTTATATTGGTACCAATTTTATATAACAAAATTAGAGAAAACAGGAAGAAATCAAAGAGTAAAGTCACCATGGTTTTTCTAGACAACGTTTGGTTACCACCTATTCTCACATTTATTCTTCAATTCTCAGTTATTAAATAGTAAGATGTGTTTATATGATAAGAATACTATTTGTCAAATCCCATCCAATAAAAACCTTTCTAATCTTATGACTTTTATTAAGTTTTGTTGTGTCAATTAAGAAAAAAAAAGAAATTCTACTAAAGAAATAATACATATAATGTTATGGCACAGCCCCAGAGTTGAATGCTACATGTCAATAATGGCTGTATCATGTTTTTAAAGAGTGGGGTAACTGTGATTTTGGTCCCAGAAACCAATACATTTGGGTATACTCTACTGTATAATAACTTTTCTTTTTAATATGTTTTTGTAGAGTAATTATGTGTCTCAACCCATGCCTACATAATTTGCTGTATTGGCATATGGTTTATAAAACTCAGTCAGCCATACTAAGAATGAATCAACTTTCTTGTTGGAAAATTTAAGTGTGTTGTTTTATTTTAATTTATTTTTATCCTCCACTATTTAGTTCAGCTATAAAATTTATTGATCGCTGTTTGAAGCATGTAATTAGAGAACTACATGTTATTTAATGTAATTTAATAACATTTCATTAGAAAACAAAATGTAACTTAATTAAAGAAAGTTATGCACTGTGTTTTATAATTGTCTATAATGTTATTTAAATATTACTTGTAAGTCGTTTTGTATTAATTTTCAATAGTTTTTACTATTTTTCAAAATAATAGCATGCATTCACATCAACTTTCTTTAAAAATGTAATAATTCCTATAATCGTGCATTTAATGGCTTCCTTATTTTTGGACCAGCAAAACATCCTCATATACAATATTTATTTTTGGAATCAATTAAATAACATAAAACCTTGGTCACATGATCCATCACTTCAGAAAGACTGTTTAATAGAACTTGATAACTTCTTTTGGGGATTTACATGCTTCTTAGTATAGTCATCTTTCCCTTAACAATTACTTAAATTACTTCTTCCTGGTCACGAAAAAAATAATTTGTAAAAGTATATTTAAATAATCAGACTTGGGATTAACAATTAAAAAAATTAACAATTAAAATAATCACTCCTCTTACTACCCAGACATCACAAAGGAGGTTAATTTAAACAGATTTTCAATTCCACCAATTTATCGTCCACTGTCTGTTCTCATGTTGTTGTTGTCTTTTTTATATTTGTCCAGTCAGCATAGTGGAAATTGTTATTGTTGTGTTTCTACAGTTTTGTGTTGATTGTTTTGTAAATAGAGTAGTTTTTTGTTATATACCGGTATTTTTGTTTTTTCACGAATTTATTATCTGTATCATTTATAATTTTATTATTAATATGGCATCATCACATTGGCTATAAATTTCTAGATTTTATGAACATACTGAGAAAGTAGACGGTCATAATTTAACTTTTAAGTGCTTGATATGTGTGTCCAAGGTCAAATATATTAAACTTCGCTAACTGTAGTGTCTAATTTGAGGACACATATAAAGGTAAGCCGATTAATATATATATATATATATATATATATATATATATATATATATATATATATATATATATATATTGCGACAGTACAAATAAGTGATGTACTGAGCATTGAATATAAAAATTTAAATATACCTAATAAACTGTAAATAATTAATAATGTATTAGAAATAAGCATGTCAGGGATTGCAAGCTTGACTCAGACAAAAATATGAACAGGTGTTTCAACCTGAATCAACGTGCACACACATACAAATGTAACTGAAAGTGTGTACACCAGTATTTTGCTAGTGTGTGTGAACGCAGGTCTATGCAGGCGAGTTTACCACCCGAATATGGTAATAATTATTGCATAATTATTGTTTTTCCGTAATTATTCATAAACTATAATTAAGAAGTAAAATCCAAAAACAAAATAAAATGTAATAAAATTTACTAAATACTGTGTACGAAAACTGCGTAAAAAAGACACACCGTACGAGTGTAGTAGTGAAATAACTGTGTACAAATCGAAAGGGTTAAGTTGCAATGTCCAAAATTACAGTGAACATGTGTTGTGAAAATAGTTATAAGATGAGTATAAGAGTATACTTACAGGACTCTGCAATTTGCAGATATATAAGAAATAGCAAAATTGACAAAGAGTGGGGGAACTGAACCCAGAGACAGTTTCTGACATGTCGATTTCGTACAACTGCAGGTGTTGACCAAGACATGGGTATAAATAGGATACACACGCTACAATGGTTCTCTTTCTTAAATCACCCACAGTGCAGCGGGAGCTTCTGCCCGTCCGCACAGAATATTTAAATTTTTGTAAATAGTTTCATCCTTCCAGTTACATACAGTTATGTAACTGGATTGTAAAACAAACAATTTTTAAGTAGTAACAAAATTACATAAGAAGATCCACATAAGAAGATCAACTGACATCCGAAACAGCATGAGGAGAAGTTCCAGAGAGCGATACGACGCTGGACAAGAGGAGAAGAGCGAGGCGACGCTGGACAAGAGAGAGTGATGCTGAAGTTCGAGACGAGGACGATTACAGAGGGATCCAATGATTGAGTATGATTGACGACGATAAGGTGATAAACAACTTATTTATCTCTTAATCGAACAATTAACGCAAAGACAATTAAAGACATTCTTGTTCTAATTAAAAGTAAGAGCTAATGTTTATTGTAAATTAGAATTAAAATCATAGATGTTATTGAAATAAGATTAAAGTAAACAAGAGCTCAAATTAGTATTGAAATGAAAAGAATACAAAGCATTAAATAAAAATTAGTGTTTGATATAAATCAGTACTGAGAAACGAAAGATAAATTCAGTAACTATTGATAATTTTTTGAGTTACATTACAATATATAAGAAGATATTGAAACATTGATATTTTGAAACACACTAATTGACTGAGTAGTCTGGAAATGAGATTTTTTAATATACAGTAATTAGTAGAATAGAATATTTAGTCAGTAAGGATGTATATAGCATAAGCCTTACGGCATAATAACAAAATAATAACGAATGTTTTAAGTCGAAGTAAGTGCCAGGTGCACAATTTTATTAATATCAAATAAATTTGAAATACCATTACAAGTTACATAGAGTTCTTATTGCAGATACACCTGAAACCCAATATAAATTGTACTTATGTATATGTAACGTTGCATAATAAATGTCGCTTCCAACGTAGGGCATCACAAATTTAAATTATATTATATTTTCAATGTTATATTGTTACAATATATATATATATATATATATAACTCAAATACTGAGGATTTATTTGTATTGAATACAAATCCACACCATTACACCAATTATCACCAAATTTTGCACAGATAATCTTTGACATAAAGTGAAAAAAACTGTTTAACTTGGAATTTGATATTCTACTCCGTTCGCACAATTTAGGCCATTTTCATTATGCCCTTTTCTTGTCTTGTATAAAGATGTCAACAATACCATGGAGACTAGAATTAATTACCATAGTAACAATAAAATTAATAAATGCTATTTAGCGGCATCAGAACTGTAGCTTTATCTGTTCCTGCAGTACATTTTCAATGTTTTTAATATGTGATTGTATCGATATATTACGATGTGAAAAAGTAGTAGTATGCTACTACTACTGCTACTACTACTACTACTACTACTACTACTACTACTACTACTACTACTACTACTACTACTACTACTTTATTGTATCATTGGAATTGTAGGGATCAATTTTTACTTATTTATTTATAGCCTGTGTCTAGTTTTGAAGAAAATTAATATTTTAACTGGCCTTGACATCCACCGTTGACCCATTCAAAACTTGCATGGCATTTGTGTCTTTCATTGATTTTTTAAAATCAACATTAGGTTACAGAGTATGTATGTTAGCAGACCTCACTGCGTAGTGTGTAGTTGTTGATTAATCTGAATGACACTGAGTCATTGTCCGACTTTAACTTTTAACAGTTCAGCAACTCTGCGTGAGTGTTTGTGAAAAAATTCTCATAAGTTCTGCTGCTGTGTTCGCTTTTTCTTTCTCTTTCTTTTCTAAGGAAGCCGTCAATTAAAATTTGTGGTCAATTAATTTTGTCAGTCAATGCAAGTCAATTGATTTATCTATCAAAAAATTCTTAATAAATCGTTATTTTTAATTAACCAAAAACTGAAGTGTCAAGTTTTTCTTCCGACACCACACCATAGTAAGTCATACAAAAACAAAAAAATTCTTCCCATTTTTCACGACCGGAATTTGATATCTGCTCTCTTTTGCTTTATTTAGTCAGTGATCTGCTGTGTTCTAACCCAAGACAAATGGAATGTGGAAAAATAGAGTCTGCTCTACAGCGCTTACCAAATGTACAAAGCAATAAAGAGTACTGTATTAAATAGATTTAGAGCTTAGGCGATTTGGATTTTTATGTTTGGAAAGTTACCCGAAGAGTTTTTTAATATTTCTCAGTGACCCAGGCTTTGTGGAGACACTTAACTAATACGGCCAACTGGCATTCACTTCACAAATACCTTTTGTCTCGCCTTACGGCATCTTTACATTCACGGCTTTGTGGATTCTGAGTTTTACCTTGTATGTACCCTTTCCTCAACCTTTCCAACAAAGTACATTTCAACTTTCCGTAATTAGTGTTAGAGATGGTGGTTTTGGGGAGAGAGAGAGAGAGAGAGAGAGAGAGAGAGAGAGAGAGAGAGAGAGAGAGAGAGAGAGAGAGAGAGAGAGATGGACAGAGACAGAGAGTGAGAGAGAGAGGAGAGGAGAAAGGTGGTAAAGCTACAGTAGTAAAAACCATGGGATTTTTATTGGAGGTGGTAACTAATGATAACGTACTTGAGATAATGAACGAGTATACTCAGATAGACAAAGTAACATTTTCAATCCGCCTTGTGACTTCTTTTTAATGATGCGTTTCAAAGCATATGCTTCAACATCAGATAAAAAAAATTGGTATGGAGAACCATACATGACTTCCATGTCCTAAAATTTATATTTAAAATCATTTAAATATTAATTAAATAAGTGGATGCTTGAGTTCTGAAAAAATTACGTATCAGCTAAAATGGTACCACCATGTCAGGTGGATTAAGACTATCCTCAACCTTCATGAGGAAGGACTGTATTTTTGGATAAAATGTCTGTAGGTCGAACGAAGAGCTAGCTAAAAGTAGCTGCGATCTGATTCCTGTAATGAATTGGACCTTGTTGCGAGGGGCCGAGGGATGTCTATAGTGTTATCAAAGTCTTTCCTGTCAATACTATACTAGTAATTTTTCTTTTTTATAATCGAGTCTTGATTTCTTTCTTTCCATTTATCTTCTGATTTTGTGAACGACTATTCTGTTTACCCGTATAATTATAAATTTCTCAGCAAAACATTTCTTCCTTAATACATTTGTGTCTCCTGTTTAACATCCACCATTCTGATCCATGTCATAACGCTATATTCCACACAGGCTAGTAAATAACTAGCCATCAGGGAGGTCAAAATATTTTCAAGGAGGGGCAAACAATTTTCCATAGGAGAAAAATATTTATATATTTTTCATACATACACACATGCAAATATTAGTTTATAATTCTCATATCATAATATAAATAAGTACACAGATTGTATTAATTGCTTTAATACAACAACACTGCCCAGCGATCCACAGGAAGCAAATCGATGTCCACCTGTCCACCTCCAGCAGCGTTGTGTTGGTGTGGGTTTCAGCACTTTCCATTTAAAAAGCATGCAAGCATAATAAAATAAACATGAGTGAGGCCAGAAATAACGCGAATTTTGTATGTGTGTGTGTCCTGTCAGCCTTTTTATTGCGGTAATCACAATAATAAAACTTTGGAAAAGTAAACATTACATAATTGAGATATGCTTGCCTGCCAGGAATGATATATTTTCACTCATACGTGATTTAAATTAAACTGAAAAATATAGAATTTTGTTAAAGTGAAATGAAGTGTTTCCATAGAAACTACTTCTTTGTTGTCAATAACGTAGTACACATATAAAACTTATAAAAATTTACCTCGTCCATCAACTACCATTTTAATTTATAAAAAAAATTACCCCCTCCCCCCGACAACTACCCTTTTCATTTATAGATATTTCATCTACCTTTCTACAGTGGATTATTATGACCTTCTTTTTAGGATACTTTATTTATGAAAATCAAGCACTTTACTCTTGTTAAAACGTAAAACGTTGCAGGTAAACTACTCCTTTCCCTTAACCAATCTTCACCAAAAACCTTGAGTCCTCTACAGTTCAGGGCTGTATGCAAAAAATTATTTGATTCTGTTTGAATTTGCGGCTGTTATCGTTTGCCATAGAAAAAATTCTACACACAGACACACACACAGACACTTTTCGAAAAATGACTTTTTTTCTTGTTTGATGGTAGTACAATCAGAATCTGCCGTTATCTCAAACACAATTTTTTTCGCCATGACCATACTTCCATTTCCTTATGCAACATGGAAGTAAGATACCACTCGTAGGTTGTCATCAGTCAATCCTTTGCACTGTATACGCGTCAGTAGGTGCGCACCTATTCACGTTTTGTCGACCACATTGAGTATAATCATTATTACATAGCCAGTTTAATGAAAGATTATCAAAAAGTGTAGATTTAGTGTAAAAACGCCCGAAAGTGTTTAGCACGAACTATTCTACTTTTCATGTCTGCTATGTCTACTCTAATTTTTACAATTCTGTACTTCACAGTTAAAACTCTGCTACTCATTCATACATTCGTTTGAGGATACGTGACTCCATAGTAATGTGTTTTGATGTTTAGTATCTCTGCAATAAATTCAACCCTGGTTGTATTTGCCCAATGTGAAAATACTCAGGTTGGAAAGTTTTACTACTCTGAGTGCCACTATCAAAACAACACAGCATGTGTGAGCACCGCGAGCGCAACATGCGCACGCGCGTGCCAGAGTGCGTGCTGGAGTTAATGCAAGCTGCGCATGCTCGCACTGAACCACAACACGCAGACTGCAACGTGGGACAAGTTGGCTCAAGCGGTGCGGTGTGAGTCTGTACGTGTGGGCGACACATGCTTGCGCGTACCAGAGTACGTGTTGGAGTCAATGCAAGCCGCGCGCTCTCGCACTGATCCCCCAACACGCAGACTGCAACGCAGGCCATGTGTCCGCCAAACAGGTGTGTGTGAGTATGATGCCCGTGCCCTAATCATAGCAGTCAAAACAGCAAAAATCCTGTATACCTCGAGTATTTCACAACGGGTAAACATTCCACAAGATGGATTTATTTGCAGAGACACCAATGGAATACTTCTGTAATCGTTGACAATTTTAATTAAAATAAATAAATTGATTAGTTTTGTTCAATTGCTTAGAAACAGACAATTTATTGTTAACAATTACAACAATTAAAATTTAATAGTACATTTTTGGAAGTATGTAAAATCAAAAATTCGTGTTAAATACTCTCATTTTGAAGAAAACAAGAGGTAAAATTTATTTTATCTAAAATTCATTAGATTTCAGAATTGACCTTAGCTAAAAGAATTTAGATTCTAAAATTCTACTTTCTCTTAGATAATCTAAAATATTATTGTCTTTGCCCGCACAACGTCAAATCTGCCTCAGTTGTATCTCCAGCTCCCAATTATTTTTTCACGTCAACTTGTAGATTATAAAAGTAATGAACAGAGTACCCTAATTATTGTCTGTTCTATTAAGTCATTTAATACAACATCGCCATCCAGGCACAGTACAATATCAGTAGTCAGTACTGTGAACTGAAAAATGAATAGACAAAAAATATTTAATTACCTGCTGCAATTAAAAATAATGTTAATATAATTTAATGATTAAAATAAAACCATCTATGATTATTAATTATTAAAGATCAAGTTTTTTAGTGCTAAATATTTTGTCATTTTTTCTGCAATGGAAATATTAATTAATGTTTTTTTAAAAAGCTTAATTTGTGGATTTATTTAACATGATTTTAATTATTTCAACAGCCAAAGTAGCTTGCTCGATTAAACAAAAAAAAAGGAAACAAATTTTTAACTTTTAATCAGTTAATTTGATTTTAACTTTAACTTTAATCAATTACTTTTTGTAAGCATTAACTTTAACTCAGTTAATTTGGGAGGAGGGCTAACTTTAACTTTAACCAGTTAAACATTTTTATTAATTTTCCCAAGTCTGTAAATAATTAAAAATTAAGCTCATGTTTCTTAATTTAGTTTTATGTTAATAAATAAATTAACATTTGCAAAAAGAATAAGTTTTCATAAGAAATAAGCTTCACAAGAAATAATGCTTAAACAAAAATTAGATATTTCTTCTTTAAAAGTCAAAAATGAACACTTTGTACTGAACAAAGGAACATCATTCTGCCGCATGCAGAATGTGTCTCACAAGTCCTGTCACTCAACATTCAAACCATACAACTGTGTGGATATGGATTATCTCCATGTAAAATGCTCCTTCCATGCTTAATGTTTTAATATTTTTTGTGATTGAAGTAAATCGACCAGACTGTTATATAGAATCATACACTTTTTAATTATACAAAAATTTACATTAACCTTATACAGTCGTAATTAATGGAAAAGAGATGTGTCTGTAACAAAGAACAAAGGAATAAACAATTTTAATTTTATCCGGAATAACTTTTTAAAGAATCATAAACACAGCCAGAATAGTATATTTAACAAAATTACATTTGACCAGGGTTGTGAATGAAGAATATGAAAAAGATGGAGTTACTCTGTATGTGCTGTATGAACAGCAACATGTAGGAAATATAAAATCATCCTTTTAAGATATTAATTTAAAAAAATACTATTTCAGTTTATGCTTATTCTGTCTTTAGATAGATGTATGCATCTTTTCTAGTAATATTTTCAAGATTTAAGACACATTAATTAAGAATGCAAACCAATTTCTTCATCATCCACTTCAGACGCAGGAGTGCTTCAACAGCATACGGTGCAGAAGTCCAAACCAAAAACAACGACTATGCACTATCATCTCTCGACAGCTCGACAGCCTCGTCCTAACTCTGTCCCTCCCGTTGGTTCTGTCTGCTTCTTGATTAGAGAAAAGATTAGACCTGTTGAATACGCGTTAGTAATTCAAGTCTCTACTAGTTCAGCACCGTCTGCAGCGATCTGTTGATTTTTGAGGCTAGATGACAGTGTAGTTAACCAGAATGATTTCCATGATCCTGGCTGCTCGAAACATCGCTTCCGTGTTAACAACCATTATAACCACTCTCACACGATTCCATAGTGGTATTTTTTATGTTGTTACGTTATTACAGTATGTTGTTATATAACCTCGTTAAAACAGGTCCACAATTATGTTAACAGCCTTACTTCCAACAGCAACATTCAGCATCAGAACTTTCGCAGTGACTCTGAATGTACAGTACACAGAGTAGGTCTGCCCCTGCGCATTGCATGCTGTTGATGGGGGCTTTGATTCTTATACGACATCGTAAAATGTCTTGCACCATACGTCCAAGCGATTTTAGGAAACAATCGTTGCGTTGCGTTGCGATCAGGTAGTGGGGCGTCTTAGCCTCCGTAGATGAATTCCAGCTTCCGTGACGTGCCCGATGGCTACCAGATGAGAACAGTGCTGGAATTTCATGATATAGGGGCATAAAAACTTGGAAGGAGACACTAACGCGGTTAACTGCAGAGGCGCCGGGTATTTTTTAAACATTTAATTTAATGTGATTTAGGTAACATTATGCTTATTAGCACTGCCTAGGCAGACACAGTAGGCAGACGCCTTGAGGCGTCAGTCGTTCACCGCGAGGCAGGGAACCTCCGTGCCGGTAGCAAATGGTAACTAGGCCAAGCAGTTTGCTAAGACATGCTTGGGGAAGGATGTCCCTGAGGAGCGAAGGTCACAGAAAGGAAAGGAAGATGCTGGGGCCTATTCAGATAGGCCCGCAACGAGGTTGACCTACGGGGGAGGGGTCATCTAGAATCGTCCGAGGGTGTTTGACTCTGATAGGGGAGGTGGTTCAGACATACTAATGGTTCTGAGGTAAGGGAAGGACGAGGTCGCTGCAGAAGCAAAGAGAGTTTCAGCGACTGACCGGACAAAGTCGGCAAGAGAAGGAACTCGAAGGCCTCCACGAATTAGAAAACAATCTCGGTACATAGGTACTATAATGGAGTGATTAGTACCTTATATAAATACCGTATTTCGGCACGGAACAGTGCAATGAAAAATTCAGTGCTCTGCCCGCTTGTAAGCGTTCCTGTAACAAATACCAGCACCTCAATCCCTTACTACGATTTTGATAATACAGACCGAGTACAGCGCTCATAGGGTACCCCCAACACACAGAATTCAGGTGAACACCTCGCGCAGCTCTTGGACTCCTGTTCTTTGTCAAGATGAAATTTATTATATAAAAAGAAAATGTATTGTTACCAGTGGCGTGCGGTCAAGGGAAGCAGGTGAAGCACTGCTTCACTAATGATTGACGACATACTAACTGTAATTATTATTTAGAGTAGATGTTATTATTTAATTGAATCTAATTTTAATTAACCAAAACAAAAATTCACTGGAACTAAACTGGTGACTAAGTAGGCTGACTTTATACGCTGGCACTGCTACTGTAGGTGAAGCAGATTTGTCTCAGCGTGAGATGGCTCAGTGTAAAGAGATGCGCGCGCACGAAGAGTGAGATAGAAAACCACCACTGCAGTGGTCGGTAACTGATCCTAGCTTCAGTTGAATTGGACTGCAAGTGTTAAGTTTGTTGGTATCGCTGTGAGTCTTACGTTTTATTTATTACCATATTTAAACCATTATGCGTTATCCATTTGAAGTTATAGTTATATCTTATAATATAGTGCGTCACGCTTTATTTACATTGTATTTAAACAATAGGTATACATTATATTTGATGGTGTAATTATATATTTTAGAATAGTTTTAGTGTTGGTTTAAATACTTTCTACAGTATCGGTTTGTATAATAAAAGACCTTTCGGCAAACCCTTTTTCTTCCCGGATATTTAACGAAAAAACTGACATTATAAAACTGGTAGGCCGACCTCGGACTTTTAAAAACCCAACAAATGCACAGCAAATAGAGCTGATAGAGCATACGGTTGGCTGATAGAGCTGATTTAATTCACTGTTTTGCTGGTATTCTGTGTTGTTTGGAAAGGACAGGAACATTAGCTGAGGCAAGACTTGATTCAAACATTTATAAAACCTTATTTAAACTATTGCTGGCCATGAAATTAGTGTGAATTACCTTCGTTCATCATTGTGTATTGCTGCTTTCGGTCAGGGTAGAATAGAAACTTCTTTAGATGACTAATTTAAATCGGAGATATCGGCTCACAACCAGAAGGTTCGACGCAATAGAGATATTCTTAGGAGACTAATTAACGCTGTTTGTTTTCTAGATAATCAAGAATTACCATTTCAGGGACACGACAAAACGGAAAATTCAGTTAATCGAGGCAATTACGTAGAACTTGTAAGTACACAGCCGAATATGATCCTCTTTTTGCTGATAATGTGGAAACATCTATTGTATTCAGGGGACTGTTTAATCGAATACAAAATAATATTTTTGAAGCGGTTAGGTCAGCTCCAAAGGGTATAAAAAAATGAAATAAAGGAGGCAAACTTCGTAGCTGTATTTATTAGTCGATGAAATCACAGACGTTTCAAATGAAAGACAGTTCTCTATAGTTTGCATTATCGGTATGCTTACGATGGAGAAGTAAAAGAGAGATTATTAGGATTTACTGTCGTAAGATGTGATCGAGCCTATTATACAGTTCATTTGCCAGTTGCTGATTGAATTTGAATTTGCAGTGAAAAACTAGTCGCTCAAGCGTACGATGGTGCAGCAGCAATGGCAGGAAATTTAAATGAAGTACAGACCTAAGTACGGTATCGGATATAACTCAACTTCACTAAAATTTTTACCCACCGCACGCCACTGATTGTTGCAACACTTGAAAGGAATAACAATACTCTTCCTTGTTTATGTGATCATACATTGCCTTAATCTAATTATGTTAGTAAAACTAACTTATTAAAATTTATTTATCTTTATTGTTGTTTTTTTCGTACTTTTGTTAACTTTTAATACAAGATAGGTTTACCATCTACAAATAGGTTTCGATCCACTTATGTTTATAATTGTTTCAGCGTTAAGAACCAACACATTCGGATACTACGAACCAAGACTGTTCGCTTCACGTTTGTCGTAAGCAATGTAATGTGCATTACATAAATGTAGGAACTACGATTTTAAAATAGGCTGTTAAATCAAGAATCTTAGTTTAATTTTTGTTCGGTCCGACTGTATCTTAGTTTACTTGGTGATGTTTATTGTTTGATTTACATTGAATATTGACTTTCTTCAAGACATAAAAGTTTCAATCGCAATCTGCATTTACTTCCACCGTTATTGGAAAGGGAATACTCTTCCTGCTTAATTTTAGAAATTAAAAAATTATCACAGTTATTTGCTAAAAGGAAGTAGCTGACCCTGAACCACACCCTACACAAGGCGACCTTGATCAGAATTTAAAATAACATATGCGCGCCAGTTTAATTCGTATTATTAACATTAAAGCAGCATAAATCTTGGTTTATCTCAATTTTGGTACGCTGAATCGAAACGCATTGTAATAGACTCGTAAATATGACCTCATTATATTCCTATCCTATGTAAAGTCTTTATACTAAATACCAAGTGAATATGGATAAAAATTACTTTAATTAAAGCACGCGCGTTTGTCTGTTTTCGACTAGTCGGTAAGTTATAGTTAATTGTTTATAACCTGCCAGCCTTCGAAATGAAACTTAAATAATATCTAATAGGCCTAATCGATTAAAGTGTAAAACAATAATATAAAATAATTATATTTAAAATTTTTATGGTTTACATTATTAATTTTTCTTGTTACCGACTTTTACGTATTCACGGTTTACATTTTACATGTGTTGTAAATTAAAAAAGACGCGTTATTTTAAATTAATAAAATTAATGAAACAAATGAAATGGTACAAAATGCTAATTAAAATTCATTAATATGGTGTAGCTTTAGCAATTAGTACTGAACGATTTGTACGTTTGTAAATTTGAAAGCTCAGAGACAAATAAGTAACTTTTAACACATCAATTCTGGAAACGCTATTACAAAGATTGGGGTTAAATACATCCTACATTGTAATTCCAGCTGCAATTGAACACAAACGCAACTTAAATTGTGTACGTAATCCTTTGGAAGCCCAATTATAACTTTGTAGGCCTATCATTAACCAACTGTTTAGAGCAGTTGCTCTTGGGTAACATAACAAATAACCTTGCGTATGTACACGTGTTCTGTACGTATGTCATAATGATACGAGTGTAATCAAAACATATGTAGAAAGTAGGATAATTGTCATTGTTAATGAGGTAAGGAGATAATTGTTTTTGTTATGTATACACAGTTTTGCGTTTTACATGTAGTGTAAAAATAGAACACTACATGATATATTTAACAATAGAACATATTTAATTTAATAATATAAATAAAACATAAAAATACTAGAAAATGATAATTTAACATGACATTATGTAGATCCTAGTTTCAGCGATGGCCAATGAAATTGTATTTAAGTCGTAGGATTTAAATATGTAATTCAACACATTCGTATTACCTTCTTCAGCACACATGTATACGCTGTACGCTATTATCTGGTTGCAGTACTGAAACATCTTGCAGAAGATGACCGATGACCTAAAGATCACCGTCGCCTCTTTACCCCACATTTTCTTTCCAGCAACGAAACAAATCACTCGTTTCCTTTGCTGCAGTGTCTCTGGGATTCCTTGCAACCACATCGTCTAGAACTTGTATCTCCTCTCCTACACATTTCCCAGGTCATAATATTTCGATAGTAACAGTAGGACATCCTTTGCACATGACCGTACACAGAAGCTGGGTTCGTTGAATGTTACTGATAAACGCAACTACTTTATGAAATGTCTCATCTTTACTCTTTACTCAGATAAAGAAATAACTTTACTCAATGTCTTAGGCAACACTATCTATAGTAATAATAAACAGCTGAAGCGTAATTCTGGCTCTACGCAGGAAATCAGCACTTCTGTACCGTTAGCTGAATACGTATTACTTATTTACTAGCTTCAAATAAATACTTACACATTTCGCCTGAAATAATAAAATATTTGTGTTATAATAATGACAATTTTATTTATTATTATACAATATATAAAGTAAATATCAAATAATATAATTTTAAAGATTATGAGAGACGAAGAACAAAAATTGGTTTACTGGTCCATAGAATCAATAAAAGTAGATTGCTTGTGAGTATTCGCATACCAAGTAAGAATAGAACTCGAAAAAGACATTACGAAACCTGAAAGACTTCTAACAAATTTAGGATAAACTGAGCTCAAACTAAATTTTTCCTGACAACATTTTAAGAGCACAGAAAATAAAGAGAAGAAAAGTCGTGGACAGGTTAAACTGATGAATTATACTGAGAATGTATTCCGTATGCCACGCAGAAGGCAAATCTCCACCCAAGTAAGTTATATTCAAATCTTTCAGGCGTTGGCACGATCGAGGACAACGATGCAGATGATATGGGAACCTTGCTCTACCGTTCTGGGCGTGGTGTCGTCCAGTATACGCTATTCTTTTCTTTTATCTTTTTTTTTTTATAAACTTCAAAGCCATCAGCAGTTTTTTAACACATTCCTCCCGCCTTCCAATATGCATGAACAACTGTATATATAAGCGTAGTCGTTTAGCCAAGTTATGGTAAACTGTTTAACCAGAGCAAGCCATCAGCATCTCACCGACATGAAGGTTAGTGTTTACTTTTTGGTGGGGCACAATGCGGCTCGATCTATAATACTAGTTGTAGTAAAAGTGTTTAAAATGTACTTTACAGTGAGTGTTCAAAACATGTGTGTCCGTGACTTTCTTAGTTTTGTAACGCACAATTCTAATCTACCTTACCATTTTCAGTAGGCGAGGAAAGTATTACATATATATAATTCTAATTTTCATTAAGATGTTTAGAAACGTTTGCACGTTTTTAATTATTTGTGTAGTGTAAGACTTAAATTAGCCAATTGGGTAATAAACTTCCAAAGTCAGCTCCGGAAAATATTTCAATCTCTTATATAGGAATTCATGGCAGCTGAGAACACTGACTACACAGAGTGTAACAATGACTAACACGTCAGTACATTTGGTAATAGTAGATAGCTCCTATATCGGTAATAATATCAGTGATATTACTTGTATATTGTATTTATAAATATAACTACCAAACACAGTGAACATACTTACCAACTCTGTTTATGTCACAGAATGTATAGGCCTATGTATTCTCTGTACTCTGTATTCGCGTCTAGGTTCACATTAAAACAAATATCTTTTTCGATTTTTTTTTCCTAAAGGCCTACCGACACGCTGTGTACCTTACTATTATATAACAATTCCAAGACACTATTAGAAAATAATTTTATATTACTATTATACGGGTTGTATGTGTGTGTGTGTGAGCACGTTTGTGAGAGAGAGAGAGAGAGAGAGAGAGAGAGAGAGAGAGAGAGAGAGAGAGAGAGAGAGAGAGAGAGAGAGAGAGAGAGAGGGAGAGAGACATCGTATTAACAAATGTAATAAGCGTACACACATACACATTCTTTTTTAAATGTTCAAATCTGCATTATGTCAATTATTATTTTTTTTTAATAATCTTGGAAGCGCCAAGACTGAAATTTTAAAATACTGAATAATTTGTTTTAAAATCTGAAGTCTTTAGTTTTTTTATCTCATTATTTGTCATACATATCTACATCATTTTATTTATTATAGAACACAAACACTTAATTTTATTATGAAACTTGTGCGTGTCATTTCATTTATGTCAATAACGATGTACGCGTTTGTGACATAGGCTATGTGTGCATTCATTAAATTATATTTTCGTTTATATTTGTATTAACACGGAAGCCTGTGTACTTTTTGTTTTTTTTTGTTTATTAATAAACAATGGATCTTCGATCCACTTCCTATAAACTTTTTTTTTTTTAAAAGTCAATGTCGATCCCATTCCCATGTAAACAAATCATAGATAAAAAAGTTCATCTAAATAAATTGTTTATGCAGTTTTCTACAAGAGTTTAATTTTTACGTATAACGAATTATACGTATATCACACGCGCGCGCGCGCGCACCGTAATTTATAGGAAATTTTTTCATAATATTATTCAGAAATTTTCTTCCCCTTTAGCAAGAATATAGGTATTTCTATACTTAATTTGTTTGCGACTAACTAGCCATGAACATGGTACAGAAGCTATACCATCACTTTGATACGGTGGTTCGCCAATCACTAACGAAACATAAACAACCCAAAAGTGTACAGTCGTTTTGGAAATAAAATCACCATTACTTGTTATCTACATTAAAAAACAAGAATAACACATGTATATAATACTGCTAATGTAGGCCTACTAATTACAATGCAGAAACAGGCAAAATTCTGAGGGGTGAAGATTTTGTGCAGTTCACAGAGTTGTAGACAATTGTGGTTCGGAAACGTGGAAAGATACAAGAAACCTGTTTATCTAAAAGTATATTAAAAATTACAAAATATAAAATTTGAAATGAAATTTATTTATTGTTTCTTTTAATGATTACTACGAAACTAACATGATATTTCATGTTGAAATTTAATATTCCATACGGAAATTTAATTCAAGACTAAGAGGAAGCCAAACACAAGTTAAGCTGATGACGTATCAGGCACATTAAAAACACGTCTGAGGAAATATCAGATGATACATTATCATTGGCTGCAATGCTTAAAAAATAACATTCACGTAGAAAATTATTTGAAATTGTCCTGGGAAACATGTATCTACTCTAGTGTTCGAAGGTTACCTCTTCTCCCACCAGCTCTGCAGTTCATGATTATATCAACGCGTACAGTGTGTCAACTGTTCCTGTAGTGTACGTCAAAAACAAAAATTAATATGCATGAAAATCTCTCGTGTGTGTGTGTGTGTGTGTGTGTGTGTGTGTGTGTTTATAATACTCATCGTAATCGTTGCAACTAGTCACCATTTTCTGTTTCTTACGATTAATTAATAATCCAAAATTATTGTAATTAATAAAATGTTCTAATACTATATTTTTAACAAATAAGCGTACATATATTAATAAGATATTTACCTATATTCACGTATTAACTTCTTATATTTATATATAAGTGTGTAATGTTGACAGATTTCTTGTAGCTGTACTAGCCGTTGTAGTGCAATCGGTAATATACGTTGTACAATACTACTAGGATTGACTGTGACTGAAACTCGGCAGACTTTGACAGAACAAAATGTTTTCACAAAAGACAACGAAATAAGTGCAGTTCAAGCTGTTCTGCTCGTTTGTACGTAAACGAAAAATTGAACTCTATTTGTTTTACCGTTAGAGTTAGTCTAGAGGGATAACGACTGTAAAAAATCGAATACTAAGCAATAACCAAGTTTCTCGTATTTTCCACATCAACTTTAACTGTCCACAAAGGAACTGTCCAAAAAGAGGTACATTGTTTCTTTCTGAGTTACTTATTTAACAGACGATACTGTTTGTAATGTACACAGGTAGCGATAATTCTGAGCGGTCTGCTATGCTGGGTGCGTGCGGCTACGTACATTCCAGTCGACAGCGCCGTAGTGCAGACCAGTAGACTGGGCGGCAACTTTGCCTACACCACTGTAGAGTCGAAAGCCTATGCTGCTGTTGCTCCAGTCGCTTATCAGGTAATGCTGCCATCACGTGAAGTGCCTTTTAAAGGTGAATTAGATGGAACTTCCAATTCTATTATTTCATTAAACACTACAATACAGTCAAGTGAACACAATTAATAATTGGTATGTAATCTGATATGCAATGAAATTATCCCCCATGAAACACACACATATCTACTGACATAAAATCAAAAGAAGATCAAAAAAAAGATAATTATTATTAGTGACTTATTACAGTTATTTATATCACACATCAAAGAATTACTATCACTTTTCAATAATTGCATTACATTCTTCTAATGCCGATTGTTTGTATCAATTAAAAACATATTGAAAATACTTTGACTTGTTTAAGATAACTTTAATTCACCAAGGTACAGAAAAGTAAAATAAACATTTATAATAAAAAAAAATAACTAATCCAAAATAATAAAAACGTTAAACTGAAATACGCTGTACTTTTAGCAACTAAAAGACTCAGCTTCAAAAGTTGAATTTCTTGCTGTCAAAGGTTTATATAAATTTGGATTTTATTGGAATGTAAACAGAATTTAAAATTACTACACTTCAAAAGTTCTAGTAATACATGCCAAGAGAAATAAGTACTTCAGACTCCTTAAAACACGTTTAAAAAATCAAAAGAAAATTATGTCGTAACGAATTACCAGACAATACAGTGTCCCTCTTTTGCAAAAGCAAGAGTTTAATTCCAGTTCGATATATTGCAAGTTAGGTAGCAAGATTTCTCACAGTAACAACCACAGATACTTATCTCTCAGCTAGGAAAAAAAACAGTAATTACGTAATCTATTACTTAATACTTCATTATTATTTTCCCGAATTATACGATTAGACCATCAATGTTTAACTGCATGGATTACATTTAAGGAATGAACACATTAAATTAAATTTAAGGAGTATTAAATTTGAGGAAACTGCACGTAGCCTATTGTGTGTGTGTGTGCGCGCGCGCGCGCGCGCGAGTGTGTGGTATGAGCCAGGAATTTGCCACTTGGAACAAACTGAACACGAATAACGTATTTCTTAATAGGCTCAATGTATTTCATAGTCCTTAATCGAGTGATAGTTCTTAATTTAAGTGTAGATTTCAGGAACTGTAAATTTCAGGAACGTTTATACTGGTAATATGTACATAAGACATGTATATTTTGCTCAGCGTTAGTAAACACCACATTGAAACAATATAGCAGAAACATTGGTAATGCCTTACACAAATGTAATTTTGAGTTCTCAGTGTCAGTGTGCTATGATCTTTGGGTACTGCAGAGTTGAAAAGAAATGTCAACCCTAGCTGAATTTCAATAGTAATTGAAATACTGAAAAAAATGAAGTACAATAAATGTACCCACAGATATGTGTATAGAAGGCTATATAGTAATAATATTTCTAAGAACGAACTTTTTTGAAAAGATAAATAACGAATTTTAGAGCTGACAGTACCATTTAATGTGCAAACTAAAATATGTTTATTAACGGTTTATAAAGCATTATATAGTCATGTGTCATACATTGACAGGTACCTGCTGTGTACGCTCCATACTTTGTAGCCGCATCGCCAGCAATCGCTAACTACCCACTTCCAGTTGTCGCTAACTACCCAGAAACAGTTGTCGCTAACTACCCAGAAACAGTTGCCGTCAATTACCCAGCTCCAGTTGTCGCTGACTTCTCAGCTCCGGCTGTAGTTCCCGCAGCTGCTGAAACTCCAGTATCGGCATCGGATGATTCCGTCGTGGTAGAGGCCGCGTGATGGTAGTCGCTTTTCGCACTGAGTGGAACTGGGCATTAATTGTAATTACGTTGTTATAAAATAATAAAGTATAATACAAACTATTTTTGTGTTTAGTATTATGTTATTCGTATTAGTAGTCCTTTACTGTCACTAATAGGTATATTATGCACGACGCACACATGAACTACTGTAGTTACTTTAACTCATAGTAATAAATATCTTCTGTCCTGTATCATGGATGAAAAGGATAACGGATAAGTAGTGCTTCAATATAAGTATTTGGAAACAAGTAATCTGTGAAATTCAGTTAATTACTCGGAAACAGAAAGTAGTTTTCGTGTGTGTGTGTGTGTGTGTGTGTGTGTGTGTGTGTGTGTGTGTGTGTGTGTGTGTGTGTGTGTGTGTGTGTGTGTGTGTGTGTGTGTGTGTGTGTGTGTGTGTGTGTGTGTGTGTGTGTGTGTGTGTTTTAAACATTTTTATTTAACTTTCTTTTCCCGTCGGTCTAAAGTGGATTTTTCAAATCGAATTTTCGCATACTTCCCGATGTGATAGCGACTTGAAATTTTGCATACACACTTGAATCACGTGACAATACAACATTATGAAAAAAAATACATACATACATTTACCAATGTACAGATTATAAGTTAAATGTAGTCGCATTCATAAGCGAAGTTTTATATGTGTAGGCCTACTACGTTATTGACAACAAGAAGTAGTATCTATGGAAACTCACCGGTTCCCATTTTCGATCACGCGCAAATGTGCGACACGTCCTGTCCTTATAAACATTTTCAATGTTAAAGCTGTCTACGTGATTACAAATAACGGTAAGTAATTTTACTTTGTACAAAACGTTTCACTTTGAATTTTTCTCTTTTAAAATTAAAATAAATAAATAAATCTTAATATGAATTACCCTGGCTTGGTACATGGCACTATTGAAAGTTTTCGATCTCAGATACGGTCTTTTTTAGGTTATCCTTTTTAGTACATTGATCATTTTGTTAATTTAAAATAAAAGCGTTTTTTTTTAATTTTTTACTTTTTTTACGGCCTGACGTTATTGAAATTTTAGACGAAATGAGGTGACGTTAAGGACAGAATAAGCCCTAAATTCTACTAACTCGAATCAAAATTTAGCTAATTTACATACCTCCTTATTAAATGAGATATTTATTAGTACAAAAAATCGTGTTCTTGCATTTTTTAGAATGTTTACTTTAATTTAAAATTATATTTAAAGTATCTGGGATCCTGATATAGGTCTACCTATAAAGGTGAGATAGTGTTGTAACAGATTCTTCTTCTCCAGCACTACAACCAATGCGAGCCTAAGCCTCCAACTCCAATCGTCTACAGCATCTCCTATCCGTTGCCGTCTCAGCGTAACACCTCACGTCCATTTTTCTGAGATATTCCAGCACATCATCCAACCATCCTGTCCTAGGTCAACCCCTCTTTCTACTGTAGTACACCTGTGCCCTCAGGATTTTCTTTGGCACACGCTGATAATCCACCCGTTGTAGATGACCCAGGGATTGTATTCGTTGAGCTTTTACGAATTGTACGATGTCCGCCTGCTTCAATATCTCATCTGTCTTCTGATTATGTCTTACTCTCCATTCATCACCGGGCCATAATCACGTTATGCAATCTTCTTTTCAAACCTTCCCAGTGTTTCTTGTTCTTTTTTGTTAATCTCCATGCCTCATCTCCATAAGCAAGAACCGGTGTAATGAGTGTCTTTAGGCCTATATTCCGGCGGTTTTTTATTTAGCTCCTTGTAAACTTCAATCAGCCGTTGTCTTGATCTAGCTATTATCACATCATTTCTCATTTACGGTTACAGAGTGTTCTGACTTTTAACAGTTTTTATCAACATTTTACAATCAGTATTCTGTAACTTCCAATAACTCCTTTTCTTTATAAACGAATCGAAAGCCTTAATGTATTACATCTACGATAAAATGCAAGTAAACATGATTTTAGAAGTGTTCACTGCAGAAAGCTTGGAATGAATTATCATGTTTGCAAAGAGAAAAATTCCTCTGTTTGAGGTGAAAAGGTCTGTTTTTTCGTTAACGCCTTTATAGCAGTAAAAGGATGTTTAATGCCCTGAAGTCATTAAATAATCAAAATTTAAAATAAATCCAACAAACATGCAACAGAACTGTTTTTTAGCTTCGAACCCTTACAAAACTAAAAATTAACAAAAATAATAAAAGTTCACTTGAAAAACCTATTTTTTTTACACATATGTGTACACTGTACAGCTAATGTATTGATGTTTAGAAAATATCAGTAGGCCTACTTTTATTTGTTACTGTTTAGTGACTTATGTTTACAGAAAGATGAAGATCAATATTTTAAGTTTTGAAACACGCTTGTCTGACCCGATTTGTTTAACCACATAACAGGTACTGAAAGCCAATCCTGAAGTATGAAATAAAACAAGGAACGAAGAAGAAATCGAAAAAAAGACAAAATGAAAAATAGAGTGAAATAACTTCAGTAAATTTATGCAGTAAAAGATTATTAGGAAGATTTTATGCAGGACACAGGAAAAGTTTGAGCGTGGGTTCTCCCTTTTACTAGGGTTTTCCACATCTCCATATAAATTCCATCTACTGTATTCTTACCAAACGATATTAGTACTTATTTCTTATCTTGATTAAGGTCTACTACTCTTTTCTCAATTCTTGTTTGTTTTATGCTCTTTCCATACTCTCTCTCCCATTTTGCCGTAACAATACAATACTTCCTAAGTATTACATTTGAAAAAATCGATGAACCAATTGTTTACTCACAACCTTAGCCAACTAAATTTATCTTCTCTAAATAAATGTCTGTTTTGTATTACCAATCAAATTCAAATAATGTCTTGTTAATATAAGGAAACGCCTAATTTAGAAATGTAACAGCTTATATACTTTGCATATAGCGAAGAAATTAACGGCTTATATAACATTTATATTCTTTATTAATTATGAAATTATTAGTTCGCCTTATGGCTCCGTAAATCGCTTTAGGTGCCTAAGGAAATTTGTGGTCTCGTCTTTCTATCAAACTCCTTCATGAACTGATAGTGTAGATACTTCAATAATTTTGAAAGTACTCAGGAAACAGCACTAATTTTATATAACCTAACCCAGACAGTACACACGGATGGAATTTTGACCAGTGATAAGTTCAGCGATTCAGAAAGAATTCTTTTACAATACGGGCGGATCCAGCAAGCAATTTGTGGGGGGGGGGGGAAGAGTTGAATTTTGGAGGAGGAATATGAAAAGTTGGTCCATTCTTTAATGGCCCAAAGTATAAATGACAGGAATGGGCAAAGATAAAAATACACTGTGTTATTATGAACTCAGTACGTTTCTTAACGTACAAATATAAAATCATATCTGTGTTTGTCAATGCATTGTTCTTTTAACAATATTCACTTACAGTTTAACACACACTACTCATTTAAGTTACGTATCAAGCAAAAACTAAAAAAACTAACATGTTGATAAGGTTTCAATTTAAAGTAGGCCTAATTTTAGAGTAAAACCATGAACCTGCATAACGTGATATGAATTTTGTATCACATTCTCAATAACAAAACCAGTCTACATTCAGAAGACGACAAACAATATTACGTCTGAAGTGACCATTTGGGGGGGGGGGTGACTTCCTCCATCCCCCTGGATCCACACATACGCTGAATCAACTTTAGTGTAAACATTGTTTAAAATTGAATGAAAGAACGAATCAAATTCCTATTTATGAACAGATAACAAGAGGTAATTGAAAAATTACATATTTTGTTTTAAACTCTGTTATGGTGTACAAATTTTGAACATAAGTTGTTTCGATACATATTTTGCCGAAGTAGCAAAATAAAATAAAATTGTTTATCTTAGTTAAAATTACTTGGCTTGAATAAAAGTACGCTATGCAACAAAACGTTTCAAAAACTAAAAGTAACAGAATGATTATGTGTACTTTACTTCTATTACGTACTACTTCTTGAAAAATTCAATTACGGTACCTTGTAAAACACGAATGTTACCGTGTTTTTGTAAATTAGCAAAATTAAAAGTTTTCTTACTGATTCTATAAAACATTTATAATACAAAAAATATGGCTAAACAAAAATGTATTATAACCTAAGTTTCCTGCTGCCCTTCATAACTTTTCTTCAATCGATCGTTTCTTTTTTGTTTGTTAATTTATAGTTTGTTAAACAGTATTGTTATCCCACATGAGCCTCTCACAATGTGCCCAGAGTAGGTTAATTTTTCTGTTTCATAGTTGCGAAAAATTAAAATTCTGATTTCTCTGCTTCAAGAAAAAAACAACTTTATTGCTTAATAAAGTACATTACTTTATTTTTTCAGCTAATTTTAACTTTTAGCTGTAATATCCTTTTCTGAAATGATATTATTCTCATATCGGTTATTGTCTTACTCATGTAGGAGACAACAGAATCATTGTAAAGAGGTAATTTCTAAATTTACACTTTGTCGATGAAAGGAATGAACGGATTTGATTAACGACTGAATAAATTTTTTCCATCGTCATCATTGTTGATGATGTCAATCGTTAACATGATTGATAAACTGTCATGTCAATCGTAAATTATTTTTTCTCTGAAAACATTTTTGAAAACACGGTGCAACTTGTATCTTAGTGTAATAATACAGACTCTCAGACACGCTTAGCAACTTATTTAGGAAAAACCAAACCTAACCAACGGATAAAGCAACATAACTATTTAACATGTATGAAGAATTAACAGGCCCTGCAAGGAATAATTATTACTATTTGTAAAAAAAAGAAAAACTAACGGTAATTAGAAGCACAACAAGAAAATGTAAATTACAAAATACTGATTAATGCCTCAAGAACAGATTTTATCGATAAACCGACATTTTGTTTTCTTTTCGGACTTCACTAGATCGAAGAGGGTACTAGATCTTGTTCTTAACGCGTACATGACTGTATAGTGCATATTTTAACTAGCTCAGTACGTGCAGATATTGCCGATACTGAATGCAAATTATTTGGCACATTATGTGCTGAAAGAATAAGCACGCACGCGTTCGCACCGTACGATATACGCATGAAAAAACCTCAGTTTATACACGCTCGAACTAAATATTCTATACACGCATGTACGTATTACGCAATAATAGTTTCAGATCTGAAACCGCCTGCTCTGAAACATTTTTATCTCAAACAAATTTTGAGTTGCTAAGAATCGCATTAGTTAAGGCAGTCAGTGAACTCAGAATCGACTACACCTAATATTAGCGCGAATTATGAACAAATTCCTTTCGCTTGTAAGCTTGAGTTTCCGTTAATGCCAATTCTAAAGGTACTAAAAAAAAACCTTTAGGACAGTTCACCAAGTGCCTTAAACAGTCAAAGAATAACGTTTGGGTGGATGTAGATACACAATCAAGTAAAGAAATCTTTATCAATGGGGTTTTCATCTGAATCAGGATATCAGGAAATTAATTGTGCATATCGGGAGCCAAACAAGATTTTGCAGGGAGAATTGTGTGACTTTGAACATACATCATCAGGAAATTTCAAGGTTTTTTCGTTGATGATTCGATATAAGTATTTGGAATCAGCGTAATACAGTATTCATTCAATGCAGAATGGACTTCAAGAATGGTTTACAAATATTCTGGCGTTACAGATATGAAAGTGGCGTTACATAAATGTACTATAGGCTACCCAAAAGAAATTAAATAATCGAATTTTCAGAAATTAGAATTCTTGAAATTTGAACTTTTAAGGAAAGTTCAAGGCATTAAATTGAAATACAATTTGTTAAACTAAATGAAATAGTGAAGGATACTAGTTTGCCTTCATAACATTGTAATCCCAACTGAATAGAACTGGTGAGGATTTAAGTCAAAGGCGTGTAGCTTCAAGTAATTTATAAAGAATGAAATCTTTTACAAGAAGATATAAACTTTGTGACACTAGATAATTGGAAAATGCATAGGACACATGGAATAATTAAAATTAAAAGTTTAAGTTTAGTAAGTTTTATACCTTAGATTCAGCGCTTGATAGGTCATCGTCGTCGTCATCGTCATCATCATCTTCGCCTAAGTTAATTACACCACTTCTAGTAGTGTATTAGTACGTTAGAGCGTCGTACATGTTGGTATGCGCTTCTTTTATAGACTCATAATTGTGTTGTGATGGCCAATCACAACCCAGTAGGTTTATCTGTATACAATTGAATGTACCTACGCAGAAAAAGCAATAGTTTTGTACTATATTTTATTACACTAAAAAGTCTTCAGAAAGTCTTCAATCACTTTCATTATCTGAAAATCAGGGTACGTCACCTTGATTTTCCTGTAAGTCACTCGGGGCACCTCACTGAGAATGGATAAACAATCTCGCTTCTGTATTGTTACAAAGAATCGGTCGGCAGTAACTGACTTTGTATATTCTGCAAATGTCACATGCATAATGACCTAGAGTTTAGGTCAGTGAATATAAATCACGTTTTTCTTCAAACTTTACCATTTCTCTAAGAAACAATTAAAAATATTAAGAAAGTTTTTAGGGCCGATTCGTTTGTGAAGCC
The DNA here is from genome assembly GCA_034769895.1 of Magicicada septendecula. Lineage (NCBI taxonomy): Eukaryota > Metazoa > Arthropoda > Insecta > Hemiptera > Cicadidae > Magicicada > Magicicada septendecula. Next base: position 985,912,330 of record CM068367.1, on the reverse strand, counting down.
AATTTAAAACTGTAGTAGAAATGGACGCGAATCAATTTAAACAATATGTACGTTTTGGAAATACTTCAACACGCAGAGCAACTAATAATGTAACATGTGTGTTGGCTGCAGTGAATGAAAACTGGCAATTGTTAGAAGAACTAGAAGATTTGTAGTATTGTTTCAGAGATTGTGACGTAAGGAAAAGTGTCTTAAGATAAAGTGTGTGGCAGCAATTTTTTCCATCGTTCTGTCAGAATGTTATGCTGAATTTGGACAGTTCTCGCCTGAAACTGCTAAAAGTGACCCAGATTACCTTTAAATCGTAACTAGAAATGAGTCGTGAGACCGTAGCTATGATTCTGAAACAAAAGCGTAGTCTTCCAAATGGAGTCGTACAAAAAAAGATATCAGAACGTGCTAGTTAATTTCTGTTTTCTGGGGTAAAAGAGATGATATAAGTAAAATATCGGTATGGAGAACCATACATGACTTCCATATTCTAAGATTTATATTTAAAATCATTTTCAGCCAAACAGCCAGGGAAGGAATTTTAACAAAAAAATACTTCTTTGTTGCCAATAACGTAGTACACATATAAAAAAAAATTATCCCCTCCCCCTTCAATTATAATTTTGATTTATAGAAAATTACCCCCAGCCTGTTCAACTAGCCTCTTCATTTATAGATATTTCATCTACGTTTCTACAGTGGATTATTAAGATCTTATCAGGATACTGTATCAAAATTAAGTACTTTACTCATGTTACAACAAAAAATGTTTCAGGTAAACTGCCCTTTCCCCGTAACCGATCTTCACCAAAATCAACAGACATTGAGTTCTCTATAGCTCAGGCACATATGTAAAACATTATTTGATTCTGTTTGAATTTACGGCAGTTATGGTTCGTCATATAAAAAATTACCCATGTTAAAACATAAAACATGAGATTTATAAAACATATCTAAGATTTATATTTAAAATCATTTTTGAAATAAAATATTTTCATAGAACCTACTAACGCTGGGGAAATCTGAGGAGCCAATCAGAGTTGGGCCTACCTGTCACTCTGCTGAATTTGGTGGAAAGCCCTGTCACTGTCGTCAAGTCCCCACCTCAATGAAGAACCCATTGTTTTATAAAAATATATTTAAATTTTGAAAACTGAAAATTCTTTTCTTGTAAATATTTATATTTTATAATCAAAATGACTTTATTTTTGTTACCTGGCAACTAAATTATTTTATTTTCAACAATTACCATTGTTTCAAAAAGTTTAAATAAATTTTCAAGTACTTTACTCTTGTTAAAACGTAAAAGGTTGCAGGTAAACTACCCCTTCCCCTTAACCGATCTTCACCAAAATCGAAAGTCCTTGAGACCTCTACAATACAGGGATGTATGTAAAAAATTATTTGATTCTGTTTGAATTTGCGGCAGTTATCGTTTGCCATAGAAAAAAAAACGTTGCAGGTAAACTACCCCTTCCCCTCAACCGATCTTCACCAAAAACAATAGGTCTTGAGTACTCTACAAATCAGGGCTGTATGCAGAAAATTATTTGATTCTGTTTGAACTTGCGGCTGTTATCGTTTGCCATAGAAAATACCCTTGTTAAAAAAACGTTGTAGGTAAACTACCCCTTTCCCTTAACCGATCTTCACCAAAAACAATAGGTCTTGAGAACTCTACAATTTAGGGCTGTATGCAAATAATCTTTTGATTCTGTTTGAATTTGCGGCTGTTATCGTTTGCCATAGGAAATACCCTTGTTAAAACATAAAACGTTACAGGTAAACTACCCCTTTCCCTTAACCGATCTTCACCAAAAACAATAGGTCTTGAGAACTCTACAATTCAGGGCTGTATGCGAAAAATTATTTGATTCTGTTTGAATTTGCGGCTGTTATCGTTTGCCAAAAAAAAAAAATTTCCCTTGATAAAAAAAAACCGTTGCAGGTAAACTACCCCTTTCCCTCAACCGATCTTCACCAAAAACAATAGGTCGCGAGTACTCTACAAATCAGGGCTGTATGCAAAAAATTATTTGATTCTGTTTGAATTTGCGGCAGTTATCGTTTGCCATAGAAAAAAAATCTACAGACAGACACACAGACAGACAGACACTCAGACACACACACAGACACTTTTCGGAAAACGACTTTTTTCATGTTTTGAGTGTAGTACAATCAGAATCTGCAATAATCTCGAACACGATTTTTTTTGCCATCACCATACTTCCATTCCTTAAGGAATATGGAAGTAAATATCGGTATGGAGAACCATACATGACTTCCATATTCTAAGATTTATATTTAAAATCATTTTCAGCCAAACAGCCAGGCTGTGTCTTACCTGCCTTTTTATTGCTGTATTAAATGAAAAATATTATATTACATTAAAATGAAAAAATTATAATTTTATTGCGTGGCAACAAAATTATTTTATTTTTAACAATTACCATTGTTTCAAAAAGTTTAAATAAATTTTCAAGTACTTTACTCTTGTTAAAACGTAAAAGGTTGCAGGTAAACTACCCCTTCCCCTTAACCGATCTTCACCAAAATCGAAAGTCATTGAGACCTCTACAATTCAGGGACGTATGCAAAAAATTATTTGATTCTGTTTGAATTTGCGGCTGTTATCGTTTGCCATAGAAAATACGCTTGATAAAAAAAACGTTGCAGGTAAACTACCCCTTTCCCCTTAACCGATCTTCACCAAAAACAACAGGTCTTGAGTACTCTACAAATCAGGGCTGTATGCAAAACATTATTTGATTCTGTTTGAATTTGCAGCTGTTATCGTTTGCCATAGAAAATACCCTTGTTAAAAAAACGTTGCAGGTAAACTACCCCTTAACAGGCAGTCATCGGGCTCGCCCGGACGCTGCCGTCACTGGGGCACGCACTGAGCTGTGCCCTACACGCATCGTGGCAAACTACCCCTTTCCCTCAACCGATCTTCACCAAAAACAATAGGTCTTGAGAACTCTACAATTTAGGGCTGTATGCAAATAATCTTTTGATTCTGTTTGAATTTGCGGCTGTTATCGTTTGCCATAGGAAATACAATTGTTAAAACATAAAACGTTACAGGTAAACTACCCCTTTCCCTTAACCGATCTTCACCAAAAACAATAGGTCTTGAGTACTCTACAAATCAGGGCTGTATGCAAAACATTATTTGATTCTGTTTGAATTTGCGGCTGTTATCGTTTGCCATAGAAAATACCCTTGTTAAAAAAACGTTGCAGGTAAACTACCCCTTTCCCCTTAACCGATCTTCACCAAAAACAATAGGTCGCGAGTACTCTGCAAATCAGGGCTGCATGCAAAAAATTATTTGATTCTGTTTGAATTTGCGGCAGTTATCGTTTGCCATAGAAAAAAAATCTACAGACAGACACGCAGACAGACAGACAGACAGACAGACAGACAGACAGACAGACGGACAGACGGACGGACACACAGACACTTTTCGGAAAACGACTTTTTTTCATGTTTTTAGTGTAGTAGAATCAGAATCTGCAATAATCTCGAACACGATTTTTTTTGCCATCACCATACTTCCATTCCTTAAGGAATATGGAAGTAAAAATCAGAATAACGACAATTCTAGATATTGTTCAAAATATAGTAGGCTACATGGTATAAGATGTGCGTGCTCCCGTGCACACATACACAGAATATATAGGTATTTATTGTTGATTTTCTAGTTGCTTCAGATTTTAATACACGCATTTCAAAATCTCATTTGGTTTCACCTTGTGTTATTCTATAGCACGCTGGGCGTGTGGTTCCTTACATGTTCTTTCTTTTTCTTCTTCTTTGCCTATTGACCTCCTTCCGTTTTCCATGTATTAATAACTAAAATATTAACGGTTAACCATATATTCACATCTTTTGTATTATTTTGTATATACCGTTTGTCTACCACAAAATAAATTCATCTTAAACAATTAGTTCCAGTTCCCCCTCTCTCTCTCTCTCTCTCTCTCTCTCTCTCTCTCTCTCTCTCTCTCTCTCTCTCTCATACTGTATAGACGCGCACGGACTACCTCAAACAAACTAACATAATCTAATCGTTTACCTTTTACACTACGTGTAATATTTAACAATTTCTGGCTTAAAGTTTGTGGATTAGTTCACATCATTTCATATCTCTTACACATTTGTTGAACTTCATGAAGTGTTATATGTTTTTTGATTGTTTCAAATAAAACAAAGAATTTACTTTATAAAATCTTTAATTAAATTCATTAAAACTACGTGCAAAGCAACAGCACCAGTTAATTTAATTCTCTGAGAATAGAGCGAATCACAGTTTATAGAGATTATAAATCATTTCACAATAAAAACACATTTCTCCATAAGTACATTTCTTTTCCAACTTATGATTATTTTTTCTTTTGACAAGAATTTCGTTTTAAATATACAGAAATATATGAAAACCAAAATCGTGGCAGTTTATTGACTAGAACATTATTTGCATCACTGACCGCATAGAACACTTTTTCTGTTATAGAAAATGAGACACAACAAAGAAAGCTGGCGCAGAATTAGAGGGGTTGATATATATGCACGGCTCTTGTCCGGTACAAGCGACTTTTTTATCCAGATAAAAAGATGAATACTTTTATCCAGCCACATCACAGATGTACGTCAACGCACCCAACAAGCTTTGTCCTGAGCTAATTTTAACAATTGGCTTCTCGAATATAAACATTAATTATAAAAATATTACTAAGATCTCATAAATAAAGTCAATAAAGATGGATCTCATATATACAAAGAATATTGTTTTATGAACGTTGTAAATTACCATTACTGATTCATTAAGTGTAATACGGCATCGATCGCTCAACAGACTCGTAGCCGCATTTCTTAAACGAATTAACACAATTTTCGTAAACGTTTATCACAATTGTGGCGATGGTTGAGGAGGATAGTCTTCAGGTTTCCGTGGAGGAGAAGATGTGAGTCTGCTAATAGGCAACGGCGGAGGAAGTACATCGGGAATATCAGGATTGCTGGGTCTATTGTTCTTAATGTGGTCGCTTATTGCAGGTGCTGCCCTCTGATTGTACAGCGACTGGTCAGGTAGTCGTGGTGCTGGCACATCCTCTGAAAGACCGGTTCCATACGTAAAGTTGTATATAGGGTAGGCTGGAGCAGCAACAAAGAAAGCCGGTCGCAGAACTGGAGCGACAGCTGGGTACGCTTGACTCGGTATCAGCATCTCGTCCGAAGTGATCAGAGCGTTGTATATCCGTGGCACTCGTAGAAGACGCGCCGATTCCACTGTTATCAGCAGTGTTCCCACCACCATCGCAACTCCACACATTATCTAAACACATAAGGTAAACTAATTATTTTCACAATTTCAGCCTTATAAGTCCAATAAAAATCTAGTAATTTTAACAACTACCTTCTGTAACAAAGAACAGATTAAAATTCAACTTTATGTTTCAATACTGTTTACACAGTAGGCCTACAATACTAACGAAACAGAAATGACAAATGATACACTACATATTGTTTATTAGATCATATTGCTAACTGGAGTGTTAACAACGTCGAAGACAGACATTTTATCCGGCTTTTATCGAGTTAGCAGTTCGTTGTCTTTAGGTATCCCGGTTTTTACATACTGAAGCAATAGCCTAATAGCACAACGAAAACATTAAAATTAGAAGAAAGCAATACGCTTCTTGTCATCGTAGTAAGATAAATGCGTAATGCGTAAGTTTTGAATTAAAGTAATATTTGCGTTCTTAACTTGGAGAGACAAAAAACAAAGTCAGCGATCCTTTTCATCGGCGAAACAACTTTAGGCCATCGACACTCCTAAATATGAACATGAACACAAGACCAGAAGATGGAGTCAAGGATTGTGCCGAAACGTTGCAACAAAAGTGATCCTAATCGGAGCCATTCATCAACTTGAATGAATGGTGTCAACCTCCGAAAACATCATAGATACATTCTTTAACATTTTGTACCCGAGTTCCATTAATGATCGAGTATCGATGGATATTAGCAGAGTCTTGGTATTACGCTGATTTTTAGATTTATTTTCTATAACTCTCTTCTAATTCTCTTACGGTCCGCTTCATTGTGGGAAAACAAAACTATGTCAACAGCACATCGTAAATGTTTTGGCTTGTTTTATTTATTGTTGGTTCCTTTATTTCACGAGTCAACATTTCAACATCAAGAGCCAGGTTAAATAACCTTAGGTATTGCTTGCCTGACTGTTCTGACATTTGGAAAATTAATGATGAATTTTTATTACTAAAACATTAATTATCACCTAAAACGTTTACAGGTATCTTCACAAAACGAATCCATCGTAAGAAGTCAATAATCTCAGCACGTGAAGTAATGTGCTCTGTTTCACTCTTAAAAATCGTACAAACATTATATTTCAGTTAAATTTAAATAATTTAATGTGTAAATTTAAAAATAGTAAATCAATTCTCTTCAAAACTCTCTACTTTGGGAAAAATCTCAACTGATGTGATACAGTAAAATAAAATTGACATGATATTACTCTTAAAAACATTTAAGTATGGACGTTTGCACTAATTATTCTGCAGTGTTAAGAATATATGTGGTCTTTGGAAAGATACATAAAATTTGATCGATAATGTATGACCCACTACTTCTCCCTAATGAAAATGCAATTCAATATACTTGTGATAAAACGTAGAATCGGAAATCGGAGGAAACGATAAAGTGAATACTGATGTTTAAATGGAAAGAGGAGGTCGTGGTAACTGGAGCTTGAACCTGCAATTCCATGCACTTGTGTGAACAGATTTCCTATCAGTACAGCGCATTCAATTGTTCATTTATAACGACTTTCCAAAGAAACGTAAGGACTGTAATAATTACAGAAATCGTATATCCAAGTTGATGTATATTTCGATTCTATTATCTACAAAATGCAATCAAAACGAGTTTTGCCTGTTGCGCGCTGACTGATTCGTTCGCTCGCGAGCGCCTGTATGTGTGCATGAATTCACGTACACTTGAGTTTAGATATACTTCGTGTCTTTTCCTCAATGGCAACCAGAGGTGAAATTTACTCCTTGTAAATGTTTCGAAATATGTTCTCTGTGACCTTCTACCTAACAAACTTTCTTTATTTAACATCGTCTGTGGAAAATTAAATAAAAAGAATCTTAGCTTACCAAAGATTAGATTGGACCAAAAGTTAATTCAATTTAGTGTGGATTATCGATTTGCTTTCAGCTATCCTTTTCTCAACAACTCCAGAAAATACACTTCTAACTCAGACGAAAACTTGCAAAATATTTTTCAAGTATAGAAATTATATTCAATTAATATGTTTGATCTAATTAGAAATAGTTTCTCATTAAAGATATATTTTCGTGATCATCAGACACATCATTTGATACAACTATTTGAGTCTGTTGTATGGGGATATAACGATGGGGAAATCCGTTTTTCTTCCCACATTTTTTTGTTACAAACGTTAGTTAACATTTACAACATTACTTATAATGTTGTAATTTTTAGAAATTATCATAGAACGTGTCTACATTCGGATGCATTTTCATTTATTTTGTTTCAGTATTTATAAAATATTTTGTTAAAATTTCATAGTAATCATTTTGATTAAGGACTGGTTATTGCACGCAGTCTGTAGGTCATAAAAATGTTTCAGAGTGCATGCTTGTACCACATGGACAATAAACTGGTATTCTGTAAAAAATTAAAACTTGTAAAAAACAAGGTAAATTAAAGAACAGCTGTGAACAAAAACGAATGATATCAGCTAGACTATGTGTCTCATGATATCATCTACTGTGTTATGTCAGCTATATGACATGAAACAAGATTGAGAAATCATATTATAAACCGTAACACATCAAAACTGAACTTACATGACCATTTATTGATAATTAACGTATGTAAAATTAAGCTCTAAAAGTAACTGAGAACAAAAAAAAGGTAGTGATTTTGATCAATGGCAATATGCAATTAAATTTCGCATATTGTTGAAACCAAGCTCAAGAGTCGGTTGTTCACAGAATAAGTCAAGAAAGGGCTATAATTGAGAACTGATCACATCTAAATAGAAGATAACATCAGAAAAGAGACATTAGACATGAAAAGGTAGTTGAGAGGATAACAGATAGCAGAGAAATTATTCCTAATTATCGATGACAGATGTAAACCAAGACTAGTTACGTCAAAGAATAAATTAACATCAGTAGTATATATTGAAAAGGAATAAGATTAACAACAGCGAGACAAAAATTGGTTGAGTTGTTGAGGAAGGAATATGAAATAATGCAGAAGATAATTATAACAGATATAACGGATGGAGGATACAGAAAGCAAAGCAAAGTTTGAAAAAAGGACATTGCCCCTTCAAAAATTGAAAAAAGAAACGTGTCAACATTACCCATTCAAGTAACGAGAATGAAGAACCAACAATTAATTAGAATGAAGAACCAGTAGTCAAAAATCAATAAAGGAGAGAGTCAAACAAAGACATGTAATATATTCAAAACGTATATATTAAAGAGCCACAGAAAGACATAAAAAGTTTTTTTTTTAAATAGTGTATAAACACAAGGAGAAAAGTAATTATATTAAGCTTATCATATGAAAATATTCTCTTGGTTGAAAAAGATTTTAAAATAGTAAAAACTATCAACCTTCTAAGAGAGTACGTAATATAATCTGAAATTTCAAACAAAATATAATGGAAAGCGGTAAAAAAAGAAAATCCGTAAATAGATATTAGAATAGATTAGAAGAAAAAGGAGATAATGTTGAGGAAATAATGTCGTTCCCGAACAAAACTGGCACATGATAGAAGGTGCAAGAACATGAAGATGAGAATAATTCTTTCTAAGAGAAATGTCTTTTAGAAGGAAGAAACATTAATATTTTCATTAACATTAACATAAATATTAGCTTCGAGTTAGGAAATGAGATTTTAAATTTATAATACGGTAAATAATTTGGATTACGATCCTTAAGGGAAGCTAGAATTGGGGAATCAGGGCACAACAAAAGACAAACATAAGGAATGCAAGTACCGGTACGTCAGCATAATTATTATAGAAATACATGACTTTTAAGGCATACTTGAGACACACGTAATTCAAAGTGACAGTGGTATGCGGTGATGATTGAAACCGATAAACTGCAGGGGAAGGCAGGAAGTAGACTGCTATATGCACATATTGTATACATGTGGAGAAAAGAATAGCTGAGACGAATCTGTTGTAGATAACACGCAGTAATTAGCTCACCATGAATGAGACGAAAACGAGTATGATGTCATGTCATGTAATGCATTCTAACATATAGCATTAACACACACGCGCGCGGTTATAATCATAATAGAAAAACAAAAACAAATAAAAGACAAATATGAATCACGGTTACAAAATGTACAGCATATACTTGTATAAAAAAATAATTTAAAATAGTTGTGTAGTAGTTACATATAAACAGGGGCGTATTTTCGGGGGGCGAACGGGATTCACGAGGATCGAAGAAAGTTGACGAATTTTTTTAAGCTCTTAATTTTTAGGCTCTATTATTGCTTTCCAGCTGCGTTTTCAGCAAGTAACTCTTTTTAAATATACAAACAGGTTTACTACACTGCATTTGCGTATAGGTTTGAAATATAGTATTTCCGTCAATAAGTATCTTCTAAACAGTGTTTCAGTAACGCGTATTTTTATTGTGTTATTACCGTTTACTTTAATGCAACTGATTTCAGGATAGATAGTAATGTTGATTAGTCTTAACTCGTTTGTTTAAGCTACTACTTAGCATACACAGCTGAAAAAAAAATAAAATAAAAGAGCCTAAAAATTAAGAGATTAACAAAAGACGTCAATTTTTTCAACCCTCCGCGTGGGGTTCGGGCCCGTTCGTCCCACCACCCGTAAATACGCCTCTGGCTCGTGTGTGTGCAACTCATAATGCCATGTGCTTTCACTCCTACGCTTACACACAGGATTATCGCTCTCCTTGTAACGTTAATGATGGTCTACAACCAACATCGATGGTATACAAAGATTATTTTATAACTGGTAACGCAATTAACTGCAGGCTGAATAAAATGAAACAATACGACAATCGTGTAAAAGCGTTGAGTGTGTGAAAAAACAAGCCTACGTGACAGAGTAACGAGTTGTGAGACGCTGGTTGTGTCTTGTCTTGTAGAAAGTTCCGTATGTAAATAGCAAGAAGTTTCACAAGTAGGCCTATCAGTGACTTTCATTGTGTATTTTCACTAAATATTATTGTGTAGAACATCTGTACTTCAGGCCTCCATGTGTTTAACTGTTAAAGATGGTGTATAATACTACAGAATTCTCAATTACTAATTAGTGAAGTGTATTGTAGCATTTTACACGATGGTTATAATATATTGTGTACAACGATTTTCTTACTACAAACGCAGTTTTGTAGTGACTGTTTACAAGAAACAGTAATCAATTTTATTCAGGAGGATATGAAGTTTTCACATACAGTTTCATATTTTTATCTAAGTATACATAATTACATGCAATTATATGTAACACAAGTAACTGCTTAATGTGTGTGTGTGTGTGTGTGTGCGTGTACGCGCGTGCTTACCCACTCACAAAAGAGTACACAAAAACCGATTTCTGTATTTAGGTTATTATACACTACTTAAGTCATTAAATTAACAAATTTTAAGTTCTTAGGCCATATGAAGACAATTTATTTTAATTTGGAAATGAACAGTGTGTCCACATTAACCTTGCTTTTCAACACACACACACACACACACACACACACACACACACACACACACACACACACACACACACACACACACACACACACACACACACACACACACACACACACACACACACACACACACACACACACACACACACACACACACACACACACACACACACACACACACACACACACACACTACACTCGCGCACATACATATGGATACTGTAATTCTGCTGGTAATCGCAAAAATCTAAAGAAAAGCGTAAATCAGTTTAATAGTAAATCACAGACGGTCAAATGAAGGAAACATTATTTTACCATTAAACTATACAACAAAATTAAACAAAAGTTTGTTTTACCTTGGCGTGAAACATGGTGTGACCTAGGCAGAGATAGTCACGTTACTGTGCGGCGGCGGCGGCGAGTGGCCTTTCACCGCACAAGAAGTCCCCTCTCAGCAGATACAGCCTTGACGCACCTGTAGCCAGTCTATATTGGTAGGGTCATGGGCGTTTCTCCCAGTCTTCCTTAATTCAATTTGTCTTGCCACACTCTACCTTTGACTTACCAATTCTACAAAGTTCCGTTACACAAGCGGTACCTGCACTCACGAGAAAGCTGGCATTTAAATCCCCTCACCTATAAATTAACAGGATACTTAAACGGACATCTTTGTATCATACGTTTGCATGCTAGTGGCTTTCTGTCTGGTGGGAGCACATAAAAGTTATACCCGTTAGACTAGTAATTTCCAAACGGGGTGCCATACAACATGTAAATGCAACTTGAATTTTAATTTTACACACCACAATTATGGCTTACAAAGGGTTCATAGGCCAAATATAACGTAAACGTTGATTAGTTAGCAGAATTCTAGTGTTAGGTGTGACGTACTATTTCAGGCAGTTTAGAAAGATAACCCACTCATCGCCTTTAAAATCACTACTTTTGATCTACCGACTATCATTGCAGTGGCGCCGGGTTTTGAAAATCAGTGGGGATGCTCGTACTCACAGTCCACAACCGGGGGGTCCGGTTGAATTTTGAAAAATTGACCCTCCTGAAAATGCAGTTTTAGGTTTTTTTGAATGAACAACACTTGATGGTAAACATAAACTATCGTTTTATTAGGTGCTTTTTCCCCCAATAATGAATGAGTACAAAAGCTAATCCACATAAAAGGTACAGTTGTTTTCTTTTTTAAATCATAGAAATAGTGAAAGTAATGATAAAAAAAGTAATATAGCGATCGAAAATTTTTGATTATATAAAAACGAGATATTGTGACGATTTTGAAAAATATCGTAAATCGCACAAATAAAAAATTTTTAATTTCTAACAAGTAAGAGTATTATCCACCCTTACCTATACCCAGATTCCTGCATCAACTTGAAATTGTCCCGTACCAACACGCAAAGAAAGGTGTTAATTAAATAATAATAATAATTACGTTAATTATTTAAAATACGACTATATAAATAAGGAAATCTCTAATTCGTAACAAAGTTAACTTAAAGTATTTACATTCTAATTGATGAATAATTAATAATATATAAAAGAACGAACTATTTTCTCAGTGCGTAAATACGCGCCAGCTTACTGACCCCTCGCCCCTAAACTATGAAAACAGTCGCCAGTAGAACTTCGACATGTAAAGATGTGAGTTTTGTGTTGTCCACATACACGTAGGTGTATACCGTTAAAAACATATCCAGTTTGAGGTGATTTTATTTTGAAGAATGTAGTGTGGAAAATAATAACATAAATAAATAATGTAGTATGTGTAGAGTTATAAAGAATATAAAGAAAGGAAAACTTAGCCAACACATCTCTTTTAAAAAATAAAACTGTAAGTTGTAAGATATGTAACTACCAGACTTTAGTACTGCAAAGTAAGAACTATAATTAAGGTGTAAAATGTGAACTACAAACTCCAGACGTAGAAAACTCAAACTACAACAGTATGAACTTCAAGTAAAAATCCGATCGTCGAGACCAGATACAATCAACCCGATGTAGCTTCAAGAGGAACCACGTACTCCACCCTAGAAGACGACAGAAGATGACCACCAAGGACCCAACAACAACCTCATATTAAATTCAGGTGATATCCAAACACAACATTTGTACATATTCGTTTCAATAAGAGAAGTAACAAAAGAACACTAAAGAACTTTTAATAATGTAAAGAATAACTTATCAGATTTGTAATTTTTGTAATGAAGTAGTAGTAACAGCACTATATCTAAATGTAAGGTAGTTCTGTAGTTTACAACCAATCTTATTCTTCCAATAATTTGGTTAGAATTGTGATAAATTAATTTTTAACAAAGTTCAGACCCGGATCCGAGGTATTTAAAACAAACATCTAGATGAGTACTTTTGAGATAAAAGGAATAATACACTTAATATTTTTAAAGCATTAAAAGCAGAATTTACTAAAGTAAAATTTAAAAAAAAAAAGAAACAAAGTAAAACATGAGATTTGAATAGTAATAAAGAGATGTTTTTGCTAACACCAAGTGAGTGAATAAATTTGTGCAATCCTTGTCTATTTCCTATGTAAAAATTGTGTTGTAATATGTTGGTAAGGAAGTTTTACTAACAACGGCAGCTAGTTTAATTAACTGCAGTGGCGGTTTCTTAATTGGTGCACATGAGCACGTGAACCCCCTACATAAATAAATATAAATTAATTAAATTTTAACAAACACTAAATAAACGGGAAATAATTTGGTTTAGTTTTATGATGCAATAACAAAATGCTCGTTCTGGTAAAACAGTCGTGCAGTCGACGCAGTGTAAGGTGTGCGCACAGCTCTGTACGTGCGCTGCTGGATCAAATGAGAGCGGTGACGTGATGCGGCATTGGCGCGGTGGTGGGGGCAAACCTCTCCCATGTAAAGAATGTGCGCACATTCGGTTTGTGAACCAGTGCTGTTCTAGCCGTTGTAGGTGTCACGTTACTCGCTCTCCCAGTGTCGCTCGCGCCCAGTGCAGTTGTGTTTGTGTTGTGTTAATGTTGGTGATCGATTAGCAATGGCTGCTACCCCTGTGTCTGTGTTAAAAGAAACAATTTTTTCAAGTATTTCATTAGAAAAGAAACTCGAAATAAAACAACGTGGTCGTCCGACCCCAAAGCTTAATATCGTACAAGTGACCAAAGGTAAAGATAGAGATTTCAAAAGGGAATTTAAAGAAACTTTATATGAAAAGACTTCTTGGCTCTGCGGTTGTGAAGCTACAAATAAACTATAATGTTTCCCTTGTCTGCTATTTGCAAAACAAAGCTCTGAAACTGGATTAAGTATGGTGTGAATGATTTAGGTCATTTACTCTCGAAAATTAAAAAACATGAATGTTCTCAAACTCATTTGAACTCTTTGCTAGAGTTTAACTTGCTTGGTAAAGTCGACATACGTCAGCAGTTGAACAGCGCTTATCGGAGGATTGTAAAAGAACATAATGAAAAAGTAGAGAAAAATCGTTATGCATTATCAAAAATAATTGACTGCATTAAATTTTGCGGCGCTTTTGAACTGAAACTTCGGGGACACAGGGAAGGAGATGATTCTTCAAATCCTGGGATTTTTCGAGGCTTAGTGGATTTTGCTGCTCAGATTGATGCCTCACTAAGAGAACACTTACGTGATGCAACCGTTTTTAAAGGAACATCAAAAGAAATTCAAAACGACCTGCTCGATTGTATGCTTCTTGTTTGCCAGGAAAAGATTAAGGAGGAAATAAAATTTGCAGATTTCTTCTCTGTAATCGCTGATGAGACCACAGATGTTAGTTTGCCATTTCAATTAGCTATTGTTTTTCGCTACGTATTACCTAATGGAGAACCAGTAGAAAGATTTTGGGGGTTTATACATCCCCCCGGACACGACTCAGACTCGATCGCTGGATGCATTCTTGGCGCCCTAAAAAATGTTGTTGATAAGCCGGAAAAGTTAATCTCTCAGAGTTATGATGGAGCAAACGTGATGAGCGGACACCTAACCGGTGTACAAACAATTATTCAACGACATTACGAGTATGCTTTTTATATCCATTGCTATGCTCATCAATTAAATCTAGTGATTACTCGAGCTGCTAGCCAAAATCAGCAAGTGCGGATATTTTTCGCGAATTTGAGTGAAGTAACAAACTTTTTCAGCAATTCACCTCAAAGAGCAGACAGTTTGGATAATATTGTCGGGAAAAGAATCCCTCGAGCTTCAAACACTAGATGGAATTTTAAAAGCAGAACTGTAAATACAGTATTCGAACATCGGGAAGACCTTATTACCTGTATGGAGGAAATACAATCAACCTCTAAACAAGAATCTTCTATTACCAAAGCTGGAGCAATCCGGCGAATGCTGGAAGACCCAACTTTTGTGTTTTGGCTTACAGTTTTCCATAATATAATGCCACACGTCGACATTTTATACAGACAAATTCAGCTTACCTATACAGATCCTGTGCGAACAAAAAAGGACGTGGAAACCTTTCTGAGGGAAATAAATAAAGAAAGAGAAAAAATGAACTCCGTGAAAAGTGTTGTAGACTAGATGCCTCTACAACGCAAAAGAGCAAGACATGAAGAAGGCAGGTCATGCTAATAGGACGATCGCGGCTAAAGAAGTATGTGATGTAATTTTGACGCAAATAAAAGAGCGGTTTTCATTTACATCGCACCATTCAGCCGTATCCCTTATTGTTCCTCAAAAATTTAGTGAGTACAGTAAATCATTTCCTCAATCTGCATTACATGAAACAATAGAAAAATACCCCTTTTTGGACAAAGCAAAGCTAAAAACCGAACTTGGAGTGTTTTACCGACGTGAAGACATAAGATGTATGAATGGTGCTGTGAGCTTACTGCAATTTCTTATACAAAATGATCTGAAAGATTCGTTTTCAGAGTCATATAAGCTTTTAAGGATGATATCGACAATCCCAATGACTTCAGCTGAAGCCGAACGATGCTTCTCGACTCTGAAGAGGATAAAAACCTTTTTGAGAAGTACGATGTCTCAAGAAAGACTTAATGCCTTAGCCATGTTATCAATAGAGAAAGAACTGGTGAAGACCCTCCCTAAGTTTAATGAAATAGTGATTGATAGATTTGTTTCCAAGAAAGACCGAAGGATGGACTTTGTTTACAAGAAGTTCACTTAGTTTTTGTTAAAGATCCGATT
Organism: Magicicada septendecula; assembly: GCA_034769895.1. Taxonomy (NCBI): domain Eukaryota; kingdom Metazoa; phylum Arthropoda; class Insecta; order Hemiptera; family Cicadidae; genus Magicicada; species Magicicada septendecula. The sequence goes on along the minus strand of CM068367.1, from coordinate 985,896,383 downwards.
AACCTACTGATACTTGTAAGTAGTATGTATATAATTTTACTATTGTTTCAGAACGTGATTGCTATCATTATTACTAAATTTAATTTTTCTAAGATTAATTAAATAAATAATCCAGTTGAAGCTTAGTAAACTACAATGTTAGATTAATTTTGTTAATATTACTTACTAAAATTATTTAAAATTTCTTAGTAACGTCATTTACTTTAATGTTGAAAAATTATTGGAAATGCTACTGTCAGTGCAAATATTAGCAGGCACATGGATTAATAACGTACAATATTATCTGTGTGAACCCCTGGTGAGTTTACTCACGCGCCGCCACTGATTAACTGGTAAAGAATTGAACTAGTTCCCGACTTTTGTGTTGTCTTAACAAGTGAGACGTCACAATATGTCAAACCCTACAACCATAAATCTGTTACAACACACGTGTCATTTCAAAGGGCGTGAAACTTCACAAAGATGTGAAGGCGTAAAATCGTAATTTTAAAAGCGTAATTATGTTGTTAAAAGGGTAATCGTACGACAGTTTAAAAACAGCATGATGTCCGCTTACAAATTAAGAAAAATGGGCAGCATGCAGTGCTACAAAACAAAAACTGTCAGTCGTTGTTAACGCAGAAATATGTTGGGGTATACAATTATAACGTCTCTCCTGTTAAGACATTATAACATAGGGAACCAGTTTAATTGTTTGCTGTTAATTAAACTAGCTGCCATAGTTAGTAAAAATTACTTACCAACAAATTATGACAATGTATATATCAGGAATTTGTCCAAGGTTACATAAATTTATTCACTCCCTGGATATTAGCGAAAACATCTCTTTATTATTGTATTTTAACTACGGATATCAACATAATAGCTTTAATGGTCATCTTTTGTTTTTTACTTTACTTTTAAAAGAAAATTCTTATAGATTCTGCATTAACTACTCTTTAAATTGTTACTCTTAGTATCTCAAAATCATACAGCTGTGTATTACTTTGATTACCACGGATCCGGGTTCTAACTTTGTAATATTCTAACATACTTTAACATCATCCAAACTATTTGAAGAATAGTCTGATGTAATTTCAGATTAACTTTACCTTTAAACATCATCAGGTTATTACTATAGCATTACAGAAATTACAAACATTAATATGCTAATATTTATGTGATCTAAAAAGTCTTTACAAGAAACTTTACTGTTCGTTTGTTGCGGTTGTTAAAAACAATGTATGCACAGAAGTTATGGTTTAGTGTCACCTGAATATAACGTGAGTCTGCGGCTGGTGGTCGAGATGATCCTCTTCAGTAGGTCTTCCTGGGTGTAGTTCGTTGTCCGTCTGGATCCTCCATTTAGTTGGTTGTTTCTGTATTGTGGTCTAGGTCATGGCGCTGGAATTCTGCTACTTGGAGTTCGTACAGTTGTTGTAGTAACTTCTCTCCTGGCGTTGGTGTTCACTTTTCACATTTGATTCCTTTTTATTTTAACAGCACTGACGTTACCTTTTACATGGTAAGGAACATATCTTACCACTTACTTTTTTATATAAAGAGATGTGTCGGCTAAGTTTTTAATTTATTAAGAATATTTTCTCAACGTCTGAACTACATTACTAGTTTTAAAGTTTAGTTTACGCTACATTGGATTAATTAAATGAGAAGCACTAATTTTACATCGTTTTTTAGCGACATAAACGTAAGTTTAACTTCACGACACATTTTCGAGCTGCTTACATGTCAGAGATTCTCCAGCGACTGGCGTTAGTTTAGCGGCAGGGAGTATGGAAGCTGGCGCGGTTTACGCGCTGAGAGAAAAGTAGTTCGTTCCATTATTATTATTAATTGTTCATTAATTAACTACAATAAATTATCCTACCTTTTCTTAGTTAGGAGTTAGATATTTCCTTTATTATTATTACGTCTTTTATTTAAATAAAATGATTATTAGTTTTCGCTTAATAACATTGTACTTTGCATTTCGTACTAGACTTTTTACACGTTGATACAGCTATCTAGGTACAGAGGGGGGTGGATTATACTCTCACTTGTTATAAGAACAAAAATTTAATTTGTGCTATTTAAATAATCTTTAAATCGTCACATCCTCCTCCACTTAAAGGAGATCGATGGGGCGGCGTTAGTTTATTTAATGATATCTATGAAATACTATTATATTTGGCACGGAACTTAGTGTTGAAATTTCTCTCCACCAGGTTATTTCGATCCCATCAATCGATTATCTTACATACTATACAAAATACTTAAAATCCAATACATATACAACACATAAAATACATAAATACATAAATCTACCTTATTTCTATTTCTTAAATCTACTACCGGTTTTTTGCTTAGTTTCTTCACTCGTTTTACGGAGTTACACTCATGAGTAGGTTATTAATAATAATAACGTATTGTAATAACAATAGAATTACCTTTAGTTTACTGCGGTAGAGGTTTATTGTTCGTCAGCTGACTTCTCATTATTTATTTTATTCTCGCAGGACATTAGCTAAGGTTGATCAGGCCTCGCTAGTTTTCGTACGAGGTGTTTGAGTTTATACTCAATTACGATATAGGATGTTGCAAAATCTTATTGTATTCCTGTATAAAATATAGGCAACATATTTTATTCTTAATACTTAGGTAGTACTTTTGGTTTACTATCTTTCTCGTAGTCGTGCTTCTTTATTTTCACACGAAAACAAATTTTTTATTTGAGACACATGACTTCTGCGAACGTAATTGTCTGTACTTGGTTCGTACAGCGCTACTGTCACGAGGGTGATGAACTTGTGAATCTTGTAGGGGCCACACCATCGGTATGATAGTTTGGAAGTGGTCCTATCAACGGCTTTACTCGTAGGGTGAGTTTTATACATGACTAAATCACCTACTTTGTACTTTATTTTCCTATTATTCTGCTCACGATATTTCCGCGATTTTTGTAAATTCGCTCTCAAGTTTGCGCGAGCTTCATTCCATATTTTTCTTATATTATTCCCATTTATTTCGCGGGGCAATAACTCATGAATTTTCCACTTTGTGGTTAACGGGTGGTTCGGTTTATACTTGTACAGTAAATCAAATGGTGTTGATTTATGTCCTTCATGATACGCCGAGTTGAAGGCAAATTGTATCCATGATAGATTTTGATCCCACGCTGTCTGATCTTTAGCGTGATAAGATATTAAGGCTGATTTTAGGTTTCGCAAGTATCTCTCAGCTAGGTTTCCTTGCGGTCGGTACTCTGTGACTGTAATATGATTTATTCCTAATTTAAAACACATGTCATTAAATTCTTTCGATTTAAACTGAGGTCCATTGTCAGATACTAGGTGTACTGGTGTACCGTAATCTTTAAATAGTCTCTCTTGTAGAATCTTTATTGTCGTAGATGCTAAGGCCCGTCTCATAGGGTACATCCACACGAATTTAGTGAAGGAGTCCACGCAAATTAACAACATAGTATTTCCTGACTTAGAACGGGGATAAGGTCCAGAAAAGTCTATGTATATCTTTGAAAAGGGTGTTGTGGGGATTTCTGAGATTAATTTTCCGACTTGACTGATTCTTGCTGGCTTGCTCAGGGCACAGATTTCGCATTGTTTCACGAACTTAGTTATTTCACTGTTCATGTTTTCCCAATGATATTCCTTGCGAATACGATGTATTGTTTTCCTAATTCCCATATGAGCTCCAATGGTCGATGAGTGGTAGTATTCCATTAGCATGGGTTTAATTATTTCCGGGGCGATTATTCTCAGTGATTTTCCGTTAGCTTTTTTAAAACAAAGTACTCGTTTACTCAAGGTATATTTGTCAGAATAATTTCCTTTATCTATTTGTTCTATTATTTTATACAATTTAGGATCTTGTTGTTGGTGATGTGCTATATCTTTAAATGCAAGGGGGGATTCTGTTATTAGCGTATTGACAGTAGTGGTTTCAATATTGTCTTCGCCAGGTCTGGTATTGGGTAGTTGGAACATGCGGGATAGTGTATCGGCGACTACATTCTGGGTACCACGAATATGTTGTACTTTGAACTTGTAGCAATTTAATCTTAACACCCATCTTCCGATACGACCTAACTGTTTTGGATGGTTCAATAACCACGACAAAGCTTGGTTGTCGGTTTCTAGTAGAAATTCCTTGTGTTCCAAAAATGGTTTGAATTTTTCGAAGGCGAATACTACAGCTAAACATTCAAGTTCAGAGGCTGAGAACTTCCTTTCTTGCTCCGTCAAAGTCCGTGATGCATAGCTGATCGGGAGTCTTGTACAATTGATTTCTTGGTATATTACGGCTCCTAATGCTACACTAGAACTGTCGGTCTGTACGACAAATGGTTTACTGAAATCTGCTAACTGCAATACCGGTGGTGATATTATGCTTTCTTTGAGTGTTTCAAAAGCGGCTTGATGTCGAGTAGTCCACTCGAATTTCGCTCCTTTCTTCCTTAATGCATTTAATGGGGCTGCTATATCCGCTAGGTGGGGTATGTACTTGTGAAAATAATTGATCATACCTAAGAATCGAGCTATACCTTTGGTGTCTCTAGGTAGTAAAAATTCTCGGATTGCGCGCGTGCGTTCTGGGTCGATGCTAACCTTACCTTCAGCCGATACTATATGACCGAAGAAAGAGAATTGTTTTACTGCGAAATTAACTTTACTGGGATTTACCGTTAGTCCAGCATTCTTTAACCTTGATAATACTTCACGCAAGTGATCAATATGCTGATCCATCGATTCACTATATACTACTATGTCGTCAAGATAGTGATATACGAATTTAAATTTAACATCATGGAATATTTTTCTAACAGTCTGCTACATACTGAACTTCCTTGTGATATTCCGAATGGTACTCTAGTAAATTGATATAGATTAAATGGGACAGCAAACGCAGTTAGATGTTTTGATTCCTCAGCTAGTGGGATTTGGTGGAAGGCCTGGTTGAGATCCATTATGGTGAAAATTTTCGCTTTGGTAAAATAGTGGAACGCGCTGTGAATGTCGGGCAGGGGAATCGATTCAAATTCTATATTCTTATTCAGCTGTCTATAATCCACGACTAGTCTATGTTTGTCAGTTCCTTTCGGTACTAGGAAGGCAGGTGATGAATATGGAGAAGTTGACGGTTCTATGACGTGTTGTTCTAGAAGTTTGTTGATTTGGTTTCTCATTATTTCCATCTTGGGCGGTGATAATTTGTATGGGTAAAGACGTATTACTTTGTTGTCACTTAGATTTATTTTGTATTCGATAAGATTGGTCAATCCTAACTTGGGTGTGAGTACAGTAGAAAATTCCCTTATTAACTTTTGAATTCTTTGTCGCTCATTTTCTTTTAAATGACTCAAACTAGATTCATGATGCTCTAACTGAATAGTTGATGTTTCGCAATTCTCGCTGTTATTTAGCTCGGAGTCGAACTGATATTTTCGAGTACGATCAAACGTAAAGAAATATTGTTTAGCGTATATGCCAAGGATTAAGCCAGTTTTGCTTATAAAGTCGGCGCCTAGTATTAAGTTTTGTCCTAATGCTTCAGCTACGAGTAGTGGAACATACCAAGTACAATTCTTTATTTTTAATTTGACAGTAATACTGCGTGTATATTTAGGTTTTGCTTATTCGCGGTGGCACACTTTATGTTCACGTTTTGGCTACGTCTAATAAGATTATGATTATCTAATACGCTGGCTAGCTGTTGACTGATTATACTACGTGTAGATCCTGAATCGATTAAACCAAGGATATTCGTTGCTCCAAGGTCTATCTGTATGTAGGGTAATTGGCATATACTTGTTTTGCATGTACCAATAGAGTTGCACTTGTCAATAAATCTTGTTATGTAAGGGTCTATACGTTTGTTAATATTTATTTTAACTTTAGGGTGATTAGTGTTTATACCTTTCCTTCTGATGCTGCGGAAGACGTAGGATTTTTGTTCTTCCCGCTTCACATGTTTTTTGACTAGTCGGTTTTCTGTTGGTACCGCTTTTGTTTACAATTCTTGCTAATGTGTCCGGACTTTCCACAGTTATAACATCTTTCCTCATTGGCATCGCTCGCATGCTGTCGGGGTTTTTGTAGAGAGTTTGATGTATTGGGGTAGCTTTGGGTTTTAGAAGTTCTTACGAATCGCTTATCACGGTAGGTTCGAGTATCAGTCCCAAGGGGTAGAGGTAGGAATGAATCACTGCGTTGAGTCTGGGACATAAAAACGCGTCTGTTTTGGTCTGAATACCAGACGTTGGATGAATGTATACAACACAGTTCTAGTTCTGTGAAGGTGGTTGGTCTCTTCATGAGTGCTAGGCGAGATCGCTCCTCGGGAGATAGTCCTACTAAGATAGTGTCTACTAGCTGTTGTTCACTCCAGTTAACTTGTAGTAATAAGGCCGATTCCCTTATTTCAGATATATAATGAGCTAATCTCTCGTATGCTCCTTGTACACGAAGTACTGAGTTCCGCTTTAATTCTTCGTAGATACCGGTGGGGATGAAGTGTCTTATCAGGGTGGTATGTAGTTCTTCTACAGGGTGATTATACCTTAATGATTCTAACACACGATCTTTTAAAGGATATCTACATTTAGGTAGAATTACTTGTAAAATTTGGTCATCTCTTAGTTGTCGCAGATCCTTTATTTGTAATAGGTGCTTGATAAAATTTAGGAGTTTCGTAATATTCAGCCCATCAGTGGTTGGTATCTCAGATAAAATACGTTCTACGGGGTGAGTTATTTTTCCATAAAGCTCGGTAGTTAGATTTAATGGAGTCGTCATTCTAGGTTTTTCCGCAGATTGATTCGTCTGTAAGTGAGGAGGTAAATCGTAGGTACGGGTCATATTCTCTTGTTCATTTGGAAGTAACGTGACGTTTACGGGTAGGATATTTACTTGTCTATCGGTTAACCATTCCTTAACGGGATCTATATTAGATTCCTGCAGAAACTGAAATTTTACAGCACCGGTTTGCTGTTCTTGAGTAGGAGATAGGGTGGAGGAAATATTTAGCTTCGTCATTGCTTCTTCGATCTCTTCTAATCTAAACGATTCGGTGGAGGAAATATTTAGCTTCGTCATTGCTTCTTCGATCTCTTCTAATCTAAACGATTCGGACCTTCTACGTAATTCGCGCATTATCTCGGGCAATTGTTGTAATGCTTCTTCCGCGAATTTTTGCGCGTCCGGTGGAGTAACTTTGTCACCGGGCCAATTCAACAAATTGGTGATGCGGCGGGTCAGATGTTCGATTCTTTGAGTGGTTCTTAAAATTACTGCGGGGGATTTTTCATCTCGCAGGGTTTGTGCGATTGAGGTAAGTTCCGTATATTTATGATAGCATGTTTCCTTTTCACTTTCGAAGTCTAACACACTTAAACGATTTAACAATGAGGGTTTCTCTGGTCTATTTTCGCGTAATGTTTTGCGCAGCTCCGCGACCGTTACGTTTGCGTATGGGAGACCGCTTAACAAAGCTTAGTTCGTCCTTCAACAACAAGTCGGGGTTAAATTGAGCCATTGTAGTGATAATAATGACTTTTAAATAATCTAAGTATTACGTACGACAAATCTTATATCATCTATTTTAAACACTTATAAAATTTGAATTCATTTAAACACACACACACACATATATATATATATATAGATAGTAAGAATCTTATACTAATTAATCAAATTAAAATTATCTCAAATCAATTCAACTTTATGTACTTCTAGCAATTATCAGTCGAGACAAAGTGATAATATCATTTTATAGTGGAAAGAAATTTCACACGAAGAGTTCATTGTGTTTACAATAGCACAATGGATCAGCTGTTTGGGGAGTCTTATTGTTTGCGTTGGGGTGTGTTGTTAACAAAGGAGGGTGAATTCGGACCATCTGAAACACGATTATTTCCTGTTCAGGACAGTCTATTTTGTCCACTAGGGAATGCCATTCAAACAACTTACTTGTTTACGGGGGAGAGCGTACATTCCTCGACACGTATCTAACATGAAATAGCCTGTAAATACCGACAGGTTTAAAATGGAATATTTTTACCAGCAGGGACTTGTTTATTACGGCAGTACCCTATACTAATATTATTATTTTATAATTAAAACTCTATTTATTTATTTGTTCACAAATTCTGAGTGAATAAATTTATGTATTCTAGAAAGTTACTGTTAATTAATTATCAGAGTGGCGCATTTTATATGCGTCACGACGTACACAATTATTATTTTTACACAAAAGCAGAGTGGCGCATTTTATAACGTCTCTCCTGTTAAGACATTATAACATAGGGAACCAGTTTAATTGTTTGCTGTTAATTAAACTAGCTGCCGTAGTTAGTAAAAATTACTTACCAACAAATTATGACAATGTATATATCAGGAATTTGTCCAAGGTTACATAAATTTATTCACTCTCTGGATATTAGGGAAAACATCTCTTTATTATTGTATTTTAACTACGGATATCAACATAATAGCTTTAATGGTCATCTTCTGTTTTTTACTTTACTTTTAAAAGAAAATTCTTATAGATTCTGCATTAACTACTCTTTAAATTGTTACTCTTAGTATCTCAAAATCATACAGCTGTGTATTACTTTGATTACCACAGATCCGGGTTCTAACTTTGTAATATTCTAACATACTTTAACATCATCCAAACTATTTGAAGAATAGTCTGATGTAATTTCAGATTAACTTTACCTTTAAACATCATCAGGTTATTACTATAGCAATACAGAAATTACAAACATTAATATGCTAATATTTATGTGATCTAAAAAGTCTTTACAAGAAACTTTACTGTTCGTTTGTTGCGGTTGTTAAAAACAATGTATGCACAGAAGTTATGGTTTAGTGTCACCTGAATATAACGTGAGTCTGCGGCTGGTGGTCGAGATGATCCTCTTCAGTAGGTCTTCCTGGGTGTAGTTCGTTGTCCGTCTGGATCCTCCATTTAGTTGGTTGTTTTTGTATTGTTGTCTAGGTCATGGCGCTGGAATTCTGCTACTTGGAGTTCGTACAGTTGTTGTAGTAACTTCTCTCCTGGCGTTGGTGTTCACTTTTCACATTTGATTCCTTTTTATTTTAACAGCACTGACGTTACCTTTTACATGGTAAGGAACATATCTTACCACTTACTTTTTTATATAAAGAGATGTGTCGGCTAAGTTTTTTATTTATTAAGAATATTTTCTCAACGTCTGAACTACATTACTAGTTTTAAAGTTTAGTTTACGCTACATTGGATTAATTAAATGAGAAGCACTAATTTTACATCGTTTTTTAGCGACATAAACGTAAGTTTAACTTCACGACACATTTTCGAGCTGCTTACATGTCAGATATTCTCCGGCGACTGGCGTTAGTTTAGCGGCAGGGAGTATGGAAGCTGGCGCGGTTTACGCGCTGAGAGAAAAGTAGTTCGTTCCATTATTATTATTAATTGTTCATTAATTAACTACAATAAATTATCCTACCTTTTCTTAGTTAGGAGTTAGATATTTCCTTTATTATTATTACGTCTTTTATTTAAATAAAATGATTATTAGTTTTCGCTTAATAACATTGTACTTTGCATGTTCGTACTAGACTTTTTACACGTTGATACAGGTATCTAGGTACAGAGGGGGGGGGTGGATTATACTCTCACTTGTTATAAGAACAAAAATTTAATTTGTGCTATTTAAATAATCTTTAAATCGTCACACAATGTATTGCACATGTGTGGGAATACTATTCTAGACTAGCTAAAAGTACTTGTATTGTTTAAATAAGTAATGTCAAAAAAAAGGAAGAAAGCGTTTGAAGGGTGATTGGGGTAAACGAGAGTTTCGTTGAAAGCATATTGTTCTTTTAGAGGGTGTTGCTGGCGACTAAAAACTCCACGTCAAGTACAAAACGCAATTCGATTTGGTACAGATTCTGTGATGTGACAATAGAGTTGAAAGAGACAATGCTTCACCACAGGGAAACCAATTAACACACTTGTACAATGCGAGGAGCGAAGATACGTGACAGCCCTTGTTCTAGAATATTTATTACAGTTAGTATTGTAGTGTGAGTAGTAAGATCATAAATGTCAGGCAGTTTGACAAAGGGCTTGAGAGGTAGGCTTGAACACGTGCCAACGGAAAATTTAGTACTTTACCGTGGGTGCTGGATGGAAGGAAGAAGGCGATTGGCGAAATGGACCAGTTCGATGAGGAGGAGTACGTTTGGCCCAATGACAGGGTGTGTTATAAAATGTGGGAGTTATATTCAAAGGAAATAGAGAGTTAGATGAAAAATTTAGGAAGATTGAGGGTTGTACATACCAATCGAAGCTAAGTTTTGCCTAAAAAGGGGATTTTGGCGGTAGATGTTGGAGTTTTTGGTGGTGGAAGGTACAGAGACTATATATTGGGAGACTTAGAGTTTCACGCTCTCAGTATCGCAGTATCTCATAATATCTGTATCTCAGTATCTCATGATATCAGTATCTCAGTATCGCAGTATCTCATAATATCTGTATCTCAGTATGTTATAATATCAGTATCTCAGTATTGCAGTATCGCAGTATCTCATAATATCTGTATCTCAGTATCGCAGTATCTCATAATATCTGTATCGCAGTATCTCATAATATCTGTATCTCAGTATCGCAATATCTCATAATATCAGTATCTCAGTATCGCAGTATCTCATAATATCAGTATATCAGTATCGCAATAAGCTCAGTAACTCAGTATATCACGCAGTATTTTGTCAGTTTACTCAATCTTCATGCTGTATCATTAACTCAAAGCGTTACTATGATACAAAGTATTGGAATCAGGTGTTATGTATCAAGATGGTCTTATTAATTTGTGACAACAGTGATACAGTGAATATGGTGGCGTGAAACCAAAAAGTTATCGCCTTCACGAGATAAGATCAAGTGCTGGTGCAGAAGTGATAATTATAGTGAGTGTCAATTAGTGCTACAGTCATGGGAGGAGGAATTCTATACGAGGTCACCAAACAAGTAATGTAACTGTACATGATTTATATTTCTAGAAAGCTCATTCGGCCACACTATTCAAAGAACCACACGCTAATATGAAAACTAAAATTTTATTAAAATATTTGAGGTAATTAATTACCTAGAGCATTCATAAAGATATCTAAGTCTTACACGACAATTTGTTTTAGAAAACTTAAACAAACGCATTCTCTTTTCTTTCGGAATAATAAAAAGTGTGTTATATATGTTAAGATGTTATATATTAAGATTTGTTTTATTGATGTATGCCTTTTGTAGTAAGAGTAATTATATAACTGTGTATGTTAAAGTGTTAAAATCATGAAAGAGAGAATCGTACATATTAAATGAGCATTTAAATAAACTAGAGTTTAATTAATTTCATTAATTAATTTCCAGACGCAAATATAATTACAGATATAACTCAAATATAATGTCATAATTATGGTGTTGAGAAGTTAAATTAGTAATTGTCTTTGACACACCAACTTGAGGGCCGATAAAACATAGATATTTATATACAAATTTTTCATAATTTTATAACCATTAATTAACAGATGTCCCTGAGGTATTCTTTAGTGTATCGTACAAAACTCGCCCAGTAGCACGTAGAGTGCTATAGTAAGAAATATTATATTTTACATATATGTGAATTAAAAGGAGGGAAGCTAAACAAATAAAAATTGTGTAGCCTCTATTTGGTCTTAAGTTAAAAAACATAATAGTCTTTAAGAGAATGTTCTTTCTTCTCTCTTGGAATGATGCCAAACTGAGTAAAAAGGAAAAAAATAGTTCATTTAAACTAATAAATGATAGCCTCAAATTTGGCGCTTATTGTTAGTTTAAAAATAAAAGATAAACTGAAAGTCTTTAGTTCAAAAATTAAAGTCTTTGCGGAATTTATAATTCTCACTACTCACTCATAAAGAAAGTGTTCCTACGAACAGTCGATTGTTTTATGAAAATGTTCACCACAGTTTCGAGGTTCAATTTATTTTTCGCTTCTTGCTTATGGACATGCATGATTGCGTTGTCGTTCAATTTTCCTTGAGTCATGGTGTTGCGCAGGTAAGTTTTTAATCTTCTCAGGGCGGAGAAAGAACATTCTGCTGTACATTTAAAAACGGGTATAGTTAAAGCGATCTTTATCAACTTAACCACATCTGGAATCAATTCGTCGACGTGTTTATGTGAGGAAAAGAAACGCACTAAGTCTTCTGTACTTTCAACGACAAAATTTTTAGATTCACACACATCTAACATCATATTTCTGTGCAAAATTAATCTTTCAGGGTCAAAGTCATCTTTATAAAATTCTACTACAGAACTGCAATCTTTAGTTGGAAGGAAGAAATGTTTCAATTTTTTGAAGTGAGTCATAGCAGCTTTAGAAAATCGATCATCGAAACATATGATCACAATATCTAAAACCTCGAAATAAATTTTCCGGTAATAATCACGGGGGTGGCAAAAGCAAAGGGTTGAGCCCCGTCATCAAGTCTTCGAGGAATTTTTCGAACTTTTGGAAGTTTTGGCTCTTCGACATCAAATTGTTTGGTCAATCCCAAGCAAGAGCTCCAAATTGCATCGAAACGTTCATCAGTTCGAGATAACTTCAAAATCTCTCGGGCACTATGAATATTATCCATGGCTTTTTGCAGCTGTAAGAAAGAATTTTGCAGAAAGGCATTCAAAATTTCAACTGGCTCTAAAATTTGCGTAGAAAGTGTAGTGACAAATATAAAGTCAAAAGAGCACAGAAGTTTTAAGTAACCTTTAGCTTTAGCACCGGCATCAGATTTCTTGAGCTCGATTTCCTCAATGAACAATATTAACTCTTCGTAATTCTGCAAAATCGTTTTCAACGAACTTATTCTGCAACACCACCTGGTAGAGCAAAAAGGCCGAAGAGCTACAGGGTGAATGGACCTACCATCTTGGGCAGCTTGCAAAGACTCAAATATTGCTAGTCGGTTGGGGGACCCGCGCACAAAATTGATCATTTCTTTGACATTTGCAAGATAGTCTCTCACCACGGTCTCATTCTGCATTGCCTCTTGGGTCACAAGGTTCAAAGAATGTGCCAAACAGTGAACATGCATAACTCGCGGCTCAATTTCTCTATTTTTGCTTGCAACCCTGAAAAAGCGCCTGTCATATTTGCAGCTCCGTCAGTAGCAATACCTCTGCATGACTTGATATCCAGAGAAAAACGAGTGAGAACATCCATTAAAATTTTCATCAAGACTTCAGCTGTAGTAGATTCAGTTTTATAGAAACCAAAAAATAATTCATTAATTTGAAAATCCTCACCACTGACAAATCGAAAAGAAATTGAAACTTGCTCGTGTTGATATGCGTCTCTAGTTTCATCCATAATTATCGAATTGTATTGGGAGTCTTTCAGAAACTTGATCAAATTTTGTAAGACTTCGTTAGCCATAATAGAACCTAGTTCATTTGTTATATCGTGTGAAAGCCATCTGTACTTTGTACGTTCAAGCCAAGAGGACAAATCGGAGTTATCTTCAGCAATTAACTCTAACAATGCATGATAATTAGAATTTTCATCTGTGTGACGTCGTAGCCATATCACTTTTTTTATTGACGAGCAAACAATGAATTTATCCATTATAATAAAACGAATAGAGCAAACAAAGAATTAAACTAACTTACACTTTTCCGTATATTTAAAAGTGTATATGTGATATGTGAGGAGCGGTAGTTTCTGGAGGGGAGGAGTCGCGAGACTGTGCTTGCATGGGCCGACTCGAGAGGGCGCCGTCAAAATTGGCATAATCCTTTTTAACCCTTTGAAGATTATGGAAAAATACGAAAAAGGAGTAAGGCCGTACCGGTCATACGTAATATGTAACGTCATATGTAATGTTTCGAAACAGCTGTTGTTTTTTTTTAATATATTTGCTCTGCTATCTCATTCACCTGTTTATGATGACGGACAAGTGTTGTGGCGAGGATGGTCAGAGCCTGGAATGGCTTTGTGGGCGGAGCGACCTGCCACAGATATCTTATCGCGGGAAACGCAAGTCCCGCGTAAACGGAAGTACCCTGGTAAAGTCTCTGCCCAAACCAAACTTTATATCCACACTCTCTGCTCTATGAAAAAATCGGGCCCTATGATAAAATCATTTAAGAAATACGACGAAAGATTAGAATTTTTCCCCCTTTTCTTCTTTCTTTCTTTTTCTTTTCTTATTTTCTTTTTTATTTTTCTTCTACCTTTTATGTGTGGGTGCTGAGCACCCCCACAAAAATTCTGGGGGGTGCTCGAGCACCGGAGCACCCCCGGAGTCGGCGCCCCTGTATCATTGCGAAAGCCAAATTCAGGTGGATCGTAGTTATTTAAATTGAAAAAGTAGATCCGTGGGGGGATGGTAATGGGAATGGAAAATTCGGAGCACAACGGTATTTTTCGTGATTTACGCTACGTATATTATAATTCTTCTGTTATTTCTTTCATGTCATGTAACAGAGTATAGTTCCGTTGGGGTCCTGGTGTATCAAGGGTACTCGCCAGTTAACACCAGGTTTGAGCTGAAGCTCATGTAAGAAGCTGCTCTAGTTTCTTTGTTTTCTAAATCACTTAAATGTAATATCATCCTAGATAAAAAAATAATACGGTGAATCTTCCATCAACAAGAACTTAATATAAAAATAATTTCTCGTGAGAACCTACACGTCAGCAGCTTGACGTTTAGTCCCTTCTTACCTTTGCCACTGAGAAAATAGAAGCTGTCCTATTCAGAATTAGTTCTAAAATGTGACTAACGGTACCATTTTTTGTCATTAAAATTGTTTTTAATCTTCGAGTAACCCTTTGTGATAAGACTGTCTAGATCAAAATTGATAATTTGATTACTTCTTCAGTGCTCATTTTTAATTTACCTTAGAATCAGATCTTTTCTTACATTTGATCGAGGAAGGAGTAAGCATTTCGTTATGCACGATATTCTGCAAAATTATGCAGCATATCATGAGCTAAATGTGTCCTTGTACTGATAACTACATAACTAACAAAGATTCGAAAATCTATGCTTACAAAATGTTCTCTGAGTTTCTCTGAGAACGAGAAAGAATTGCTTCTTGCACAGTCGAGTTACAGCCATTGTCATTTTCCATTAGATCCAAAGCTTCATATGTTTCCCTCCTTTACATGGTTATAGGCCTATAGTCATGTCCATTTCTAATCCTCAGCTCCACAATATGTATTCACCCTCTAACACAATGCAGTAGTGTTCTACTCAAAATGCTCATTCACCGTCTACATGCGTCCAATGGGTATTTCACATCAGACCAATTTCCTATAAATATGCTCTGTCTTCTATTTTTTTGAACTATAGACATATAACTATTCCTATTCCGAACTATTCCATGTGTAAGTAGTTACACCGAGCGCCACAAAGCTCTACACTTCTAATGTACTCATTGAATACTTTTAGGAAATCTGTCGAGTTGAACATTACTCGACTGATATCAATCTGTACCTTCTATGTTGGTTATCTTGGTAACTGTAGTCAACGTTCATCCCATTAAAATCTCTTATGAAGCAATTTCCATTCTTCGTACTGAGAAGCAGGACTGTTTGGACAACGGGAATCCTTGTAACATAGTATCATAGAATCATAATAATTTCTTACTTATGTTTGTAAAGGAAATTTAAGAACATCTCATTAATTTCGGGGATTCATTTCAAGAAATTTCGAGCACAATTTTATCAAAGTAATGTACACACATGAAGCGATTTTGAAAGCAATAAACACATAAGACTTGCCAGAAGGGTTTCGTTAGGCTTTCTTTCATTTTCTTAACTTCTAATATGAAAACTAAAACCGTCTTGGTCACTCCCCAGACACTATAAACAGTCTGTAGAGTTTTATTACAGGATTAGCTCCACGGTAATGAACATGTGAATATGATGTACGCGTACAAAATGTGGTCAGCAGTAAATGCACCTTGCGTGTATACATGAATACACTGATGGCAGTGTACAGTAACGGTATGTCCAGAGTCATTGTGTTTCTGCGATCGGATCCCGTAAATGTAGGCCTACTAGTAAGCTCCGCAGAACTCGCTCACTATTTTACAAGAAATTCTTTTTTATCAAATAAACTCAAATTAATAAATTTCACATTTTAAAGCTGTGAGCTATGTATATTGTTTTTTAGTTAAATTTATTACCATAATGCCTAAGAAAGGTTATCAATCATTTTACCCTAGCTTTTAAATTTATATATTTTTCTAGACATATGTATAGTTCTGTATGGAGTAGTTATCACACACACACACACACACACACACACACACATTTGTGTTTGCATGTCCAAAATATGCAAGGGATGCTGCCAGATTTTAATTCGTCAAATTGAAGATAACGATTTCGTATTTTGAGTAAAATTACTTAAATTTGGTACCCCCCCCCATAGACTTAAATTTTTTTTCATTTTGACTTCCATTTGTTACTTTCGGGTCCGTCATAAACACTACATTCCCAGTTGAGTTAAAATTCTATTTTACAATTGTTTCAGACTTTTTTGGGCCCTAGTGTTCTAGAATTTTGAAATTTCCAAAACACAGTACTATATTCAGATTTTCTTTAAAATTCAGTTTAATTTGATCCCCTGCACATGTTTTTGCAATTTTTCCAAACATTTTGTTCACCTGGTATCCCAAAAGTTCGAAATTTCCAAACCTGAACGACTTATTTACACAGCAGTAAAATTTTATTTAATGTGATATCCAACACATTTTGTGATTTTTTTTTGAAAATCGTGGTAACGTTTTGGGCTCTGGTATCCCAAAATTTTTTTGAGTTTCAGAAACTGAAGATTATATTCAGACTGTGGTTAAAATTCTCTTTAACTTATCCCACTGGAGTTTGGTGTTGTTTTCAAAATTTTACCCCACACTCTTTTGCCCCCGTCCTCTATAGGTGGACCAACTTTAAAAACAATAGACTTCTGTAGAAGCACGTATAGCCTAGTTTTACGAAAATCGGTTGATACATTCACCCAAAATCATCAATAACAATTCTATTATCTTATCTATTATACTTACATTTTCTCAGAGTTATCTTCTAGCGTTCAATACTGACCGATTTTTTCCTATCTATTAAGGTTAATAGTTATTTTGGTTGTGGGAATCGTTAGAATACGATACATACAGGGTCCGCCAGTGAAGCGGGAAAATTAAAAGTACCCAATTTTTTCATGAAACATTTATTATCAGAATTTTTTTTTTACAGATTTGAGTTGAGTAAAGTATGCCATTATTTTACTTTTTAAAAATAACGCCGCTCAAGTGAGAGCCATTTCTGTGTAAACATTCTTCTAATCTTGACCGAAAATTTTCCATCACTCGACGAAGCAGGTCAGGTTGAATCCGTGCAATTTCTTGTCTGATATTCGTTTTTAATTCCGGTATGGTGTGCGGTCTATCAATGTACACCCTGCTCTTCAGAAATCCCCAAAGAAAAAAGTCGCATGCGGACAAATCTGGGGATCTTGCAGACCACGAGATATCGCCATATCTGGATATGAGACCGTCCGGGAAGAGTTCTCTTAAAGCAGCCATGGACACACGAGCAGTATGACTTGTGGCCCCATCCTGCTGGAAAAAATTAATTTCCGGAAACCTAGGGAGCTGTTGCATCAAAAATGTTCTGACCATGTGTGTGTAACGGTCTGCATTGACAGTTGTGGTGTTTCCTCTATCGTCTTGGAAAAAATATGGCCCAATAATGCCAGATGGTGAAACTGCACACCACACCGTAACTTTCGGACTTGTAGTGGCTTTTCATGCAACTCACCTGGGTTTTCATCATTCCAATATCGACTATTTTGTTTGTTTACATATCCATTCAAATGAAAATGTGCTTCATCTGACATAAACATGCGGTGAATAAAGTTTTCATCATCATTTACACGTCGCAATATTTCTTCGCTGAAAATCGTGCGAGCCAGCATATCGCCATCTTTCAACTCCTGGATTACTTGAATTTTGTAAGGATGAAAAGATAAGTCTTTATGCAAAATTCGTCGTAACGATGTGTCACTAATGTTTAGTGCGGATGCATGTTTCATTGCAGAACGTTGTGGACTACGCGTCAATGCTACTCGAACTCTTTCAATGTTTTCCCCTGTTCTTACAGACCTTGTTGCTCCTCTATGCTTTAAGTTTAATGTGGAACCAGTTTCTTCAAACTTTTTCACCCATGACATAATTGCATGAGCGGACGGCACTCTTCTATGTCGTGGAATATTGAAATGATTACGAAACAATCGTTGTACAGAAGTCACACAGTCACCATTCTTATAAAACGATTTTACGCAGAAAGCATGCTGTGCACCGGACCACTGCTCCATGTTTAACAAATGGCATTAAATGTAAAACAACAATCAAAAACCTCCACGCCCTCTCGTGAGCAGAAAATAAACTATTGAACTTTCAAAATTTCCCGCTTCACTGGCGGACCCTGTATAAAGAGATTACAAGATACGCGTAGTTATAAAATTTGTATAAATACATTGTTCGGCCAATATAAATATCTTATTTTTATGCTGATTGCAAAGTTTTGATTAGTGATGAGTGATAGTCATAAAAATATTCAGTGTACTGTATATATTTAAATCAGTGATATTTTACAGAGGATTTGAGAGTGATCAGATGTGACTTAGACGGGATGGTTGTACATAGCAAAGAAGGCATTATATGAATTTATATACTGTGACTTTGTTCGAAGCGATACAACATTTTAAAAATGTACGAATAGGCCTATATGTAATAATGTTGTAATGAAAATTTACGATGGTTTGTTATAAAACTAATATTAAAACCTGATGATGGAAAATACAATTACAAGCATGGGACTTTTTCTGCTAACCCTAAAGTATATTATTCACTTTCATTTCACATTTAGCTAATGCTGCGTTCGTGCTTATTGTATTCGTGTTCGTAATCAAGTTTACATTAAAATAGACTAAATAATTTACATTAGACACGTCCTGTTATATTTTCAGGTCCAGAAATAATGTTATATAAGTGAATAGCGCGCGGATAAGTAGTATTAATTCTCAACACGATCTATAAAAAACACGATATTTTATACACGTATAGAGACACAAAATGACAAAACGTAGATGCGTAGTTGACAAAGTATTAAAACAAAAATCTTGGGATGGAATTGCTTCTAATGACGCTAAGTGAAACAGAAGCACCCACTGCAAATATGTTAAAAGGTAAGTTGGGAATGCCTTTGGAAGTAGAACGAGGAATGAAATTTTTAAAGTTTCACTTACTTTTTTTACATATACGGAATAGAAATCTACAATATGTACGTTTAAAGGTAATCAGAAAGATAAGATGAAATCAGTTTCCAGAAAAAATAAAGAGTTACTACTCAATTGAAGGATGGAAAAGATAAGTATGGCCTATTATTAACAAAGGATAATATATCAGATTAGAGGAGCATACAGAATCTGTAAAGTTTATATTTAACTTTTCGTGGTGGCATATTAGAATTTGATGAAAATAATGTTCCCTTTGCTAAGAATAGTACGCCTTATATTTGAAACAAAATGGTACTCCTGCTATTAACGAACATGTTATTCTCTGTTAACTGACTGTCCTAATAACGAAGTAGATAAATTTATTGAAGGAATATTTGGTTCTGGATTAGATTCAAAGACATTATCATACTTCCATAATTATTTAACTCAAACAGCAGCTAACAAAAAATTGGAATGAAACCGTTAAGTTTTGATGATTTAGAAAGTGTGTACTGTTTTACAACTTCATTTTCCAAGAAATGTATCTGTAAAAATTTGCCCTGTTGCTTCATAAAAATCGACGAACAGACCAGACATTATGGCATATCGGACCTTGAACTGTAAAGCATGACATCTAAATTTGTCGATTTATTTCAACAATTATTACTTGTAACCACGAGTAATATTTTCTAACACAACTAAGAAGCTCGAGGTTCCTTGTTGTCATAAAACAAAAGAGATTTTATTTATCCTGAGAGCCTCTACATGGGAAAAAGAGTATTATAACATGAAATTTGTGCACGGTATCAACTCCGTTAAGTTCTGAATATTAGTGTACTACGATATAACTGTGTAGGCCTGTTTCTAAGCTATAATATGAATCCCGTGTAGATCGGTCACACATTTTCTTCAGACGATAGACTTCAGCTGAGCCGCCGACTAGCTATGAGGACAGAAAAGATACCGGTCTGTAAACGTCAAACTACGTGCAGACGACAACCTGTTGCTTGATACAATGTATACTCTATTCTTACTCTTATTACTAAACTACAGTATATAAGTATCCGTGTTTTACGCAAAATTTGCTGAATTTTTTAAATTCACTCCAGGTATTTCTAAAACCATCTGTCGTTGAGCTAACACAAGCAGGCGTGTCTCTGTAGCATTATCTGCTGCTGAACACACAGTCTGACATTTCGGTACCAGTATTTTTTCTGACTTTAGATGCTCAGCTTGATAGCGTCTAGTAACTACGAGTCGAAGTTTCAGTCATCAGATAAAGTTTGTGAAAACAAGCTAGGTTTTTATATTAGATCTTATAAATACACTGTTAATATAGTAGTACACTAATATTGGAAAACACCGGAGATTTCAGCTTGTTAACAGTGTACAGAAATTCGACATCAGAATATTCTGCATTGTTACTAGAAGTAAATATATTTGTGTAATAATATTAAAAATACACAATGCTGAAGAAAAATACAGAATGCTGATCTGAAGATATTGTACAGAAATTCGAAACTTTGCTATAAGACACTCAATAACTCCGGAGCAGTTTGAGTTTTTCGAAGTAAATAGACCTAGGGCTAATATTGTCCTGCGTTGATTTGTCACTCCACGTGTCTACTGCATGTGACACGAGCGTTACATTTTAACAGTCAATAAAATTTAACACTGAATAGACTTAAGTCATATTCTAGTGTGTCAACTAAAATGTTAAGTGTGTGTGTGTGTGTGTGTGTGTGTGTGTGTGTGTGTGTGTGTGTGTGTGTGTGTGTGTGTGTGTGTGTGTGTGTGTGTGTGTGTGTGTGTGTGTGTGTGTGTGTGTGTGTGTGTGTGTGTGTGTGTGTGTGTGTGTAAAAAATGTCGAGTTAATTGGAATAGTACTTTTTGAGTACTTGACCAAGCACATTTTCATGTTGGTGGACAAGTGTTAAAGAAGTACACTGGCACACGCACCAACGTTATGTGTATCATAATTATGATCCTAAAATTATGCAGTGAACGTTAAACAGCGAATTTGATTAAATTTTATAAGCTTTTGTTTTGGCATTTTTGTGATCTTGCACAGCGGTCTTTGTTTGTTTACATGAAATATAAAAATTGTGGCCCACAAAGAAAATACGAAAGCTTACTTGTTACAGCAGGAACAAATTAGTACCTTATAAATATTTTAGGAGATAAATTCTTTTAAAGATTAAAAAAG
Organism: Magicicada septendecula; assembly: GCA_034769895.1. NCBI lineage: Eukaryota > Metazoa > Arthropoda > Insecta > Hemiptera > Cicadidae > Magicicada > Magicicada septendecula. Next base: position 985,874,879 of record CM068367.1, on the reverse strand, counting down.
CAAGCGCGCGCGTAACACACACACACATTAGGAAAAGAAATAAAGCAACATCATCCACACCCACACCTAACTTTATCACAAAGAATGCCAGGTGCATTTCACCTTGTATATCACATGACGGACTCAGTGGAATGCGTAATATGTAAGTTGCGTCACTACTGGCAAACAACTAAATCGAATATTTATTGTATTGTTACTTTATAGTCCGTCCGGTAGTCACGCAAGATAAAAGGGAAATGCAATTTTTCCCTGTGGACAAATACAGCAGTGTAAAAATTAACTATTCAATTTTATAGCAAAAAAAGGTCCCTAGACTTTTATCGTGACTGTACATTCATCCTTCACTATATTTCATATAACACGATGTTAGATTCTTGCTATTCTTGCTTAATTCATTTAATACAATAGGCTAATGTACCTAATTAAGAGATTGGAGCAAGCTTATAAAGTTATGAGATAGGTATCTGAAGTTAAATTACTGTCTGACATTCTCAACCTCGTTCACGTATTATTTTGGCTGCCGAAGTGTTCAACATGCAATTTTACCTTTTAGTGCAGTTACAATTCCACGGCCGGTAGCAGGCCACATCTAGAAAGTCCTCATACATCGTAGTACCCGCGGCGGGAGGCGGGAGCTCTATAAGAAGTCGGAACGGGACTCCCTCGATCCGTAAAGAGTCCGTATGATTTCACTTGTTCCGTTCTTATGTCTGTAATACAATTCTACCACAGTGTTGATGCTGTATATCAAAGAAACGTACTTACTGAAGCTGCCTAATTAAACCGGAACAAAAAATCAGAATATTTGACTGAAGCTTGGATAACATACATATGGGAGGTAAACTTCCGTTGCTTAATAAAGTACCGAAAACTTTATTCTATTATGTATTAGATAATACTGGCCTACCAGTGCCAAATTGATACGTTTAATGAAATTAAGTAACTCCATGCGTAGTAAAAATGTGTAAACAATAGTTGACGTTAATTCTTTTCAGAAGCATTTAATGTAATACCTAACACACGTGTTATTTAAATTATTGAGATCACTACGTTATGACAAAGGTACTGAATTGAAACTAGATTTTACCCTTGGAACCGGTCCCCGAAAGATGTACCGAACCTTTAGTATCGTTTTTTTTTTTTTTTTTTTTTTTTTTTTTGAGAACTTATACGGCATTATAGTATTCGGCTCACTCCCGTACACTCGCGCTACTAGTGCAATAAATGTGTAGCGAAACGTATAACGGAATAGATGTAACGAAAAAGCAGTATTACCAGGTCAATCAAACCTCTTTTTCCCTACATAGCTATCTAAAATTTCCCTACTGCCACAAATATGCGTGCTTTAAGCAAAGCGTAATACTATAAAGAGTATTAACGCATTATCATCAACATATTCTAAATGTTTAAATCTTTTACAAGAATAACGTAAATATTGTAAATATTAAAAATAATTTTCTCTCGAAAATGGGCAACGTGTTTATTTTACAACAGAAAATGTACGAGAAAGAGCAGCAAGACCACCACCACCACCAACATTAACTGCATGTTTTCATTATGCCAAACTGATACATTTGCCAAAACATTGTTATATTCTGAAATACCAACATATTTTACTTTGAATGCATCAAAAAAAGAATTTCAACGACGCAAACAAGGAAAAACAGTTGAAGGTCAACAAGATTTATTTTCAACAGATGCTTTGGGAAGATTATATACTGTTCTCCAAATCATGCAGAATGTTATTATTTGCGTTTGTTATTGGTTAACGTTCGTGGACCAACGTCATTTCAAAATTTAAGAACAGTTGATGGTCGTTTGTGTGCAACATATCGAGAAGCATGTCAAAAATTGAATTTACTTGAAAACGATGCACATTGGGTTAGTTCACTTGCTGATGCGTCAATTTCTGCTCATCCAAATCAAATACGTACGTTATTTGCAATCATATTATCTACATGTTTACCATCAAATCCAAAGGAATTATGGGAAAAATATAAACATTTTATGACTGATGATATTCATCATCGACTACGTATAAGATGTTTAAACCGAGACATGCAATTCACACCGGAAATGTATAATGAAGCATTAATTTTGATTGAAGACAAATGTTTGGCAATCGTTAATAAAGCATTAGCACAACTGGGAATGACATCATCTAATCGGTTGGTAAATGACATATTTGATAGTGAATTACAACGCGAACAATGCTTCGACATCAATGAATTAATTGAACGTATTTGTACAATCAAATATTCAAAAATTACTTCAACAACAAAAACAAGTTTATGATACGATAATGCGAGCAATAAATGATCAAAGTGGTGGAATGTATTTCTTGGATGCACCAGGTGACACAGGCAAAACATTTCTCATTTCATTGATATTGGCAACCGTACGTTCACAAAATAATATTGCATTGGCAATCGCATCATCTGGAATTGCGGCAACTCTATTGGATGGTGGTCGAACAGCACATTCAGCACTTAAATTGCCATTGAATATGTAATACATTGAAACACCAACATGCAACATTTCAAAAACATCAGGAATGGGTAAAGTACTGCAACAATGCAAGTTAATTGTACGGGATGAATGCACAATGGCGCATAAAAAATCGTTGGAAGCATTGGATCGAACATTGCAAGATTTACATGGAAACGAACAGCCATTCGGTGGTGCGCTAATATTATCAGCAGGTGATTTTCGTCAGACATTACCTGTTATACCACGTTCAACATCCACCCCGTCTTTGCAATGGTACCAGATTGGCAGTCAAGAAGAAATTGTTAAAAAAATGTCATCGAAGCAACAATTTTAACTGGCAAATTCAAAGGAGAAGATGTGCTGCTACCACGCATACCAATGATTCCAACAGATATGCCATTCCAATTTAAACGATTGCAATTTCCAATTAAACTGGCTTTTGCAATAATAAACAAATCACAAGGTCAATCGTTGAAAGCATGTGGATTGAATTTGGAGAAACCATGTTTTTCTCATGGTTAATTATTTATTTGCATGTTCCCGTGTAGGAAAACCAAGCGATTTGTTTGTATATGCGCCAAATGGAATCACCAAAAACATCGAGCTATATCCAAGAGCATTGCAATGATCTTGAAGGTAAATAATTCATTAATTTCAATTTATTTAATTCAAATAAAATTAATATTGAATTGATATTGTACATTTTATTGTTTTCGTAAAATATCCAGATGGCGCTAAAGCTGAAGAAGAAGGAAAAAACAATATCAAAAACAAAACAGCAATGAAACAGAAAAGAAATGAATTATCACAAACAATTCAATTCATGTCATTTTAATTGAATAAATGAATTGATATCGAACTTCAATTGTATTTATTTAATTCATATATATACTCAAATTTAGCAATAGCGAAGCATTGCCAGGTCTGCTAGTTTACTATAAAAGAAAATGTAATCGCAAGCTGAGAAATCGAGGTGAATACTTTTGAAATCCTTTTCTTGTATATAGTTCATTATTAGCTTAATATATTTACACAACTTTCCAATTGTTTAATTCACAACAACAATTTAAAATTAGCGACACCTATTTTTTATTATAGTCTAATATTTATAGTATCGTCAATGAGAATGTTTCCATACATGTTTGAAATTCTTGGATATTAACTAAATATCACTATAGTATTGACGACTCGGAACACTAAGTTTTTTATAAGTAAAAACGTAAAGTTTTACCTTACAGCCTAAACCGGCTTTCACCTATAGAAGTGGCTTCATCAGAGGCTGTCGTAGGTAGCGCTGTTCGTCTTGTTGTTGGCGACGAGATAGTTTTTCGAAAGATCGAAGCTGTGTGTGTGTGGTGAGATGTGTTCGAATAATGCGTGCGATTTGAATTGTGTCTGTTCGTTTAGGATGTCGTTTTTGTGTGTTTGTATATTTCTAATTGTTCTAGAGTGTCTAGTTTTCGGCCTTTTGTGTGTACGTGTAGTATGTTCATGTTATTGTCGATGTTTTTATATGTGTGGTTTGCTTCAATGAGGTGGTTTGCGAAGGTAGATTCTGTAGTGGTGTGGAGTGCTTTTGTGTGTTCAATGTATCTCTGTTTGAAGCTACGTCCTGTCTGGCCTATGTAGAATTTATTGCAATTTGAACAATTTAGCTTATATATACCGGGTAGATCGAATTTGTTTTGTGCTTTGGGCATGCGTTTTGATAGTGTGTGTTCTGTTTTGTTAGTAGTTTTGTAAGCGATTCTGTATCCTGCTTTTTTGAATTTGTGGGCAATTTTTTCTGTTTGTTTGTTGATGTATGTTAGTGTTATGAATTTGTTGTTTTCTGTCTTTGTCTGTTGTTTGTTTTGTGTAGGAGTTTACTGACTATTGTTCTGTCATAACCGTCAGATTCTGCTAGATATTTTATCGTGTTTAGTTCGTCTTTGTAGTCTATTTCATCTAAGGGGATGTTGTTAAGTCTATGTATCGTGGTTCTAAAAGCAGCTAGTTTGTGTTGTATTGGGTGATTGGAGGTGTTGTGTATTAGTGTGTCAGTTGTAGTTGGTTTTCTGTATATACTGAATTTGTGCCTGTGTTCTAGTTTTGTGATGGAGAGGTCTAAGAAGTTTATGGTATTGTTATCTAAAAGACAATGTGAACAGTTACTAACGCACATAAACAAAATACATAAAAACATAACCTTCACTGCCGAATACGAACACAATATATAATATAATATTTTTCATTTAATACAGCAATAAAAAGGCAGGTAAGACACACACAAACAATTCACGTTATTTCTGGCCTCACTCATGTTTATTTTCTTACATTTGCACGCTTTTTAAATGGAAAGTGCCGAAACCCACACCAACATAACGCGTGCAAGCCGAAAAAATGGACATTAATTTGGTTACTGGCGAAGCTAGTAGTTAATGAATGGGTAGGCAAAAATCTTATCTTAAATTTTTTTTAAGGAATCACTAAAAGGACGGTGGTTCAAATCGGAGCTGAGGTAGAGTTTGCTGTAACCGAATGGTTTCACAAACAGCCGTAAGAATTTTACTACTAGGGAATCTACAGGTTAGCGCAACAGTGGAACTCGTGTCTTAATGTTATTGGAGACTTCTTTTAAAATCGTTGAATAAAAAATGCTTTACAGCTCTATACGTGTTTCTATTGAACAATCCTTGTATTAGTCATACACAATAATACAACTGATTGAACTTCAAATTTTTAAACTTGATTAGTTTCTATATATTGTAACGTACCGCTTAATGTGAGGTACTTGCGAAAGTGTTATTATATGCCTCACGCAGTATGCGTCACTTCTGAATTATACTAACTGATGTTTTCAAAAGTATAATTAAAGGATTTTGTTTATTTTGTTTTACTCAATCTAAAGAGAAATCGAGAGTGTGTGATTTGTGGTCAAGGAGGGAAGTTGTTCAGCCTTATACAGAAGAGAGAGTAAGTATCATTATTTCCACTCAGTTGAAACGATTTCTTCTGTTTGTTGTGCTGAAATTTTTTATAACTACCCACTACAATAAATTATAACACTTTATTATGCAATATTAATTTTCAATAATATTGCTTTATTTATTATTGACTTTTGTCTCCTGCCACCAAAATATAGGTATCACAATTAATCTTATCTGAAAAAAAAATCATCTCGACTTTACCGAGTAAACATAGAGTTGTCTCAGGAGCAAAACATATATGTTGTTATTTACCCAATATTACACTATAATAAAAAACATCAAGTATTACATAATTCTTAATAATTCCCCAGGGTTCAGGGTGAGTTCTTTGTGTTACGAGAGTGTCAGAAATGGATAATTACTACGCTTTACAAATACCGAAAAATTAATAAATAATTTTGTTTATTTTCCATGTAGTAAGTAGTTCCCGGAATTGCCGTAAGGGAGCAGCGTATATTTGTTTACTTTGAAAAAACATATGATCAAATGATTATTTTTTGTTCTATTTCACCGTTCAAAACGAGTTTTCTTCTGGAATTATTACGAAAAAATGTTTATATTACCTCGCTCCGTATGGTTCTTACTGGATTGCAGCTTTTCTGTGATGAGGTCCGTCTTGCGTTATTATTTCCTTTTCGTTTGAAGTATTTTCCAATGGTCAACGAGAACTAGGCTGAACCATGCTGGATCCTCAGAAGGTTTTCATCCACTGTTTATTAATGTATATAATCATTTAATTTGGATTAATCAGGTATAATTAGTTAGTGGTCACTCTGTTTGTTAATCTTGCGTTAATTTCAACTCCTCCAACGTTCCAAAAAAGGTTATTTTTTATAATTTTTGTCGCATCGTTTCTTCAACTCTCCGCTTTTGTTCAAAATTTTTTATATCTTATTTAACAATACTTGTTATTTTTCATCACTCTTAGTAACACATAGTATTTTTATTATGCAGGCAGTTTGTAATTATTATAAATTTATATTTTATTTATGGAAAAATAATTCCTTTCCATTCCGGTTTCTTTACTAATTTAATTTACATAATAAGTTTTGGTTAATTTTTTTTTATGACATTGTATATAAGTATTTTATCATTTTATTATCCTTAAATAAATTTATATATTATTTATTTAGTCTCGAATAGTATTCATACCCGGCACTACTTCCTGTTGCCATTTCCTTCATAGGATTATTTTAATTTTTATTATCTTTTGGTAATTAAATTTTTATGTCTTTTAAAACTGACCCTGGGTTATCCTATATTACAACACAAATATTTTAAAAAATATAACATTAACTTATGTATAACAAGTTGTGGTCCATACACTATAGATTACAATAAATAAATAAAATTACAAAAATCAATCAGTATTATTACATCCTACTTCCACAGTTTTATCCTTTCCAAAACATACCGCACAGTTTGGTAATACATTACTTTTACTGTTGTTTTTTCCTCTAAATGGTTACACTAGAACTCACTTTGCACTGTATACCACTCGAATTGTTTATAATATTGAGTGATATAATTAAATTTTGAGCGAGCTTTAGTTTACCCATTTCTGACTTTTATTATCATGAGTTACTTTATTGGGACCGGGTTATGTAACGTTACATAAAGCCCCCCCACTAGAACAAATTTATTTTAGTTCAACTTGTTGATAGAAATAAATTGTTGATTGGTTCAAGTCTCCTAATGGTCTTGACTTTGTTTTCATAATAGTGTTTCATTTCTGACTGATTATAAACTCTGGTAATTCAGACTTGTGGTAATTGCTGTTTTCTTACTTAACTCTCTCTCTCTTGGAGGCAAATTCATCAATTATTTCTCGGGGTTAGTGGTACTTCCACATTTTATTTGATAAGGACTGGTCACACTAATCATATTAAACTCGTTTTAACACTCATTTCTATTTACTTTTATATACTCGCTTTATCAATTAAGCTTCTGTCTGCTATCTTCCTTCTATTTTCTTCATTTATACTTCTGGAATCTAATATCACTCTTTTCAGCTATTTTATCATTATTATCCCTTAAATATTCAATTTCCCTAACACTTTTCCCTATCTTGTGCGGTGGTTCCAGTCGGGTGGCCACTCTGGGTCCATACACCGCTGTCCATCCTTACACCTTCTGAGACCAGGGGAACATCATCCCTGCTCATAAAAATTATTGCCGGAACATTTCTACGGTCAATACATAAAAATAAAAAAATTATAAGTAGTAGTCAATTAGCGACTAGTACCAAACACTTTTGGGATTCTTCATACTGTAGCTGTTTGTATTTATTTATATATTTCTTCTTCTCCTTGATTCCTTCTTCTTTTCCATTGACTAATAGCATATAACATCATTGATAGGCCTTATGTTAAAATTCTTTTGACTTTACTTCTTGTGACATATTTCTCCGTATCATTTCTTCTTATATAATCTTCAATTCCGAGAAATTCTAATCATTTTGTATTAATTATCATCCTCCTTCAGTTTCATTGGAGTCATTAAATTATTTTTATTCTTCTTATCTGAGCACATTACCATTCAACATATAATTCTTTTTCTGTTTGTTACCATTAAAAATATTACTTTTTCCTATTATTTCAGTTTAAATCAGTTATTTATAATTAAATTATATAATCTGTTCTTATATACTCTTCACTTTAAATTATATGGTTTCAAAATAACTTAAGTAAGATGTCCTTACATGCTTTTTATTAATTCTAATGGTTGCAAAATATCTTAAATAAGTTGTACTTACACACTTTTTGAATTTTGGGGTTTTTAGTTTCTTCATTTTAAATTATATTGTTCGAAATAACTTGAATAAGTTGTCCTTACGTACTTTTAGAATTTTGTGGTTTTTAGTTTCTTCATTTTAAATTATATGGTTTCAAAATAACTTGAGTAAGTTGTCCTTACGTACTTTTAGAATTTTGGGGTTTTAGTCTCTTCATTTTAAATTATATTGTTCTAAATAAGTTGAGTAAGTTGTCCTTACGTGCTTTTTGAATTTTGGGTTTTTTTTATTTACAATGGGTTGCTTGGTCCTGTATCCATAAAATCCGTCCCTTTTTTCTGGTTTGTTTGGAGTCTGTTTAACCGTGGTCCATTATTTCAGGTACTCCATGTTCTCGAATTGCTGGGGTGTTCGTAATTAATTCTCTCCTTGATAATCTTCTTACCATCCGGCTCTCCCACTTTGCTGCTATGGAACTTTCACTTAAGTACCGGTCTTCCATCATAATTCGTTCCTTTTTAACTAACAAGTATTGTACCTCCTCTAACATAACATAGTTGCTCATATTTAATCTCATTTCATTCCCTTTTACCTCTGGATTATTTACCAAATATTTGCATGTTGTCTTCCGTCTTGAAGATACGGCTGATATTGTCTGATACACTTCCATCGTTGACACATTTAACTGAGATGTAAACTTAATTAACTCCCTCTGTTCGTTAATTGGAAGGTTGAATACATTAATTAATCCACCTGTAATCATCTCCCATTCTTCCTTGGTATTTATTATTTTCTTTCTACTTGTTTTTATTATTTCCTTGGTCTTCTTTTCCACGGTTTGAACATCCTTTTTGTTGTGGCTATTTTTATTTTCAGATGGCATTACACCTTGGTATTCTGTAATTTCTATTTCCTTCCTACTCTCTTCTGTGTTTGGACTTACTATAATACCTTCTGAAGTGCTGTCTGATGTTTCATCCAAATTCTTGACACTATGGTCCATTTGTTTATTTGTCTCCTCCTTGTATGTATCTGCTTTTTGGATATGCGTGTTACTGATCATGTCAATCTTTGCATGAATTTGTTTTATATTTCTATCACTTTCTTCAAATTTTGCGTTCATATATTCCCTTTGTCCGTTAATAATTTCTTTCAATTTGTGGTGTTGTTCATTCATGGTTCGTCTGATATTTCCACTAATGGTCTCAAATTCTTCGTTTAGTTGTTTGACTAAACTTTCCTGAATACTGTCTCTTTTATCATTGGTTTGCTTGTTTTGTTCCTTCAAAGTTTCGTTTTGTTTCTTTGAGGTTTCCTCCTGTTTCCTAAAGTTTTCATTTATTTTATTTAATCTTTCATTATGTTTCCTAAATTGTTCCTTAGTTTGTTTATTCTGTTCCTGGATCTTGTTATTCCCTTCCATTATAATTCTTAACATCTCCTGTATACTTATATCTTCTTTTTGGTTGGATTTATCTGGTTGATCCCCTTGGGCATCCTCTTCAACTATTTCCTTGTCCGTATCTGTGATTACTTCGGTTTCTTCTTTATCACCCATTGGTTTTTCCATTTCGCTGACCGTGACTAACTCTATTTCTTGTTCCTGTCCACCTTCTTCAATCTCCTTTTCTTCTGCCCTCTTCTTCGATTTTCCTCGGGTATTAGGCATTTCTTGTTTTCTCATAACTGCCAACGATAATTAGATTTTTTGATATATATTTTTTATTAAATATAAAAAATTCTTTTCTAATTACCGCCCTTTTACATTGAGCGCCAATTCTGTAAAGTAACTGTTTTTTCTTGAGGTACTTAGCGAAACGTACACCTTTAGTCAAGCCCCACGTTGGGCGCCAAATCTGTAACGTACCGCTTAATGTGAGGTACTTGCGAAAGTGTTATTATATGCCTCACGCAGTATGCGTCACTTCTGAATTATACTAACTGATGTTTTCAAAAGTATAATTAAAGGATTTTGTTTATTTTGTTTTACTCAATCTAAAGAGAAATCGAGAGTGTGTGATTTGTGGTCAAGGAGGGAAGTTGTTCAGCCTTATACAGAGAGTAAGTATCATTATTTCCACTCAGTTGAAACGATTTCTTCTGTTTGTTGTGCTGAAATTTTTTATAACTACCCACTACAATAAATTATAACACTTTATTATGCAATATTAATTTTCAATAATATTGCTTTATTTATTATTGACTTTTGTCTCCTGCCACCAAAATATAGGTATCACAATTAATCTTATCTGAAAAAAAAAATCATCTCGACTTTACCGAGTAAACATAGAGTTGTCTCAGGAGCAAAACATATATGTTGTTATTTACCCAATATTACACTATAATAAAAAACATCAAGTATTACATAATTCTTAATAATTCCCCAGGGTTCAGGGTGAGTTCTTTGTGTTACGAGAGTGTCAGAAATGGATAATTACTACGCTTTACAAATACCGAAAAATTAATAAATAATTTTGTTTATTTTCCATGTAGTAAGTAGTTCCCGGAATTGCCGTAAGGGAGCAGTGTATATTTGTTTACTTTGAAAAAACATATGATCAAATGATTATTTTTTGTTCTATTTCACCGTTCAAAACGAGTTTTCTTCTGGAATTATTACGAAAAAATGTTTATATTACCTCGCTCCGTATGGTTCTTACTGGATTGCAGCTTTTCTGTGATGAGGTCCGTCTTGCGTTATTATTTCCTTTTCGTTTGAAGTATTTTCCAATGGTCAACGAGAACTAGGCTGAACCATGCTGGATCCTCAGAAGGTTTTCATCCACTGTTTATTAATGTATATAATCATTTAATTTGATTAATCAGGTATAATTAGTTAGTGGTCACTCTGTTTGTTAATCTTGCGTTAATTTCAACTCCTCCAACGTTCCAAAAAAGGTTATTTTTTATAATTTTTGTCGCATCGTTTCTTCAACTCTCCGCTTTTGTTCAAAATTTTTTATATCTTATTTAACAATACTTGTTATTTTTCATCACTCTTAGTAACACATAGTATTTTTATTATGCAGGCAGTTTGTAATTATTATAAATTTATATTTTATTTATGGAAAAATAATTCCTTTCCATTCCGGTTTCTTTACTAATTTAATTTACATAATAAGTTTTGGTTAATTTTTTTTTTTATGACATTGTATATAAGTATTTTATTATTTTATTATCCTTAAATAAATTTATATATTATTTATTTAGTCTCGAATAGTATTCATACCCGGCACTACTTCCTGTTGCCATTTCCTTCATAGGATTATTTTAATTTTTATTATCTTTTGGTAATTAAATTTTTATGTCTTTTAAAACTGACCCTGGGTTATCCTATATTACAACACAAATATTTTAAAAAATATAACATTAACTTATGTATAACAAGTTGTGGTCCATACACTATAGATTACAATAAATAAATAAAATTACAAAAATCAATCAGTATTATTACATCCTACTTCCATAGTTTTATCCTTTCCAAAACATACCGCACAGTTTGGTAATACATTACTTTCACTGTTGTTTTTTCCTCTCAATGGTTACACTAGAACTCACTCTGCACTGTATACCACTCGAATTTTTATAATATTGAGTGATATAATTAAATTTTGAGCGAGCTTTAGTTTACCCATTTCTGACTTTTATTATCATGAGTTACTTTATTGGGACCGGGTTATGTAACGTTACATAAAATGTTTAATGTTACAAATAATTCAAATAACAATCTTGATCATCTGTTAGTTCAGCGGAATAACAGTGACACTTTTAATAACCGCATAAAATAAACACTTAGAAACAACACAGGCGCTTTAACTTAACTGTTTGGACCACAGAAGTGAGGCATGCCTCAACGCTCTATGTGTACAGCGCGGGACAATCCCCCCACCCTACACTTCCCTAACACACCACTAAATTGCTTACATACGATGTATACAAAAAACGCTGAGGCAAGTTCAGGTTGCCTCATTCGCTTTAAACGAACTATGCCGAATCTCACCTGTCACCATCTAGCGGTCGCTCAATAAAGCACGTTTCGGTTTAATAAATTTGACAGTCGCAGTAACAATGTATAATCTTTACGTTATGTAGTTCATACATATTTATAATTTTTATTCTACAGAATTTTTTAGGGTAGGCATTGCCTCAATTGCCTCCATGTAACTTCGCCACTGATATATATGTGTGCAACGTTATCGGCAACAAAGAAGTAGTTTTTGTTAAAATTGCTTCCCGGGATATTTGGCCGTAGTCCAATGTTTTCTACAAAACCAGACATTTCGGCAATGCCATCGACTTCCATCATCAGTGAAAATCGAGTGCGATAACGTGAGGTGGTATACGTTAGTGACCACAGTACCCCTTCCCCTTAACCGATCTTCACCAAATCGAAAGTCCTTGAGACCTCTACAATTCAGGGACGTATGCAAAAAATTATTTGATTCTGTTTGAATTTGCGGCTGTTATCGTTTGCCATAGAAAATACGCTTGATAAAAAAACGTTGCAGGTAAACTACCCCTTAACCGATCTTCACCAAAAACAATAGGTCTTGAGTACTCTACAAATCAGGGCTGTATGCAAAACATCATTTGATTCTGTTTTAATTTGCGGCAGTTATCGTTTGCCATAGGAAAAAAAATCTACATGCAGACACACAGACACTTTTCGGAAAACGACTTTTTTCATGTTTTGAGTGTAGTACAATCAGAATCTGCAATAATCTCGAACACGATTTTTTTTGCCATCACCATACTTCCATTCCTTAAGGAATATGGAAGTAATATTATATTACATTAAACTGAAAAAATTTTAATTTTATTGCCTGGCAACAAAATTATTTTATTTTTAACAATTACCATTGTTTCAAAAAGTTTAAATAAATTTTCAAGTACTTTACTCTTGTTAAAACGTAAAAGGTTGCAGGTAAACTACCCCTTCCCCTTAACCGATCTTCACCAAAATCGAAAGTCCTTGAGACCTCTACAATTCAGGGACGTATGCAAAAAATTATTTGATTCTGTTTGAATTTGCGGCTGTTATCGTTTGCCATAGAAAATACGCTTGATAAAAAAACATTGCAGGTAAACTACCCCTTCCCCTTAACCGATCTTCACCAAAAACAATAGGTCTTGAGTACTATACAAATCAAGGCTGTATGCAAAACATTATTTGATTCTGTTTGAATTTGCGGCTGTTATCGTTTGCCATAGAAAATACCCTTGTTAAAAAAACGTTGCCAGTAAACTACCCCTTTCCCTCAACCGATCTTCACCAAAGACAATAGGTCTTGAGAACTCTACAATTTAGGGCTGTATGCAAATAATCGATTGATTCTATTTGAATTTGCGGCTGTTATCGTTTGCCATAGGAAATACCCTTGTTAAAACATAAAACGTTCCAGGTAAACTACCCCTTTCCCTTAACCGATCATCACCAAAAACAATAGGTCTTGAAAACTCTATAATTCAGGGCTGTATACGAAACATTATTTAATTCTGTTTGAATTTGCGGCTGTTATCGTTTGCCAAAAAAAAAAATTTCCCTTGATAAAAAAAAAACCGTTGCAGGTAAACTACCCCTTTCCCTCAACCGATCTTCACCAAAAACAATAGGTCGTGAGTACTCTACAAATCAGGGCTGTATGCAAAAAATTATTTGATTCTGTTTGAATTTACGGCAGTTATCGTTTGCCATAAAAAAAAAATCTACAGACAGACAGACACACACACAGACACTTTTCGGAAAACGACTTTTACTTCCATATTCCTTAAGGAATGGAAGTATGGTGATGGCAAAAAAAATCGTGTTCGAGATTATTGCAGATTCTGATTCTACTACACTCAAAACATGAAAAAAAGTCGTTTTCCGAAAAGTGTCTGTGTGTGTGTCTGTGTGTCTGTCTGTCTGTGTGTCTACGTGTAGATTTTTTCCCTATGGCAAACGATAACTGCCGCAAATTAAAACAGAATCAAATGATGTTTTGCATTCAGCCCTGATTTGTAGAGTACTCGCGACCTATTGTTTTTGGTGAAGATCGGTTGAGGGAAAGGGGTAGTTTACCTGCAACGGTTTTTTTTATCAAGGGAAATTTTTTTTTTGGCAAACGATAACAGCCGCAAATTCAAACAGAATCAAATAATGTTTCGCATACAGCCCTGAATTGTGGAGTTATCAAGACCTATTGTTTTTGGTGAAGATCGGTTAAGGGAAAGGGGTAGTTTACCTGTAACGTTTTATGTTTTAACAAGGGTATTTCCTATGGCAAACGATAACAGCCGCAAATTCAAACAGAATCAAAAGATTATTTGCATACAGCCCTAAATTGTAGAGTTCTCAAGACCTATTGTTTTTGGTGAAGATCGGTTAAGGGAAAGGGGTAGTTTACCTGCAACGTTTTTTTAACAAGGGTATTTTTTATGGCAAACGATAACAGCCGCAAATTCAAACAGAATCAAATAATGTCTTGCATACAGCCCTGATTTGTAGAGTACTCAAGACCTATTGTTTTTGGTGAAGATCGGTTAAGGGGAAGGGGTAGTTTACCGGCAACGTTTTTTATCAAGCTTATTTTCTATGGCAAACGATAACAGCCGCAAATTCAAACAGAATCAAATAATTTTTTGCATACGTCCCTGAATTGTAGAGGTCTCAAGGACTTTCGATTTTGGTGAAGATCGGTTAAGGGGAAGGGGTAGTTTACCTGCAACCTTTTACGTTTTAACAAGAGTAAAGTACTTGAAAATTTATTTAAACTTTTTGAAACAATGGTAATTGTTAAAAATAAAATAATTTTGTTGCCAGGCAATAAAATTATAATTTTTTCATTTTAATGTAAATTATGTTTGAGTTAATATCTTTATATATACAGTGGAACTTGGTTATTACGGCCTCGGCTGTTACGTCAACTCGGGTGTAGCGTTATTTTGTCATTAAGTCCGGTCAAACTGATATCTTTAACATTATAAAAATTCCCGGTTTTAACGTCACTAAATATTGTACTACTCTGTTATAGCGTCAAATATTTCTCAGATATTTTACTCTAAATTTCATATAAACGTATATATGTGCGCGCGCTAGCCCATGGCTACAGACACACATTGTATGCAAGCGATAAGCACTGTAACAGGACTGCCGGCGCCAGCCATTTTACGTGCTCCAACGGATGGCTAGATCGATTTAAGACCCGACACTCGATTTCCTTTGCAAAAATTTGTGGTGAGGCAAAATGCGTAGATCTGAACGTTACAGGCGATTGGGTGCGTAACACTTGGCCAGAAATTAGACGATCATATAAAGATGAAGACATCTTTAATGGACATGAAGCCGGAATTTTTTATAAATTAACTCCAGATAAGACTTTCAAATTTAATAAAAATGAAAAGTGTGTTGGTGGGAAGCTCTCTAAACAAAGAGTTACAGTTTTCGTTTGTGCGAACATGACGGGAACCGAAAAAAGGAAACTTTTAGTTATCGGGAAAAGTTTGCATCCTAGATGTTTTAAAAACATCAAAAAACTTCCTGTAAGTTACACTGCCAACATAAAAGCGTGGACGACTTCTAGTATTTTTGAAGATGACTTCTGTACGTGTGTATGTCACTGAACTCCTCCATGTATAAAATAATATATCGTTCGTGGCAGGTAAGCATATCTCAGTTATGTAATGTTTACGTTTCCATTTCATTATTATGCCTACAGCAATAAAAAGGCAGGTAAGACACACACACACACACACACACACACACACACACACACACACACACACACACACACACACACACACACACACACACACACACACACACACACACACACACACACACACACACACACACACACACACAATTCACGTTATTTCTGGCCTCACTCATGTTTATTTTCTTACATTTGCACGCTTTTTAAATGGAAAGTGCCGAAACCCACACCAACATAACGCGTGCAAGCCGAAAAAATGGACATCAATTTGCTTCCTGTGGATCGCTGGGCAATGTAACTTAGAATATGGAAGTCATGTATGGTTCTCCATACCGATTTTTTTTCATGTTTTGAGTGTAGTACAATCAGAATCTGCAATAATCTCGAACACGATTTTTTTTGCCATCACCATACTTCCATTCCTTAAGGAATATGGAAGTAAAAAATTGTTCCAACAAGAACTAAATCAGTGAATTTTTATATTTATACTTAAGGGTATCAAATTTTATAAAATCAGCGCTACCATCCGAATGCATTCCACTCTCCCTGTGTCTTTCCACACCACCAACACACCGACGAAATATACGAGTTAGGTCATCACAGGCTCCAGTGAATCCTGGGAAACTTCAGTCAGTCCCGGTCGTTTTCGTAGCACACAATTGTATTAATTGAGCCGGAGTATGTAAAGATTGTGCCTGATGTCCATTACATTTTACGAATCAATTTACTAGGTACTTCCATATTCCTTAAGGAATGGAAGTATGGTGATGGCAAAAAAAATCGTGTTCGAGATTATTGCAGATTCTGATTGTACTACACTCAAAACATGAAAAAAAGTCGTTTTCCGAAAAGTGTCTGTGTGTGTGTCTGTCTGTCTGTGTGTCTGCGTGTAGATTTTTTTTCTATGGCAAACGATAACTGCCGCAAATTCAAACAGAATCAAATAATTTTTTGCATACAGCCCTGATTTGTAGAGTACTCACGACCAATTGTTTTTGGTGAAGATCGGTTGAGGGAAAGGGGTAGTTTACCTGCAACGGTTTTTTTTATCAAGGGAAATTTTTTTTTTTTTGCAAACGATAACAGCCGCAAATTCAAACAGAATCAAAAGATTATTTGCATACAGCCCTAAATTGCAGAGTTCTCAAGACCTATTGTTTTTGGTGAAGATCGGTTAAGGGAAAGGGGTAGTTTACCTACAACGTTTTTTATCAAGCGTATTTTCTATGGCAAACGATAACGCCGCAAATTCAAACAGAATCAAATAATTTTTTGCATACGTCAGTGAATTGTAGAGGACTCAAGGCCTTTAGATTTTGGTGAAGATCGGTTAAGGGGAAGGGGTAGTTTACCTGCAACCTTTTACGTTTTAACAAGAGTAAAGTACTTGAAAATTCATTTAACTTTTTCAAACAATGGTAATTGTTGAAAATAAAATAATTTTGTTGCCAGGCAATAAAATTATAATTTTTTCATTTTAATGTAAATTATGTATATATTAGAAAATATATTGTGCTTGGCAAGCAAGCACGTTTCAGTTATGTACTGTTTACGTTTCCATTTTATTATTATGACTACTGCAGTAAAAAGGCAGGGAAGACACACACACACATACACACACAAAATTCGCGTTATTTCTGGCCTCATTCATGTTTATTTTCTTACATTTGCACGCTTTTTAAATGGAAAGTGCTGAACCCATACCAACACAACGCATGCAAGCCGAAAAAGTGTCCAGCGTGGATATCGATTTGCTTCCTGTGGATCGCTGGGCAGTGTAACTGCACGTGTTTACAGAGGAACGATTCATAGACAGACTTTTCGTCTTTAGGGAATGAAGCCTCTGCAAGATGCTGAGGGTCCATGAGTGACTTCGGAGCGCTCCTTCTTTTCCGCGTGTTTGTTCTGTGAAACGTACACTGTAGATTCGCAGCTTTATTCTAAGCAACGCTCAATAGGAAATGTTGAAAATTTTTCTCCACGGTGTACCCTCATACACACTAAACCTGCTCTGATGTTTTAATTACGGACATCATAATATTAAAACTTTGGAAACTTGAGCACTACTTAATGGAGATCAATCATTAACTTATACAAGCCATTAATTTTATGCATATTTATATATATTGCGACAACACAAATTACTAAACTGTTGGCGCATAGGATATGATAGTATGTGTATTTCAAATTACAAGTCTATATTGGAGGGTTTAAGATTGTTTATTGTACAAACACAAGTTATAGTTTATATGGTATATTTGAAATGTACAGAATGTAATGTTTGATATAGAGTCTTTCTTTTAAAGTGTTAAATAATGTTCATACGCAAGACGTGATACGTTACATAAGAAGACTCCCACGATGATGTTGTTGAAGAGAAGGGCCGGTCTTTGCGGTATAGATGGATCGTCAGGTGTGGCTTACAAATGACAGACGTTTCACCAGAACGTTTACAGCTGGGCTGGCGTCCTGTAACAGCTTGGCTGATGTCCTGTAATAGCTGGGCTGATGTCCTGTAACAGCTGGGCTGATGTCCTGTAACAGCTGGGCTGATGTCCTGTAACAGCTGGGCTGATGTCCTGCAATTCCCACGATGAATCCGACACTTCGCACACACAACGGTACTACGGATTTTATCACTCGCAAAACTTATATAGAGTTTAAGACCAAGTAATATCTCAGGTGACAGTGAGTTTAATCAATAACGGTATATTAAGCTTATACCTCTCCGGCTTCTTCAAGTGTTCTCGCGAATAACAAGGTCTACCGCGATCAGCAGACCACCCTATGAGGAAATCTTGCACTAGCACGGAAACGTCTTGATGGAACTATTGCGTAACAATTAATACTACTGTCACTGCGGAAAATCTCGCACAGTGATACAGTTACACTCACTTCTTACACACGTAAGTCTACAATATTAATATCGTGTGTAAAGATATAAAATCAATTGTTATGCGTCACACGCATTACTATCCCCGAAAAGTCTTAACAGATCCTTGCAAGCGGTAGAGTCTTGTACAAGGATTGTATGTACCGTTCGCGGTAGCAGCAGTGAAGAACTGCTTGTAATTTTACGCACAATGCGTTAAAACACTGATGTGTGCAAATGTACTACACACACAGTTCTGAGTCTTCCCGTGTCACTAACGACGAATAGTCTTTACAACACCTTGCAAGCGGTAGAATCTTGTACAAGGAGTGCACGACCCATTCGCGGTAGATGGCGTAGAAGAACTGCCTGTGTAACGACAGGCATAAGAAAATTTCCAACCACCAGTCAGCATTCTATTGGTGGATGGAAGTCACATGGTTAGTAAAAGTGACAATGCACTTTTCATGCATTAGAGTGCATTTATCTTGTAACAGCATGCATAGCGGTAATCAGACTACACGTATCTCATGCATGCTGCCTACATATTAATAATATACATGAACGTAAACAATAGTCCGACAGGTATAGGGATTGTGGCGATACACACGTCTAAGTTCAGTTAATGGCCACACAACGATAATACTTCACGCGCCACCCGGGAAACGTTTACCACTCGCGCACGCGCGCACATTTCCACTAACACAGTACATGGATCACCATAAATAATAATGCACAGTCTTCTTTAAACTAAACCCTTAACCTTACTAAATACAATTGATAACAACCAAACTTAACCATCTACCAATATAATACGAGTGTCCATTGTCTGTGTAATATATGACTTGCCCCGCCTATCATGATCCTGTGATTCGTTGCAGGATTAACTCCTTCCCGCATTAAAAAAAATTTTTTTTTTTTTTTTTTTAGTTAACTAACAAAAAATAAAATTTTTTTTTTTTCAATATACCCAAAACAACTTTCTAATCTTGAAATAATAATAATACCCTCAAACTAAAATCAAATAAACATCCTCAATTAATACTAACATTTCCACCTGTCACTTTGACAGAAGCATCAATTCACAAGACACGTGGTAACCTTCAAACCAAAACAAACACACATGTTCTTGACACACAGATAACGAAATCTTATGCAGGATCATAGCGTACACAGACAACATTCCTTATCTAAACTAGATTATTGTTCACTCTCAGAGTCATCTTACATACAACATTTAAACCTGAACTTGACATATTTAACATCACTACACATTCTTACCCCTATATCCTGACATTTATTTCTGAGTTTACGGATCCTTTGTATAATACTTCCTCAATGAGGACGCATGGAATTTACCAATCGCACGGTTGGTATTTGGGTTGGTTAAGATAAAGGTATTTTTCCCAACTTGCTCCGACAGGGTATACGGACCATTATACAGCCTAAAAAACTTCGCGGCTGTGTTGTCCTCCCTTCTTCCAACATTTAATGCTCGTAAAAGCACACTCTCTCCAGTCTTGAACTTGACTAGTTTATGTTCCGCATTAAATTTCTCCGTGCGCTCCTCGGCGCACTTTTTAATGCGTCTTCTAGCCTCGATTTTCTTTATCTCAACTGGTATAGGCATATTATGTGTCGCTATCCTTTCAATGTGTTTACCCCAGACCCGGCCTGGCATTTCTCCGGTTTGGAGTTCATTCGGAGTATACCCAGTAGTAGAATTATAATTTCCATTTATGGCATACTCAAAAAATTCTAGGAATTCCGGCCACTTACTCTGGTTAGTATTACAGTACGTACGGAACAACCGTCCCAACTCCTTGTTGACCCGCTCGGCCAAGTTACCTTGCGGTCTCCGGATCGCTGTCAAGACCGTCTGGACCCCGTGTTTCTCAAGCTCGGAGTGCCACTTGGTGTTCGTAAATTGCTTACCTTGATCTGAGAGTATCTTCCTTACGGGACCATTTTTCGGCATGTATTTATTTAGCATAATGTTTATGACAGCCGACGTAGTAGGTCTACCAATAGCATATAGGCTAACATGTTTGGTAAAGGCATCCGTAACAACCACCAGGTTCTTCATTCCACGTGCCGCCCGAGGAAGTGGACCCAAAAAATCAATGCATACAAGATCATTTTTATTACGGACGACAATGTTACCCATTTCAACCTGTGTATGTTGGTTCGGATATTTCGCTGTTTGGCAGATGTGGCATGAGCGGAGTATGGCCTTTATTTTCCTGGTCATATTTAGCCACACAAAATCCTCCCGCATTGCCAGGTAACATTTATAAGGCCCCGCATGAGCCAGACTCTCATGACACATCCAGGTGAGGTCTTCCACCATGGCGTCCGGTACCATAATCTTCCATCCGCCATTGATAATTTTATACACTACGTCTTTATATATTCTGTACTTAGGGTTTTCTTGTATCCGGATAGCGTCACATATCCGCTTCAACTTTGTGTCACGCTGCTGTTCCATACCAATATTTCTTAGCTTATTTTTGAGACTGTCTTCTAATTTATATTTGACAGCTAGAATTTGAACCTCCTGGTTATTAGACGCATGACGTTCTTCCACCATTGGAGGGTATCGGCTTAACGTGTCAGCTGCTTGGTTCTCGCTTGCCTTACAGTACTTAATGGTAAAGTCGTACTCTTGGATGGCCATGATCCAACGGGATATGCGAGCGTTCGCTAACTTGCAGCGCAACATGAACGATAAGGCCTGGTTGTCCGAAAGGATTTCGAAGTGTTGTCCAACCAGGTAATAACGAAATTTACTAATGCAGTACACAATAGCCAATATTTCTTTCTCCGATGTGAAATAGTTACGTTCGGCCCCTTTTAGTGACCTACTACTGTGCGCAATTATTTTGTTTTCGCCCTTCTCATTCCGTTGGTAGAGTACCCCCCCAATGGCATAATCAGAAGCATCGCAATTCAGGACATATGTGCCCCTTTTCTCAGGATGGAACACGTGCAGGTTTCTACTATACAAATTTTTAGTCGCGTCGAAAGCATGCTGATGACGCTCCTCCCATCTCCATTTATTACTCTTACGAAGTAGTTCTAACAACGGCTCAATTGTCCCAGAATATTCTGGAGTAAAACGTCTGAAGTAACCAGTCAATCCGAGGAACGCTCTGATATCCCTGGGTTTTGTGGGTTTCGGGAACTCCATGATCGCATGTATTTTTTCCGGGTCCGTTGTTATACCTTCCGCTGAGATAATATGACCCAAAAATTTAATTTGCGATTTCCCGAATTCACACTTTTCAAGATTGAGAGTCAGGTTAGCGGCTTGCAATTTCTGAAATACAATCTTGAGATGTTCAAGATGTTCTTCAAATGATTTGGATATGACCAAAATATCATCAACAAATATGCTGACGAAGTCCTCCACCTCGGGTCCCAGAGCTAACTCCAAACATCTGACCATGGCCGCTAAACTAGTAACCAAACCAAATGGAACTACTTTAAACTGATAGCATTTATTTCGATATAGAAATGCTGTGTATCTTCTCGACTCCTTGGCAAGGGGAATCTGCCAGAATCCACTTTTGAGATCAAGGCGAGACATGTATTTAACCCCTTGACATTTTATGAATAAGTTCTCCGCATTCGGAGCACAGTCGTAGCATTTTTTTGTAATAGAATTTAGATTTCTCATGTCGAGACATAATCGAATGTCGTTATTTTTCTTTTTAACAACAACCATAGGATTTAAAAAATTGCTATCAGTTCGTTCAATCACACCATTCTGAAGCATACTCTTAACTTCGGCATCAACCTGTTGTTGATAGTGAAGGGGATGGGGTACGTCTTCCGTACAAATTTATTTTCATCCGTGACCTGAATACTGTGTTCATAAACATTCGTGACGGTAGGATTTTTGGAAAACACAGATTCAAATTTATCAAGCATACTTTGCAGCTTATCTTGCTCATTGCTCGTTATCTGCCTGCTGTGAGTCCGCAGATTATGTGTTATCTTATCGGCAAGTTGAACCGCTGGGCGAGTTATAGTAATAGGTTCACAATCAGACTCCGTCTTACCCCTCCTGCGTCCTAACCTGATATTGTGTTTATTATTATTTACTGTACATTTCAGTATTTTATTTGGAAAATCCATGGTCGCGTGCAGTTTATTTAATGTGTCCACTCCCAAAATAACATTATACACGAGTTTCTTGACCATAAGCACAGTGACCTCTATTTCCATTCCCTGAATGGATACTGTTATCATAGCTTGACGGTCAACCCTCTGAGATTCACCCGTCGCTGATTTTATGATTTTGTGGGCTGCCGGCAGAATCGGGATTTTTTTTAAATGTTTCCTGTGCCTCTCTAGGAATCGCTCATCCATTAACGAAATTTCTGCACCGCTGTCAAATAAAACTTCGCCGACACATCCGTTAATTTTCGCGTTGACAATGAGGTCAGTGTCATTTTCAACGCTAATACCTTTCTCATTTTCCTTACTATGGTTATTGCAAATTAAACTATCTCTAATTACAGCAGGATACAGGCCGGACACTACTAATTTTCTCTTATAACTAACATCTTTCACATTTGATTTATTGAACTGCTTTTTATATTTATAACGGGCTTTTAAGACTTCATTCATCCCATTATGTTTACACCATTTCCGATTGGTAATTCTATTAGGTATTTTATATTGTTTTGGTGACTGTGTGTGCTTGGTTTGAGTTTGATACTGAAAATTTTTATTCTCCCGTCCATAAAAATTTTGCTGTGAGCTGACGTCATTTAAAGTCTTATATACATACTGGGTACAGTTTAGAGGTGACGAGGTACTTTGCAATCGTGACACTTGCTGTTGTAGTTTTTGAATCCGCAGGTCACGTTCGGCCATTAATTCATTTATCGTAGATATGTGTTGCACTACTTGCTCTGCCGTACCAGAGAGTTTCGCTTCATATTCACTAAGTCGTGACTTATTGACTTCCAAATTTGCCTCTATATTGGCCTTCATAGTTTCCACGGTCTCGCTAATATGCTTTTCTGCCGCTTCTACCATTTGTTTGCTTTGTTCGGATTGCTCCTGTATGGCCACGTATGATTTCTCGTTTTCCTCATGGAGTGATTTGTTTTGTTTCCCGGCTTCTGCTGAAAGCTTCTGTATATTCACTTCCATCTTTTCTTCCATAGTTTTCATATTAGCTAATATGGCCGCTAAAGCACTCTCTATCCCTTTTGACTCCGCCATAATGATTAAAATTTAATTTAAAATTTAGTAAATTTAAATTTATTGATTTATACGCAAAGCAAGTTATTATTATCACAACACGATTAGAACATATGGTAACCAGTTTATACGCACACAGAAAAAGCAGTTCAAAATATCAACATGTAAATACCTTATCTAACATACAACAACTAATAATCTACCTCCAATATACTGATAAAATCTGTTCATATATGATATACAAGAGAATATGCACTATTGAAAAATTATATCCTCAGCTTTTCACATGAACAATACACATACAATTATTACGTTAATTATATTTATACGTCGGATTTTTCCAACAAATTTTATATTCATAGACAAATATATAATAGCGTAAAATTACCGCTATTTACGAGCCCTACGTTGCTAAGCGCCAAAATATCTCTATGCGACAACACAAATTACTAAACTGTTGGCGCATAGGATATGATAGTATGTGTATTTCAAATTACAAGTCTATATTGGAGGGTTTAAGATTATTTATTGTACAAACACAAGTTATAGTTTATATGGTATATTTGAAATGTACAGAATGTAATGTTTGATATAGAGTCTTTCTTTTAAAGTGTTAAATAATGTTCATACGCAAGACGTGATACGTTACATAAGAAGACTCCCACGATGATGTTGTTGAAGAGAAGGGCCGGTCTTTGCGGTATAGATGGATCGTCAGGTGTGGCTTACAAATGACAGACGTTTCACCAGAAACGTTTACAGCTGGGCTGGCGTCCTGTAACAGCTTGGCTGATGTCCTGTAATAGCTGGGCTGGTCCTATAACAGCTGGGCTGATGTCCTGTAACAGCTGGGCTGATGTCCTGTAACAGCTGGGCTGATGTCCTGTAACAGCTGGGCTGATGTCCTGTAACAGCTGGGCTGATGTCCTGCAATTCCCACGATGAATCCGACACTTCGCACACACAACGGTACTACGGATTTTATCACTCGCAAAACTTATATAGAGTTTAAGACCAAGTAATATCTCAGGTGACAGTGAGTTTAATCAATAACGGTATATTAAGCTTATACCTCTCCGGCTTCTTCAAGTGTTCTCGCGAATAACAAGGTCTACCGCGATCAGCAGACCACCCTATGAGGAAATCTTGCACTAGCACGGAAACGTCTTGATGGAACTATTGCGTAACAATTAATACTACTGTCACTGCGGAAAATCTCGCACAGTGATACAGTTACACTCACTTCTTACACACGTAAGACTACAATATTAATATCGTGTGTAAAGATATAAAATCAATTGTTATGCGTCACACGCATTACTATCCCCGAAAAGTCTCAACAGATCCTTGCAAGCGGTAGAGTCTTGTACAAGGATTGTATGTACCGTTCGCGGTAGCAGCAGTGAAGAACTGCTTGTAATTTTACGCACAATGCGTTAAAACACTGATGTGTGCAAATGTACTACACACACAGTTCTGAGTCTTCCCGTGTCACTAACGACGAATAGTCTTTACAACACCTTGCAAGCGGTAGAATCTTGTACAAGGAGTGCACGACCCGTTCGCGGTAGATGGCGTAGAAGAACTGCCTGTGTAACGACAGGCATAAGAAAATTTCCAACCACCAGTCAGCATTCTATTGGTGGATGGAAGTCACATGGTTAGTAAAAGTGACAATGCACTTTTCATGCATTAGAGTGCATTTATCTTGTAACAGCATGCATAGCGGTAATCAGACTACACGTATCTCATGCATGCTGCCTACATATTAATAATATACATGAACGTAAACAATAGTCCGACAGGTATAGGGATTGTAGCGATACACACGTCTAAGTTCAGTTAATGGCCACACAACGATAATACTTCACGCGCCACCCGGGAAACGTTTACCACTCGCGCACGCGCGCACATTTCCACTAACACAGTACATGGATCACCATAAATAATAATGCACAGTCTTCTTTAAACTAAACCCTTAACCTTACTAAATACAATTGATAACAACCAAACTTAACCATCTACCAATATAATACGAGTGTCCATTGTCTGTGTAATATATGACTTGCCCCGCCTATCATGATCCTGTGATTCGTTGCAATATATATATATATATATATATATATATATATATGTGTGTGTGTACAACGTTATCGGCAACAAAGAAGTAGTTTTTGTTAAAATTCCTTCCCGGGATATTTGGCCGTAGTCCAATGTTTTCTACAAAACCAGACGTTTCAGCAATGCCATCGACTTCCATCATCAGTGAAAATCGAGTGCGATAACGTGAGGTGGTATATGTTAGTGACCACAGTACTGTGGTTAAGGCTGAAGCAGTAAGTAGAAAGAAGTAGTTTCTATGGTAATATTTCATTTCGAAAATGATTTTAAAAATAAATCTTAGAATATGGAAGTCATGTATGGTTCTCCATACCGATATTTTTAATTTAAGGAACGAATATGTTGTCATAGATATTTTATTTTTTGTTTTTAAATACTTAACATAAGCTTCTCGTGCTTTACTTAATTAAATAATTCTTGTATCAATCATCAATTTATATACTGTCTATAATTATATAAAATATACTGTCTATATTTTTAAGTAAATCAAATCAGACTCAGTTGTGATTTCAAAGGTTACAAAATATATGCCTGCTCTTGGGAGAAGGAGGTGTATTTTGCAGTGGCGTATCTAGAATTTGTCCTGAGGGGGAGGTCCGGTCGAGTTGGCTTTATACAAAAGAAAAAACTAGTTAAGTTTAATCAACATTACTATCTTTAAAGGGCTTAAAAACGTGTGATAACACCCTCAAATCAATCCACTAAAGTAAACGGTAATAATACAATAAAAATACGCGTTTTTGAAATATTGTTTACAAGATATTTTTTTACTGAATTTAGTTTCCTATATTTATTTTCAAACATACACACAATTGCTGTGTAATAAACCTGTATATATATTTTAAAACGAGTTAATAATATATTAGCATACACAGCTAAAAAAATTTTTTTTTAAATGGCATAAAAGTTAATTAGACTTGATTTAATTAAGTCAATTTTTTCGACCCTTGGGAGGGGCGTCCGGTCTTCTTCTTTGCCCCCCCCCCAATACGTCCTTGGTATTTTGAGTAATTTCAGTAAAACAAACGAGTACTGAAAAAAGGCATGACTCCCTACTGCCTTAGACACAGTGCAACTGATTTCTTGATTACAATACCCGTACTGCATGACACCCATGTTAATAACAATGGCAGAGCACACACACACACACACACACACACATATATATATATATATTGTAACTAAACGTTTACATACCTTGTTTCTGTTGTATAGAATGGTAAAGTCGATATAATCGGGTAGATCGTCTCACGTTACTGTCGTTACGTCGATAAGAGTTCTACACTATTTGATCTATTCACTTAATAAGATAAGTGATGATTTAGATTTATTTGAATTACCACTATCTAAATTGATTTAAGAGTGGAATTCAATTAAATTGGGCGCCATATGGAACCTTGGATCAGCATTCCATAAATTGATTGTGATAAATGAAATCTATTATTTATTTGGTGTTTTGAAACTATTACGTTACTCTAATTAAATTCTGTTTACTTTGACGTTATTTATTTGTGTTGATCTGAAAAGTTAAATAATACTTGGCGCCTCCAAATTCGGCGCTGCCAACGTAATCGTTAAGGTTGCTTGAAAATTAAAATTTTCGTAAATAAAAAAATATTTATGATTTACTGAAATAATATTTTTCAATAATTTATTCTGAGTTATAAATCATTTATTCTTCATTCGATTATGTTTTATCTCTCTAATTTCAATTAAACAATATTTGATTCAATAACAAATTGACCTGGCTTATTACACTTCTAGCTCAGTAGGTTGGCAATCCTACTTCAATTAAAATTTACAATAAAATTATTTATATTTTTTCTCAGGTGTGAATTCTTTTGATCTACAAAATAAAACGAGATTAACTGCAATGAATTACTAAGCTTTACAATAATGATTTGATTATGGTAGGCATCAATAACATCTTACAACTAACAATAATTAAACATTCGTCTAGGCCGAACTTTAAGGTTATCCTCGGTTGAATACTATTACTAGTTCCCACATGGAACTCAATGAATAATAATTAAAAAAGTGTTAACAATTATAATGTGTGAATGTTATTGTGTAGTGAGACATCATACATAAGTGTATATAAAGTAGTGCGGTTATAACAATATTATGTTATATAGTGTCATTAAATATATTCGAAGTATTTTATACTATACTCCCTTTTATTATCCGTGGGTTATTATTCACACTTCACTGATTAATTCACTTGATTGCCCATATGAATTCACTATTCACTCACAACACTGTATACCTTTCACTGTTATGGTATTATTTACATTGAAGACCTAACCTCACTTTAAATTGATTCGTACCATTAATTTAGGTTAATTTTGACATGAAGAACCGTGGTTACTCCTCTGGATGATAAAAAACGAATGAAGTGTCAGCGATGCGCTGACTTATTTATAGTTGCTGCTTTTTGTGGTGAGCCTTCTTCTTCCGGGGTCCACATACCTCCAAACATAATATTCTAATTGGCTGAAAATGACATCATGGTCAACTGTCATTACATCATGATTATGCCATTTTAATTAGACCGTTGAACTTGGTGTGGGTTGTCGGTGTTGTTAGTATTCAGCTTCCATTTCCTAATTTCACAAAAGTCTTACAACTAACATAAGTTTCTCTTCCATGATAATTACAATTGTTATTATATTACTAGCATTTCCTTGCTTGCTTAATGCTGGTCAATGTAAGTCCTCTAGTGACCTGTTTTCATACCTTATTAAGAAAATAAACAATTTTAACAATTGCCTATTCTAATACATTATTTTACAATTTGTTTTTTGTCACCATTTTTGTTTCCTCTCTGGTGTACATGATAGTACTCGATTAACAAACCTTTTTTTATAATACTGAACATGATTATAAAACTTAACTGGCTATCAAACTCGTACTTTCTACACTAGGCCTAACATTGTTGGGTCACTATAACTATTTTACTCTGTAACAATTCATACTTAATTCTAATAGACATTATATTCTTTTGAGGTACATTTGGTTATTTCCAACCTGTTACTTATTTTACAATCTCTCTTACAACTCTATTATTATTCAATATACAAAATTAACATTTTTACAAAATTCTTACATCAAGTTTTTTACTTGTCTCCTGGTACATTGTTTACTCTTAGGTATTATAAAATCTATACATTCAGTATATTTTATGGTTATAATTCCTGGTCATACATTTCCTTCAATGTTATGTTATCAATTACTAGTTATACTTGGTTACTAATACTTTATATTTTAATTGTCATGGTTTATCGACTCTTCTATTTAATACATATATAATTAAGCTCATGTATCTTCAATTTCTTTATTATAATTCTATTCTTAATTCAAATCTTAATTGTTATTCTTGTCACATGACTGATTTTTCTTATTCTCCAGTATAATTTAGTTTAGCTACTAATCATTCATGGTTTCATCATTGTAATAGTATAGTATATATTCTCTCACTCTACTAATCTATTGGGTAACTGTTAATGTCAAAGTTATAGACTGGTCTGGTCTTTTAAATGTCTGTTTGTCAAGTTATTTAAATACATTGGCTTATGAAGCTACTTTTCATTCTGTTCATAATTCCTTTACAATTATTCTTTATCTATTCCTGGTTGATAGATTTAGTTAATATAATTCTTCATTTACTTAATTAATTGTTTCTTTAATCCCAATTCCTTAACTAATTTGATACTTCTGTTGAGTTTATATGTTAGTATCATTTTGTGATGTTACAATATATATAAACACACAATAGCAATTAATGATACACTGACAACACAATCACATTTTTCAGTATTAGTACACTTATTGTGATATTATATACTCATACTATACACTATGTATTAAATTATAGACACTAAACAATCGCCATTAGCAAATGCAGCAACAACAGTTCTTGCTGATGACAGCAGATTGGGGGGGGGAGGACAAATAAAAAGATGTAGCCACTACTTTATTAGATTTTTAGCAAGTTTTTAATGAATATAGCCTACCTTATACAGCTACTAGAGTGGTCATCATGGTAACATATAGGCTGAAACCCAAAGAGTATAATAAAGATATTTATTTGGTTTTATATAGGCCTAATTTGTATAATTTTACTGACTATATTATTAATGCCATAATTTGTTAACAAAAATACAAGTGCATAAAATGTTAGGATGATTCAATCACTAACCAATTCAGAAAGATGAGAGAGGAATAGAAAGAAAAAGAGAGAGAATATAGATGCTTTTTTTTAAACGTTTGTAAAAAACTATAGGTAGCATGACAACAATGTTTATATGTGTGTGTGTCATAGTGTTTGAACATAACTCAAATAACCTCAAATCTCACAGCCTTGTTGGGTATGTAAATGTATTAGAGATGGGTCATGGTCATGTATTACACATGGTCATGCACACACCTGAAGGTAATGTTGCAAATATATATATAGACCTCTACTTTCTGATTTTGATACTCCATTTCTGACTTTGGAAAGATATTTACTTTACTCTCCCATCAAACTGAAAGTATCCTCTTTTGTCCACCCCCCTCATAGTTTGTATGAATGTGTAGGTTGTAAATGATGTACACAGACACAGTACAAGTCTAAAAAAAAATATATTCAAAATAAATATTACATACGTACAGTAGTTAATAACTAGATTTTTAATTTTATTGAGCAAAAATTAATTATTCCAATTAGGCTTCTCTAGAAAACTCCAAATATCACTAGAAATATTTTGATTATACAGTAGGCAATTACAAAGTAAAACTACTGGTAACTTCTTATGGTACTTAAAAGATACAACGTGCTGTTCTATGCACAGTTAATATAAATAATTAATGCATTTGAATTAACAAACAATTTGAATTTATTAATGCTTTCTTATTTACAAATTATGGCCATTTTTATTTAATGTTTTATCACAAAACATCTTATGAATATTCTTTACAATTTTATTTGACACATTCAAACAGGAATGTAAGTTTTTCACAGACCTGCAAAATAATTGGCTGAAAAAATATTTTAAGAATAAATAAAATTTAGTCAATTGATTTTGTCATATAGGTCTGGAAACACAAAAAACTATGTTTTGTGATCTGTATATGTACATGTGTGTAAATATATGGAGGGTGCGCATGTGAAAGCAATATCAAATATTTGTTACAAGTAAACACAATGTCTTCCAAACAAAAACAAGTATTTACAAAAAAAACATTCACTTCATACCTCATCTTAGATCAGAAATATACACGAATATTATACAATAATAAGGAAAAGTAATGATCAATACAAATACTGTAATTAATATTATCATAAATTATTACTTCTTAATTATATGCATATTGAGTACATATATTAATATTAAAGTTTTCAAGCAAATTCAGTCTAGAATCAAAATGTAAATGGAAATGCTTATAGAGTAGCATATTCTCAGATATATATGTATTACATGTCATTCCAAGTAAAATTATAGTACCAGTATGCCACATTTACAGATATATAAATAAACTGTGTGACACTGTGTATGTGTCTGTGAGAATTTATGTAAATGGAAAAGTACAATTTTTTTTTAGTTTTGCTAAAAGTACTGACTGAACATTACTACAAATTTCAGTAACAGTCACAAATCCTAAATAGTTTTTATGTAACAAATATTTAAATCCAATATTGCTAAGAGCAAGTTACAATCCAGAATTCATCAGTTGGTTTTTAATATTTATAACTCACATAATTACCAACACAGCCTGAAATCATAGATCTGTCTGCAGAGGTGTTGTATGTGCAGTTGCATATGAACATATCTACTATCAAATAATATTTATATTTTCACTTACGCTGCCAAATATTTTTGCTCCTGCATATGTCTGTGTAATATACATATAAAGATAGTACACTTCGAAGTTTTATCACACATCATTTTCACTTATATTTGTTTGAGTTTTCATTTAATATTTTATAATAAAACATTCATTTTTCAATTTCTGTTTTTTTAATGTAAAATTTAAAGTTCTCATTATGGAGTAAAATAGTTGAAAAATATGTAGGTACTAACAAAAAGATATGTAACACATTCAGTGAAAAAAAATACTCATTTACATCAACATAGTTATTATAAATGAAACCTTTCTGATTGAACATGTTTACATTCAACTAAATCTAATTATAATAGACAAAATTTAGGTCTATAACAGAGTACCGGATTTACAGATGTATGATACGTATGTACTGTGTGTGTGTTGGGGGAGTTGTGTTTGTTTGGATGATCTGTGGTGTGAGTGTCTACATTACACAAATATTGAGCAAGTCTAAAGCTTTTGGTACAAAAATCAATACCAGATAAATTACATTCTAATCACTAAGCAAGATTGCCTTAGCTATAACACGGCAATAAAACACCGGGCATATACAGTGTATTTACTCTTCAGTCTTTTACTTCTTAAATTTACTCTACTGCTTACGTACGGTCCCATAGACACATTATTTACCTTGGTAATTTATGTACAAAAGTAAACAATAATGTATTACCGTTATATACACAACAAGTGGACAGAGCATGTGAATTATTCTGATTTAAAAACAAAACAATACACATATTTTACAGTTACTGGTATCATATGTGACTAAATAGGTTCAATGGGGATGTAGTTAATCCTTCGCAATAGTAGCAGTGGTAGATGTGGTTTCAAAGCCAGCATAACTACTACAAACGGACTAAGCATTAACAGCAGTGATGCATAGAACAACAACAAGAACCAGACAGGCACAGTCAGAATACTCAACATTCCCTGAAACAAAGCAAGCACAGTGTTGTTATTGACACAATAAGTAATACATAGACTAATGCACCAATAAGAACCAAAACAACTGAACTAATCAGATAACCAGCAGTTACTTTTTCAAAAACAGATTTTGTTTGTATAGAAAAGACATTTTTGTCATGACTTTCTTACACGACATGAAATTTTTTTAATACTTTCATGAAACCTAATAAATATGATGTTGAATCAGAAAATTGAGGTGAGTGAATAATTCAATTAATGAGAGATAATGGTTTCATACAGTTATGTTACTTCCTAAGGATAGGCACCATTACTGCCAAATTTTAAATATCCACAGAACTATTTATACTTACCTTACACAAGAATTGTCTTGACAATCGTATTAGAAAATGGCATAACAAATAAATATAAGCGAGTTGTTTGAATTTAATTTTTAATTACTTTTTTTTTCTAAACTGCAACTGTAAAATTCGAGCTGCTCAAAAAACTTTGCGACAAAGTTTCTACGTGAAATTACTTTGAGATCCTAGTTATTCCTGAATGGAAAATGACATAAATTAGTGAAATTCTTTATCATTGCTATAGAATAAAGTGCGTAATATAAGTTTGTTCAACAAAACTTATTTACACATTGTAGTTATCGACTATTGACAGGACAATATGAATACACATGGGTTTAAAGTGGATTTTAAAGATAACGCCCTCAGATATTGGCAAAAAACGATATTTTTCATAGTCAAGAGTCACTAAATCTGCGAGGTATTCGATTAAGTGAATGACGATGGTCAAGGAGAAAGTTGTCAGCCACAGACAAGACTCAAAATGAACGTTTTGTGGTAGATGAGGACACTAAAATGACAGAAGACAAAGTACCAACTGTTGTGACGACAGCAGAAATGAATGAAGAAGGATCAGTGCTTGTCGTAAAGCCACACAGGCTCAAGAAAGTAGCTGTTTCTGATTTGGAGGCAGACGTTTCTAAATAGGGACTTACCTCCATAGAAAATTCAGGCAGAAATGACATACATCGCGGAGGTAGAAAGAGCAGAAGAACTTGTTGTGATGACAGTAGTTATAGAATATCGAAGAGAATGTTAATCAAGATGTTGTGAATGAGCTGGAAAGGCACATTATAATCAAAGGAAGGGTGGTTTTAAGTGTAGAGAGAGTTTTATCGAAATGAAAAAAGAGCTGCCATTAGGGGGCGAACAAGCAGAAGGAGAGTGCAGTGGTATGCGCACGAAACGAAATAAACAACTAGTAATCTCTACCATACTGTGATTAATTAATTAAACTTAATAACCTAATATACAATGGACCGCGATCAGTTGCACCCTGCTCGTTAACATTAGGTAACACCAAAAAGTTCAACCTAGTCAACTGCAACCGAAATCACTACTTCTGTAATTAAATGTCGGAAATAACGGATAAAGTTGTGCAATTTTTGAATGCGAATATTTTATTTACTTTATACTAGTGTACATTATGTTGTTAATTAGATGATTTAATAACAGTATTTATTTCAAAATCTAAATCACTAATTTCTTGACTACTTTAAAAGACAAAATCTTACAGTTTTGATATTTGTTGCTACCTAAAAAAAAAAAAAAAAAAAAAAAAAAAAAAAAAAAAAAAAAAAGTCCGATAACCGATATAACAATCGGATTCTGGGCATTCTATATTTTTGTTTCGAGGAGTTCGTATTTCAGATTCGCACTAACAGTCGACTAGGCTTCAATTCAGTATTTTTTCGAATCAGATTCATTTTAATCACTCGTACGAGCACGGCTGTCGTTAGAAATCTTTTTTTATGATTGCAGTAAACGAAGTAATACCGATTACAGTAATGTTCGTTGCTAAACCGTAAACCAAAAATCATGTTTATTCCGTTCATACGAATATTCATTTAACCAAAAAAGTGTGGCAAATCCCCTGAGAAAATGTTTTTTCTACTGCAGAAAATCAATTATTCTAGCTGGAAGATGGCTGCTAGGGTGAAACCAATGTAAGGCCCAACCCGCTTTCTTTTTTCATTAAACAAGCTTTCTTTTCTTTCTAAGTAGCGGGTCACAAATGAACAGGTACTAATGATCGTTCGGTCGCAACTGTGCCGAACCCGCAAATAATGATCACAAGTAGTATAGAATAAGCCAATAAGTAGTAGAATAAACATTTATGTTCAAGATAATGCAGCAAGAACAGTTCAGTTGTGAGCTGCTTATATTTAGTGTTCATTAGTTTATTCTCTAGTTTGATAAAGTTAGTAGATTATATATTGTTATTGTTTACTGTGAACAGTGTGAAACTGATTGCTATATCTGTGTATAAGTACACAGGTAAAGCATGTGAGACATGGATACAGTGTTTACTTAAACTTGTGACCTGTGGTATTCACTTTAATTTCATCACGCTCTTTACATAACAGTAACTTGACATTTCACTGTGTACATACTGTCTGATTATTTTCAGAAAAACTTAGCATCCGTTTTCATTTGCCTGCACATACCAGTTTCATAAATGGGCTACGTTAACATTTTAAATATTTTACGTTTTTCCATTTACTTTTCGCTTCACCCGTTTTATTTTTATATTTCTTTGTTAACTTTTTTATAACATCATACAAAAATTTCAAAATTATGTTGAATTTCATATATATATATATATATATATATATAATATATTGTGTTTTTTCGATTGTTATTGATTTACTTACAAACATCTGATGATGCTGATAGTTTTCCCTGAAATGTGCGTCAGGTATTGAAACGACAAAAACGCAATACACTACTTGCAGAAGAAACTATACTGAATAATATCACAATATTATATAATTGCTGTAAGAAACTTCGAGTTACGTATATAGAAAATTATATATATATTGTGATGTAGATTCCTTACCTTTATTATATTCTGGTTATTTAATGTGTATTCTTTGTTAATGTTTTAAAGGATGAGTATCTGGTCAGGGTAATATTTGTTGAGCGCCAATTTGCAATCACAGGTTGCAAATAAAATTTATTAGTAAAATATTAATTAAAATATTATGAAGGTTTCTATGCCAGCTATAATTAAATCTCTTTTAATCTATTATTTAAGAGATGAATGTGATAACTAAAGCTCATCAAAGCAGATTCGAATAGTCTGCCATTTCTTTCAAATGAAGAGTGTTGCCAACTTAATCTAGCTGATTAAGCCAATTCACAGTCCCTGATATAGTGTTTATAATATCATACACATTTTGTATTCATTAAATAAAGAAACGAATAAACCTTTTATCTGTATTTATTACACTCAAATCCTTTTATTATTTTCTTTATCTTGTTTTTTAAAAACAAATATAATCATTAACAAAAATCTAACTGGCTGTTCTTTACATATGCTCAGTATGGCAGCAGTAGCAGTATTGATTCTTATATCTCAAGGCCCACATTTATATTTATTAAATAAAATACAAATAGATTGTGTTACGTTAGGTCCTTTTGACTACGATATAAACAAC
The DNA here is from genome assembly GCA_034769895.1 of Magicicada septendecula. Classification (NCBI taxonomy): domain Eukaryota; kingdom Metazoa; phylum Arthropoda; class Insecta; order Hemiptera; family Cicadidae; genus Magicicada; species Magicicada septendecula. The sequence continues at coordinate 985,838,494 of CM068367.1, read as the reverse complement.
AATTATTATAGGAAAAGTACCAAAATACATGGGATTATAAATAATTACAAAGTGCCTTAACAGGATTAGATTAATAGTTTAACAATGTTCAGTGTTTATAGGTTATTTTGAGTTAAATGTTTTTTAGATCTAGTTCACTTTATATTATAGTAATACTCTACATTAATGGTTTTTCATACTGATGGTAAGATTATTCATTGATATTGTTCTCAGTGAAAGTTCCAAATGGTTTTTATTAAAAGTGTAATCAGTGTCTTTGAAACCTATGGCCTAGGCATAGCATGGAATAGTTCAGTTTAATTTCATATCAAAAAATACTTCTCTTCCTGTGTCTGTTGATTGTATTTCTTCAAAGATTCCTTGGTTTACTTCTTTATAGTAATGTAGCACTTCCTTCTTCTATTTAGTCTGGTTGAGGATGATTATTTAACTTTTTAATTCAGGTCCACTGATATGAAAAGTATAATAATTTAAATTAGTCACTATCTGGTGTTTACTTCAACCTTTCTCATTCAGATCCAAAAGTACAATTTTTATTTCATTTATTATAACATTTTAGTTGCTAAGCCCTATCTCTGCTTTCATTGGTATCTAATGTAACATTTTTATGTCACCCTAGTGATATTATAGCATCAATATAAACAAACTTTTACTATTTTATCTTTCATTTTCTTTAAACAGTTATAACTTTTTTATAAGATCTTTGATCTTCACTTTATTAGTTTCTTTGATCTTCTGATGAAACACTGATGATTTTGACACCACTTTTGATTATCTTCTGTTTCATATTTCTTGAGTTATCAATTTACACTTTTTATTCATTTGTTCTAAAATTAATTATTATTAGTTTTTCTTGTACTTTTCACTTCATTAAAACTATTTGACACATTTATTAATCAGATAACTTAACCTGACATTGTTTATTATCATTTTAATAGAAATTACTATTCAAAATACCTTAACTGTCTGGTTTTACAAAAGTCTGTTACTATTATTTTGGTACTTTCCAGTTAAAATAAACATTAGTGTTATTAATATTATCACATACAGTATTAATCACTATGACCCAAACTAATTTCTAATAACTCTTAGTAATAAATAACAATTCCTCTTAATTTACTGTCTACAATACAGTTTTTATAGATAAAACAAAATCTTATAAGTAAGTTCCTAAACATTGTTCTCCTTACTTATCATTATTAACATTATTTTAACTGTGATAAACATAATTATTACAGTCTTCGTTATCATGAATTAAACAATAAAATAAACAATATTTAATTAAGTATTTAATTACTTATTTCTTGAAACTATTATGTTTCTTGGTACTTTTGGGTAAGAGTATTAAAGCATATTTATGTTAAAATGGCATGGCAAAATGGCATGTACAAAATATATATATATTGCGACAATACAAGCATGTGCTGTAATGTGCATGTATTAAATAAAATAAATATTTAAATTAATTTTAGTAATGTGTAATAGACAAGCAGGTGTGAAATTGGAAGCTGAATTATAAACAGGAATCAACAGGAACATCACGCGCATCAGATTACCGCTGAGAGTGTGTACACAAGTAAATAGTGTGTGTGCGTGAAGCCTGTTCAAGCCTGAAAGTTTGCAATCTCACCCAAAATAGATGCTAAATTAAAGTTTTATTTAATTATAAGAAAACCGTAAATATTAGAAAGAGTGTGAAGACTTTTAAAAATGCATAAAAATCAGACACGTGTGCAGTGATCATAACGATCATTATGATAATTATGTATAATATGTGTAATTAAATTAGACAATGTTAGATCACCTTGAAATCCGTATTAGACATTGCAATTGGCAAAAATGTAAGAATATGTGAAATTGGATGAGAGTGGGGGAACAGACGCCGTGGACAGCTTCTGACCTGCAGAATTCTGTGATGACAGGTGTGGTTTTTTTGGTGAATATAAATACGAGCCCAGGAGAGCCAAATTTACACTTCAAGCAGTCTTCAGTCGTGGCGGTACGCTATGTCCGTCAGTGACGAGAATTTTTAATACTTTTCAATCAGTTTTCAATTGCAGGGGTACACTATGTCCGTCAGAGACGCAAAATTTTAATTACTTCAGACATAGTTAGACGCTATGTCCAATATCGACAAGATCTTTTGTTTATAAATTGTAAAGTATAACGGACAATATGTTAGTTCAAGTAATAAAAAAAGAACAATAACTACAATTATCAGACGTCTACAAACAGTCTACAACTACAAACATCAACACTCTAGACAGATGGCGAGAGAACAGCAAGCAGAGGAACGATACGCAGAGCAAGAGGTGGTTTATATAACAACAGCAGCCGATTCAGAGCAACACGTCATTCCATTCTACAGCCAGCCGATGGGAACATGAAGGACGAGTGACTGGAGGACGACCAGTGGAACCGGAAAACGCAAGAGGACATCCAGTAGGAGAGGACCGACAGATCACTGGAGGACATGGGAGAATCTGCAGAATTGAGGTGACGAAAAACCAATTTATAATTATAAAAGAATAAAGACATTGAAAGACATTAATAAAAAAAAATTTTAATTAAAGAAAAATTATGTAGATAGAGATAAGAGAATGTAATTTAACTGTAATAAGAATTTTCTTTAATGATATTTTCTTTAATGATGACCAGTTAATTTAAAGATAATTTAAATCCTTGCTTGGAGAATTAACAACTAATTTAATCATTTAAATTTTTCATTGAAAGCATATAAAGTAAAGTAATTGGAAATATAGAAAAAGACTAACGATTCAATTAGTTTCTTTAAAATAATTATAAAGCCTTAAGATGTATGCCAAGTATAGAATAATAATGTAAATAAGAACAAATTTATAAAGCACACATTCAGACTGAGTAGTCGAGAATTTATAGTATAACGAAGAAATGTTTGACATAGAATTGCTAATATAAGAAATATATAAAATCTATTTTATGATGAGTGTACGGCAACAAAAAAACATTGAAACAATAGATAATGAATACTTTATGGCGGAGTAAATATTATTATTAAATTATTTTTTTTTATTTTTTTTGTTTGAATAAAGAAATGAAAACATATTACGATTCCTAAAAGGACTACTCTTATTATGATTACACCTGAACTCCAATTTATACATACACAGCATCAGTAATGTTGTATGAATGTAAACATAGCACAAAAGGTACCGTTGTATAAATTTTGGCGCTCCAAAGAACGTGGGGCTCCACAAAATAAATTACATTAAATTTGCAACATTTGTACCGTTGTAATATATATATATTTATATTATATATAAATATTGCAACAAAACACAGGATGATGATTTAGAATATCTTAAACAAATACGAATCGGTTTTTAAAAATGAACATACCATTACTAGCGTATATGAGCATAGGATAAATGTAGTTGATGAAAATAAGTTTGTTCGAAAAACCTATCCAATTCCATTACACTACCAAGGACAAGTTGAGGAAGACATAAATAAAATGTTAACAAATGATATTATTGAACGTGCCGATAGTAACTTCCTTAATCCTATGGTAGTGGTTAAAAAAAAAATAACGATATACGTATTTGTTTAGATATGCGCAACCTCAACAGCATAACGCAAAAGTGCTACGATTGTGCACCCAACGCCGAGAATCTATTTATAAAATGTCAAGGGGTCAGGTACATGTCAAGGCTGGACCTCAAAAGCGCTTTTTGGCAGATTCCATTAGCCGAAGATTGCCGTAAATTTACGGCATTCCTTTATAAAAACAAATGCTACCAGTTTAAGGTAGTTCCCTTCGGTTTAGTGACCAGCCTCTCTGCAATGGTTAAATGTCTAGAATTGGCACTAGGACCGGAAGTAGAAGAATTCGTAAGCGTGTTTGTGGACGACATACTCGTAATATCTAAATCTTTCGAGGAGCATTTAAATCACCTCGATATTGTCTTCCGAAAGTTAAGAGATGCCAATCTTGTGCTTAACTTGGACAAGTGTGAGTTTGGAAAATCCCAAATAAAATTCCTGGGTCATATTATTCGGCGGATGGGGTCAGTACCGATACTGAGAAAATCCAGGACATCACGGATTTTCCTAACCCCACGAAAGCAAAAGATATCGTTCCTCGGATTGACCGGGTATTTTCGTCGTTTCACACCTGAATATTCAAAGACCATAGAACCACTTCTGGAACTACTAAGGAAAAATACCAAATGGCGATGGGAAGAGCGGCATGAGGCAGCATTCAACGCTACCAAGGACTTGTATAGTAAGAACCTGCATATATTCCATCCTGAAAAAGAAGGGACTTATGTACTTAATTGTGACGCGTCGGACTAAGCGATCGGCGGAGTGTTATATCAACGGTATAACCAAGGTGAACACAAGGTAATTGCCCACGTAAGTCGTTCACTAAAAGATGCTGAGAGGAACTATTTTACGTCGGAGAAAGAAATTCTCGCGATAGTATATTGTATCAGCAAATTCAGATATTACCTTGTGGGACAACACTTCGAGATTTTATCAGACAATCAGGCATTGTCTTTCATGCTCAACTGTAAACGCGCAAATGCGCGCATATCGCGATGGATCATGGTGATCCAAGAATATGATTTTAGTATAAAATATTGCAAAGCCAGTGAAAATAAAATGGCAGATACTTTAAGTAGATATCCTCCGATAATTGAAGAACAATACTCCCCAACAAGGAATGAAGTGCAGATCTTGACAATTAAGTATGTATTACCAGACACATTAAAAACTAGGTTAAAAAATATAAGCATCGAGCAACAGCGGGGCGTAGCCAAGGGGGGCAGGGAGGGGCAGCTGCCCCCCCCTAGATCAAGTTACAAAGTAAAAAATAAAAAATAAAAGTAGATAAAAAACGCATGCGAGGAGTGCTAGAACAGGAGCAGTGATGGACAGTTATCCTTACTTTACTTTAAAGAATTAAAGAAACATATATAGTTAATTTACAGTTTTGAACTTCCCGCTTTTGTAAGTCCCTAGTTTTAAAGCATCCGCCATTTTCCTGGTGAACAGACCAGTCGCGTTATAGTTCAACTCGGCTTTGCAAGCTTCTTTTTAGTTTCCGTCTTTATTTAAATATACTCTAACCTCATCAGAGACCTCACTTCATCCACAGTACCTACAGGACACATCAATAGTTAGTAGTAAAATGGATATACGAAAGTTTTTTAAAGGTAAATTAGCCATTAATTTTTTATGTCGATTTCTAAAATTTCAGGATATTTCTACAACGTTGAATAGTATTAAAATATATTGGTCACGTAATAGTATTTATAATTATACCTATAGTGGTTACGTTATTTTGTTTGTCTCAAAAAAGTCAAGACTACAGAACTCTCCCTGAGTGAAGAAAGTTAGGTTAAGTTTCGATTATTCGGACGCTTCCAATTTCCAAAACTAAAATTTCGGATACACTAATTACAAGCAGATGTGTATTTTATGATTTCAAAATACCTCTCGCAATAACAAGATATAAAAAAAGAAAAAAAATTACATTTTAATCGGCCATTTCGTCTCGTTCCACTTTGCGAATATTCAGTTACTTGGCGTAATAACCAGGGTTGTGAAATTTTTGAAAAAAGATGGTGGATATAATTTTTTTACAACGCTTGTGATCAGGGTTGTAGCAGAGTAAGCATGAGAGTATAAGTCTAGTCTAGGGATAGTAGTGCTGATGCCTTAAGATTGCTGATAGGGATGGGTATCGATATATATATATATATATATATATATATATCAAAATATCGATATTGTCCCTTCAGTTATCGATGTTTTTCTTATTTTATGATAATGTTTTCTTATTTTCTTGTTTATGTCCTTGGCAGCTGAATACGAGAATAGTTGACTTCGTGTAGTTTTATTTTAAAATCAGTTTCAAATTACCTTTTTTGAGTTTTTTGTGGAACAGTTTAGGAACCACTCAGCTATTCAACATCCATTTAAATGAGTGTCCAAGTATCGATATTTACTATTCATAATAACAGTTGGTCTAAGTGATGTTTGTTTTTTACATTATTTCTATCCAAGTCACATAAAAGATAAACAGAATCAAAGACGGAACAGACTCACTTGGGGGATATTATAAATCTCTGTACTTCCAACTTGAACTTAAATCATGACCGATATATCGATGGTTTTCCTTCGATAATATTTATATATCGATGTTAATGACTCGATATTTTATCGATATCAAATATTAATAAGTTGGCGATCGATACCCATCCCTACTTGCTGATTGGTTTCCGCCATATTCAAAACTGCTATGTTAATTGAGCCGGTGAGAATGAAAGTGGCATAAGTCATAAAATTTGAATATATAAAGTATATAAAAACATGCAGAATACATATTTATAAATCAGATTAATCACTTACATGTAGACAGTGATCAGTTTTGAGTATTACAGTATCTTTTTATTTGATTTTTCAATAACAATTTTAACAAACCATTAAATTTCTCCAATTAGCCATAAAGCATTCTCACCGGCTCAATTATATTCGCCTTGTTTCGGCATCAGCAGCGCCACCCTAGCGACTTCTTGATGAAATGTCTAAACGGTGAAAAATTATATTTATATAGAAAAAATGTAAAGTTATTTCATTTAATAAAAAATTAAAAGAAAAGTAACAAACTAAAGAAATTTGGACACACCTTCCTGTATGCGGTAATGTAAAAATAAATTTGTTTAATTTTTCCTGCATAATCTTCTTTATTTGGGAATTCTCATCTTTATTTTAGGGAGCAAAAAAAGGGATTTAGATGACAGTGATAAACGTGAAAGCGAGAAGAAAGTTAAAACCTCACCAGCACCTTGCCCTGTTGAGCTTCAACCAGGGCCTTCTTCCATTCCAACACTCAGTGAGTCACCTAAACCTGATGTTGAAGACTGCTGTGAGTGTGAGAATGATTTGGGTCGGTGGATCGGACGGACGTCTCAGATGACAGCGCCAAAAAAAAAAGGAACTGTTGACAAACTGTTGGGTTCCACCCACTACTTATGACTTTGCTAAGGATGTCAGCCTCTCAAGCAGGAAGTTTAATCACGGTTGGCTTCAAACTTACTCCCTTTGGTTAGCATATTCGAAGGGGTCGAAAGGCGCACTCTGCAAATTCTGTGTGCTGTTCCCACCCCTTCTTGGTACAGTGAAGGGTGTTTTAGGATCGTTCATTGTAACTCCTTTTATACGTTACAAACATTTACATGAAAATTGCAAAAGTCATGCTTCCACCCACTGGCACAAAGCTGCAGTCAGTGCAGCCAAAACCTTTATGGACGAAATTCCTGTCGACGTTCAGGTGATATCGGGCCACAAGATACTAATAGAAGAAAACAAAAAAATCTTAGCATCGATAATTTCTACAATCGTATTTTGTGGTACCCATGATTTGCCTCTGAGGGGAAATGAGCAGCATGAAGGTGTATTTCAAGACCTGATCCACTTCCGAATCGATGCTGGTGACCAAGAACTAAAACGTCACTGTGATATCCTTAATATGAGAAAAAATGCAACATATATGTCCCCTCAGATCCAGAATGAAATTATTGATCTCTGCTGAGCTGTTATCAAAGCTGACATTATATAACAAGCAAAGAAGGCATTTGCCTTTAGCGTGCTGGCAGATGAGACTGCTGATATATCAGGGAAAGAGCAGCTGTCTATCGGTTTGCGCTTCTTCGATGAAAAAGAAATGCAAGTTCGGGAAGAGTTTGTGGGTTTTGTGGAACTTCCTGCCCTCAATGCCACCACGATTGCAACAGCGATAGACAAGTTTCTGGAAAAAGAAGGACTTGACCCGAAGAAATGTGTAGGTCAGGGTTATGATGGATGTTCAGCTATGGCTGGCAAGTATGGAGGTGTACAATCAATTATAAGAAATAAGTATGAGAAAGCTATCTTCTTTCATTGTGCATCACACAAATTAAATCTTGTTGTAAATGACTTGAATAGTGTTCCACAAATACGCAACACCATCGCCACTATCAAAGACATTATAAGGTTCTTCAGAGAGTCAGTGTTGAGAAGACGCTACGCTCCGAACATTCCAATGCTCTGTGAGTTGCGATGGTCCCAAAAATGCAAGAATATTTCAGTTTTTAACGAGCATTTCATAAAAATTGTTGAAGGGTTGAAGAGATTATCACTGGAAGAAGGAAATTCGAACACGAGGAATCAGGCATTTCAATTACATTCTGCAGCCACAAAACCTGAACTTATTGTTGCTGTTGCCTTGATAGCCAAATATTCTGCCTTATTGGAACCTGTTGTAAATGTTCTTCAATTTAAAACCCTGGACCTGGTCCAATGCTCAAAACACATCAAACGGATCCTTGGAGTGATAACAACTCATCGTAGTGATGCAGAGAAAGTTACTACAGAGCTTGTAAATAGTGTCGACGAGATTACCAAAGATGTTAGAGTGGAATTGACAGTCCCAAGATCTATTCAAAAACAAAAACATCGCTCCAATCCTCCAGCTTCCAGTCCTTTAGAGTACTGGAACAGATCCTTGGTAATTCCTTACTTCGATTCATTACTTTCTTCACTGGAGGCACGTTTTTCAGATGAACACTCACCTGCCTTTTCAATTTTGTCTCTACATCTGTTAGATGATATCCATGATAACCATGAAAGACTTTAAAATAAAAGGCAAGGAGTTCTCAGATTTTTATAACTTAAAAGATGTTGCCTCCGAAGTTGAATTATGGTACACTATGTGGGAGAAGAAGAAACTCAATAAAGAGCAGCTAAAAATCTGACAATAGCAGATCTAGTAAAAGAGGCTGAAATCTTTTACCCGGCCACAAAAAAAGCGCTGCTTATCTCTATTACTCTGCTTTGCACCACTTGTACTGTAGAGCGGTCGTTTAGTACGTTGCGGAGAGTAAAGACCTGGCTTAGGTCGACGATGACAGGGGAGCGTCTCAATGGACTATGCTTAATGAGTGTCCACAGAAAAACTGCTTTAGAAAAAAAGGAGCAATTGGAGAAGGAAGTGCTGAAAAGGTTTTCTGAAAATCCAAGAAAACTTATTTTAGTTTAACATTTTTTAGTTATTTGATTTAGTTTTTATTTTAGTTTAACTTATTTTAGTAAGTTATTTTAGTAACATGTTTTAGTTTAATACTTTGTGATAATATATCCTTTGCTAGTTTGCATACGAAAAACTAATATTGTTTTAAAAATATATAATTGTATAAAATTATACTGTACTATACTAATTTTATATCATACCGTACTATAAAACTTTAATTTTGTCATTCATCACGGTATTTGTAAGTAATTCTGTTTTTTCATTGTTGCCACGTTTTAATTAAAATCACATTATTATTTGTGACTTTTGGTGATTATTTAACCCTTAAAGCATCTTGGGGTCTCAGACACCCCAGAACATCTTTTCTTGGATCAAGTGTTCCAATCTTTAATTTCACCCCTTGAATTAAAATATTTTTGAACTTCTTGCGGTATATATTGACAATCTAGGGTACCCTCTTAACGATCAAATAGAAGTAATCGCCCAAGAATATAACAGTGCCTAGTACAGCCACGAAAGTAAAATATATCAAATCTAAGTGTGCACTACTATGGTTAAATCTGAAACATTTCTTCGTAGTATTCTTCATTCCAGAGAAAAAATTCCTAAAGTTTTTAAATAAAGGAAAATTTTAATTTTTAACTCGATAACGGTGCGTGTTACTAAAAAGTAGCTAATAAAAAAAAAATTCATGTGAGAGGTAACTCACAAATAAAGTAACATAAAAGTCTTTTAAATAGATCCGACAATCACTGCTTTGGATCAATAGAGTAAAACTTTTTTAAATTCCCTTTTGGATTAATTTTAAAAATTCTTTTTAGCTTAGATTCCTATAATAGGTATGCGATGGTTATACTGACGAGCCTTAATAACATACCGAGACGAAACAATTTGCTTATCCCCCCCCCCCGGCGCTTTTTAGGTAACCCTTTAGTCCTCTGCCCCCCCTATCCAAAATCCTGGCTACGTCCATGAGCGGGATGCTAAATTAAAGAAAATCAGCGATGATATAAGAGTACAGGACAACCCAAAGTATAAAATAGACAATGATGTGTTATACAAGATCACAGACGGGCAGTGGAAGATAATGGTACCGGATGAACTAGTCGAGGATTTAACTTGGGCATGCCACAAGAGTCTGGCCCACGCGGGTGTATATAAATGCTATTTAACTATGCGAGAAGACTTTGTGTGGTTAAATATGGCTAGAAAAGTTAAATCCATTTTGCGTACCTGCCACATATGCCAAACTGCTAAGTACCCGAATCAACACACTTATGTAGAAATGGGCAATATTATTACTAAAAACAAAAATGAATTGATTTTTTAGGTCCACTACCGCGTGGATCGAGGGGTATGAGGAATCTGGTGGTGTGCACGGATGCGTTCTCTAAACATGTAAGTCTATATGCAATAGGACGACCCACCACGGTGGCCGTGTTAAATGTCGTCTTAAATAAATACATCCCTAAATATGGTCACGTTAAGAAATTTTTATCTGACCAGAGTAAACAGTTCACCAATAGGAAGTGGCAATCCGAATTGGAAAAGCACAATATCCAGACTGTGTTAACAGCGATCCGGAGACCGCAAGGCAACATCGCTGAAAGGGTCAACAGAAAGTTAGGTCAACTGTTCCGTACTTATTGTAATACCAACCAAAGTAGATGGCCGGATTATCTCGAGTTTTTCGAGGCGTCCATCAACGGGAATTACAATGACACGACAGGATTTACGCCTAACGAGTTGCAAACTGGAGAAATGCCCAAGCGCGTCTGTGATGGGAGCATCAGGAGGATTGCAACGCAAAATTTGCCTATTCCGAGCGAGGTGAAACGTATAGAAGCCAGGAGACGCATTAAGAAATGTGCCGAAGAACGGACTGAAAGATTTAATGCAGATCACAAGCTGGTAAAATTTAAAATTGGAGAGAGGTTACTCCTGAGGGCTTTGAATGTCGGTCACAGGGAGGATAACACCGCAGCCAAATTCTTTAGGTTGTACAATGGCCCATATATTTTATCCGAGCAAGTTGGTAAAAACACCTATATTGTAACCAACCCTAGTACTAACCGTGTGATAGGGAAATTCCACGCATCATCCCTAAGAAAGTATTATGTCAGAGATAATTGTTCCTAATATGCCAGGGTATATGTTGTATGAATGTTTTAAGAAAATTATGTGAAATATAAGTGTAAATTAAGAATATTAGATGAGATGTCAGAATAAATGATTTGAATGAACGGAGTATACTTTCAGTCATGAAAATGACGTCAGAAGTGTTGATAGCTTATCTGTGTTTGAGATTACAGGTCAGATTCAACCACGTGTATTTGTTTGTATTGTTACTGTCAAAGTGACATTGGAGGAATGTTTTGTTTGAAAGAAGTATATTTATTTATTTTGATTTGGATTTATTATGTTATTATTATGATTTTTATTGGAAGAATTATGTTTTATTTATTTAGGATATGAAGAAAAAAAATTTGTATTTTTATGTAAACAAATTTTTTTTATACGTGGTGGGGTTAATCCTGCAACAAAACACAGGATGATGATCTAGAATAAAAATCAGAGCATGGATGACGGACATTAGCATGTTTTAGATTGATTTATGCAATTTTTGTCAATTAGCTATAAGTTTTGTATTTAGTGATGGATAAGGACTTGTGTTATACCAAATTCTTTGTAAATTTTTGCTCTATAATGTCATGTACTTTGTTTGTGAATACGTGCTCGCGTTCGCGTGTGGTGAACCTTCGTGTTATATCTTCCGCGTTTGTTATCCGATCGGCATGAGACTTGGACAGTGAATTATTTATGAAAGTAGCTACATATTCTATATACTCTGTTGTTCTCAGCTATTTTTTAAATGTGGTTTTTTAGTAATTGAAAACTCAACTTTTGACTCTTATCAATTGAAGAGTAATAAAAATTCTAGATAAAATCTAAGCAGGCACTCGCAGATTTATACAAAGATTCGCCTGTAACGCGTCTACCTTTTGTCCAATCTACCACGTAGACAGTCGATTGATCAATCAGAAGCCCCTAAATTCAGTCAGATCCGTCGGTTGTCAGGTGTACTTCGTGGCAGTTCATCAGAAGCCGTTGCCTAGTGAACGTGTGCTCTTCGTCAAGAGTTTTTCTTGTTCGAACTGGTTTAATCTAGAGAAACTATAAGTCTTGGGACTCTCTTCGAGTTTGTCGATTAGAACCAAGCGGGTGAACTACCAGTTATAAAATATTCAAGTGCTATTACGTGTTAGTGGAAGATTTTCCGCTTAGGGAGAGTTATCTTCCGTGATAAATCCTTATTAACGCGGAACACTTCAAGAATAGCCGGATGGTGTAAGTAATATACACCACTTTTAAATAATATCATTCATTATCACCCTGAGTAACAATAATTAATAATAACCAATTGCGAGCGACTAAACAAACGATTCGGAAAGTGACAATTCGTGTGTAAAATCTGCGTGAGTGTTATCAGCTGTTCGGCGAACCCCAGCGCAGAGAGAGAGAGAGAGAGAGAGAGAGAGAGAGAGAGAGGAGAGCGGCGATCATTGCAGAGAGGAGCGTAACAGCGACGGAGCGAGTGACATCACGCCGAGTGTAAAGGAATTCTACGTTTCAAGTAAAACCTACCAAAACTGAACTATATAAACTCTTTGATGACAAATAAAATACTATACATGACATTTTGTTTAATTTAAATATATCATACAAACAATTATTTACTTGTTATAAATAAATAATTTTTCTACTCCTCCAATAGAGACTTATGCATAATTTCAACATACATAATTATCCTATGCGAAAATACTTATTTGTATCGTCGCAATATATATACATATATATATATATATATACACACACACACACACACACACACATCCTTTTTAATTTCTAAAGGATGTTTTTAATATAGTGGGTCTTTGTGAACGGATTTTTCATTGATTTTTGAATACAGTAGCCGTACGGGAGATGGAGAGGTAGCGGCTAGGCAGTGTCAACCAGGCAGCCATGCACAGAACCGCGACAGTAGGCAATTATGGGGCAGGCAAGCTGGCTGTATGCGTGAAGAAAATACGTATGTACACTACACTGATGTCAATGGTGTCGTGTAGTTGGGGCCAAAGGTGTGTAGCTCCTTCAGCTGCCTGTACTGTAATTTGTGTAAATAATTCAAGACAAGGAATACCTACCGGCACTCCAAGGTCACATTATATAAAGTTATGATTAGACCGGTGATAACATATGGCAGCGAGACTTAGACTCAAACGAGCCGCTGACATAGTCAATACCTTTGAAAGGAGAATTCTGAGGTGAATATATGGGCCAATCCGAGTCAATGGGATATGGAGAATACGTCACAATGAAGAACTATACAATCTATATAAAGACAGTGATCTGGCCATCACCATCCGACTGATAGATTGCAATGGTCAGGACACATAATTAGGATGGAAGGTACTATTTAGTCAAATCGAGGACAGCAGGCCTGTCGGAAGACCCAATCATCGCTGGATTGACGCACTGCAAGGGATGATGCTACTTTACTTAAAAGAAAACGATGGACGTCAACCACCAAGGACAGGGAAAATGTCGGCGGATAATTATGGAGGCTAAGGTTCGACTCCGTACTGTGACGCCATAGAAGAAGAAGAAGAAGAAGAAGAAGAAGAAGAAGAAGAAGAAGAAGAAGAAGAAGAAATAATGTAAATGCTTTACTATTTATTAGTTATTGTAAATTAACTTTATCTAAGAAATTAAGTAGTTTTAAATCGTATTTTTAAGCTTTTCAAAATTAACTGCTCACAACACTAGATCGGTCTCTACAACCACACTGTCAACGGGTATCTTAAAAACTATAACACTATAAACGTAGCCTACTGGGTGTGCTAGTGATTGATTAAATGAGCACTTCCTTCCTCTAATGAGACGCCAAGAAATTCACCTCCCTTTCAATTTCTTGATACTCATTCGTAGCGACAAAAAGTACTCATAAAATAATTATTAAAATTACGGTAGTTACCGCAAAGGTGGTCCATAGTAAACGATACTGTCCATAAACTACATAAAAGCGTAACAACGAGATTCACAACTTCATCTTCATCGCGTGAATGTTTACTAAATGTTAAAACTCATCGAACGTTGTTCACTTCAAATCCCGTCGTGCGCAAAATCATCATATGGAACGTTCCCAATACCAGAGCTTACAGCGGCAGCATACATTATGCAACAAGACTGGCGGCTTACACCATAGAGCTCGTATCGTAGCGTTTTGTGCGGCCGGTGCTTACAAGGACACGTTTTGCTACACAGTATGAACTTGCTACGTTATTCTTTGTTAATGACTGCATACATTAACACGTTTAGTTACTATGATTCTTCTCCGACTGTCACGTTTGCTTGTATTGACCAAATTTGTAGGTACACACAGGGAGCGATTCAGAGTCTACAAAGTCCGAAAACAGTTATGAACACACAGAGTTTTTCTTGAACAAGTAGTGGTTTCCTACGAAAATATGACGGGATTTTTGTTTGTATGGCTGGATAAAGTCCGCCGTAACCGTAGCGATAGGGATCCCCTCGGATATAACATCGTATAGTAAAACATCTTCCGGAACATCATCAACCAATAACTCTGGACTTACTATAAACTGCCCACGTAACCGATACTTGTCGATGAACAAGTATACTTCACAATCACACCGTTACTTCTAAATGATGGCAAGATACCGAGGTGATTATCCTACGGCGACTACTACGTTTCAATACCTTGATTTCAACTAATCTGTAATCATAGATAAATATTCGCAAAAAATGTCTCTCTTTTCAGCACCTAATAGTGATAGAACCACCCACCAGGTCAGATAGTAAAAGGCGTTTTACTTTCAAACGGATTACTTCAACATCGTTCACGCGACACGATTCTGTTTCTACAACGAACGAACCATGGAGCCGTTGTGTCAATGTAGGGAGGTTTGCTTGCCTCACTGTACGCCAGATGATCACAGTAAGTAGCGACTAGTTTGAAAACAGCGCAAGCGCTCGTCGGACAGCATAGAGTACAAACAACCTGCGTTCGCCTACCCCAATTTCAGACGGCATTTATCCAACCTGAACAAATAATGGTAACTAATATTTGTCACAGATATCAAAATGAAAATTGCGTTTGTTTTTACATTATGATTCCATTTCTGTGCAAGAAGAAACAAAAGTTGAACTATGAGGCCGAAAATAACCAATTTAAAATGTGCCACGTAATTTTTTGTTATAATTCAAAATTCACTAATTTCTAGGTCTACGTTTCTATGCCTACCAGAAGATAAAAATGAAAAAATCCATCTTCGACGCACTGTTATAAGACATAAATTGTGTATTTCTTTTAACTAAAAAAAATATTTAGGTATTTCTTTTACCCATCCTTCTTCGGTATTCTTGCTTTAACAGATTTTGACATGAAAGTCAACAGTAAATAGTTACCCCTCTTCCTAGCGAGTAGTCCGACATGGACTTGGCGTGTTAAGCGGTTTTTTACGAAAAAACGACGGCAGTTACATACAGTTCACACACACGCACACTCAAATACTAATGCTTAAATCCACATCCGCAGGCCCAGCTCATATTACCTAACAACGTTCTTCTTATAATGATCAGCCTCAGTGAAGCAGTGAGAGGGTTTGGGGGTTGAAACCAGCGGCGCATTTAATGTGGGTCTGAACGGGTTCCGCCCCTCCCCCAAATTTTGAACACAAACTAATCAAGGTAAAAGTACATACAAATTATTACGTAATTCAAAACTTTGAAAGATGTACTCTCAAAATCAACTCAGATAATCAATAATTATACAAACTTTGAGTTGACGATATAAAAATGTTTACTTCTTTTTTAGTTTTTCGTTAATGTAAATGAGAACACTGAACACTGTTTTTCTGATTCCTCATTAAATAAATTCCATTTACAAAAAACACACACACAAATGTATACATGGGTTTTTGTTACAAATAAGTGATGCAATTTCAATATGATCACATCTTATATGTTCAAATCGTTTATGTATTAATGAGTTTTGCTCACGTTACAATTTCATTACATATACGCCACACAAAATTTCAGACCCCCCCCCCCCGCCAAATAAAATGCTATACGCCAACTGGTTAAACCCTCTCTTCCCCGTAAAGGGATAAAGAAGAAAAGAAATGTAAAATAATGTTGGGTAAAATAATGTTTTCACAAATTGTTGTTCTTGAAGAACAATTTACCAAGTTCATATAAATGTCATTTATTGAGGAGGTAGAAAAATAATCTAGTAGGAGCTCTCACATACGACATAAAGGATATTTCGCAAAAAAAAATTACGAAAGGAAAAGGTGTTTTTTTAACGGTGCAACGTATTATTATTTGCTATCAAAACTATTAAAATGTTCTTACATAAATTTAGAAAATATTTAAATACTCGTATTTCCTCGTATTTTATAAAAAAGTGTTGATATAAAGAAAAATTCATAAACTACAATATTCAAAAGTTAAAAAGGTGGGTTCATCATGAACAATGTTTGCATTCGTGCCTGTTCGTGCTTTGTGGATAACTTTTGAACAACAGGCTTGACTATCAGTTTTGCGCTTTGATCCTTTCTGTGGTCAGCATTTACTCGTTTAATCCGGTTTTCATCTGTTCTAAAAAAAAACCTGCTAAACGCTCTTCAAACTCCCACCTAATAACTCACGAAAGTTGTCAATTTGAGAATTTATCAAACTGATAAGCAATTTTAGTAGTTCTTCCTCAAACCACCCTGTGTAATTTATTGTTTACTATTTTGACGAAAGTGTTCAAATACAGACTTTATGGAAATGTTTTGATAAAACTGATTCCACATAAAACTGAATTATGTTCCTATAGGCCTAATATTTAAAAATCGTTTATAACATATTATATAAACAACAATTTTGTTAACAATTATATTGCAGTCCACGTTGTAGCGATATAATTTTGGATCCAGTGAATGAAAGTTTCCCTAGAATGTGATAAGGGAAACAACATTCAGATTAAACGGGGAACTAATGAATGTAGCTACACATTTTTTTTTTAATTGGTTCTTTACTTTTACATTAAATAAATTATGTTTACAAAATGAACTTTGCCATTAAGTAACATAAACAGAAATTAAATAGTCATTAACGTCCCATTTATTTGCATGATAAATTTTACAGCTACTGTATCTAAATAAGCCTTGTGTATATACAAGTTTGTAGAGCATGAAGGGTATTGTTTTTCACACCAATATTTTTCATTTCCATTGTTACATAATCAATTGCCAGAAACAGAACCAATTGTCATTCCACACAGTCTATTTTTCATTTTGTGAAACATACAGTATTCTGATTCAGTATTTAGTAACATACTTGTATACGATTAAGTTATTCAATACGTGAACTTAATTGTGTACATAACATATGAAAACGGTTTTTTTTAGTAACATTTTATGACATGATTTGTATGCCATCATTAACATGACAGAAAATATGTTAAATGTCAGTGTGATACACAAAATTAGTGAAAATAAATAGCATTTCATTTATCTCAACTTAAGCACTATCCAAAATTCGTATATAGAAAAACTTATTATTGTTATTTTTGATGTGGCATTAACTTCAGTAAAAATAATAGGTTTTTAGTTCTATATGGTGGAAGCACAGTGAACTGATAGCATGATATATAAAATTACATAGTCTTTGAGTATGATGGGAGTTGTTAGAAGTGAACGTCAAGACTGTATCTTTCTCTTACGTAAAAAGACTATATGAAATAACTTGTATTATACATATTCTTATGCATTTCCTGAGTTAATTTAAGAAAAATGTAAAGGATCTGCTAACTTGTATAAATTAATTATTACTGTATTCGAGAAGATATATTTTACCTGTAAGTGTACTGAATCATATACCTAAATAATTTATTTAGTAATTTTAAACTGTCAAGTTGGCACTGTTATTCAATTGCTACCAACTTTTAATTATTATAATTATCTTGTTGATCCATCCTCTTCGTTCACTTTATAAAATATTATTATATATATAAACTTTCACAATATGAACTTACTTTCTTTATCACTTTCCCAAACGTTTCGAGGTGATGTGCCTCTTACTCAGTGGGAGTAAATACTGATTGTCAGTTAACAGAATAACAGCGATACACTGATCCAAACACACAATTTGAACCTCAGCGCCAATTCCCTCCCACCATCAACCCCCACCACACACACCTAAGTCCATAACCGTTATTCTGTTAACTGACAATCAGTATTTACTCCCACTGAGGAAGAGGCACATCACCTCGAAACGTTTGGGAAAGTGATAAAGAAAGTAAGTTCATATTGTGAAAGTTTATATATATAATAATATTTAATTATTAATTAGAAAAAAACAACAAATAATAAACGTCCATAAGATCTAGTCGTGGACAAGAACCAAATTAGCAATACAATGCCCCTAAGGCAGGCTTATATAAACCATACAGAAATATAAACGTATTTAAAAGTGATTAAAAAATTGTTTGTCTCTAACAAAAAACAATTGTTATTGTTTTCAGTTGTTTATTATAACGCATACTAATTTTAGTTAGTATGTACGTACGAGAAGGCGGTTAAATGAATAGAAAATTCCTGCTCTCTAAACAACGTTATTGTCGTATCCCTTCGTAGACACGATAGGGTTGATAATTGCGTCTGTGTCACGCTTACTGCCTACTTCTCACACAAGTACAAAATGCAACTTTTCTGACGTCGTACTGACAAACGGCGAATTTGTAACGATTATATTGTACTCAGTTAATGAAGTATAATGTGTAAGGATTAAACTATAGAGGGGTGCAGCACTGAAGCCAAAACACGCAGATATGCGGAATAATGTCATTCGTGCACGTATACATCGAAAGACTCGCGTTATTCAACAACCCACAGTCACAGTCTGCTTAAAAACACGATAATTTTCCATTTTTAAAGCATTCCAAAACATTTCAGCCACAATACATAAATGATGCAGGCCTATATTCTGTAATACCGGGGTGCATACCGGTACCTCTAAACGCATGTTCTAAAAAACAATTCAATTATGTTTCAAATATTTATTTAGAGATTTTTTAAAAGGCCCGTATGAAAAACCACTTTAAATAAAAATACAATTAAAGGAGATAAAGAGTTTATTAACTTGGGAAAATTCTTAAAGACTAAGTCATACAACAGTTTCAATACAAGCACAAACTACTTACGTAATCCGCTAGCATGTAACTGACTTTCATTTCTCAGGCAACCTCTGTGTCAGGACACTGCACAAAAACAATCCAGTTAACCCTTATTGATCTCTAGCGCTTAACTTACAAGTTAGTAACATATCTTAAAATTCTGTTATGTTTAAGTATTCTTTCATAAAATCAATAATAATTCTTGGATTTTGTTGTTCATGACGTCTCCGTTGATTAACTAAATATAAGTATATCACTATATTTATAGTACGTATAGTGTGTGTGTGTGTGTGTGTGTGTGTGTGTGTGTGTGTGTGTGTGTGTGTGTGTGTGTGTGTGTGTGTGTGTGTGTGTGTGTGTGTGTGTGTGTGTGTGTGTGTCACTATATATCCTCACAAGTGTTCCGAGTCGGTAGTGATATACTTATATTTAGTCAATAATTCTCTTACCTTTCAAAGCATTAAAAGTTCCCACATAAAGAGTTGTAATACCACAAAGGTCATAATATTATTTTACTAAGTGACAATAAATAAAACAAAAACGTCGTTACACATCTTAGCGCGTGATGACTCTCTCTATCACTACTAAGGAAATTGCACCCAAGGTAAAGGATGGTGTTGGGGATATAATATAGTTTGTACGTTCGCTGCGTTTTCACACCTAACCATTGATTAATTTCATGAATATGATTTTAAATATTAATTTCTTTTTACCAGTAGACTTGCGTAGTCAGAACTTTTAATAACTACACGTTCTTTGGTTGACAACCACGTTTTAATGGTATTATTAGTAAACACAAAACGTTTAGCTCATTATAAGATGTCTGTAGGAAAACCTTCTCCTTTCCTTTCTCGGCTTTGTTACTGAGGATGCCACATTATAGAATGGGTGAAACGTTTGGAGTTAATGATAATACAAATACAACGTGATTGTCAGCCTAGAAACGTGTTGTCATTAGATATTACAATATTTGAATTGTATTCAACGTATCACTTCTACCTACTTAAAATATCTTTGAAATGATGTAGTGACACAGTGATGATACTGACAAATTGGTAAAAATTTCTATGGAGGCGAAGGGGAAAGTAACTTTTTAAAAATAAACTTTTGAAATTTTATACTAGTTTACTTTTGCAAACTAGCGACTATGTGCTTTTAAAGCACTCTCTGTGTTCAACATGATCTCGAATATGAAACAAAACTACTTATATCACTTAACAAGACACAAAATTCTTTCACTTGATTTATTAATATCAGCAATGAGATTTTCGTTAATTCCGTAATTTTTGTCGTTTCTAATTTCTATAAATTAAAATTAAATTTAGTTTCACAGACGGTCACAATCAATTTTAATGAAACTAAACGGTAACTTTGACAGAACAGTTTCGTTAAAATATTTCTCCGTGAAACGTCTGCAACACAAGGATCATTCGATGTGCATTAGTCAGTTTAGTCAGAGAATCACGAGTAAACTGTCTCTGGGCGAATTAAATGTATCTATCTATTAATCTACTAAATGCATTCCAATATTAAATGTTTTAAATATTTATTTTAAGTAGTTTCTTCTTTACAATAATAAATTACTGGAACTTTTCCGGGATTACAGTCACCTTATAAGTAGGCACTCGTAAGTCACAATAAACACAGAACAGAAATTGGGCCTTCCTCATTAGTTAAACAAATGGTCACAAAATGCACGTGTTTTGTAAAAAATTAGCTTTAAAGAATTACAACATTACTGCTTGATTTTTTTAAATTGAATACGACGTCTTAGGTACGAGAATTACAACGTATTATTTAGAACGAGTGATATAGTTTATTTACAATCTAGAACGCAAACCCGTTTTGCTGAAGTGACGAACTAAGCGTTACATGCACCACGCTATGGGGATAAATTTTGTTTATCTAACGAAAGTGTTAAATTGACAAACTTTCCAGCAGTTAAAACATTTTTTAAAATTTAATCTCTTTATAAATTTTTTAAGTGTTAAAACTAGCCTTAGTAAATAAAAAAAAAAATTTGAGTATTGGCCAAACGCAGGGACGTAGCCGGGGGGGGGGGGGGTCCGGACCCCCTCCGAAAAATTGAAAATGTCTAACCATAAATACTAAAATCTCAAGCTAGACTAAGTGTAAGTCCAGTTACACTCAAGTTCTTAATACACTGTTGGTGGCGTGAGTTACGCAAATGGAAAGACAGTATCGGTAAGTTTGAAAGTCACGCAATATTAAGTTATCACAAGTCTGCAACTATTGCTGCAGAAAATTTTCTCAAAGTATTGGGCGGAAAAACTGTTGATGTGGTGACTATGTATGACTATATACCAGTAGGGAGCAAGAACGCCAAAGAAATAGGGCAGCTATAAAGCCAAATTATAGACACAATAATATTTTGTGGTGAAAATGAGTTGCCTTTAAGAGGTGATACAGACTCTGGGCCTTTAACCATGGAAAAGCCAATGAAGAAGGATGGGAATTTTAGAGCTTTACTTAGATTTTGAGCTGATATTAATAACGATCTAAGGCAGAATATTATTAACTGTCCACGGAATGCATCTTATTTAAGCCCTGATATTCAGAATGAAATAATTAATATTTGTGGGCAATTAATCCAAAAAAAATATTCTGAATAATGTTAACAGTGCTAAATATTTTTCTATTTTGGGAGATGAAACACTAGACGTTTCTGGAAAGGAACAGTTTTCACTGTGTATCAGATATGTCTCTGATGATGTAAGGCCTGAGTTAAGAGAGGATTTTATTACCTTTATCCAGATAAAAGAATTATCTGCTGAATATATTTTTAATGTGATTCTAAAAACATGCAAAAATTTGGGACTTAATATGGACAACCTTGTAGGCCAAGGGTATGATGGTGTTTCAACCTTCAGTGGTCACATCACTGGTGTTCATAAGAGAATACAGGAGCTTTATCCAAAAGTTATATACGTACACTGAGCTTCTCATAGGTTGAATCTGGTACTTAGTGATTCTCTTTCAGTGCCTTCCATCAGGAATTGCCTTGGTGTCGTTAATGAAATTTCTACTTTGTTTAGAAATAATTCTCAGGCAAGTGAATTATTAAAAACAAACATTTCAAACTAGTACCTGATAACAAAAAAACTCGGTTAGTAGGGCTCTGTGAGACAAGATTCATTGAACATCAAGTAACTGTTAATACATTTATCGAATTATTTTCTGCCGTAGTAAATAGTCTCCAGGAGTTGTCCTGTGTTAGTAGAACGATTTCAATAAGTGCGTCATCTCTTCTTGCATCCATTGAAAAAGGAAGTTTCTTAGTGGCTTTGATGGTTTGCGAATATGTCTTTAGCTTGACGCTACCACTTTCTAACTACCTGCAAAAATCTGAGCATGACCTGTCAGCTTCCTTAAAGTATGCTGATGATATCATCAAGGCACTTTGCAAGTTGCGTGAGTCAGGAACTAGTAATTTTTATGTGCAACAGTTCTCGATTATTTTTGAAAAAGCACAATTGATGGCGCAGAAGATTTTGTTTACTACTATTGATATTCCGCCACGACAAGCAAAAATGCAACAATATAGAGAAAACCATCCGCATAATTCCGCAGAGGAATATTTTCGAAGGTCTATTTTTATTCTATGCATAGATGCTCTTATAAGTGCATTAGTTGCCCGTTTTGATAATAACAGAGATATTTTGTCTGCTTTTCAAGTGTTGTTACCTAGAAATGCTAATCCCCAAAGTGTGGATGCTATATTAAAATTAAAAATGTATTATGAGCATAAAACATCAGAATTGGTAGTAAAAGCAGAATACTTGCTGTGGTGTGAAAAATGGAAGAGCGAAGAGGAAAAACCAGTTAAACTACTGATGATTCTAGATGAACATGATAAAAATTTGTATCCAAATATCCGAATGCTATTATCTGTGTTAGCGACCCTGCCTGTACCAACAGCTGAAGAAGAAAGAGCATTCTCGTCACTTTAAGAGGATTAAGAGTTTTCTACGAAATAAAATGGAAAATGAACGACTTACAGGACTGGCTCTGATGACCATTCACTACCCTGCACCTTTTACTGCTGAAGACGTTTTAAATTTTATGGCAGTTAATGGAAAGAGAAGGCTGCTATTGTAAAAAATAGCTATTTCATTCATTAATTTTTAAACAACTACTAGTGTATATTGTGCATTATTCCAGTAATCTGGTAGTATAGGCTATTATGAGTTTTATTTTGTTTGTATACTATTACGTTCCATATGAGTATAATTTTCATTTTATTTGCTATTTTATTCAAAACTACGTATAAACTGTATGCGTGTCTATTTAATATAGAAATTATAATATAATAATTTAAATCTTGGAATCATACAAAACTGGGTTAATCAGTTTTATACTTAAAAATATTGGATTTAGAAATATCACACTTAAGATTATGTACCGTATATTTTTTGTTATTTTACCAATATCTTCTGCCATTAGACAAATATATGTTATAGGTTTTATAAGAATTTTTGTATTGTCTAGCAATATTTATTATAAATTCCAGGTACTGAATTTGTTAAGATTAAATTTTATCACTATTGAATTAACGAAATTTTAATTGCAATAAATTTTATTTACATTAAATTTTAACCACTTAATGCTTGATATGTGTATAAACATATTTTTAAATAATTTACATTAATCTATGGTATATTTAAGGTATGTATAAGACACACACACATCTGGACCCCCCCCCAAGAAAATTCTGGCTACGTCCCTGT
This sequence comes from Magicicada septendecula, assembly GCA_034769895.1. Taxonomy (NCBI): domain Eukaryota; kingdom Metazoa; phylum Arthropoda; class Insecta; order Hemiptera; family Cicadidae; genus Magicicada; species Magicicada septendecula. Next base: position 985,814,445 of record CM068367.1, on the reverse strand, counting down.
CAAACGATGTAAAATAAAAAGTGCCAGGGCCACAGAGTAGCCAGGGCACTGTACGCTGGCGAGGAGACTGATTTGTTGGCTGAGAAGTCATGCCCACAAGTAATATATTTTGCCTATAGCTTACGTTAAATACATTTGCTGAATGGATTCAGTTTGTTCTCAAGACCTTCAGAGGATAACCATATAATTTTCGTTAGACCACCTCTTTCGCAATTTTTTCATTGAATACCGGTATATTAAGATTTATTCACATTCTTATCTGGCACAAAGCTAGTCTTGTTCTTCTCGTTAAAGTCGCCAATTTTTCTAGCGAAAAAAATTTTATTTTTGAGGATCATATGATTTGCTAGTGTAGGCGGCATTTTATCCTATATAATTAAAGTGATTTTAAGTAGCTTTCTTAACTGACACTTATTCGGCATATTTATTCCAACGCTTCCACACCAGTGGCGGGCCCGTTGTTATTTATACTACTGTATTAATAAACACATATTGGTTTAGATACTAATTTTTATAAAAGTGTAATTTTGTAAGACGGCCCACTATGTAAGCTTTCTTTTGTAATTTTCTATCGTTCTTACTTTTAAGTAAATGAATAAAATAACTTTTAATTAAATGAATAAAATATAATTAGTATGTACTTTGTACTTTAGGGCGTAATTCTTATTTATACATAACAATCCATTCCAGCAGCGAAGCGCGGTCCAAGTACATTTTTAATTCTTGGATTTCGTTGTCCATGACGTGTCCGTTAATTAACTTGTACATTTTAAAATTTCAAGTGTACAGTATATATCTGACGTACTGCGTTTACAGCAAAATAGAAATTATTTATATATTTACATCACAATTATATATAAAATTAGAGCCTATGTATTTACATTTAAATAAAATTATTTTAGTTCCAAAATAAATGTTGGTAAACGTAAGTAGAAAATGAAAATGAAAATTCGTAATACCCAATAACCCAATAAAAAAGCTGATTAAGACGACGTATAAAGACGTCGCGGCCGACTTCTGTTTGTCAACAGCAGCGATTGTTACTACACTGACAAAGTACTAACTAAACCACATTTTTAACTACCTGTACCTCATTAATATACGCGCCCAACTCTCAAAATAAATTAAAATTACATATTATATTGTTTTGCAATAAGCGAAAACTACATTACAAATTAAATACGCTCTGTGACAATACTATTTCAGAGATTCACAATTTGGTGTTAAATCTTTCCGATTAATAACAAATTACAAATTTGATTTATAACACTTAATTCAATGCTAATTAACAAGTCTAAAGTACTCATTTCTGAAATACAGTATAGTATTTACAATTTAAACAAAATCTATAAAACAAGTATATTTTTGTTTCTCTTTGTGTTTGCTAGCCTACATATAAAATGAGGTTAACTCACTCTCGACAGCTGTTTGCTGGTGGATGGAGCTGATGTAACTGCGCGCGCATTCCACAGTTCTCAGACATTATGTCATGTGTTTACATGACGCAACAAGCGGCTTTTCTGGTTCTCATTTCTCTCTCTCTGCTATCCATCCTCCGCCTCTGCATAATTAGCACAGGTAACAGATGATTAGAGTAACACAAATGTTAAGTCTGTCTTTTATTATTATTATTTTAAAAATTACTGTTGGACTTCCTTTTCGGACGTTCTGCCGGCGAACCCACTACAACTAGCTTCTTTAATGATAAGACGTTAAAAAAGGACACGTTTATCTTGTAATCTGTAAACAATTTGGAATCACAAAAATTTCAAATGTACACCATTCCAACTTTACCTGGAATGAAATGTAATAGCGAAATTTAACCCTACCATTGACATGGGCGTAAGTAAGTAGGTTTTCATTTCCGGAGAGGGGTCAAACGAAAATATCACCCAATCCTAACAACATGTCTGTAGATACACAGAATTAATATTGCTTATTACAAATAACCCCCAAAACCCCTCTCTGACCACTTCCATGAGAACAGATTTCTTTCATGGCACTACCTGATAACCTTCATAATAGGAATCCCTTCACTTTCTCGTCCTGACACGTTTGCTGAACCAATATACTTTATAGTTCCAGTACAGAATTACATTTTCTACTCCCTACCCAAAACGCCTTATCGATAAAACAATAGCCTTCGACACGACACGAATATTATACTGTAACCGAATTCTGCTGGAATTGGTCACACTTAGTAGTAGGCCTATTCAAATGTTGAAATCATAACACTCTAATAAACAGTATTAAAACAGAAAACATTAAATTGTAAAGTCTAGTTTTATGGCCTAACGATAGATATGGGTTGTTTCAATTCGCTTTTTGTGAGAATTTTGTAGTCAAAAGTAAAATTTTAATGTGATCACTTGTTCCCGAATGTTTGACACTTATTTGAACAATGTGGACATAGTTGTTTTGATAGTTTTCATCTTCTTTTTTCACAGCACTAAATTAATATTGGTTATTAAACTTTCACTTGTGAACTTACTTTGTTTCCTCCCGTACGCGTTTCGGCGTGATGTGCGCCTTCGTCAGCGGTGTGAGACAGACTGTCAGTAACTTGTAACGGTTTTCAAAAAAAAAGTTTAATAACCAATATTAAAATAATGTGGACATGTTGCTAGGCGGACGGGACATAACTTAAGAAATCCAAACTCTTGTAACTTGCCTTTCGAACCTTAAGATCTTAATGCCTCCTTGCTCCAAAGACAATGTAAGTTTTGTAAAACTATAAGAAAAATTATATCTAATTTGATGCAGTATTTCTATTCAGCATCTTTAAAATACAAACAGTTTCTGCTTGACATCTGTGTGTGTATCAGGGGGGACGATGTAACTGTCTGTGTTATGCTGGTAGTAAATTGCACAAACGTCTGTCAACTATAATTACCGAAACTCTTTTATTAATTGAAATAAATCTTTCACGTGGTACCTGTTTTAAACCCTCTTAAATTTATCATTTGCTGTAAAACTAATTTTGCTACTAAGCAACACAAATTAATTAATTACCGAGACTACTCTTGTTTACGAGGCTTGGTCTTGATAAGAAAGGTTGCTCCACTCGTAAGCGCCCTTAGGGCCGTGCCACAGGAGCAGTCACACAGGGCCCCGCGCTTTCTCAATAAGAAAAAAACAGAAATAAAAATGAAAATAAATAAGATAGATTAATAGAGAGCGGATTACTTGTTTAGAATTGTTACAGTTTTCTTTGTTAAACCCCATCCTGATTAGCTTTTTTGAGTTACTATCTGTTATATAAATATGGTCAGTAAAATACAACATAAATAGCTAAACCATATCTTTCCCGGTGTTAAGCATGAAACAACTGTTTTCATCGTGTTCGGCAACAAATGTGGGAAAGGACATAATGACAACAGTTACGTGAGACATAGATAAGTCAGAACTGAAAAATACACGTATACTTTGAATTTTAAGACAAATTTAAAAAAGATTTATTGGTAACACAACTTGTGTGTAACGTTTTAACTGTCGTTTGACTATCAACTGTTTTCATGTGCACATAATTCGGGATACAAAAAAATAGTTATGTAAACATTTCGAGGAAGACTGCAGTTGTGTACAACACGCAACAGGATACGTAGCAGTTGTTTCTAGTCAACAGGCTAGCTATCGGGGAGAATCTATTCGTATTTCTCGTCATTAGTAATGATTTCGTTTATTTCAAGTTACTTTATAACACTAGTATATCAGGTATCAGCATGAGAGGGGTTGTGCGAAGCGAAGGACTAAGCCCGTCGCCCCCTATTGCGCCGCGTCCCGAACTTCTTGTAGATCTCCCGCCATGGGAGCTCACGAAATCTGAGGGTATTCTAGATGTGACCTGCTACCGGCCGTGATTCATGTCTAATTGAGCGTGAGGGTTCGCCGACGTAGGGGTCAAGATTCACCTGGCATCCATTAAAAAGATTAGAGCTGTGCTCTTGGCCGCGTTAGTGAGTCTCCATGTCTCTCCCCACTCAACATAGAAGTCAAGTTGTTCCTGGCAGAAAGAAGAAGGATAAGGAAATTACGAAGAAAAGTGAACTATGGAACAGCAGAAGATAGAAAAATAAGGAAAAATAGGTATAGAGCGGCAAGAAATCGATACTTTATGACGGTAAGACAGGAAAAACAGAATGTGTGGGAACGATTTGTGACCGTAGAAGGGAATCGAGATCCTTGGGGCTTGCCCTATAAAGTTACACGAGGTCAGAGTAAAAAGGAGCTTCTGATATCTACGATGAAGTTTGGAGATGAGTATGAACATGATATCAGTATGTTGGAGGGAAAGTTGCTAGACTCGCTGTTGCCATCTGACCCAGGGGCTACACAGAAAGGGATCAGGTTGTTATAGATAAGGCAAACAGGAATATTCTAACGGCAAATAGGATCATTCAGAAGAGATAACAGAGGAGGAAGTCAGAGACGCATTATTTTCCATGGGAAGAAAGAATGCACCAGGATTTGACGATATAACGGTGAAAATCCTCTGTAAAGCTTGGAATTATATAAAGGAAAGAATGGTAGCACTGATGAACAGAGCTTTGCAGGAATAAAAAATTCTCTAAGCGCTGGAAAATTGGGATTGTGAAGGTATTGTATAAAGGGTTAGGAAAAGACCCCCAGGTGCCAAAGTCTTACCGGCCGCTGACATTACTGCCAGCAATGGGAAAAGTGTTTGAAAATATCTTAAATAGAAGAACATTGAATATAATAGAAGGAAATTCAATGTTACACGAAAGACAATACGGGTTTAGTGTAGGCAAAGGTACTGAAGATGCGATTGTCGACGTATTAGAAGTTGTAAGAAGTATTAATTACAAGTATGCGTTGAGAGTCTTCCTTGATATAACAGGGGCGTTCGATAATGCATGGTGGCCACGGATTTTAGTCCAGCTACAGGACTTTGGAGTAAAGGGTAGGGAGAATGGTTGCATACGGGATTATTTCCGAGACCGATATGCGATACCCAGACTTAGAGGAATAAAAAAGGAGAAGCTGCTTACGATGGGTAGTCCTCAGGGATCGGTATTAGAGCCCACGTTATGGATAATATGGTTCGACGCATTTTTAAGGCTGTAGTTGCCGAAAGGTTGTCAGACTTTTGCATATGCTGACGATGGATTATTGTTAGTGTTGACGAATTCCAGGAAAGAACTAGAGATGAAGGCAACAATGGCAATGAACAGTAAGTAATTGGAGCAGGGAAAATAGGCTACGAATAAGTGCTGAAAAAACCAAAATGATGTTAGTGAGAGGAAACCTTGCTAGAAAACCACATAATTAAATTAGATGGTATTAATATAGAATATGTGAGCCAGCATATGTATCTAGGAGTGATCCTGGTCGAAAAGTTAAACTTTAGAGAGCATCTACTGTAGGTGGCAGGAAAAGCAACTGCAGCATTTTACAAGATACGCCGTTTGGGTAGAACGAATTGGGACTTTAGTGGCAAGGCTCTAACGACCCTGTATAAGGCATTAGGGGAGTCGATACTGTTATACGGAGCAGCAGTCTGGGCTCATAAAATGAGCCTATCTACATACGCGGACATTTTACTCAGTGCATAGAGACTGATGCTGCTAACGGTCAGTAAGGGATACCGTACAGTATCGAGAGATACTTTGCAAGTATTGACTGGGATTCTGCCAATTGATCTTAAAGCGCAAGAAAGAAGAGAAATCTACCTGGACAAGAGAAGAGGAAGGAAGGAATAGGGTACATGAAATAAAGGACCACTATATAGAAAAATGGCAGGATAGATGGGACATGAGTGATGGGGGTAGAGTCCTTTATGTAAAGATACCTAACGTGAGAGAACGTATAAGGAATATGTACAATATAACGCATTACGGCACTCAGTTCCTGACAGGACATGGGAACTTTAGGAGCTATCTAAGTAGGTTCGGTCTATGTGAAACGGATAAGTGTAAGTGGTGTGGAATATCAGATACTCCTGAACATGTCCTCTATGGTTGCTGGAAATATACAGAAGAAAGAGTGGAATTGGTAAGAAGACTGAGTGAGTTAGGAATCAGGCTGGTTAGGGAAATTTGTCGAAATACGGATGCAATGGTGGTATTTAATGAAGTGGTATCGAGGATAGGGAGGAACGACTTTTACATGTGACAGAATAGTGCAAATTGAAGCGAGCAACAACAAGTAATCAGAAGAATTAGTATGGAAAATAAATGAAGACAGAGTCCAGTACATACGTCCCCGGCAACTTCGTGAAGGCCGGAAGAAGAAAAGAGGAATAGGAGAGTAAGGGTTACTTAGTGGTCCCTATAAAACGACAAGTTACAGGGCCTACCAAAGCCCCAGGTATGCAGACCCGAAGTGGTGGCTAAATGCTGCCTCTGGTAGGTCCCCCAGAATGGGGAGCCGACCCGTTGTTGATGGGAGGCGGGTCAGGTCTTGCCTTGGCCTTGCTAAATCAACTCCTCTGTCTGCGCCCCGACCGGCATCGGGGGTGGGTCTGGGGTAACCCGGGCACATTCCCGATGTATTGGGTTGGACTCGAGGTTGATCTGTGGTTTCGGCTATGGGGCGTCGACTCTGTGTCCGCCTTGTGCGGTGGAGTTGGCTGCATCTATCTGCTACTAAATCCTAGATAGTAGATATTCCGTAACCCGTGGAGGGTTACAGCTGCACGTCTCAAACCTAAGGGTACTGACCACAACATCGTCAGGCGTCTGGTCAGCGTTCAGAACAAAAGGGCTCCAGCTCGACGGAGAGCCGGAGATGGTATAAACAGAGGCTTGAAACATTTCCGTTATCCTTAGAGTTTCTGTTCCTGGAGCCAGACAACGGCCGTTTCAGCGCGACGATCGACGGTATAAACCGCTATGTCGTCGGCGAATATGGCCAACCTGGCTTCAGGCAACTTGGGCACGTCATTGATGTACACAGAGAAAATCAGAGAACCTAAGACGTTTTCCTGTGGTAATAGCCCTTTCCGAAGGAAAAGCGCATCTACTCTAGCGCGGAAGGATTGTTCCGAAGGAAGCTACCAATAAAATAAAGGCAGCAATCTGGAAACAGAATTTCCTTGAATTTTTAAAGAAGTCCAGGATGCCAGACACGATCGAAAGATTCTCGACATCAAGGGAAACAGCGACAGTCTGAGGAGAAACTCAGATTTCTCCTACGGTTTGGCAAGGAGATGACCCCCAGGTCCGTTGATGGCCGAAAGAGGAGGTCAGCCTCTATCCGGTCACCACCGAAGGTGACCTGTAGACGGAGCTTTCCTCTGGCGGAGTGTGGGCCATTGGGCGACCGTGAACTCCCACCAGCTTTATCGGAAAGCCTGCAAGTCACGACATAATTTGCCAGCCGCCCCGATTGAAATGGACTTTGTCGGCCGGATCTCTCGTTCGCTGCCACCGTCTCCAAAGGCTGTTCTTCTCAAAAGCGAGAAGACGGACTTCCTCGGGGATCCGGTGGTAGTCGGTGGTGAAATTGGGCTTCATCCGCTAGCACAACTCGACGAAAGAGACAACTGCCTAATCGATGTGGAGGTCAGAAGCGAGGGAACCGCCTCGAGAAGCCTTCAACAGAAATAAAGCCTGTAACGATTCCACTCTACTAACCGCCGAGCTCCTCTGTCAATCGTGTGTCGGTTGCCACATGCACCTCTATGGGTCAATAATCGCAAGACAGCTCCGTCAATACAGTTAGGTCGATCTGAGAAGCAACGTCCTTGTCAACTGCAATGTCTAGAACGTCAGGTCATGCGCCTCGAGCGCTGGGATAGTGAGTCGGTTGTCCAAGTCCATTGGTTTGAAGATGATGGTCATGAAGGTACCTGTGAAGCGCCCTCCCGGATGGCGTAGCTAAGTAGCTACCCAAGTCGGGATGTTTGCAGTTTAGTTCACCTACAAGGTTAACCTTCACATGAGATCCAATAAGAGTATACAAGTTGACGTCTAGAACTGCAGCGCCCGGTGGTTTGTAAGCGGAAACCAAGAAGACGCCTCCGAGAAGTCCAAGGAGTTCTATGACGATGGCCTCGAAGTTTTGGCGAGGAGACAAGACCACGTGGTGATGACCAATACAAGTCTTGGCGGTGGTGGTGGCGGTGCCTCCCCCCGTCTGCCGACAGGTCTGTCGTCCCTGTAAAGCACATAGTTGGGCAACCTCACGTTATTTTTGAGCCTGTGAAAGGTCTCAGTAGTGAGAGTATGTCGGGACTAGAACTCCGGGCAACCTTCCGCAAGGAGGAGGAATTTCTCTGTCGGAGTCACCGTGCGAAGGCGATCACGAAAGGTCTTGAAGATCCGAGTAACTTCGACGAAGTCGAATTCCTCGGGGAAAGAAATTACTTCGGCGAGGACAGGTTGAGAAGAGGACGACGAAGAAGTAGAGGCTGGAACAGGGTAGCTCCAGGCAGCAGCAGCAAAGCTGCGATTATGCCTTAGGCGGCGATCAGGTTTCGGGGCGGGGCGCTTGACCTGGGAAACCTCAGAAACAGTCATCTGTGTTGCCAAGCCGCTTCAGCGGCAGAATACTGCGATTTCGTTGAAGACTTGTTCTGTGGAGCAGAAGTGGATTTCTTCTGCTTCTCGTTCTTCTTACGGGGCGTGTAGTGAGCCGAAGGTGGAGGAGACTCCGACCTCTCAAGCTCGGGCTCACCTACAGCAGCTTCAGGTTCCTCGTCTAGAAACGAGCTCAGGTTCAGGGACAGAAGACAATGCTCCTCAGGAACAGGAGAAGACGAAGTCTGTAGCAGAGGTCTGGCCGATGTACGGCGAGAGGGCCACTTCTCCGGTATGGGAAGAAAGGAAGCCTTGAATTGGCACGGCCTGGCTGCGCTGATTGCAGGCAGGGGGATTAGTCCTGTCCGCAACCTGTCTCAGGTGGATTTGGTATTTCTCGCATCGTCGGTAGTTGGCCGAATGGGCACGACCACAGTTAACGAACTAGCGACGACCGACGACCAGGCGTGGTCACTGTATTTGCCTGAGTCGGGTGCGCCTTCTCACACCTGACAGACGCGACATCATTATGGCAAGAGCCAGAGCCGTGGTCATGCGTTGGCAACGATGGCACTACGCGACTCTCGCGGCTGCGTTCAATTTAACTTTAAGACTGCACAGGCTGGTCAGGCCAACCAGTCTGTCCGCCTGTTCTCCCTTAAATAGAATAACCTTTAAAAGGGCAGTTTGCGCTTGGGATCATACAAGCGAATACACTCCACAATCGGAAATCCGAGTTGGCGAAGTTCCGCCGCCACCTCGACTGGGTCAGAAGCCACGTCAAGCCCTCGAATAACGAGACTGATGTGCGCCGCCTTCTCGTTGGCATAGATATGGAACGGCAGGTCATTTGCCTGCAGGAAGAGGTACACGTTTCTGTACTCTTCGTCCGTCCCGCAGGAGACATGCAAGATGCCCTTCTCTCAAACGGATATGGATGTGTTCGCCGAGAGGAGAACTCCAAGACGGAGGCGTCGGGCCATGTCAACGACGTTGGAAAGGGCGGAGGGCGGCTTGATCGGGGCGGAGTATCTAAATGCTATAAATCGAGGAGCGGAGTCTCCTCCACTTTTCGTTTCTTAGTGGAAATTAGGACAAATTCGGGCCCAGGCGCATCCTAGGTCACTGCGGAAGGCGGGCTAGGGTTCCTCCCAGCAGAAGAAGTGGACTCGGTAGGAATCACAGGTTGGTCCTGAGAAGGAAGGTTGAGCCAGGGGCCTACAGATGAGGCGTTGGTTAGGTCCTGAGAAGAGCCCTTCCGCTGCCCAGCAGCAACGCGACGGTCGCCTATCGCCAAAGCCTGACCACAGTCGAGAGAAGCTCGCTCAATACCGGATTTGATGACCGCATCACACTTAAGTAGAAACGGTCGGCCTCACCTAGCCTGAGCGGGTTATGCCACCAAAAGCAAGCAGATAAGCAACAAAGAAAATAACCCTGGCTTACCAATTAGTCAGCGCTGAAGTCCAACCAGTTCGGAGTGCCAACGAAAGCCACACAAAATACACAAAGCACTGCACTAGGAGGCTTCGGATTAGTTAAGCATGCACACGCGAAGTACTACAATTCTCCAACCGGAGTACCAGACAACCACCTGAGAATCACTCGCTCGGAGGCCGGCACTCTCGGTAGCTAACTGGAACGCACGCACAAGTTCAAAGTACCGTAACTGTAGGCGCGAAGAGTGAAGCTGTCAGAGACGAGCCTAAAAAGGGTTGTCAGAGGCAGTCTAGTCTACCTTGCTGCTGGAGCAAGCTAGGGCGAGAGCTGTAGACTGTAACACTGGCGAGCGTTGAAGCCACATGCACAAAGAAAAATCCAATAATCCACTTCAGTTCAGTCAAGTCCTGAGAGCAGACAGAACCTTCTTCCAAGACGGATGCAGAATGTCGTGTCAGTTGCCTGTCGCATCTGTCTATATAAAGGATAAACACCAAAGCAATTTCAAGAATAAGAATAGCTCACTTCTTTAAGAAAAGTAGAGTGTAGGTTATGTTTATGGTTTTCGAGTCTTGTTCAAACATACTTTGTGATACGTAATATTAAATAATAAACATCATCCTAATAGTAAAATTATACTTTATGGATTATAACTAGTAGGTGACCAGAACTGCAGAACTCGTTCACTATTTTGAGTGAAATACACTTATTGTTACACAGATATCAATATTAGATAATTTTTGAATTATCAGAAAAATTACAAAAAACGCCGATTACTATACATTTTTTTTAGTACAATAACAACTGTGAGGCAGACGATCACAAGTAAACAGTAAAAATTCAAAACTACCGCATTGGTTTTTTAGTTAAATTTATAACCATATTGCGTAAGTGACAAATAATTTAGTACCAGCTTTTAAGTTTATGTATGTTTCCATAGCTAGTCCTGGCCCGATGAGTAGGGCAAGCTTCGACTCTAAGCACATGTACATAAAATTCCAATGCTGGAAAGTCATTAAAAAATAATCAGGTACGCATCTGTTTGTGTCGCTGTGAGAAAAACGTTCATCAAGTGTGAGGATTAAAAAAGAGACGTTTAGGAAGTTGTGTTTCTATTTCTAGTTTTAAAAAATTATGATTTCAACAGCCAGTAACCTACATTTAGCACTGCAAAACATTTAGCATTCTACGTAGGTATCAACCAACCATCGTACTCGTAGGTTAGATAGTTATGTTTGAGTATTTCTAACTCTAACCTAATGTAAAAGAGAAGGCTAGATAATGAAAGTGTAGTTATGAAATCCTAAAGAAATTCTATATTTCCGAAATTATGGCCAACTCAGTTAGTGCACCGAAGCATCTTTTGAAGAGGTTGTCTTGAAGGCAGAACGGTCACTCAGCTGTTACAACAGCGCACAGAACTGGAAGCGAAGTGATATTAATGACTTTGATCAAAACAAGTTATCAACATCATTTTAACTGGAAAATAAGTGACAAGTGCGCCACCTATTTCCGAAAGATGAGAAATTAGAAGGCATGTGAAACAGTTTTTGGTGACAACAATAATGTTGGTTACATAAGCATTTATTTAGTTTTGCCTGATTTTCTTTGGGCAAGCACTGCTTGCATTGCTTGCTCTGAGGATTCACCTCTGATAACAATTATATATTATAATATATATTATAACGATTCATATTAGCGTCCTATCTGAGCGTTATATGAAAGTGTTAGACTGTACGAGTATAGCAGCGTAAGCAAGAGAGAGAGCGTACAATCGCAGCCATCTCACTCTAACCTCGTCACAGCGACGTCCGCTACCGGTACGAACATGAAACTTTACTCAATTCAAATTATCAGTTCAACCTGTAATAACTTCAAAACTAATAAATATACGGCAATTCTTAAAACAGCATTGTGTTCAGCAAGTAAAGCTTTACAAGTAGCCGCAATCTCAGTTAATATAATTAACAATTGAAGAAGTTATATGAAAGACGAACGCCAAAAGGAATAACAAGAGAATTATGCTACGTAGGAATTAGGTGTTTTCACACACACACAGATAAAGACCTAAGCAACAATATTCTGTGGTCAGATCTTTGAAAACACGTTTGCAAATACCTGTAATCAATCAATTTGCAAATACAGGAAGTACGATTCTAACTAGAAATTCTCTGCCGTTTCAAACCTGTCATGAGGTGTTTGCTCGACCTGTTCGAGATTGTCGAGACTGGAAAAACGTATGATTTATTTGAACAACCAATCAGAAGCCCGTATTTAAAACAGACGCCAACTCAAACTGAGGGGTAGCGTTACTCTTCGTTCGGATCTGCAATGCGCTAGTCATGTATAAATTACGTGCAGAAATTTTACAATCACGCAAAGTGGTAATTAAGTATAACATTCGAGAAGTAGTTCGCAGTAAAGATGAACTAGTACCATTCTACAACTCTCGCTGCGTAAAACAACACATTAATTAATTAAATTATTAATTAATTTATTTATAATCAGCCGTGAAGTGACCTGAGCAACAGAGAGCTACAGCATCTGTAATTGCCAGAGCATCTTTCTACAGGATTGATCAACATCATTTCTTCTGTGCTAAACCATCAAAAGGAGGACCTCTACGGATTCCTATCTTCGGTCGACGCATCAAACAGTAAGAAATAGATTCATTGATCAATGAAATAAGTACTAAACAAATAATAAAAAGCAATAAACAATTTTTAAAAGACACTAAGAATCGCACACTTTGTATTTAATGTGTAAGATTAGCTATAACATAGTATAGGAGTGTAGAATGGAAAGTGAGGTGTAGTATTGGACGTGCAAATTATTGCAGACCTGTTCTTTAGCACTGGTTTGGGAGATATCAATCTCTTAATTAAACCAGATAAGAGCAATAGGTCGTTTGAACGTCTTAATCTTTACTTTTCACACACACTCGTTAATTATAAGAGTTAGGGTAGCAATAAGTCCTACAATTAACATTTTCAAGAAATTTAAAAATAATTAAAACGTTAATTAAACATACTCAAGCAAAACTTTAAAGTGTTATTTGTAACGATTCCCCTTGAATCCACAATCACTGAACGAATCCTGAGAATTTGTGTCTCTATGCTCTGAGCTAAGCTGGAACCGTGTCATTTGTATCTGGGATTTGTTCTGGCGCCCAGGTAAAGTAGTCTTATGGGTAAGTAACGTTTTATCTAACATTCAAAATATTAGATAAGTGTGTTAGATGAAAGGGAGCGTTGTATGAATTTGGTGCGGCCAACTAAGGGGCCTGATTAAATCACCAAATTTAGCACAAAATAAAGTTATGTGATAAATTTGTCTCCGCAACTAATAGGCCCGATTAAATAGACGAATTATATAAAGAAAGTTATATAATTTGGCGTTGCTATTACCCAAGTGATTAGTTAAATTGTAATATTAATTAATTAGAAACGAAGTGGAATTCAAGGTTACAAATAACTGTTAAATAATTGTTAAATTAATTTGTTAAAAATAAATTTAAAAAAATGGCGAAATCATCAGCAGTAGATATGGCAGCAATTGAACAAATGTTTAAGCAGTTGACCACTAAAATGGATGAAACTAAAACTGAAATAAAAGAAACAAAGAATCAATTATCTAGTGAAATTGAAAAAACTAATAGTAAATTATCTAGTGAAATAAAAGATACTAATAGTAAAATTGAAAGTACAAGTAGTCAATTAAATAATAAAATAGAAGAAAATAATCAAAGTTTAGAAGAAAGTAATAAAAAATTAATAACTGATGTTAATAATAAAATTGAGCAAACTAATAAATACTTGTCTAGCAAGATGAAACAAATAAATGAAAATTTATCTAGCCAAATAGAACAAAGTAGTAAAGAAGCTACTTTTAAAATAGATGAAGAAATAGCAAATTTAGCTACTAATTTAGCTGGTAAAATAGATGAGAGTAATATTAGGTTTGATAAGCATACCGAAGAGGTTAAAACTATGTTAGAGGAATTTAGGAAACAAGTAAACACTAATTTTCACCGTCAAGACGAAAAACTAAATAAATTTAGAAACGAATTTCATGAAAGGTTAGAACAAAAAGTAACCCTCATTAACCAACAATTCAGCGAAGTAACAGCTGAATTAAAAACACAATTGCTTCTAAATAAAGAAGAAATCGAGAGTACTAGGGAAGAGTGTACCCAACTGGGTGAGAATATTAAAGAAGTTAAGAAACAGGTAGAGAGTAAGACTAACAGTGATGAAGTACATCAAAAGGTGGAACAGCAGTTAAAGGTAATGCGGGAAGATCTGACTAAGGCAATGAAGTCACAGCAAACCAAAGTCATGAGGTGTGGCTGCTATAAGGAAGAACCGGAAAACCTTGCACTTTCAGGAAACCCACATGAGAATCCTGTGGAATTTCTAAAGCTGTTTGAGGCTTATGTAGCTCGTGTAAACCTACTGATGGACGACGAGGACAAGAAGGACATGTTAGGCCGATTCCTCAAGAATTGGGCAGGTACGTGGTGGAAAGTCATCTCGGACAGAGTCCAAACCTACTCAGACTTCAGAGAAAAATTCCTGGCTCAGTACTGCAATATTCAGATACAAAGAAGAGTATGTGATCATCTGGAATTTGGTAAATATCACCCGTCAATGAATATGACAACCACAAACTATGTGCTAAATGTTATGGCACAAGTCAAGCATCTAACACCACCAATAGAAGAGAGAGACCTAGTGTATAAGCTAGCGCGTCATTTCTCAGAACACACTAGAGTAGCAACCACTACTAGAGGAGTGGATACTCTAGAAAAGTTCATAATGGTAGTGGATGAATGTCAAGACCTAGAGAGGGACCTACAGCGTGTAAATAATCAGCTGAGTAACTACTCTAGAGGCGATCATCAGGAACCAACTTTCTACCCAACAAAAAGAAGAGACAATGAGCGTCCAAAAGAAAAAAGGTTTACCCCATATCCGGGTAACAAACCACAAAATCGGCCAGAATTGGAAGAGAAGGGTAGAAGTAGGAGTGTAGAAACTCGACCAAATAAAGGGTATAAAGTATGTAAAACAACCATAAAATCTACCGAGTCGCAACCGTCTACTAGTAAAATGAATACGGGAAACGGGAAGCCACTGCAGGTAGAAAAGAAACAAAACTAAACTTACCATTACCTGCAGTGAAACGACCCAAGAAAACAGGTAAGAAGAAAGTAACAAATAATATAAAACAAGTGAGCGATAGGGAGTTCTTGTTAAAAGAGGAGCAAGAAGTGGGTAGAAACCATTATCCTGAATGTCCGGAAATAAGTTGTAAGATCAGTAATCTACTAGTAAGAGCGCTTATAGACACTGGCAGTGAAGTAACCTGTGTCAGCTCAAAGTTTGTAGATAATTGTCAGTTGCAAAATTGTCCCAGACTACCCGTAAAACATTGTAATGTACAGGGAGCCACTGGAGCCAAAATGCAAAAGATAACTGAACGTCAGTTTAAATGGTAACCAAACCCAAATTGTAGCTCTAATAGTCCCGAAACTCGTTCATGATTGTATTATTGGGGTAGATACGCTACTTGAATGGAAGGCAGAAATAAATTTTAAAAGAAATACCATCACGATGGAAATAATACTAATAAAATTAATGTAAGCATTAAATAATATAAGCATTGGAAGTCGGTAAGTGTAGTAAAAGCTGTAAGCAGCTAAAGTCATTTCTAGGTTTAGCTAACTACTATCAGAAGTTTACAAGTAAATACGCAGAAAGTACTGTTCCATTGTTGAAGTTGTTAAACAAAGGGATTAAATGGAAGTGGACAAAGGACCACGATGAAGCGCTGCAACAAGTGAAAAGTCTTTTTATAAATACTGTTGTATTAAATCATCCAAGGATAGGCGAAAGATTTTACTTGCAAACAGACGCCAGCAATATTGCTATAGGAGCACACTTGTATCAGATTGATGAGAAGGGCCAAAAAGCAGTATTAGGATTTGTAAGTCGCACACTTAAAGGGGCAGAATTAACCTATTTTACGACAGAAAAAGAGCTATTAGCGATAGTGCATAGCCTGTCAAAGTTTAGAAGTTATATTCTGGGTGCCAAACTTAACTATAATCACCGACAATAAGGCGTTAGTATTTTTATTAAAGTGTAAATTGCTAGGTGCTCGTCTGACTCGTTGGATCTTGGCTATACAAGAGTATCAATTTGAAATACAGTATAGTAAAGCGAAAGACAACTTGGTAGCAGATGTACTCAGTAGAAATCCACCATCAGAAAACAACATGGAAACAGATAACATTAAATGTAGTAGCAATGATGTTGGTATTTACGCGGTAAAGCATATAACAAAACCTGAAGTAGTTAGCCGACTTAAGGAAATAGGTACTTATCGACAACAAGACCCTAGGATTAGTGTAGCTTGGAGAAGTGCAGTTACCAACTCCAAACCAGGATTTTCTATATATGGAGGTAAGCTATATAAGCTATGTTCCCATAAGTGGAAAGTACTATTACCTAGCTGTATGATAGATTAACTTATTTGGGAATGCCACTTGTCATTGGGCCACGCTGGATTTAAAAAATGCCATCTAGCCTTAACAGAAAGTTTCATTGGAAAGGGGTTAGCAAAACGCATGAAAAGATTATTGTCTACTTGTGACCTGTGCCAGAAGTGTAAACACCCGAACTTAGCTACAAGAGTAGAAATGCAAACAATCCAAGCAAAAGTGAAAGGAGAGTTACTAGCTGTGGATTATTACGGGCCTCTACCAAAAGCAAAAGGAGGGGTAAAGCACATTCTAGTTACGGTAGATTTCTTTTCTAAATTTGTAAAATTATACCCAGTCCAAAGAGCCACGACAAAAGCACACTTAGAGCATTAACGAAGTTCTACATCCCACAGTATGGTAAACCAAGGAAAATATTGTCCGACCAAGGAAAACAGTTCACCCATAACCTATGGAGATAAACCTTGGAGGAACTCAATATAAAAACTATTCTTACATCAATACGTCACCCTCAAGCAAATTTAGCTAAGAGAATAAATAGAGAATTAGGGAGGTATTTTAGAATATTGTGCAATCAGAACCATTCTGCATGGGTAGACTACTTGAGTTTTATTTCGGACTGTATTAATAATACATGTAATGAAACAACGGGGTACACACCTTCAGAATTATTTATTAATAAAGAACCAGTACATGTATGGACCAAAACCATAAAAAGTCCACCCAACTACAATCTACCTATTCCATATGAGGTAAAAACCAGAATAGCAGAAGAAAGAATACAAAGAGAAGGTCAAAAGAGGGTAGAACGATATAATCGAACTCACAAGTTGGTAAGGTTTGTGGAAGGAGAGGATGTGCTAGTGAAAGCGAATCCTGTATCCTCTGCCATAGATAATACCACGGCCAAGTTCTTTCCGATATTCATGGGACCTTGTAAAATAGAAAAACAGATTGCAAGGTATACATATATGTTAAAAGATGTGGAGAAAAATAAAATTATAGGAAAGTACCATGGGGATAGTTTAAGGAAATATAGACAAAATATTGACCAATAAAGAAATAATAGTTTGAGCCAATAAGGTATGTGAATCAAACGTGGTCAAATAAAATAAATTTATAATTGTTTTGAATCAATATTAATAATAATAAAAGAAAAATGTATTTAAATAAATGTTAGTATTGTTGTTTAAATTACTGACGTTAATTAAGCCAAAATGGTGATTAATGCATAATGGTCATATAAATTTTCAATATGTGTATACCATGTTAGGTTAAGTAACAAATTGTAATCTTTAGTTATAAGGTAGAGGTAAGGAAAAGTGTATTAGTGCAAGTTTTGTGCGGGAAAACCAAAAGTGCAAAAATTTTAATTAGGGTAAAATGATACATTAAGAAAAAAAAATAATGATTTCTTAAAATAATCAATTTTTTTTATACCTAGTGGGTGTATATATAACGATTCATATTAGCGTCCTATCTGAGCGTTATATGAAAGTGTTAGACTGTACGAGTATAGCAGCGTAAGCAAGAGAGAGAGCGTACAATCGCAGCCATCTCACTCTAACCTCGTCACAGCGACGTCCGCTACCGGTACGAACATGAAACTTTACTCAATTCAAATTATCAGTTCAACCTGCAATAACTTCAAAACTAATAAATATACGGCAATTCTTAAAACAGCATTGTGTTCAGCAAGTAAAGCTTTACAAGTAGCCGCAATCTCAGTTAATATAATTAACAATTGAAGAAGTTATACGAAATACAAATGCCAAAAGGAATAACAAGAGAATTATGCTACGTAGGAATTAGGTTTTTTCACACACACACAGATAAAGACCTAAGCAACAATATTCTGTGGTCAGATCTTTGAAAACACGTTTGCAAATACCTGTAACAATCAATTTGCAAATACAGGAAGTACGATTTTAACTAGAAATTCTCTGCCGTTTCAAACCCGTCATGGGGTGTTTGCTCGACCTGTTCGAGATTGTCGAGACTGGAAAAACATATGATTTATTTGTTTATTCATTTACCAGTCAGAAGCCCGTATTTAAAACAGACGCCAACTCAAACTGAGGGGTAGCGTTACTCTTCGTTCGGATCTGCAATGCGCTAG
This sequence comes from Magicicada septendecula, assembly GCA_034769895.1. Taxonomy (NCBI): domain Eukaryota; kingdom Metazoa; phylum Arthropoda; class Insecta; order Hemiptera; family Cicadidae; genus Magicicada; species Magicicada septendecula. The sequence goes on along the minus strand of CM068367.1, from coordinate 985,795,901 downwards.
TCATGTATAAATTACGTGCAGAAATTTTACAATCACGCAAAGTGGTAATTAAGTATAACATTCGAGAAGTAGTTCGCAGTAAAGATGAACTAATACCGTTCAACAACTCTCGCTGCGTAAAACAACACATTAATTAATTAAATTATTAATTAATTAATTTATAATCAGCCGTGAAGTGACCTGAGCAACAGAGAGCTACAGCATCTGTAATTGCCAGAGCATCTTTCTACAGAATTGATGAACATCATTTCTTCTGTGCTAAACCATCAAAAGGAGGACCTCTACGGATTCCTATCTTCGGTCGACGCATCAAACAGTAAGAAATAGATTCATTGATCAATGAAATAAGTACTAAACAAATAATAAAAAGCAATAAACAATTTTTAAAAGACACTAAGAATCGCACACTTTGTATTTAATGTGTAAGATTAGCTATAACATAGTATAGGAGTGTAGAATGGAAAGTGAAGTGTAGTATTGGACGTGCAAATTATTGCAGACCTGTTCTTTAGCACTGGTTTGGGAGATATCAATCTCTTAATTAAACCAGATAAGAGCAATAGGTCGTTTGAACGTCTTAATCTTTACTTTTCATACACACTCGTTAATTATAAGAGTTAGGGTAGCAATAAGTCCTACAATTAACATTTTCAAGAAATTTAAAAATAATTAAAACGTTAATTAAACATACTCAAGCAAAACTTTAAAGTGTTATTTGTAACGATTCCCCTTGAATCCACAATCACTGAACGAATCCTGAGAATTTGTGTCTCTATGCTCTGAGCTAAGCTGGAACCGTGTCATTTGTATCTGGGATTTATTCTGGCGCCCAGGGAAAGTAATCTCACAGGTAAGTAACGTTTTATCTAACATTCAAAATATTAGATAAGTGTGTTAGATGAAAGGAACCGTTGTAATATATATATATATATATATATTGTATAAATACATTGATTCCTCATCAATTAAGCCCAAGTTGCTGGTGCCAATTTGTAAAAATACTAAGATTATGCCCTCTAATTTGTGTGTTTCTTGTATGGGAAAATATATAATTTAATTTGGTTAATTACCTTATTATTGTTAAAATAAAATAAACAACTCCTTTTCTTATATTTTTTTTCTGAAATTAAAATAAATTTATTATTCCTCTCTGACATTTTTTAATGTTGTTTAGATTCAATGTCTCTTCATTTATTGGTAATTAATTTCAATTGTAGAACATGACAACTCTTATAATCTCAGGGTTAAAGTAAAATTATTGTCAAAGTATTGTTCAAGTCATAACATAACATAAAACACACTATTTATAATGAATGTTTTGTAATTGTATGTTGTTAATGTATGTTGAATAGTGGTAGTAGGTCCTTTGGATCATACAAAAAGATAACTAAAACTGAACTCTTAATACTAATAATTAGAGTTTATTAATAAAATTAATTATTAAATTGTTTATATTGTTTGTTTTATAATTGTTCACTGTAACTCTCGTTTTAAAACGTGATAATGTTTGTTAAAATGTACTTGAGATTAAACTAGTATTCTTCTAGTTTTTTCTAATGGTTTTTCTGGATCATTTCATCCTTCCATCAGTCATTAATTTTAATATACATTCATTAGTAAATTTAATATGTTCTCCTGGTTCTTTTTCAATTTTTTCTCCCAACAATAATTCTTTTTTACCCAAACTCTAATTTATTAAGTTAAGGTCTTGGATCATATTTTTGGGTCTCAGGTTCGATTTTACATTTTATAGGTAATATTATTCCCTTGTATTTTATTTTATTTTCGTCACTAGATGATATTGTGAGTTCGTAACGTAAGATTTCTCTCTTTTTAGTTATTTACACTTTGTTTATTCATACCACACGAGCTATATAGTATTCTCATATAAATTATATGTTTCAACGATGTTCATTATGATTGGGTTGATACACTTTCACTAGACACTTTTTTCTTCTTTTTATTGTTTATCAATTAATGTCTAATTTAATTACACACATGATATGTAATTATCACAATGATCGCATCATTAGTGTAATTATTATGCTTTAAAAATCGCACAGAATTCGCACTGATTGTCCGAATTACGTAGAATTCTCACTGCACATGTGTCTGATTTTTACGCATTTTTAGAAGGTTTTACATTCTTTCTAACATTTATGGTTTGCTTAAAATTAAATATACTCTTAATTTAGCATTTACTTGAGGTGAGGTTGCAAACTTTCAGGCTCAAACAGGCTTCACGCACAGACTCTATTTACTTGTGTACACGCTTACAGCAGTAATCGCGTGATATTTCTTGTTGATTCATGTTTGAAAGCCAGCTTCCAATTTCACACATGCTCGTCTATTACATATTATTAAAATTAAATTAAATATTTATTTATTTCATATATGCACATTACAGCCTATGCTTGTATTGTCGCATTATTCCTCTGCTTGGTAACAAAAAATTTTAATAAATTTATTTATTAAAATTTTTTTTTCTTATCATTATACACATTATATTTCTATATTTCATATTACTTATTTTTTTATTTGTATTTATACACTACTATCCATCATAATGAATATTAATTGTTCAAATTCCCTTAGTTGGAGGGTAAAACAAGTAGTTCCCTCCCACCCCTTCGAGTTGCTAACAATGCATAAGCGTAGCTATTCTTTCCATTGTTCTCCTTTAATCTGGTCCCATCGACCTATTTATTATATTTTTTTATGTGTAGTACTTCCTACACATGTTTGCATTCTTGCACTGATAAACATTTTGCATCTTAACATATTATGCCATTCTCCAATCTGTAATTGTAATTTTACATTATCTTAATCATACCTTCTTACCATACTTTCCTTAACCCTTTCCTTAGCCTATTATTCCAATCTTCATTCTTACACTTCCTTACTATTCCTTACGTTACTTATACAATATATTAACTTTCATTATCTTTTATTATATTTCTTTAACATTACCTTTCTGATTTTACTTATACAATACATTAACTTTCATTATCTTTTATTACATTTCTTTAACATTACCTTTCTGATCGCTAATAATTTTCTTCATTTTTTTTACCATTACTTTCTGAAATACACTTCAGTAACAGAATACTCTTTTAGCTTTGTAGTGTGTCTTATGATCGGTTACAGATGAACTGCCTTAGAAAACATAACGATATTTTACTCGTAGCCTTAAATTCTAAGTAGCCTCTGCCCTTTTGACTTTTCACTATCGCTTTCTTATGTCCTTGCTTTTCCACTAAGCAAGTTTTCGCTTGATCAGCCGGTCTGACAATTATAACATTTATTTCTCATTTCCAACCCTTTCTTCAAATTAATAACAACATCAATAATAACATTCCTTTACAATCATTTCTTAAATATTTCTTTACACTAACATTCCTTATCATTTCTTACAACCATAACATTCTTTCTGTTTCTTATTTTTATTTAGCATAACATTCTTATTAACATCCTGATTTCTTATTTTTATTTTAAAATAATTCTTCATTCAATAGAGCATTGAGTTTGGTGTGTTGGTTGATTTTACACCCCTCATTATAACTCTTGCATTGTCCGTCGTCTCCCGTACGTATATTGTTCCTTTGTAGCATAGTATAGTAGCCGCCATAGAACAATTTCCATCTTGCATTCCTGCCTCGATAAATCCCATTGTATTGCTGCAACGTTTGTTTTTATTGTGGAAGTCAGCTGTTTATAGGGTAACATTTTCATCTTGCCTGTCGGCCACACAGAATTTCCCCTCTTTTGTCTCTCTTTACAAATGTTTCGCTCTTTCTCAATTCTCTCGTCACTAGTTTGGTTGAGCGAACCTACCTGAACAGCTGTCAACGGTTTTTTATTCGTTGTTTATGATAATACTCACCGTAGTTTTTATAAGTTATAAATCTTGTTTGCTTTATACTTCTCATGTGTATACCTAACATCATACTTACCACAATGTTGCGTAGTGTTTCATATAGATAATTTACTACGTTCATTGTTAGGCCTACAGTGATATTTCTCTCCATAAGTGTGGTGCCTTAAGTGTTTCACATGCGTTATTATATGTGACTTACTAGTGTGTGTGTGTGTGTGTGCAACTTGCAGTTGGGATATTTCGATCAATAAGGTATGCTTTATTAAACTTTTTTTTGTTCTCTTCTTTAATGTTAATTATTGTATTAGAATTATCGTTACTAATTAAGAACGTATTTTCTTTCGTATTTTTAATTCTTATGGTTTGTTCCCATATCATCATTTCACATATTTGTTCTGTTTGTTTAACAATTATTTCACATACATTTTCTGTGATAGCGTCAATACGTAAGTTGGTATCAATAATTTTTTCGGTTAACTGTGCATTACTGTCGATTATACTTTGTTTTATTTCAAGATTATCGTTCTTCAATTCTTCTAACTTTCAGTAATTCTTATAGTGTCTTGTTTAAACTTCTCAAACTGTTGTTCTAATTTAGTATTTACATTTTCAGTTTGTTCTTCTAATTGTTTCTTATTAGATTCTTTTAATTCGTCTATTCTAGCATTCAAATTTTCCGCTTGCTTATTCATATTTTCTGTTTGTTTTGTGTTTATCTCATCTACCCAAGCACGCATCATCGTTTGAAACGCCTCCATGTTCAGACTCTTTGGTGCTGCCATGGTGAATTATTATTACAATACTTATTTATAATTAATTATTAGTTAACCGTATGCAAGTTTTTTATTTATTTATTATTTAATTACTATTATTTATTTATTTTTATCTACTTATATTACAATTACACCTGTTTATTGGGGTGGGCACCAGTTACGTTATTATAATACAATACACACAACAAAACTAAACACCATATAAAAATATTCATTAATAAACATCAATTATTATACATAAATCCTATGCACACATTTAACCATAGAGCATACATTTATTTATTTAAATGTAGGCGTGTCGTGCCACACGTTGACGGGCGAGAAAATTATAACAATACAAATACAATTCTTTAATATAATTTAATTTTGTGGAGCCCCACGTTCTTTGGGATGCAAAAATTATACATCGGTACACATTGCTGTATTTAATGTAATGTAATTGGTGATGTGTTTATACTCATATAACATTTATATATAACATTACTAGCAACGTGTATGTATAATTGGGGTTCAGGTGTAATTATAACGAGAGTAGTCCTTTAGGAATCGTAATATGTTTTCATTTATTAATTCAAACAAACATAATAAAAATAATATTATAAATATAATGATTAATTCGCCATATGATATTCATTATCTATGGTTTCAAAGTTCCTTTGCTTGCCGTATTCTCATCACAAAAATAGATTTTATAGCTTAGATATTATATTATCAATTCTATGTAAAAGATTTCTTCGTTATATTATAATTTCTCGACTATTCAGTGTGAATGTGTGCTTTTTAAATTTGTTAATACATTCTTATGCTATACTTGAAATACCTTTTACGGCTTTATAATCATTTTATTTTGTGGGAGGGTGCCTGTGTGTTGTTTATTAATGGTCTGATGGGAATGTTAGGTTTATGTATTTTTGGTAATGCATTACAAATCGAAAATTTCTTCAACGAAAATAATATAACGGTAATAAATAAAGACCCCACACTAAAATTTCATAAACAGATTAACAAGTTTATAAACAACACAAAACATATACCAAGCGCCAAAAGCGCAAAAGCACAAAAAAATACTTTGGAAAGCGCCAAATACCTTAAACAAATAAAACCTAACCCCCCTAAACTAAATGCATTACCAAAAATACATAAACCTAACATTCCCATCAGACCATTAATAAACAACACACAGGCACCCTCCCACAAAATCGCAAAACAACTAGACAAAATAATCAGAGAAAATATTAATCTCAGTAACAACACATCTATCAAAAACAACATAGACCTAGTCAGGAAAACTGAACACATCCACATCCCACATAACTCAACTCTGGCATCTTTTGATATAACCAATCTATACACTAATGTCCTCATCAAAGAAACCATCCAAACACTAGAACAACTACTCAGACAAAACAACACACCTGAAACACACATACAAGAAATCATCACACTTACCAAACTAATAACTGAACAAAATTACTTTACATACAATAACAAGATATACACACAAACAGAAGGTCTCCCGATGGGTTCCCCCATATCAGGAATACTAGCAGAAATATATATACACAACATAGAACAAAACCACATAATAAACAACAACAAATACACTAACAAAATTATATACTGGCACAGGTATGTAGATGATATATTACTTTTATTCAAAGGCAACACAAGACAAGTTGAAAACTTCCACAAATACATAAACACTATACACCACAAATTAAAATTTACACTGGAAATTGAACAAACAATAGTATAAATTTTCTAGACCTAACAATTAACAAAACTAACAATACACACACGTACAAAATATACAGGAAACCAACCACAACTGACATGGTTATACACAACACATCAAACCACCCAACACAACATAAACATGCGGCCTTCAACCATATGCTCCATAGACTAACTAAAATACCCTTAAATAAACAAGATTACACCGACGAACTCAACACAATAAAATCAATCAAAAACGGTTACAACCCTAATTTAATAAACACACTACACAAACGCATCAAAAACAAAAACAACAAAACACAAAATACCATCAACACACAACACAATAAATACATCACACTCACATACCACAACTCCTACACACACAAAATCGCCAACACATTCAGAAAACACAAATACAAAATAGCATACAGAACAACCAATACCATTCCAAAACACATCAATAATACAAACACAGACATAGACAAATATAACAAAACAGGTGTTTACAAATTAAATTGTAATGACTGCAATAGTTTCTACATCGGCCAGACAGGAAGATCTTTTTCATCCCGTTATTCTGAACACTTAAAAGCTCTAACCAACAACAATATACACTCCGCATTTGCCACACACATACACACAGAAAACCACAGTTACACCAACATAGACACTAATCTCGAAATTTTACATTACTTACCTAAAGGTCGAAAACTCAACACAACTGAACAATACGAAATATATAAACACCACACAAGACAACCAAACAACATACTCAACGATCAATTACAATATAAATCACATACACTTTTTGACACAATTTTACAAAAAACAAACATCAAGTTGAATCCCTGCACCAATCCCCTTCCTCCACACACCACCACCACTACACCTTCCACACAAAAACCTTTACGACATGATGGCAGTCTGACTAAAAGCTGAAGAAGGCGGATACGTACGCCGAAACGCGTCCGACGAAAAAAGTAAGTTTTCACAAGATAAAGTTCAGTTTTAGTAAAGGCACAACTAATTGATTATTTCCAATTAATTTACTTTATGTGCTTTCAATACAAAAGATTTAAATAAATTAATTATTTGTTAATTCTCCAAGGAAGAATTTAAATTATCTTTACATTGACTGTTCATTCATTAAAGAAAAATAATTAAAGAATATTCTGATTACACGTAAATTACATTCTCTTATCTCTATCTACATAGTTATTCTTTAATCTGAAAAAAAATGTTTTTTTTTTTATTAGTCTTTCAATGTCTGTATTCTTTGATAATTATAGATTGGTTTTTCGTCACCTTAAATTCTGCAGATTGTCCCATGTCCTCCAGTGATCCATCGGTCCGCTCCTCCTGGATGTCCTCTTGTCCTTCCTGGTCTCACTGCTCGTTCTCCCGTCTCTCGTCCTTCATGGTAAATCGGCTGCTGTAGATTGTAATGATGTTTTGCTCTGGATCGGTAGCTGTTGTGATAGAACTGTCTCTAGTGCTCTGTGTCTTGTTCCTCTGCTAGAATTTCTCTCGCAATCTGTCTAGAGTTGATGTTCTTAGTTGTAGACTGCTCGTAGACGTCCGACGATTTTATTGTTATTGTACTTGTTATTTATTGTTTTTCATTACTACTTGAAATCAGAACATTTCCCGTAATACTTTATAGTTACGATATAAAAGTCTTATTGATGTTAGACATAGCGTCTAACTTTGTCCAAAGTAATTAAAAAATTCGCATCTCAGACGGATATAGTGTACCGCCACGAATGAAGAATGTTAGAAGAGAGAGTTTGGCTCTCCTGGGCTCGTATTTATATTCACCAAGAAAACAACACCTGTTGGCTCAGGAATAAGCATGTCAAAAACTGTCCATGGTTGAGTGCCCCCACTCCCGTCTCATTTCACATATTCGCACTTTTTGCCAATCACACTGTTTAATGCAGATTTCAAGGTGATCTAATAATGTCTAATTTAATTACACACATGATATGTAATTATCACAATGATCGCATCATTAGTGTAATTATTATGCATTAAAAATCACTCAGAATTCGCACTGATTGTCCGAATTACGTAGAATTCGCACTGCACATGTGTCTGATTTTTACGCAATTTTAGACGTTTTACATTCTTTCTAACATTTATGGTTTGCTTAAAATTAAATATACTCTTAATTTAGCATTTACTTGGTGTGAGGTTGCAAACTTTCAAACTCAAACAGGCTTCACGTACAGACTCTATTTACTTGTGTACACGCTTACAACGGTAATCGCGTGATATTTCTTGTTGATTCCTGTTTGAAAGCCAGCTTCCAATTTCACACCTGCTCGTCTATTACATATTATTATAATTAAATTAAATATTTATTTATTTCATATATGCGCATTACAGCCTATGTTTGTATTGTCGCATTATTCCTCTGCTTGGTAACAAAAATTTTTTATAAATTTATTTATTAAAATATTTTTTTTCTTGTCATTATACACATTATATTTCTATATTTCATATTACTTATTTTTTTATTTGTATTTATACACTACTATCCATGATAATGAATATTAATTGTTCAAATTCCCTTAGTTGGAGGGAAAAACAAGTAGTTCCCTCCCGCCACCATTGAGTTGCCAACAATGCATAAGCATAGCTATTCTTTCCATTGTTCTCCTTTAATCTGGTCCCATCGACCTATTTATTATATTTTTTTATGTGTAGAACTTCCTACACAAGTTTGCATTCTTGCACTGATAAACATTTTGCATCTTAACATATTATGCCATTCTCCAATCTGTAATTGTAATTTTACATTATCTTAATCATACCTTCTTACCATACTTTCCTTAACCCTTTTCTTAGCCTATTATTCCAATCTTCATTCTTACACTTCCTTACTATTACTTACATTACTTATACAATACATTAACTTTCATTATCTTTTATTACATTTCTTTAACATTACCTTTCTGATCGCTAATAATTTTCTTCATTTTTTTTACCATTACTTTCTGAAATACACTTCAGTAACAGAATACTCTTTTAGCTTTGCAGTGTGTCATATGATCGGTTACAGATGAACTGCCTTAGAAAACATAACGATATTTTACTCGTAGTCTTAAATTCTAAGTAGCCTCTGCCCTTTTGACTTTTCACTATCGCTTTCTTCTGTCCTTGCATTTCCACTAAGGTATGAAGTTTTCGCTTGATCAGCCGGTCTGACAATTATAAAATTTATTTCTCATTTACAACCCTTTCTTCATATTAATAACAACATCAATAATAACATTACTTTACAATCATTTCTTAAATATTTCTTTACACTTACATTCCTTATCATTTCTTACAACCATAACATTCGTTCTGTTTCTTATTTTTATTTAGCATAACATTCTTATTAACATCCTGATTTCTTATTTTTATTTAAAAGTAATTCTTCATTCAATAGATAATTGAGTTTGGTGTGTTGGTTGATTTTATACCCCTCATTATAACACTTGAATTGTCCGTCGTCTCCCGGACGTATATTGTTCCTTTGTAGCATAGTATAGTAGCCGCCATATAACAATTTCCGCCTTGCATTCCTGCCTCGATAAATCCCATTGTATCACTGCAACGTTTGTTTTTATTGTGGAAGTCACCTGTTTATAGGGTAACATTTTCATCTTGCCTGTCGGCCACACAGAATTTCCCCTCTTTCGTCTCTCTTTACAAATGCTTCGCTCTTTCTCAATTCTCTCATCACTAGTTTGGTTGAGCGAACCTACCTGAACAGCTGTCGACGGTTTTTTCATTCGTTGTTTATGATAATACTCACCATAGTTTTTATAAGTTATAATTCTTGTTTGCTTTATACTTCTCGTGTGTATACCTAACATCATACTTACCACAATTTTGCGTAGTGTTTCGTATAGATAATTTACTACGTTTATTGTTAGGCCTACAGTGATATTTCTCTCCGTAAGTGTGGTGCCTTAAGTGTTTCACATGCGTTATTTTATGTGACTTACTAGTGTGTGTGTGTGTGTGTGTGTGTGTGTGTGCAACTTGCAGTTGGGATATTTCGATCAATAAGGTACGCTTTATTAATCTTTATTTTGTTCTCTTATTTAATGTTAATTATTGTATTAGAATTATCGTTACTAATTAAGAACGTATTTTCTTTCGTATTTTTAATTCTTATGGTTTGTTCCCATATCATCATTTCACATATTTGTTCTGTTTGTTTAACAATTATTTCACATACATTTTCTGTGATAGTGTCAATACGTAAGTTGGTATCAACAATTTTTTCGGTTAACTGTGCATTACTGTCGATTATACTTTGTTTTATTTCAAGATTATCGTTCTTCAATTCTTCTAACTTTCAGTTATTCTTATAGTTTCTTGTTTAAACTTCTCAAACTGTTGTTCTAATTTAGTATTTACATTTTCAGTTTGTTCTTCTAATTGTTTCTTATTAGATTCTTTTAATTCGTCTATTCTAGCATTCTAATTTTCCACTTGCTTATTCATATTTTCTGTTTGTTTTGTGCTTATCTCATCTACCTAAGCACCCATCATCGTTTGAAACGCCTCCATGTTCAGACTCTTTGGTGCTGCCATGGTGAATTATTATTACAATACTTATTTATAATTAATTAATAGTTAACCGTATTCGATTTTTTTATTATTTAATTACTATTATTTATTTATTTTTATCTACTTATATTACAATTACACTTGTTTATTGGGTGGGCACCTGTTATGTTATTATAATACAATACACACAACAAAATCAAACAACATATAAAAATATTCATTAATAAACATCAATTATTATACATAAATCCTATGCACACATTTAACCATAGAGCATACATTTATTTATTTAAATGTAGGCGTGTCGTGCCACATGTTGACGGGTGACAAAATTATAACAATACAAATACAGTTGTTTAATATAATTTAATTTTGTTGAGCCCCACGTTCTTTGGGATGCAAAAATTATACAACATACACGTTTCTGTATTTAATGTAATTTAATTGGTGCTGTGTTTATACTCATATAACATTTATATATAACATTACTAGCAACGTGTATGTATAATTGGGGTTCAGGTGTAATTATAACGAGAGTAGTCCTTTAGGAATCGTAATATGTTTTCATTTATTAATTCAAACAAACATAATAAAAATAATATTATAAATATAATGATTAATTCGCCATATGATATTCATTATCTATGGTTTCAAAGTTTCTTTGCTTGCCGTATTCTCATCACAAAAATAGATTTTATAGCTTAGATATTATATTATCAATTCTATGTAAAAGATTTCTTCGTTATATTATAATTTCTCGACTATTCAGTGTGAATGTGTGCTTTTTAAATTTGTTAATACATTCTTATGCTATACTTGAAATACCTTTTACGGCTTTATAATCATTTTATTTTGTGGGAGGGTGCCTGTGTGTTGTTTATTAATGGTCTGATGGGAATGTTAGGTTTATGTATTTTTGGTAATGCATTACAAATCGAAAATTTCTTCAACGAAAATAATATAACGGTAATAAATAAAGACCCCACACTAAAATTTCATAAACAGATTAACAAGTTTATAAACAACACAAAACATATACCAAGCACCAAAAGCGCAAAAGCACAAAAAAATACTTTGGAAAGCGCCAAATACCTTAAACAAATAAAACCTAACCCCCCTAAACTAAATGCATTACCAAAAATACATAAACCTAACATTCCCATCAGACCATTAATAAACAACACACAGGCACCCTCCCACAAAATCGCAAAACAACTAGACAAAATAATCAGAGAAAATATTAATCTCAGTAACAACACATCAATCAAAAACAACATAGACCTAGTCAGGAAAACTGAACACATCCACATCCCACATAACTCAACTCTGGCATCTTTTGATATAACCAATCTATACACTAATGTCCCCATCAAAGAAATCATCCAAACACTAGAACAACTACTCAGACAAAACAACATACCAGAAACACACATACAAGAAATCATCACACTTACCAAACTAATAACTGAACAAAATTACTTTACATACAATAACAAGATATACACACAAACAGAAGGTCTCCCCATGGGTTCCCCCATATCAGGAATACTAGCAGAAATATATATACACAACATAGAACAAAACCACATAATAAACAACAACAAATAAACTAACAAAATTATACACTGGCACAGGTATGTAGATGATATATTACTTTTATTCAAAGGCAACACAAGACAAGTTGAAAACTTCCACAAATACATAAACACTATACACCACAAATTAAAATTTACACTGGAAATTGAACAAACAATAGTATAAATTTTCTAGACCTAACAATTAACAAAACTAACAATACACACACGTACAAAATATACAGGAAACCAACCACAACTGACATGGTTATACACAACACATCAAACCACCCAACACAACATAAACATGCGGCCTTCAACCATATGCTCCATAGACTAACTAAAATACCCTTAAATAAACAAGATTAGACCGACGAACTCAACACAATAAAATCAATCAAAAACGGTTACAACCCTAATTTAATAAACACACTACACAAACGCATCAAAAACAAAAACAACAAAACACAAAATACCATCAACACACAACACAATAAATACATCATACTCACATACCACAACTCCTACACACACAAAATCGCCAACACATTCAGAAAACACAAATACAAAATAGCATACAGAACAACCAATACCATTACAAAACACATCAATAATACAAACACAGACATAGACAAATATAACAAAACAGGTGTTTACAAATTAAATTGTAATGACTGCAATAGTTTCTACATCGGCCAGACAGGAAGATCTTTTTCATCCCGTTATTCTGAACACTTAAAAGCTCTAACCAACAACAATATACACTCCGCATTTGCCACACACATACACACAGAAAACCACAGTTACACCAACATAGACATTAATCTCGAAATTTTACATTACTTACCTAAAGGTCGAAAACTCAACATAACTGAACAATACGAAATATATAAACACCACACAACACAACCAAACAACATACTCAACGATCAATTACAATATAAACCACATACACTTTTTGACACAATTTTACAAAAAACAAACATCAAGTTGAATCCCTGCACCAATCCCCTTCCTCCACACACCACCACCACTACACCTTCCACACAAAAACCTTTACGACATGATGGCAGTCTGACTAAAAGCTGAAGAAGGCGGATACGTACGCCGAAACGCATCCGACGAAAAAAGTAAGTTTTCACAAGATAAAGTTCAGTTTTAGTAGAGGCACAACTAATTGATTATTTCCAATTAATTTACTTTATGTGCTTTCAATACAAAAGATTTAAATAAATTAATTATTTGTTAATTCTCCAAGGAAGAATTTAAATTATCTTTACATTGACTGTTCATTCATTAAAGAAAAATAATTAAAGAATATTCTGATTACACGTAAATTACATTCTCTTATCTCTATCTACATAGTTATTCTTTAATCTGAAAAAAAATGTTTTTTTTTTTATTAGTCTTTCAATGTCTGTATTCTTTGATAATTATAGATTGGTTTTTCGTCACCTTAAATTCTGCAGATTGTCCCATGTCCTCCAGTGATCCGTCGGTCCGCTCCTCCTGGATGTCCTCTTGTCCTTCCTGGTCTCACTGCTCGTTCTCCCGTCTCTCATCCTTCATGGTAAATCGGCTGCTGTAGATTGTAATGATGTTTTGCTCTGGATCGGTAGCTGTTGTGATAGAACTGTCTCTAGTGCTCTGTGTCTTGTTCCTCTGCTAGAATTTCTCTCGCAATCTGTCTAGAGTTGATGTTCTTAGTTGTAGACTGCTTGTAGACGTCCGACGATTTTATTGTTATTGTACTTGTTATTTACTGTTTTTCATTACTACTTGAAATCAGAACATTTCCCGTAATACTTTATAGTTACGATATAAAAGTCTTATTGATGTTAGACATAGCGTCTAACTTTGTCCAAAGTAATTAAAAAATTCGCATCTCAGACGGATATAGTGTACCGCCACGAATGAAGAATGTTAGAAGAGAGAGTTTGGCTCTCCTGGGCTCGTATTTATATTCACCAAGAAAACAACACCTGTTGGCTCAGGAATAAGCATGTCAAAAACTGTCCATGGTTGAGTGCCCCCACTCCCGTCTCATTTCACATATTCGCACTTTTTGCCAATCACACTGTTTAATGCAGATTTCAAGGTGATCTAATAATGTCTAATTTAATTACACACATGATATGTAATTATCACAATGATCGCATCATTAGTGTAATTATTATGCATTAAAAATCACTCAGAATTCGCACTGATTGTCCGAATTACGTAGAATTCGCACTGCACATGTGTCTGATTTTTACGCAATTTTAGACGTTTTACATTCTTTCTAACATTTATGGTTTGCTTAAAATTAAATATACTCTTAATTTAGCATTTACTTGGTGTGAGGTTGCAAACTTTCAAACTCAAACAGGCTTCACGCACAGACTCTATTTACTTGTGTACACGCTTACAACGGTAATCGCGTGATATTTCTTGTTGATTCCTGTTTGAAAGCCAGCTTCCAATTTCACACCTGCTCGTCTATTACATATTATTATAATTAAATTAAATATTTATTTATTTCATATATGCGCATTACAGCCTATGTTTGTATTGTCGCATTATTCCTCTGCTTGGTAACAAAAATTTTTTATAAATTTATTTATTAAAATATTTTTTTTCTTGTCATTATACACATTATATTTCTATATTTCATATTACTTATTTTTTTATTTGTATTTATACACTACTATCCATGATAATGAATATTAATTGTTCAAATTCCCTTAGTTGGAGGGTAAAACAAGTAGTTCCCTCCCGCCCCCATTGAGTTGCCAACAATGCATAAGCATAGCTATTCTTTCCATTGTTCTCCTTTAATCTGATCCCATCGACCTATTTATTATATTTTTTTATGTGTAGAACTTCCTACACAAGTTTGCATTCTTGCACTGATAAACATTTTGCATCTTAACATATTATGCCATTCTCCAACCTGTAATTGTAATTTTACATTATCTTAATCATACCTTCTTACCATACTTTCCTTAACCCTTTTCTTAGCCTATTATTCCAATTTTCATTCTTACACTTCCTTACTATTACTTACATTACTTATACAATACATTAACTTTCATTATCTTTTATTACATTTCTTTAACATTACCTTTCTGATCGCTAATAATTTTCTTCATTTTTTTTACCATTACTTTCTGAAATACACTTCAGTAACAGAATACTCTTTTAGCTTTGCAGTGTGTCATATGATCGGTTACAGATGAACTGCCTTAGAAAACAATGATATTTTACTCGTAGTCTTAAATTCTAAGTAGCCTCTGCCCTTTTGACTTTTCACTATCGCTTTCTTCTGTCCTTGCATTTCCACTAAGGTATGAAGTTTTTGCTTGATCAGCCGGTCTGACAATTATAAAATTTATTTCTCATTTACAACCCTTTCTTCATATTAATAACAACATCAATAATAACATTACTTTACAATCATTTCTTAAATATTTCTTTACACTTACATTCCTTATCATTTCTTACAACCATAACATTCTTTCTGTTTCTTATTTTTATTTAGCATAACATTCTTATTAACATCCTGATTTCTTATTTTTATTTAAAAGTAATTCTTCATTCAATAGAGCATTGAGTTTGGTGTGTTGGTTGATTTTATACCCCTCATTATAACACTTGAATTGTCCGTCGTCTCCCGGACGTATATTGTTCCTTTGTAGCATAGTATAGTAGCCGCCATATAACAATTTCCGCCTTGCATTCCTGCCTCGATAAATCCCATTGTATCGCTGCAACGTTTGTTTTTATTGTGGAAGTCACCTGTTTATAGGGTAACATTTTCATCTTGCCTGTCGGCCACACAGAATTTCCCCTCTTTCGTCTCTCTTTACAAATGCTTCGCTCTTTCTCAATTCTCTCATCACTAGTTTGGTTGAGCGAACCTACCTGAACAGCTGTCGACGGTTTTTTCATTCGTTGTTTTTGATAATACTCACCATAGTTTTTATAAGTTATAATTCTTGTTTGCTTTATACTTCTCGTGTGTATACCTAACATCATACTTACCACAATTTTGCGTAGTGTTTCGTATAGATAATTTACTACGTTTATTGTTAGGCCTACAGTGATATTTCTCTCCGTAAGTGTGGTGCCTTAAGTGTTTCACATGCGTTATTTTATGTGACTTACTAGTGTGTGTGTGTGTGTGTGTGTGTGTGTGTGCAACTTGCAGTTGGGATATTTCGATCAATAAGGTACGCTTTATTAATCTTTATTTTGTTCTCTTATTTAATGTTAATTATTGTATTAGAATTATCGTTACTAATTAAGAACGTATTTTCTTTCGTATTTTTAATTCTTATGGTTTGTTCCCATATCATCATTTCACATATTTGTTCTGTTTGTTTAACAATTATTTCACATACATTTTCTGTGATAGTGTCAATACGTAAGTTGGTATCAACAATTTTTTCGGTTAACTGTGCATTACTGTCGATTATACTTTGTTTTATTTCAGGATTATCGTTCTTCAATTCTTCTAACTTTCAGTTATTCTTAAAGTGTCTTGTTTAAACTTCTCAAACTGTTGTTCTAATTTAGTATTTACATTTTCAGTTTGTTCTTCTAATTGTTTCTTATTAGATTCTTTTAATTCGTCTATTCTAGCATTCTAATTTTCCACTTGCTTATTCATATTTTCTGTTTGTTTTGTGCTTATCTCATCTACCTAAGCACCCATCATCGTTTGAAACGCCTCCATGTTCAGACTCTTTGGTGCTGCTATGGTGAATTATTATTACAATACTTATTTATAATTAATTAATAGTTAACCGTATGCGATTTTTTTATTATTTAATTACTATTATTTATTTATTTTTATCTACTTATATTACAATTACACTTGTTTATTGGGTGGGCACCTGTTACGTTATTATAATACAATACACACAACAAAATCAAACAACATATAAAAATATTCATTAATAAACATCAATTATTATACATAAATCCTATGCACACATTTAACCATAGAGCATACATTTATTTATTTAAATGTAGGCGTGTCGTGCCACATGTTGACGGGCGACAAAATTATAACAATACAAATACAGTTGTTTAATATAATTTAATTTTGTTGAGCCCCACGTTCTTTGGGATGCAAAAATTATACAACGTACACGTTGCTGTATTTAATGTAATTTAATTGGTGCTGTGTTTATGCTCATATAACATTTATATATAACATTACTAGCAATGTGTATGTATAATTGGGGTTCAGGTGTAATTATAACGAGAGTAGTCCTTTAGGAATCGTAATATGTTTTCATTTATTAATTCAAACAAACATAATAAAAATAATATTATAAATATAATGATTAATTCGCCATATGATATTCATTATCTATGGTTTCAAAGTTTCTTTGCTTGCCGTATTCTCATCACAAAAATAGATTTTATAGCTTAGATATTATATTATCAATTCTATGTAAAAGATTTCTTCGTTATATTATAATTTCTCGACTATTCAGTGTGAATGTGTGCTTTTTAAATTTGTTAATACATTCTTATGCTATACTTGAAATACCTTTTAAAGCTTTATAATCATTTTATTTTGTGGGAGGGTGCCTGTGTGTTGTTTATTAATGGTCTGATGGGAATGTTAGGTTTATGTATTTTTGGTAATGCATTACAAATCGAAAATTTCTTCAACGAAAATAATATAACAGTAATAAATAAAGACCCCACACTAAAATTTCATAAACAGATTAACAAGTTTATAAACAACACAAAACATATAATCAAACCAGAAAGCGCCAAATACCTTAAACAAATAAAACCTAACCCCCCTAAACTAAATGCATTACCAAAAATACATAAACCTAACATTCCCATCAGACCATTAATAAACAACACACAGGCACCCTCCCACAAAATCGCAAAACAACTAGACAAAATAATCAGAGAAAATATTAATCTCAGTAACAACACATCTATCAAAAACAACATAGACCTAGTCAGGAAAACTGAACACATCCACATCCCACATAACTCAACTCTGGCATCTTTTGATATAACCAATCTATACACTAATGTCCCCATCAAAGAAATCATCCAAACACTAGAACAACTACTCAGACAAAACAACATACCAGAAACACACATACAAGAAATCATCACACTTACCAAACTAATAACTGAACAAAATTACTTTACATACAATAACAAGATATACACACAAACAGAAGGTCTCCCCATGGGTTCCTCCATATCAGGAATACTAGCAGAAATATATATACACAATATAGAACAAAACCACATAATAAACAACAACAAATAAACTAACAAAATTATACACTGGCACAGGTATGTAGATGATATATTACTTTTATTCAAAGGCAACACAAGACAAGTTGAAAACTTCCACAAATACATAAACACTATACACCACAAATTAAAATTTACACTGGAAATTGAACAAACAATAGTATAAATTTTCTAGACCTAACAATTAACAAAACTAACAATACACTGTGCTGAGTCAAAAGATTCAGCGCCAGTTCTGTCATTTTATTGGCAGTTTTGACGTTATTGGCAGTACAAAATTTAAGGCAGTAATTAGTGCTGCGCTCTACCCACGGATAGGAGAAACTACCGTTTTCGATTTTTCACTGTTTGGTCGGTGTTGCCATCTGCTGAGTTTTTGCAGCAGTTTTAAAACAGTGCTGCGTCCTGGTGAGATTTTCCTTACAAACGAACAACGAACGGAAATTTCTGTCAAGACCTTGTCTCAACATGGAAGCCTAACTCATGGCCTCGTGGAAAATTCCTTCGGTGGAGAGAAGTGTGAATTCCAGCTGCTACTTCTTACAACTATGAAAAAATAGTTTCTTAAACGACTGCGGTGAGTTTTGATTTCATTATATTATTTATATACTTAATTTCACGGGAGAAAACTTTTTTTTAGTAAGCTTGAGTAAGCCCCCACTTGTCGAATCATGCATTGTGAGAGACGTAATTGTTGTAAAGTTTTTTATAAACCAATAAAACTTGATTATTGGAGTGTCAGAATCTCGGCCTTAATACCCAAAGTACAATAACCACAAAATAATTAAGTTTGAACTTTCATTAACGCTGATGTAACGAGATTGTGTTGTGCACTTAACCTGTTGCACAATGCCTCGTCATTAAGTGGTATAAAGTTTTGCTACAATGACAGTAAAACTTTATACATATATATGGGAACTTACTCGGGCACGTTTTAAATGTAAATCATGTCACATTTAAATTAATGGTGTTCTTAAAATTATATGGAGTAAAAAACTATGTGTTTTAAATAAATTCTGCGCCACGTGGTAACCTCAATTTCACTCAAAGTAATAAGTTCATAAGATGTTACAGAGCCAAGATAAATTATTATATTGCAAAAGCAACTCACATTCAGTGAGGTTCAGGTTATAAAGGGTTATAAAGAATCATTGTTAGAGAGTTTTTTTTAGTAAGGCATGTTGGCCAAAATAATGTTACCAAGTTATTATGTAGCATATAACTAGGTGTTGTTTTTATATATGATTTTGGAGGGTGTCCAAACAGTGGGGGCATTTGTGTGTGGTCTCTCACTAAAAATATAATATGTGATCAGGGTTCGCCGAACAGAGACAAGTCCTGCTACATGACTGAAAGAATGACATCTTAAAAGCTCCACACTCGACACCGAAGAGAATAAGACCACAACAACCACAACAACATGCCAATCATAAGATCGCCACGTCACAAATAAGAGATCATCCTTCTCGACACATAAGCAGGTGAAAAACAACCATTTATATTTAACACGTAGAATCAACATGGCACCAGTTATACATAATCATCAGTTTTTACCTTTCAAGTTAAACATTCATTTGGATCCCCAATTGATGGGACAGTTTAGTGTGAACACTAAGAATTAATTGTAAAATTTCAATATATGTATAGTAAATTGTCAGTTCAGAGACTGACATGTCTACAACACAGCATCCAACATAGATTTCCACTCATTTCTTTATAGGGCTATCGCTACAGATTTAAAGTCAGTTTTGTTATTAGTAATTTACTCAAGTTTAATTTACTATGCATAAAAACATATATTTTCTCTTATTTTTAAAATCAGGTTATGTCATTTGTATAAAAAGATTACTGGGGAGGTAGGTTTTTTTTAATTAGTTTCAACCAAGCTATGCATGTCAAAACACTTTTCAACTTGTTTGTCGAAACAAGGTTGTTGAGACAAATTTGTTGAGACTGGTCATAAGTTGAAGGAACATGTCCGTCTCTGACACACACAAATGTATTTTTTTTATATAAGGTGCTAATATTGTGCAATTTTTCTCTTTTCATTAATTGGCCCTATTTTAGTCTATATAAATTCTTTATATTAATCATGGTAACTGGGGGGCGTTAATTATTTTAAACAACTTTTATTTCTCACCTTAATTAAGTATTTTAGCACTTAGCCACTTAGGCACTTCTTTTGAATTTTTATTAGGTCCTGGGGACATTTGTATGCAATACTTTATGATACACATGGCGTGCAATTAACCCACACCATGGGGGTACATTTATAGAAATAAATCTTTAATCCTAATTGGGATTCCTATAAAGAAGAAGTTTAGAATTTATATACACCGGAAGGGTAATATATAAAAAGGGGCATGGCAAGAGACCTTTATGTATTTGTATACTATTGTATAATGTAATTTGTCTTGTGGAACATGTTATGTCTGTATATTTCTGTGTACATTTTGGGGGATATATATATATATATATATATATATATATAAATATTATGCATTACTGTACTTTTGGTGGGATATAGGGATTTATTATTCAGGGTCTTTTACTACAGAAAGTTAACACATGTAGGCATGTGGATATATCCTTTTCATTTTCTTTTTAAGGGAGGTATTCTATCTCAATAATCGTGGCTGATCATTTCTTTAAATAAATTATTTATTTTATTTAACTGTATAACAGGTATAGGAAGTGTCACCTTTAAAGTTCATTTATTGGTTGAGTAATTATTTTAATTATTAATAGTAACTGGGAATGAAATCATTTATCTTCATTAATTTATATACTGCATTTTAAAAGGAACACATGAAATAAATTTTATATTTTAATAAATAGTTTAATGGGAGTTTTATTTTGAGGTTAATGATTATTTTAAATTTTCAATTCATTGATGGTGACATAGCAATTATTTTCTTGGATTCAGTTTATATTATTCAGGTGGCCTTGTTGAGAGGGTATACTTCTTTATTTAAACATTTAAAAGGGGAATTGTAAATCACTGTTGTATTTATTTGTTCATTATATTTTTCTTATGAGATAGAATAATAAAATGGGATTGTTAATTATTTAATTCTTGAGTTTTCATCGCAAGTCCCGTCTTACTGGATCCAGCGCAATTTTTAGCTTCTCTAGGCCTTAGCCTAGTTTTAAATAACTTGTAACCCCTCTTTACAAAAAGAAATATTCTTTTTGTTTTAACTACTCAAAATGAAGTAGGGGTTTCATTTGGTAGCAGAGCGCGCTTACGATGAGGGTCCTGTGGGTGTGACGGGGCTTGCAAACTTAGGAAATATTTTGGAATTTTCACAATGTTAAGTTCAAATAGAACTTAGAAAAATTTTAAAGGCCCTATATCCCAAGGTTGAAAATATTTTGTTAGTTTTAAGGTTTGAAACATATGTATATGTACTTGCCCGCCTTGCATAGTGAATAGTGCCACGTGGTAGGAAATTTTAGAAGGGGAGATCCCTGGGCAAGACTTATCGCAGTCGGTGCTTGGTTAGTTTGAGTTTACCTTGCCCATGTTTGGGGAGGTGTTGTTTTTTTGTGATTATGCGGTATGGCCCGATCGGCAGTCGGTTTCTGCCGATAAATGGTAGCCGGAGGTAACCTAAGAAATGGTTGAAATAAATTTTCGTTGGTCGGTGTTTTGTTTTCGTGTTGTGTGTGTGTCGCGTTCCTTTTGTCTGGTGTAATCGAGTGTGAGCTGTTCAGGTAGTGGGCTAGTTCTCGCATCGTTAGGTGGACCCGCAGTCTACTCTTTGGAAGTATAGTACGTGAGTTTTTCTTATTCTAATCTTATTATTGTCATTATGTTTGTAGGTGTTAGGTATTTGTAGGGTGTTGTGTTTGTTGATAGTGTTTTGCGAATTGTGTAATTCTGGTGGCGCTATGCTTTCAGAAATTGTCGTCCCTCGACCACCGGGAGGAACAGAAATTGCCCCACCCTCTCACCCCAGTTCTCCAGAAATTTTCGGTGATAGATGGATTTAAGGAGGACCAGCTGCTGGTTTTCTTGGACCTTGTCCTGCAGTTGGCAGTCTATCCGGGTATATCCGATGGGGAGGTCTTGTGCCTCATATACCCGTATTGCCAGGGTACGTTGGCACAGAAGGTCACCAACACTTGGCGTCGGGGCGGCACGGTCGACACTTTTCATGCGGAAGTGTTGGATTACTTCATGTATCCTCCACGACGTTCCCAGCTTAGGCTGGATTGGTTCTATCGTTATCAGGCCGACGGAGAGCCGTTGGGGGACTACGTGCAGGACATACGAAAAGCTGCCCGGGTATTAAGATTAGGGTTGACCGACACCGAAGTCCTAGATATAATTATAGGAGGACTGAATTCCCAAGACAGTTCCCGTTTGGGAAGGTTTGGGAATCGTCCAAATAATTTCGCGGAGATGGCCCGGTGTTGTGTTGCTTCAAATACGGTCCGACCAAAGGTCGCAGTAATTGTTCCGGTAAATCCATTTCTGCCCAAGGTGGATCCAGAGCCGATAACGTCATCATCGCCTACTCCGGAAGATAAGAAGTCACTTGATGGTGGAGCTTTACCATCGTCAGTAGAAGTTAATTTAGACATTGCACAGGGACCTGGATAGCTGGATTCCAGATTGAGTACTGTTGAGGAAGTTGTAGTTGCGGAGAGTGGTGAAGAAGAGGAATCGAAGGAGGAGGCAGAAGAGTGGTCTGCACATGCTACGGAGGGGAGAATAAGTGTAAGTGTTTCGGAGGCTGCAGGTGTTTCGGAGGTTGCGGATGGACTAGGGGATGTCCAGTCTGCAAGTGTGGTAGAAGTAGATGAGGTAGAAGTTGGAGAGAAACTGGGTGGCAGTGTTGTAGAGTTTGTGGGTGAGAATGATGTAGTGTGTGAAGATGTGCAGACGCTTTCTGTAAGTATTGTTGAGGATTCCGAGGAATGGAAAGAAGTTTCAGCTGGACCAGGTGAGCAACTAGAAGATGAAGATGTGCAGTGTCATGATGGTGATTTGAATTATATAGAGGAGAAAAAGGAAGAGGTGGAAGAAATAGAACCAGAAGCAATTGTAGAAGAGAAGAAGATAGAAGCAGAGGAGTTAGAGGTTGAGGATAATCCAAATCGGGGTAAACGTAGAAAGGTAAGTTACCTTGATTATAATTTACATGAAATAAATCAGTATTGCTCTACACAAGATAGTTTCTCAGAGAGTGACGTCCACAAGGAACGGGTTCCTAAAGTTCGTCATAAAAGGGTGAGACAAAGCGGTTGACGGGTAGCGGGTAGATGTTCCCCACAATCCCAGTGGTGTCCATCTACTTCAGGGTTGCGCCCCTGCCTCCGCGAGCCTTGGTTTTCTCCACCCATCCTTATTTTCGGAGGGAACCATGTCCTTTACCTTAGTCCTAGCTGTTGAACTTTCAATGATCCTTGCCCTTTTCATCTTCCCAATTTTCCTACCCCTCCCCTCAGAAAACAAAGTAAAAACCAAAAAAACAAATAAAAATTAGAAAGGAAAAAGCAAAAAAAATTAGAAAAGGAAAAAGAAAAAAAACATCCGAGAAGAGTTAGAGAGAAGTTAGTTGGAAGAGTGGTGACTACGTGGGTAGTGAGTTTAGTGTCGTTTTCATTTTTCTTTGTTGTAGGTTGTCGTTGATTTTGTAGAGTCCTGGCCATGCCGCATTCCCTAGTTGCTTTCCATGGTAGTTATTTTTGATTAAGTGTAGGTTGTTCGACGTGGTCGTACTGAAGTAAAACCCCCCTCGTTAGTTCTGCAGTAATGAAGACCAAGTGAAGGGATTGATGTTCGCGTGCCCTCTATGCGGTTTTCTCAGTCCGGCTAATAGGGGCCGTCCGCCCTAGTATAGGGATGTTTTTTTTTAACGACTAGTTAGATATGTCAAGGATATGTGATGCCTTGTTTTAGCATATGGCTGGTCAGTCCATATGTGGACAATAAAGTTATGGGCGCTCACATACCAAGGTATTAGTTACCTTGTTTTGGTCTTCGGACGCGTGTGTGAGTGGCAGCAGGAGGAGTAGGTGGTGGTCACCAGAGAGTGTGACGTATTGGGGCGGTCCTGTGGGGTTGGTCGGGCGGAGAGGGTCGCATGAGGATGGTTGCATTGGAGTTGAGTTTTCCAATCCAGTAAGAAAAGGGGGGGGTTTGTTGTTGTCCTGAGTAGGTATCAAGTTGGGTCTCAGTTGGTGGGCAAGCCTCAGGAGGTCAGAAGATATATACGTAGGTAGGAATCTTTCTTTTGTCTTTTGCTGTCTCTCTC
This sequence comes from Magicicada septendecula, assembly GCA_034769895.1. Classification (NCBI taxonomy): domain Eukaryota; kingdom Metazoa; phylum Arthropoda; class Insecta; order Hemiptera; family Cicadidae; genus Magicicada; species Magicicada septendecula. The sequence goes on along the minus strand of CM068367.1, from coordinate 985,770,841 downwards.
TCTTGTGCTGTATGCGGACTCTGATCAGGTCAGCATGCAACACCCGCACACTTACATAATACATATCTTCTTTCGTCTCTTTCATTTTCCCTTTTTGATTTCTGTTCTCCTGAGAGCAAGCTCAGCTGAGCCAACCCAACCACGATGTCCACCGGTATTTTCTGGGGAGAGGTACACTGCAGGGTACCCTCCTTGCCTTTAACGTTGGGGCAACTGTGTTGCCCTTTTGGGGTGAGGGTGTGCTGAGTCAAAAGATTCAGCGCCAGTTCTGTCATTTTATTGGCAGTTTTGACGTTATTGGCAGTACGAAATTTAAGGCAGTAATTAGTGCTGCGCTCTACCCGCGGATAGGAGAAACTACCGTTTTCGATTTTTCACTGTTTGGTCGGTGTTGCCATCTGCTGAGTTTTTGCAGCAGTTTTAAAACAGTGCTGCGTCCTGGTGAGATTTTCCTTACAAACGAACAACGAACGGAAATTTCTGTTAAGACCTTGTCTCAACATGGAAGCCTAACTCATGGCCTCGTGGAAAATTCCTTCGGTGGAGAGAAGTGTGAATTCCAGCTGCTACTTCTTACAACTATGAAAAAATAGTTTCTTAAACGACTGCGGTGAGTTTTGATTTCATTATATTATTTATATACTTAATTTCACGGGAGAAAACTTTTTTTTAGTAAGCTTGAGTAAGCCCCCACTTGTCGAATCATGCATTGTGAGAGACGTAATTGTTGTAAAGTTTTTTATAAACCAATAAAACTTGATTATTGGAGTGTCAGAATCTCGGCCGTAATACCCAAAGTACAATAACCACAAAATAATTAAGTTTGAACTTTCATTAACGCTGATGTAACGAGATTGTGTTGTGCACTTAACCTGTTGCACAATGCCTCGTCATTAAGTGGTATAAAGTTTTGCTACAATGACAGTAAAACTTTATACATATATATGGGAACTTACTCGGGCACGTTTTAAATGTAAATCATGTCACATTTAAATTAATGGTGTTCTTAAAATTATATGGAGTAAAAAACTATGTGTTTTAAATAAATTCTGCGCCACGTGGTAACCTCAATTTCACTCAAAGTAATAAGTTCATAAGATGTTACAGAGCCAAGATAAATTATTATATTGCAAAAGCAACTCACATTCAGTGAGGTTCAGGTTATAAAGGGTTATAAAGAATCATTGTTAGAGAGTTTTTTTTAGTAAGGCATGTTGGCCAAAATAATGTTACCAAGTTATTATGTAGCACATAACTAGGTGTTGTTTTTATATATGATTTTGGAGGGTGTCCAAACAGTGGGGGCATTTGTGTGTGGTCTCTCACTAAAAATATAATATGTGATCAGGGTTCGCCGAACAGAGACAAGTCCTGCTACATGACTGAAAGAATGACATCTTAAAAGCTCCACACTCGACACCGAAGAGAATAAGACCACAACAACCACAACAACATGCCAATCATAAGATCGCCACGTCACAAATAAAAGATCATCCTTCTCGACACATAAGCAGGTGAAAAACAACCATTTATATTTAACACGTAGAATCAACATGGCACCAGTTATACATAATCATCAGTTTTTACCCTTCAAGTTAAACATTCATTTGGATCCCCAATTGATGGGACAGTTTAGTGTGAACACTAAGAATTAATTGTAAAATTTCAATATATGTATAGTAAATTGTCAGTTCAGAGACTGACATGTCTACAACACGGCATCCAACATAGATTTCCACTCATTTCTTTATAGGGCTATCGCTACAGATTTAAAGTCAGTTTTGTTATTAGTAATTTTCTCAAGTTTAATTTACTATGCATAAAAACATATATTTTCTCTTATTTTTAAAATCAGGTTATGTCATTTGTATAAAAAGACTACTGGGGAGGTAGGTTTTTTTTAATTAGTTTCAACCAAGCTATGCATGTCGAAACACTTTTCAACTTGTTTGTCGAAACAAGGTTGTTGAGACAAATTTGTTGAGACTGGTCATAAGTTGAAGGAACATGTCCGTCTCTGACACACACAAATGTATTCTTTTTATATAAGGTGCTAATATTGTGCATTAAAGTTCATTTATTGGTTGAGTAATTATTTTAATTATTAATAGTAACTGGGAATGAAATCATTTATCTTCATTAATTTATATACTGCATTTTAAAAGGAACACATGAAATAAATTTTATATTTTAATAAATAGTTTAATGGGAGTTTTATTTTGAGGTTAATGATTATTTTAAATTTTCAATTCATTGATGGTGACATAGCAATTATTTTCTTGGATTCAGTTTATATTATTCAGGTGGCCTTGTTGAGAGGGTATACTTCTTTATTTAAACTTTTAAAAGGGGAATTGTAAATCACTGTTGTATTTATTTGTTCATTATATTTTTCTTATGAGACAGAATAATAAAATGGGATTGTTAATTATTTAATTCTTGAGTTTTCATTGCAAGTCCCGTCTTACTAGATCCAGCGCAATTTTTAGCTTCTCTAGGCCTTAGCCTAGTTTTAAATAACTTGTAACCCCTCTTTACAAAAAGAAATATTCTTTTTGTTTTAACTACTCAAAATGAAGTAGGGGTTTCAACACACACGTACAAAATATACAGGAAACCAACCACAACTGACATGGTTATACACAACACATCAAACCACCCAACACAACATAAACATGCGGCCTTCAACCATATGCTCCATAGACTAACTAAAATACCCTTAAATAAACAAGATTACACCGACGAACTCAACACAATAAAATACATAGCAATCAAAAACGGTTACAACCCTAATTTAATAAACACACTACACAAACGCATCAAAAACAAAAACAACAAAACACAAAATACCATCAACACACAACACAATAAATACATCATACTCACATACCACAACTCCTACACACACAAAATCGCCAACACATTCAGAAAACACAAATACAAAATAGCATACAGAACAACCAATACCATTACAAAACACATCAATAATACAAACACAGACATAGACAAATATAACAAAACAGGTGTTTACAAATTAAATTGTAATGACTGCAATAGTTTCTACATCGGCCAGACAGGAAGATCTTTTTCATCCCGTTATTCTGAACACTTAAAAGCTCTAACCAACAACAATATACACTCCGCATTTGCCACACACATACACACAGAAAACCACAGTTACACCAACATAGACACTAATCTCGAAATTTTACATTACTTACCTAAAGGTCGAAAACTCAACATAACTGAACAATACGAAATATATAAACACCATACAACACAACCAAACAACATACTCAATGATCAATTACAATATAAATCACATACACTTTTTGACACAATTTTACAAAAAACAAACATCAAGTTGAATCCCTGCACCAATCCCCTTCCCCCACTACACCTTCCACACAAAAACCGTTACGAAATGATGGCAGTCTGACTAAAAGCTGAAGAAGGCGGATACGTACGCCGAAATGCGTCCGACAAAAAAAGTAAGTTTTCACAAGATAAAGTTCATTTTTAGTAAAGGCACAACTAATTGATTATTTCCAATTAATTTACTTTATGTGCTTTCAATACAAAAGATTTAAATAAATTAATTATTTGTTAATTCTCCAAGGAAGAATTTAAATTATCTTTACATTGATTGTTCATTCATTAAAGAAAAATAATTAAAGAATATTCTGATTACACGTAAATTACATTCTCTTATCTCTATCTACATAGTTATTCTTTAATCTGAAAAAAATGTTTTTTTTTTTTATTAGTCTTTCAATGTCTTTATTCTTTGATAATTATAGATTGGTTTTTCGTCACCTTAAATTCTGCAGATTGTCCCATGTCCTCCAGTGATCCGTCGGTCCGCTCCTCCTGGATGTCCTCTTGTCCTTCCTGGTCTCACTGCTCGTTCTCCCGTCTCTCGTCCTTCATGTTACATCGGCTGCTGTAGATTGTAATGATGTTTTGCTCTGGATCGGTAGCTGTTGTGATAGAACCGTCTCTAGTGCTCTGTGTCTTGTTCCTCTGCTAGAATTTCTCTCGCAATCTGTCTAGAGTTGATGTTCTTAGTTGTAGACTGCTCGTAGACGTCCGACGATTTTATTGTTATGGTACTTGTTATTTATTGTTTTTCATTACTCCTTGAAATCAGAACATTTCCCGTAATACTTTATAGTTACGATATAAAAGTCTTATTGATGTTAGACATAGCGTCTAACTTTGTCCAAAGTAATTAAAAAATTCGCATCTCAGACGGATATAGTGTACCGCCACGAATGAAGAATGTTAGAAGAGAGAGTTTGGCTCTCCTGGGCTTGTATTTATATTCACCAAGAAAACAACACCTGTTGGCTCAGGAATAAGCATGTCAAAAACTGTCCATGGTTGAGTGCCCCCACTCCCGTCTTATTTCACATATTCACACTTTTTTGCCAATCACACAGTTTAATGCAGATTTCAAGGTGATCTAATAATGTCTAATTTAATTACACACATGATATGTAATTATCACAATGATCACATCATTAGTGTAATTATTATGCTTTAAAAATCACTCAGAATTCGCACTGCACATGTGTCTGATTTTTACGCAATTTTAGACGTTTGACATTCTTTCTAACATTTATGGTTTGCTTAAAATTAAATATACTCTTAATTTAGCATTTACTTGGTGTGAGGTTGCAAACTTTCAAGCTCAAACAGGCTTCACGCACAGACTCTATTTACTTGTGTACACGCTTACAATGGTAATCGCGTGATATTTCTTGTTGATTCCTGTTTGAAAGCCAGCTTCCAATTTCACACCTGCTCGTCTATTACATATTATTATAATTAAATTAAATATTTATTTATTTCATATATGCGCATTACAGCCTATGTTTGTATTGTCGCATTATTCCTCTGCTTGGTAACAAAAATTTTTTATAAATTTATTTATTAAAATATTTTTTTTCTTGTCATTATACACATTATATTTCTATATTTCATATTACTTATTTTTTTATTTGTATTTATACACTACTATCCATGAAAATGAATATTAATTGTTCAAATTCCCTTAGTTGGAGGGAAAAACAAGTAGTTCCTTCCCCCCCCCATTGAATTGACAACAATGCATAAGCATAGCTATTCTTTCCATTGTTCTCCTTTAATCTGGTCCCATCGACCTATTTATTATATTTTTTTATGTGTAGAACTTCCTACACAAGTTTGCATTCTTGCACTGATAAACATTTTGCATCTTAACATATTATGCCATTCTCCAACCTGTAATTGTAATTTTACATTATCTTAATCATACCTTCTTACCATACTTTCCTTAACCCTTTTCTTAGCCTATTATTCCAATCTTCATTCTTACACTTCCTTACTATTACTTACATTACTTATACAATACATTAACTTTCATCATCTTTTATTACATTTCTTTAACATTACCTTTCTGATCGCTAATAATTTTCTTCATTTTTTTTACCATTACTTTCTGAAATACACTTCAGTAACAGAATACTCTTTTAGCTTTGCAGTGTGTCATATGATCGGTTACAGATGAACTGCCTTAGAAAACATAACGATATTTTACTCGTAGTCTTAAATTCTAAGTAGCCTCTGCCCTTTTGACTTTTCACTATCGCTTTCTTCTGTCCTTGCATTTCCACTAAGGTATGAAGTTTTCGCTTGATCAGCCGGTCTGACAATTATAACATTTATTTCTCATTTACAACCCTTTCTTCATATTAATAACAACATCAATAATAACATTACTTTACAATCATTTCTTAAATATTTCTTTACACTTACATTCCTTATCATTTCTTACAACCATAACATTCTTTCTGTTTCTTATTTTTATTTAGCATAACATTCTTATTAACATCCTGATTTCTTATTTTTATTTAAAAGTAATTCTTCATTCAATAGAGCATTGAGTTTGGTGTGTTGGTTGATTTTATACCCCTCATTATAACACTTGAATTGTCCGTCGTCTCCCGGACGTATATTGTTCCTTTGTAGCATAGTATAGTAGCCGCCATATAACAATTTCCGCCTTGCATTCCTGCCTCGATAAATCCCATTGTATCGCTGCAACGTTTGTTTTTATTGTGGAAGTCACCTGTTTATAGGGTAACATTTTCATCTTGCCTGTCGGCCACACAGAATTTCCCCTCTTTCATCTCTCTTTACAAATGCTTCGCTCTTTCTCAATTCTCTCATCACTAGTTTGGTTGAGCGAACCTACCTGAACAGCTGTCGACGGTTTTTTCATTCGTTGTTTATGATAATACTCACCATAGTTTTTAGAAGTTATAATTCTTGTTTGCTTTATACTTCTCGTGTGTATACCTAACATCATACTTACCACAATTTTGCGTAGTGTTTCATATAGATAATTTACTACGTTTATTGTTAGGCCTACAGTGATATTTCTCTCCGTAAGTGTGGTGCCTTAAGTGTTTCACATGCGTTATTTTATGTGACTTACTAGTGTGTGTGTGTGTGTGTGTGTGTGTGTGTGTGTGTGTGTGTGTGTGTGTGTGTGTGTGTGTGTGTGTGTGTGTGTGTGTGCAACTTGCAGTTGGGATATTTCGATCAATAAGGTACGCTTTATTAATCTTTATTATGTTCTCTTATTTAATGTTAATTATTGTATTAGAATTATCGTTACTAATTAAAAACGTATTTTCTTTCGTATTTTTAATTCTTATTGTTTGTTCCCATATCATCATTTCACATATTTGTTCTGTTTGTTTAACAATTATTTCACATACATTTTCTGTGATAGTGTCAATACGTAAGTTGGTATCAACAATTTTTTCGGTTAACTGTGCATTACTGTCGATTATACTTTGTTTTATTTCAGGATTATCGTTCTTCAATTCTTCTAACTTTCAGTTATTCTTAAAGTGGCTTGTTTAAACTTCTCAAACTGTTGTTCTATTTTAGTATTTACATTTTCAGTTTGTTCTTCTAATTGTTTCTTATTAGATTCTTTTAATTCGTCTATTCTAGCATTCTAATTTTCCACTTGCTTATTCATATTTTCTGTTTGTTTTGTGCTTATCTCATCTACCTAAGCACGCATCATCGTTTGAAACGCCTCCATGTTCAGACTCTTTGGTGCTGCCATGGTGAATTATTATTACAATACTTATTTATAATTAATTAATAGTTAACCGTATGCGATTTTTTTATTATTTAATTACTATTATTTATTTATTTTTATCTACTTATATTACAATTACACTTGTTTATTGGGTGGGCACCAGTTACGTTATTATAATACAATACACACAACAAAATCAAACAACATATAAAAATATTCATTAATAAACATCAATTATTATACATAAATCCTATGCACACATTTAACCATAGAGCATACATTTATTTATTTAAATGTAGGCGTGTCATGCGACACGTTGACGGGCAACAAAATTATAACAATACAAATACAGTTGTTTAATATAATTTAATTTTGTTGAGCCCCACGTTCTTTGGGATGCAAAAATTATACAACGTACACGTTGCTGTATTTAATGTAATTTAATTGGTGCTGTGTTTATACTCATATAACATTTATATATAACATTACTAGCAACGTGTATGTATAATTGGGGTTCAGGTGTAATTATAACGAGAGTAGTCCTTTAGGAATCGTAATATGTTTTCATTTATTAATTCAAACAAACATAATAAAAATAATATAAATATAATGATTAATTCGCCATATGATATTCATTATCTATGGTTTCAAAGTTTCTTTGCTTGCCGTATTCTCATCACAAAAATAGATTTTATAGCTTAGATATTATATTATCAATTCTATGTAAAAGATTTCTTCGTTATATTATAATTTCTCGACTATTCAGTGTGAATGTGTGCTTTTTAAATTTGTTAATACATTCTTATGCTATACTTGAAATACCTTTTACGGCTTTATAATCATTTTAACACAACTAATTGATTATTTCCAATTAATTTACTTTATGTGCTTTCAATAAAAAAGATTTAAATAAATTAATTAATTGTTAATTCTTCAAGGAAGGATTTTAATATCTTTACATTCATTAAAGAAAAATAATTAAAGAATATTCTGATTACACGTAAATTACATTCTCTTATCTCTATCTACATAGTTATTCTAAAAAAAAAAATGTTTTTTATTTATTAGACTTTCAATGTCTTTATTCTTTGATAATTGTAGATTGGTTTTTTGTCACCTTAAATTCTGCAGATTGTCCCATGTCCTCCAGTGATCCGTCGGGCCGGTCCTCCTGGATGTCCTCTTGTCCTTCCTGGTCTCACTGCTCGTTCTCCCGTCTCTCGTCCTTCATGGTACATCGGCTGCTGTAGATTATAATGGTGTTTTGCTCTGGATCGGTAGCTGTTGTGATAGAACCGTCTCTAGTGCTCTGTGTCTTGTTCCTCTGCTAGAATTTCTCTCGCAATCTGTCTAGAGTTGATGTTCTTAGTTGTAGACTGCTCGTAGAGGTCCGACGATTTTATTGTTACGGTACTTGTTATTTATTGTTTTTCATTACTACTTGAAATCAGAACATTTCCCATAATACTTTATAGTTACGATATAAAAGTCTTATTGATGTTAGACATAGCGTCTAACTTTGTTTAAAGTAATTAAAAAATTCGCATCTCAGACGGATATAGTGTACCGCCACGAATGAAGAATGTTAGAAGAGAGTGTTTGGCACTCCTGGGCTCGTATTTATATTCACCAAGAAAACCACACCTGTTGGCTCAGGAATAAGCATGTCAAAAACTGTCCATGGTTGAGTGCCCCCACTCCCGTCTCATTTCACATATTCGCACTTTTTTGCCAATCACACTGTTTAATGCAGATTTCAAGGTGATCTAATAATGTCTAATTTAATTACACACATGATATGTAATTATCACAATGATCGCATCATTAGTGTAATTATTATGCTTCAAAAATCACCAGAATTCGTACTGATTGTCCGAATTACGTAGAATTCGCACTGCACATGTGTCTGATTTTTACGCAATTTTAGACGTTTTACATTCTTTCTAACATTTATGGTTTGCTTAAAATTAAATATACTCTTAATTTAGCATTTACTTGGTGTGAGGTTGCAAACTTTCAAGCTCAAACAGGCTTCACGCACAGACTCTATTTATTTGTGTACACGCTTACAGCGGTAATTGAGTGATATTTCTTGTTGATTTCTGTTTGAAAGCCAGCTTCCAATTTCACACCTGCTCGTCCATTACATATTATTAAAATTAAATTTAATATTTATTTATTTTATATATGCGCATTACAGCCTATGCTTGTATTGTCGTATTATATTATATATAATATATCATAATAATATTAAATATAATATATTATAATAATATTATATATAATATGTATATATTATAATATATAATTGTTAATATTATATATTTAATAGACTATATAATATTTAATATAATATATATATTGTGTGCGTGTGTGCGCGTGCGCGCGCATGCGCACGTGTGTGTGTGTGATACAGTTGTTTGAAAATGTAAACGTACAAACTTTTTGAAGACGATTTGCAAAGAGCATTGAGAGACATTTACTCTTTCAAATTATTAAAGATATTTGGTATTTCAAATAAAATTCCTTGTACTTGATAATCCTTATACACTTATAAACTTTTACAATTTTCATAACAGTTCGGTTCCAGTTTTGGCCCATGGTGCCCTTGAAGCTAAACAATTTTCATAGTAATGTTACATTCATATTGTAACGAAACAAACGTTACAAAAGAATAGTAAATAATAGTGGAATCCGATCCAGAGAAGAAACAAGAAATAATAATTGAAAGCAAATTAAAGGAAACCTAGTTGGTTTGAGTTATTTAATATTATCAAGAAACCCAGAAATAACCCAGTAGAATAGGGCAGTAAACAGAAAAAAGTTAAATAAATAAACCTAGTAGGCCTAATCAACTTACCCTGAATAACAACCAAACCCAATAAAGAGTACCTAATCATAAATTAAAATTGTATTAACAAAATTGTATCGACATATTTTAAGGATAGAAAAAGGGACACAAACCTTAAAGTTATATGAGTGACATAATATAAATAGTGACACAGACTACTGTTAAACAGTGTTAATTATTTTTGTATGGAAAGTGTTTTATTGTTATTATTAGACAGAATTTTAGTTTATCATGCAGACAATAGTTTAGCAGTATAAATAAACTAAAACTGTCAAAAACAATTATTATTATTATTATTAAGAGTTTTGTTGTATGTTATAAGATTTTATGTCAACAGTTAATTTATGTAAATATATTTATCTCAGGGAGTCAAAGTAGAAATTACAATCAACCATAACAAATTGTTCCACCACATATCATAGAAATTCAAATTAATAAGGTTTTACAGTTATAAACTGAGGCATGTTTAGTATCAAATTGTTTATAATTTCTAATTAATAATTGTATAAACATTGCATGTATCATTAGAGTATAATAATAAAATTATCTATTAAGGGTAATTTATAAAATATAAAGTAGGTAATGGGTGTTGATCCTATAACATTTAACCTGTACATAAATGACCAATCAAAATTTAAGAAATTTGTATGAGTTCTATGACTAAAAAAGAAGAAATAACACTTAATTGTTAATTGTGATGGAAAACAGTTGAATAGTGCGTGTCTAGATGTAATTAAAAAATAAATAAAAATAGATAACCCGTTTGTGAAAGTAGATCTGAAAGACCATCATCAAAGATAATAATCCTTCCACTACAATTTTCATGAACAAGTAATACACACAATCAAGAAAAATTTCAGAATAAACCAGAAAACCTTCAGAATATCGTCTAGATGTGTAAAGTATAATTTGACAATATTTTTATCCAACAAGGAAGAACCACTAGACAATATAACAATTTACACTAACACTAATCACTAGTAAACATTTTAAAGTGCAACCAAATTCAATATCTAAGCGAACAGTGATTACAAGGAAAACATTTATTGTACACATTAATAAACTACATTATTTTCTGAAACGGACAAATAGTCATGATGTTGACGTTACTCTAACCTACATGCTTTTACGAAGCGTATTGAATATCGTCAAAACTTGTATGTAACTTAATATATATATTTTTTGTAATTTTTAGATTATAAGTAATATATTGTTTGTAAAGGTACTCTCTATTATTAATTAACATGTAAAGGAACTTTTCGTAGCAGCCACAAGAATTCCCACGAAATATATTAAAATTATTTAGTTATTAAATCCTGAGATAAATATCGATTGTGACAACCGTATGTATCGAATGGAATTTGCCAATAATTTGAATTTATGTTACAGAGATTAAACCATTATGTTATTAAATCATATCCATGCGTTATTATTTCAGGAACGTAATATATTATACCATTAAGATACTATGGGGATAAGGGTCGTATTATAATATTTGTATTAATGTATTCACTTTCCTCTGTCACCTGGCTGGTTTTTTGCAATTTAAAAAAATTTTTGATCCCTTCTTAGAGCTCTGATTTCGTAAAATTTTTATATTTTCCAAACAGTACGCTATATTTAGATCGTGGTTAAAATTCCCTTTAATCTGATACTAACATGGATTTGTACGATTTTTAAACGTTTTTGGCCCTTTTACATTTGTTGCCTCATGCAACCCTATTTTAGGGTGATCCGTCTAAAGAACAATACAGTTTTTTAAGGTAGAAGTATGTTTGATTCACTCAAAAGTTATCATGACACGTTCCCCAAACGGACAGACAGACTCAAATACCAAACGGTCGAGTTAAAACTGAAAACTCGCTTTGCTCGTTCAAGTTACTTGGTGAATTTTCATTCAAATTCATAGGGATGACTTATTTTGTAGAACTTAAAAGGGTGTTATATATAATGTTAGGAGTGGATTGAGGAGGCTGTTGTTTAATTTTTTGAGGTTATAGGAAACTGGCAATGTTGTGCCACCGGCTCCGGGGCTCTTATGCACTATTATCAGACCTTGTAATTGAGCATAGTCATAACTTCCAGACTATTGTTTCATTTCTGAAAAAATCTGTTAACTATGTTTCATTACAATCTTTATCGGATGTTTATATATGGACTCTGAAAAAGTGACTATGGATGACAGTGGCTCAGCAAGGATTTCGTTTTGGGGGGGGGGGGGATTCTGGTGTGTTCTGGAGGGGGGTTAGATTTTTTTGAATAAAACTACAAAAACTTAAAGAACAGAACTCGTTAATGCTATTGGTTTTGTTTTCTTTTCAGGAAGGCGTGGAAACATAAAGGTTACAGTAATAGATGTCTAAAATTTAATGAAGTCATAAAACAATAAAGGCGGATCTCAGATTTACAATACAAATAAAATATAAAATAAACGATATTAGAAAACAAGATGAAATTTTCTCCATTTTCTACAACGCTGATTGTGTTAAATGTTTTGTACTGTTTTTCAGTACTTCTAGTTGAGGAGGTCTCTTGTCTATAAATATTTGCATCAAGAAATGTAATTAAATCGGTCTACTCCTTTTGACACAGAAATGAATAAGATTTTCATATAACGGGTACTAAAGATCCTCAGAAACAAACATTTCAAAATCGCGCTATAGGTGCGCAAATACATAGTTGGCTGCAGATTTTGTTGAAGTTAGTAGATAAATCAATCAGTTCACAGGTAGAGGCTATGGAGCGCCTGTAGGCCTTACGAATGCCGCGTATGATGTCAAGTTTATACGGTCACGTTTTAAGATTTTAGTGTTGATTTGTTTTCGAAATGTTAATAAAGCACTAAATGTAAAAAATACGAAAAAGTTATTAAATGCGGGTCTAAAAACCGTGTACAACAATAAGCACACCTGTATAAGACTCCAAGAGCAAACAAAAAGTTGTTTAACACAGAAATTTTTTTGGTACCGTACGCTGAATAGACCTTCAATTTTCCAACTTTCCTACCAACTAAGATGAAATACTCAAAAACAAGGATAAAAATTTGAACCATCACTCGATTACCAGACAACTACTGAAACTGCTGTTTGCAAGATAATTACAGCGGACTTTGTCTTCTGCGTTAGGGCCTCTCAGGACACTTAACCAGTGCTCCGTGTGCCATGTTGCCTATCAAAATGATATTGCAAACCGCAGACCAAGTCTAGCTAGAGTTATCTAGTACTTAGCAGGACTCGCTAACTGGCTAGGTGTGCCCACACATTCCACGGAAAAGACTCTAGACCAGAGAGGAAGAGAGAGAGAGAGAGAGAGAGAGAGAGAGAGAGAGAGAGAGAGAGAGAGAGAGTTTGTGTGTGTGAGAACTATTTATACTTCATTAAAATTCTTAATATTGCTTTTCTCATTCTCCAAAGAATACATTTCCATGGTCAGACTGAATTTCTTTTTTAATAGAGTGCTCCTCTCGCTTCGCTCTAATTTTTTCGTCACTTCACTGTATATCACCCTTAGTTACCTTTTCTTTCTTTTGTTTTCAGATATGACAGCAATGTCAATTTACTTGTTCATTGTTTTTTTCTAGATTTTTTGCTTCGAATAATATCTCTGAAATTCCACGTTGCTATTGCGATCAGGGTTTCCGTGCTTCCGTTTTTATTCCTTTTTCTTTTGTTCTAGTTGCTACCGTTTAAACCATCCGTTCTGAATCCATTGGTGAAGGAAGTTTTTAGTAAGTGTTTCCTTAAACTTCCTTAAACACAATATGTCTTACATGTACGGGTTACTAGCCATTCATTAATCGCAATTGAGAAACAACATTTCTGAAAGATAATTTCATTTCATAAATTTTGGATGATAAAGTGTGTCGAGTATCTGTCTCATATAGGCATAACTGAATATTCAGTTAATTAAAAATATACCTTATCTGATCCGTCAGTGATCTTGTAGTTTAATATTCCACTACATGTTTCGGGAATTAAATTCCCATCATCAGGTAAAACTTCTTCTTCCTAATATATAGGAGTCGTCAGTGAAATTACTGTTGGTCATTTAATATGTTGTTTGGTTGTAGTGTGTGGTGTATATATATTTCATACTGTTCAGCCGTGTTGAGTTTCCTACTTTTTGGTAAGTAGTGTAGTATTTCAAGGTTGTTTTCTATGTTGGTGTAGCTGTGGTTTTCAGTCTGTATGTGTGTGGCGAATGCGGAGTGTATGTAGTTATTAGAAAGGGCTTTTAAGTGTTCAGAAAATCTTGAAGAATCTTCCCGTCTGGCCTATGTAGAAATGGTTGCAATCACTGCAGTTTAATTTGTATACTCCTGTTTTGTTGTATGTGTCAGTGTCTGTGCTTATATCGTTTATGAGTTTTTTGATGGTGTTGTTGGTTCTGTAAGCTATTTTGTAATTGTGTTTCATAAATGTGTTTGGGATTTTGTGTGTGTTGGAGTTGTAGTAAGTGTGATGTATTTATTAGGTTGTGTGTTGTTGGTATTTTGTGTTTTGGTGTTTTTGTTAAGGATGTGTCTGTGTAGGTTGTTTATTAACTCGGGGGTGTATCCATTTTTTATCGCTATGTATTTGATTGTGTTGAGTTCTTCCTGATAATCTTGTTTACTTTGCGGTATTGTTGTGAGTCTGTGGAACATACAGTTGAATGCGGCATGTTTGTGTTGCATTGGATGGTTAGATGTGTTGTGTATGACCATGTCAGTTGTGGTAGATTTCCTGTATAATATTTTATATGTGTGTGTGTTGTTTGTTTTGTTAATTGTAAGGTCAAGGAAGTTTATACTATTGTTATGTTCTATTTCCAGTGCAAATTTTAGTTTGTGGTGTATTGTGTTTATGTATTTATGGAAATAAATGAAAATGTAAATGTAAATGTAAATGAGCGATTCTGTTTACATACAGATAAGTCAAGGAAATTTATACTTTAATTATTTTCCATTTCCATTGTAAATTTAATTTTACAATTAAATTGCATTTAGTGCACAGACTAATGACTGTACCTTTAAGCCGTGAAGACCATCGGAATGAGGTTAAAATTATCAAATACATAGCCATAAAAAATGGTTACAAAAGTGAAGCTGACGGATCAGATAAGGTATATTTTAAATTAATTGAATCTTATAAGCGATCTGGAGACCATTTATATGATGAATAACTGAATATCTTGGCTCTACACTAGAGCACAAAGTAAGTTAATGCATAAAGTAAATTGGGTTGCATTTCTCTTCTATGTTACCTCAATGTATTCTATCTCAAAACATACCGGTAATTGCTGTTTTCTAATGTGGACCTATTAAAAAACTATGAAAATTTTGTTTTCTTCATTTATTTCAACAGTTGTATTGGGTTAAACTTCTCTTATACAACTATTAGGTATACTTCCATGTCTCTCTACTGACATTCATTGATGTTAGCTATCCTTTAGTTCCAGTCTAATCAAGATTTGTTTTATCTGTGTATGTTCACAAAGGTGTGACAAGCTGCCTCTCCCTGAATGATCTAGTTACTCTCATTTAGAAGTCAAGTCTATACTTTTTCAAACCCATGTTTATTTTGTGTTTAAAGTACACAATGTTTGTACGTGCTCGATGCTTGTTCTTCTTAACATGTTTGTGTTAATATTTAAAAAACTATTCATTGTGTGTGTGTGTGTGTGTGTGTGTGTGTGTGTGTGTGTGTGTGTGTGTGTGTGTGTGTGTGTGTGTGTGTGTGTGTGTGTGTGTGTGTGTGTGTGTGTGTGTGTGTGTGTGTGTGTGTGTGTGTGTGTGTGTGTGTGTGTGTGTGTGTGTGTGTGTGTGTGTGTTTTATACATAATTAATAATATATCCAGAGAAATAAACACAGGGAAAATCTTCACATTACCAATAAGGCAATAATTTTTGTTCAGTATGAACCCAATTTAGGTTCAGGCCTACATACGAAAACCATAAACAATAAAACAACTGAGAATCATAACATTTAGTAGTGATCAGTGGCGTAGCTAGGCTTTTTGGCGCCCGGGACAAGGAGATCGTCGGCCGCCTCACCTTCACAATTAAAGGGCGACAAAAGAGCAAAAATTAAGGCTCATCCAGTAAACAAAGTACTTAATAAATGCAAATGTGTAGATTTTTGAATGAAAGCACGTCCAGCAAATGTCTTAACAATATTTGTTAAGTCAAAATTAAGGAATTACATATTATAATATTACTGCTATTCAGTTTGTGTACATTTATTATTAACAAATATAGATTATAAAAAATGTAGTAATATAAAAAATTTATAATGTAAAAATGTTATAATAAACAACACATCATCAAAACAATATCCTAAAGCAACGTTAAACAAAGAATTACATTAAAAGTAATAAAATAAATCACTTACCATTACAGGTTAGTATTCTATTAATAAACACTAATATTTATTTTTAATATTAAATAAATATTTAAAATGAGACATTTTAAAATGAATCTTTCTTGGTCTTAATTGCTGCAAATGGGTTGGTTATTAGATCACTATAATCTAAAGACGAAGCAATGTCATTTTCAATTGAAAGTATTGCTAGATTTGATACCCTGTTTGAGATATTGTTGATCGTAGGTACGATTTAATCAATTTGAGCTTACTAAACAATCTTTCACAAGAAGACACAGAGACTGGTAAAGTAAGAAAAATTTTTAAAGCTGTTGCTAGTGTTTCTTAGGCTTCTAATCTCATTGAAGAAATGTATTGTAGCGTCCCTGAGGTGTTAAGTCTTTTTGTTCTCCGTTCACTTTTTCCCTTTTAAATAAAAGTATGACTTCTTTCAAGTCACTGAACAATTCTTCACTGTTTAGGTCATGTGAATACAGTTTTGGAAGCACTGTGCACTGAATATTGATTTGGAAAAGCTGTTCCTTAAAATGTATATCCCCATCATTTACGTACGCCTCAACCCCGGGGAACCCAAAGGGGTTTTCTAACTCTTTTATGTTAAAGAAACGGCTTGAAATTTCAACTGACAGTTTGTCCAAATTTCTATTAGAGAATGTCGCATTTCTTGCCGAACGGTTAATGCAGAATCATGCAGAATCATCTGTATACTCCCCTGGCATTGTGCGCTTCTTCTTATCCTTTTTGTTATACTGACACTCCTTCATTACATACCTACTATGGCTCATTTTGCAAGGTTTTATCAAACCAATACTTGTTTAAGGATCGCCCGGCTTCATCTTAAGGAAAATAGCTGTCTTTGTTCTGCAACTGACTTGTTCCTCTATTCACCATTATATCTCGGAAGGATTGAGATTTCTCGCTTGGCCAAGCTCCCATATCTTGTAGAGTAGCACCGGGAACATTGTTGCTAGTATGTTCTGTCCTCCGTCGCCTGTTCTGTTTTCAAGACTGCACAATGCAACATCAACCATGGTACTAGAACTAACGGAATCTTGTAAGTGTACTTTGACACGTTAACAGTTTGAAGTACTCACGTCGTTAACTTTACTGTATTTATCAACTGCCTCGTCGCTAATATCATCCATTTTATGATCGCAAGTTGATTCCTTGTTAATTGTAATATTTCGGCACTCGGGGTTCGATTTTTCTTGAATAAAAGACTTCATAAACTCTTTGAAACTTGTTGTAGTTCTTAATTTTACATTAAGAAAATCTTATATTCATATAGTTCTTAAGGAATAGTCATATCAAAGAAACAAGTTGTTTGTAGTTATATAAACTGAAAACAATTTTTTCATGTCTTTGCTCACTTTGCCACCTCCTGGCTATGCCGCCCGGGGCGGCTGCCCCCTTGACCCCCCCTAGCTATGCCTCTGGTAGTGATTGTTTACTGACAGCATTAACGGATTACCAGTAAGTTCAACGAAAAAGTGTCATTGAGTGAAATAAAGAAAAGACCTGTTTCAATGTGTTCTGTAATTCAAGGTCTGTTGTCATCATGCATTAGGCCTAATGATTCACTACTGCTTAGTTTACTTTCCTTCAGTTCATTCATTACATATGCCTTCTGTAGTTTATAGTTACTTAATGAACGTTCTATGTTATAAATTAAAATATAAACAGTACATAAAAAATTGTAACCAATTTTGTTTCACGAAAAAACATACATTGTACAACAAGTAGTGTAAAACAAGTGTTAAATTGGTAGAGATAACCACAACTGAACATTATAAAATGAAACTTTTTTATTTTAGTATGACTGTATTTTTGTTTACATGTAATTTAACATAATCAAGATCTGGTGAAAGCAGACTTAAATATAACTCTGAATCTCTGATAGAAAATATCTATGCATATTTGATTGTGTCGTAGACAGCAAGGTGACATGTAGATAGGAAAATTATAACAAAAAAACATTATACTAGTATTATTTATTTATTTTAAAATTTACATTATATTTTGAGGAGAACTGTCAGCACAGTCACTGTTTGTCTAGCCTCATGGCTTATTTGGACCTCGAAAGTTAAAGCAAATCTAAAAAATATTTTCTGGGATGCCATAAATTTTGTCTTCTGTCAGTTAGTTGGCAATTTAAAATATTTCTGGATTATTCATTTCATCCATTCCTCACTTATCAGTTTTGTCACCTCCCATTAATCTTGCTAGGAGTGATGAAACTGTCTTAATTATGTATCCACTGCATAATTTCAAAATTTTAACCACTCCATTCATCTAGTGCACTCTTTTATGAGCATCCAAAATACTGCAAAATTTAAAAAGAGAGTGTATAGGTACAACATAAAGCTGTAGAATTTTTTCAAGTGATTTCACACATGTCATTAAACTTAGCTACTAATTTCAGTAGCAATATTGGAATTTTATACCATACGCCATAAAACAATTCTTTGTTTCATAAATAATGTATCATATTACTGAAACGCTTACACTAGCACACAAATATATAGTACTATATACACAAAGAAAGTGTATTTGACACAATTTTCAACTGCATAGTAAATCAGTAATCCTTCACAACGTGAGCAAAGAAACCTCACACTTTACACTTGATGTCAACGTACAATGAAAGTGTAATCACCACAACACAGCACTCAAAGGCGCATGTACTTAACACCATTCCCTGCTATACAACAGAGTGGCTGAAGACTCCCACAATGGAAGAAGGAAGATCAGAGAATAACTGGATTATTTCTGTTTTATGTAGATAAAAATAGTTTTATTGTTTACATCAAATTTTATGAATTTTAAAGCAGGTAATGCCACGTGTATACACATTCATGCTATGCTACTGTTTATTCATTGTCTTTATCTTGTACCTGTTTCCATTCATCAAACTGCATACTTTAAATTTAGTCTGAACATGTGTCGACTTTAAGACATCCAAAAAAACAAAGATATTACGATGGGTGGTGATGATGATGATGATTGTGCTTTTAACCATTTCCAAATATTTCAATTCAAATATTTTCATCTTTAATTCAATTCTTTGCATTTATTTTCTTCATTCCAGCATGAAGATGGAAATAAAAGAAGCATTAACTATTATTGAGAAAATATAAGACTTTTACTGAAACTTTGCATAAAAAGACAATCAGTGAGTTCAATTGAAGATATTTTATTCATGCTTTGTAAATTAATTAGATAACAAGAATCACTTGTCACAGCGTACAATTTACAGCAGTCAGTCAAGCAACTGTAACTATAGTTGTAATAATTAATTATTTCTATCCTTCCCCTTTTATGATGATATTACCCCTTCCCTATGTTTCTGACTGCACTGCTATTGGTTTATTTGGTGTGTGCGTGCGTGCGTGCGTGCGTACGTGCGTGCGTGCGTGCGTGCGTGCGTGCGTGCGCGCGCGCGTGCGTGTGTGTGTGTGTGTGTGTGTGTGTGTGTGTGTGTGTGTGTGTGTGTGTGTGTGTGTGTGTGTGTGTGTGTGTGTGTGTGTGTGTGTGTGTGTGTGTGTGTGTGTGTGTGTGTGTGTGTGTGTGTGTGTGTGTGTGTGTGTGTGTGTGTGTGTGTGTGTGTGTGTGTGTGTGTGTGTGTGTGTGTGTGTGCAATAACACTGATAACTTTTTGAAGGAAATCAATTGGCACTATTTAGTTCTGAATTGGCATAATTTCTTTATGGTTGCTGTTCACCATTAGTGTCATTATAAATCTCAGTTTAAATTGTTGTGTGTGTTCGAATTAACTAAAGTTTGATTCGAAAAAAACATTCTTAAGGGAGAATAAGGTATTCTCTCAGTAATTTCTAATACACTCATATTACATTGAATGAAGAAATATGATTAGTTTTTATTTGCTTTTAATAATTTATACAGAAAATATAAATGGTGAGGATGTTTACATTTGGTACTCATTGAAAAAGATAAAACGTTGTGAAGTTTATATGACGTAATGTCCTGCAGCTACAGCTACTGGAGCGTGGGCAACAACAGGAGTGGCATGGTAGGATACAGCAACAGGAGTAGCAACGTGCTGGACAATGGGGCTAACTGCATCATATGCCTGAGCTTCCACTGTGCTGTAGGCGAAGTTTCCGCCCAGTCTGTCAGACTTGATGACAGCGCTGTCGAACTGAGGGGTTCGGACCAGTGCTGGTACAATGACTCCTGCGCTAGCGCACGCCATGATCAGACACAAAGCGAGAATGACCTGTTCAGCATGAAACATACAGTATAGGCATGACACAGGCCCTTGTTACATGACTTACCAATAACAAAACGCATTAAAAAACTCCAGTTTAATTAAGGAAGACATAAACTAGACTTTCGATAAAATGAATTTTAAGCTTTTTCTGTTTTTATACAGAACAGTGTGTAGGCACATCACATCTTAGATACTACTAAAATATAAACTAATATTTTGGTAAAATAAATTTTAATGTAGGCCTAATTCTTTTCATACAGTTTATTGTATCAGTGTTATCATATACTGGAATTATGATATCAGTACACCTTAATAGTTTACATTAAACTAGTATCCATTAACTAGTCCAAGACAGGGTGTAAAATTGTTTGATGTAAAATGACTGTACGTACAAAAAATATTAACAAATAAATCTGGTTCAGACGATCCTTGAATTAATATTGATGTTGCCCATAGTACTATGAGCTATCAGTCACATCAGTAATAACATATACTTACAGACACTTCTAAACTATGTTGTTGTTTACTTTGCATTGGAACATTCTGTTAGATAAGGGTTTAATGTTTTTTAACTTTAAAGTAATAATTAACTACTAAAAATAGGTAGTTTCATCAAAATTTAATGTTGTAAGACACTAATTAGGTTAATTTTTAATAATCATGGTTTACTACTTAAGTAAAGTTGATAAGCTAATGTCACATTTCAAACCAGTTAACTGGAAATCAGTATCAAAATTCTGGATACTTACTTATTACATGAGTAAATAAAACTATGGAAATTTAAAATATGTGGCAAAATTTAAATTATAATTATGTGTTGGATTCTGTAATTATGTCCATATGTAAATATTTTAAATTTACACACACATCTTATTGCACTTTTACATGAGGCAAAATTATTTCCTGATTCTTAAAACTAAATATATATAAAACTAAATTTATATATAAACAACTGTGTAGCTTAAGCTCATAGTTACATGATTATATATAAACAATTATATAATATATAGTGTTTGATATATAACAAAACGTGCGTGCGTGCGTGCGTGCGTGCGTGCGTGCGTGCGTGCGTGCGTGCGTGCGTGCGTGCGTGCGTGCGTGCGTGCGTGTGTGTGTGTGTGTGTGTGTGTGTGTGTGTGTGTGTGTGTGTGTGTGTGTGTGTGTGTGTGTGTGTGTGTGTGTGTGTGTGTGTGTGTGTGTGTGTGTGTGTGTGTGTGTGTGTGTGTGTGTGTGTGTGTGTGTGTGTGTGTGTGTGTGTGTGTGTGTGTGTGTGTGTGTGTGTGTGTGTGTGTGTGTGTGTGAAGCGAACATGCCTAATTACATTTTTCATGAGACAATTATTTTTATACATAGTGTTAACTGTCTTGTTTGATATTATCACTACCTACCTTCATTATTGTTCTTGTGTTTGACATCTTCCACTTGGGGACAAGGGAACTACTGTGCTCTTGGAATTGCCTCCAATCACTTATATACCAGATCTTTAAGGACATACCTATGAACATGATCACAACCACGCCCGACCAAAATCACTTTACTCACATGGCCTTTTGAGGACAAATATAGTTTTAAAAACCTACCTGTGCAAAAATAAATATATCATCAAATTATCTAATTAGATTGCATGAGATCACCCCAATTTATCTGTTCTCTTGTCTGCATTTGTAATATAAACAAAAGCACTTCTGTATAATCATCAAGCGAATGCACCGTTGTAATCCAGAATGACTACAGTAATAAATTAACTAGTAATTCTAAATTCATTAACAGTGACTACTTTAAATAGGTACTGAATTTGTTAACTATTATGTCGCATCAAAGAATAGAAAATGTCTGATAACTTATATTTAAATGAAACAAAAGAGCGTCTAGCAAGAAAAGACACAACAATTTGCTCTTAATATTGTACCTGAGAGTACTTAATATTTTATCGTTAATAATAATGAAATTTAGCCATATCTGACCTCCAAGTTATCTCTCTGGTACCACAGAAATCTATAATGAATTTCTGCATTCTGCTATCATGTTGCTCTAAGCAAGACAGGAAGACACACATAACAGCTTTAAATAATTAGAAGTATTTTGTATAAATGACAGAATATATGCTAAATAAAATAAGTCATAGAATGAGTGTAGAAAACGTGTTTACAAGACTCGAAAAACTGGAAAAATTAGAGTATTCAAGGTGATAATAGAAGACATAATTAGATACACATAATGACAAAAAAGGTGCTTATAATAATGGCAGGACACATGTGATAATAGACAGGATGAAGATAAGAAACAGATTAAATAATAAAAATAATAAGAAGAAGAAGAATATTTCTATTAAATACATAACTATTCTTCATACAATAATTTATGATAAGATAAACACCAGATACTGATTTCACTCACATTACTAAGAAGAAAGAAGTGAAAATAGTAGTGAAGACTACAGTACCCACCATATTTGCAGTAGTTCAATACATAGATGATGTATAGAGCTGTGTACCAATGTTTCAGAGTGCCTTGGGGGATTAACAACTTCATATTTCATTGTGTGCGCTCAATTGTTTTTGTAATGTGATGTTGACTTGTATTTTGTGATGTTTGGTTAGAATCTATTATAAGCATGAGCTTAAGCTATAACCATTGGCAGGACCAATGCTTCTTTCTGTTTCTTTTAAACTATTTGCAGTTGGAGTGATCTACAGGAAACTTCCACCATGTTAAGTAGACAAAAAAGAAAGGAGTGCTGTTGAGAGACAATGTCAATCTGTTTAAAATACAATACAACCAGACACTGATTAGGCGGATAAACAAGACAAGACACCTCCCTTCACCATAGGAAGAAAACTTTATTGAAAAAACCAGATTAAGCAAAATAAAAAGTATTATTGTTGACACCTTAAATGTCACATTACTACTAATGCACAACTTGACAATCCACCATGGACATTCTTCACATGAACCCCCAAATGAATCATGAACATCAGCCCTCCTAATCTCTGTAATATGTCGCCTGCCATGCATCAGGCAACATTCCTATGTGGTGGCTTCCGCATGCTTGGCTACCCTACCATGTGCCCAAGTCCTTAAATATCAAAAACCACTTTAGGACAGTATGATGAACAGTGCAACAAACTTTCTTGAAATAATAGCACTTTAAAGGAAATTTGCCAGAAACTTACCAACTAGGAATAGATAACATTGCAGTTAGTCATGATAATAAGAGAATTAATATATTGTAACTGATTTTACTGGATATGAGCAGTATATGTTTTAATGTATTATGTGTTCATACTATTATGAGATTTTTATTGTTTACTTCCATACTTGACAAGACTAAAAACATGTCCATGGAAATGATATACTGTGCATAGTTTCTGTGTATATACCACACATTCATGTCATAAAAAATGTGGTATAGATTTTAATTCTACTTATGAACTTGTATCCATACAAAAAGTTCTTATAGACTGGCCCACCCAGATACCAGTTAATAGCAGCACTTTGGGTAAATGTACTCAGTTTTATGTTATTGAAAACTGAACAGAACAGTAAGCAAATCTATGAGTAGTCAAATAACATTAATTGTCATACACTCTCACATAATGACAAGGGTTATGCATAGTCATCTGTGTTGCCAATTGGCCTTCGCTGTAAATCAACAGACAACCTTGAGAATTCACATCCTCACAGAATTTAACTGTGAGCCATTATACGGATACTTATTTTTAATTGTATCATGAAGTGTTATTCTACCAAGCTATCTGTTATGACTCCTCCCTCCTAGAAATCACATAAACATCATGGCATTAACGGAAGGAGTGAAGAGAGTTCTCAGTTTTAACTTGACAATTTAGCATTTGTCTGTCTGTCTATTTGGGGTATGTCTCGTGGTGACTTTTAAATAAAATATTTAAGAAAAATTTGTATAATTCAAAAAATGAACAAAAAATCAAATCAACTGTAACTAAACTAAAGAATAAAATAAAAAAGAATGATATTATAGTTACGAAGGCAGACAAAGGAAATACAGTGGTACCACTGAGAAAGGACGAATACATAAAGAAAACAGAAGAATTTATAAGAGAAGGACCATATGAAAAAATAAAGTATGATTATACAAGTAAGCACCAGTCAAGGATAAAACAAATGATGAAACAGATAACATTTATAGAAGAAAATAAGAAAAAGTATTTATTGGAAAGTAATCCAACAGCACCAACTTTTAAAAGTCAGGTTAAAATACATAAAGAAGGAAAACCAATTAGACCAATTGTTCTTTTATTAATGCACCTATTTATACATTATCAAAGGAAGTTAGCAGAGTACTGAAAGAGAAATATGAAGTTGGGACAAAATACAACAGAGAATAATATAAAATTGATAGAAAAATTAGAAAATATTAGAATTAATGAAAATACAAAATTGATATCACTGGATGTTAAGGACATGTTTACCAATATCACAGTAAATAAAGTTATTAAGTTAATAAACGATAATAATACGGGAGAATACAGGTATAAAAAGCAATTGATTAAAGTAATTAAAGAATGTGTAAATCAGAACTATTTTAGGTTTAATAACAAGTTTTATATACAGAAAAAAGGATTACCTATGGGGTCTTCATTATCCCCTATTCTTGCAGAAATATATATGAATGATTTTGAAAAGCAATTAATAAGTTCCACTAAGTATAAAGACAATATAAAATTATGGACTAGATACGTTGACAATGTATTAGTAATTTGGGAAGGAAGCATAGAAGAAGTGCATGAGTTTATAAATGAGGTAAATAATAAGGATAAAAACTTACAATTTAAAGAAGAGATAGGAGGTAAGAAAATAAATTACTTAGATTTAAACATAGAAATTAAAGATAATGAGAAACTACAGTTTGGGATATTTAGGAAAGAATCGTATTCTGATATAATTATACCAAGAGAGTCCTACCACCCTTATAGATATAAAATGGCAGTAATCAATTCATTTTGTTATTTGTTATAGAGCTCAGAAGTGTTTAAAAGAGAGCGAATCAAAAGATAGGGAGTTAAAATGATAAAGGGAATTGTAAGGAATAATAACTATAACACCAACATAGTGGATAAAGTTATGAAAAGGGTTAACATACAAAAAGCTAAAATAGAACCAGAACAAAAGAATTATGCAGGCTCATTGACATACATAGGTTCACATACTAGAAAAATTATAAAAGCTATAGAGTAGATAAGTAGCTATACTAAGTAAGCTATAGATTTAAGCTGGAGTAGATATAGCTATTTAAAAATGTGAAACGGTATTTGATAAGATAAGGAATAAAAATATAGAAAAAATCCCAGTTTTACAGAAAAGCGGAATTTATAAATTAAAATGTAAAGATTGCAACAAAGTGTACCTAGGGGAGACAGGACGAAAATTCGTATGCAGGTTGTCTGACCACAAACGTGGAGAAGGTAATAGAACAACGAATTCGTTATATGCAAGACATTTCATAGAAGACAACCATAAGTTTGTTAATCCTTTGGAAGACTATGAAATTGTAAAAGTAGTAAATAACACAGTTGAAAGGAAACTTAGGGAGGAGTTAGAAATATTGAAAGAAAGAGAAAAAGGGTTAGACAATTTAATTAATAATAAAATTAAATTTGATAATGAAGAAATATTTTATAACATAATTAAGAAGTAAATGATAGAAGACAGATAGATAAGATTAAGAATTAAATTGCAGAGGACTAATTGGATATTTTTAAATAAGGGTGTGTGACTGGCCCAGATGTGGGGGAGAAAGATGGGTAGGTTTAAAAGGAATGCACACACACACACACACACACACAACACTGAAACACAAGGAATTTGCTATAAAAATATGTAACTGTCCAGATGGAGGGACAGGGCACAGAGGGGGGAAGGGACATTGAATTATAGCTTGTTGTGTGTGAGCAGGGTGTGGTGGGGTGGGGTGAAGGGTTTATTTTATGTTATTTGTTCACTTGATTTGACGATGAGCTGTGAAGCTTGAAAGCGCTAATCGCTAATCGGAATATTTTTATATAGTGGTGTGCAACAGTGATAATTCTGCTTGTGATTTTAACCACTAACACAACTTTCTTCATTAAAAAAATACATGTAGAGCATCAAATTAAAACAAACAAAATCTGACTATAGTGTTCAGGTTTGGAAATTTCAAAATTTGAAAGTTCAACAAATTTTCAAAAAATTGTAAAAATGGGCAACAGATAACAGGAATTTTAGCCTAACTGAAAATAATGCTTATACTAACAATTTTTAACTTTAGGGGCAGCAAGGGTCAAAAATGGAACTAAAAATTTGTTTTAGTTTGTGAAAGTCTATATGGGGCATCACGTTTTAAGGAATTTTATTCTAAGCAGAAACTCAGTTTCTTTAATACTTCTACAAAATTAGTATCTTTCAACACTCATTGAAAATTTTGGACTGCCATCTAAAAGTTTGTAAGCTATGTTTGCAAAAAACTGTACATATTGTTCTCAGTTGCATATACAGTACTTGTGAAATGTGCTCCATTCAGGCCTATAGATATCTAGGGAAACATACATGAACTTAAAAGCTAGGACTACATGTTTGTCATTTAGGCATTAGGGTTATAAATTTAATTTTAAAAAATTCGGTATTCAGGTTTTTAGTGTTTTGTGTATTCATAATAATAATAATAATAATAATAATAATAATAATAATAATAAGAAGAAGAAGAAGAAGAAGAAGAAGAAGAAGAAGAAGAAGAAGAAGAAGAAGAAGAAGAACTATTAATACAGTAATAATAAAGAGTACCGTAATAATTACTGCCTGCCTTAAAGTTATTATTTTACTAAATAAAATAGTAAAGTAACTGGGGTTTTTGTCATTTTTATTTTATTTTTATACTTTTTAAAGTACCGGTACATCAAAATTCCATTAACTGTGGTAATAATGCATGGTCACCTCCTCATGTAATGCTAAACATCATGTACATGAAGAACTTTACTCACACCTTTAAAAATACAATTTAAATTTATTTAGTAACAAATGTACTTCGTATAAAACAGTGAGCAAGTTATGCAGCTCAGGGAGCTTACTAGTTAATTCATGTGTTAATTAAATGCCATTGATTAACTTTTTCTTCCCTTCCTTCTTATTCCTCTAATACTACTGTTGTTTTGAACTCAGTGGTGAAGTTACATGGAAGCAGCTGAGGCAATGCGTACCCTAAAAAAATCCTGTCAACTGAAAATCTTAAATAAACTACAAAGACTGTCTGCTGTTATTGTGACTTTGAAACTGTAACTAGATTTGGCTTAATAATACAGTATACTACATGCTTCACTAAATGATCATTAAATGGTGACAGTCGACATAGTTATGTGTAATATGACTGAGGTAAAGCTGACTTGTTTCTCAGGGGTTTTTTGTATAGTTTTAAGGTTTTACAGTTTACAGCCTGCACCTCTCTCACCTTAGACATTCAGGCATGGCTCATTGGCTATTATAGTTCTCATTGTGATATGGTGCAAGTATTTGTAAAGTTTAACATTGTGTGTGTGTACATGCAAGCGTAGCGCACACATGTGTAACCTTTTTATATACCCATCAATTTGCAACTAAGATGAAAACTCATAGTTAACTGTCTGAAACAAATCAGTATGCAAATGTAAATGTTGGAATGTTTAAAAATACCAACTATGATAACTGAGTTTTGAACCTGTGTAATTGTTCTTAACTTCTATTCACAATGACAAGGAGCTTCATTGTTTCCCTATATTAACATGTCATTATAAAAAAAGTATTACCATTAGTAAACTAAGCAATATTAGAATAAAATTAAAAAGTAATATAGTGCATAAGAAGTTGAAATAATAACAATCACAGAAGTATAGTAGTGGTATTTGGCAAGAAATTTTTTTAATTCTGAATCCAAGGACACAGAACCTTATTTGAAGAAAATCCAGTTGTATAGAAATACAGTATCTTCACTGAACTACATCATTTATATTATACATCAGGGAGTTACTCAGGTAACACATTCACTATTTACATTTGTTCCACCACTAGATCTTACAAATTTATTAATATTGGTTTGACCATTTTTCTTAGGCTACGTTTGCACCATGTAAATTATTTCATTACAATTAATGATTTTTTCTTATTTTAATTTAATCTTAAATAGTATTTTGAATTTTAGTGTAAAACTTTTGCTTTCAAAGTATTTTAAATCAATGTGTTTCTAAGTTTATAATTATCGATGAAAATTATTTTATACCACATCACATCATGTATTGTTGACATAATAAATTAAATGTCCAACGGATTGTGGGATTGTGCTTCTAATGTAGATCTCTCTCTCTCTCTCTCTCTCTCTCTCTCTCTCTCTCTCTCTCTCTCTGTATATCGTGGGGTTATTGGTAAAGTTACGCAAATCCACTAGGTGAATTTATGGAAAACTGAAATTAAAAGCTTTCAAGTGCAATGGTAAATCATAAAATTATTAAACGGATTTTCGAGATTAATTTTTATAATTAATAAAGTTTTTTAGTGATAAAGAAAAATAGAAATTAAATGTCTTTTTTGAAACATCACTGGACTTGGGTAGTGTTACCACTAATCCTTCGATGTGTGTGTGTGTGTGTGTGTGTGTGTGTGTGTGTGTGTGTGAGAGAGAGAGAGAGAGTGAGTGAGAGAGAGTGGATTCAATGTAACCCACACTACAGCGGAGATAAGAAAGTTGCATAAGAACTCGGCGTAATGCAGATCATATAAACTGTTGCAGTAAAGCTGCTATGTTATACGCATGTGCCCGCTTCCGCAAATGTATTCATACCGATTTTGCACAAGTATATGAAACTACAGGAACATCGTGATTTGGTTTCCATTTGTTTGTGTAATTATGTTTGGTTCCTTCAGTTTTTGAAGCGTGAAGTTAAACGCTAAACTATCCCGCTGTTATTTGCCTCCTTCTTTCTGTTTGCTAAAACAGACACACAAACAGCAACGTACATGAAACCCGCCAATTAATTTAGTCATTCACACGAACACTGTCTCATGATATTATTTATTTACTTCTTAAGTTATTGTAACTTCATTCATTTATTACTTCCAAATTATAAAAAGTGTTGATTGTTTTTATTAGGTCTATACTTAAACTTCCCTGACACGCCTGTGTGTTGTGACGCATCCATGGGGTGGAACATAAAGCCCTCTCCAGATTTCTTAGCAGACATTTTTCACAACCCTACTGTTGGAAAACTATTTTGGTTTTTCTTACGAAGCTCATTTCATTTTCCAAATATTAAAATCGTCATTTTTAGAGTAATTAAATATATGTTTCATGTTTTTAAAATATGAAATTTGCAAAAGGCTGGAATGTCTTCTTCCTATTGTTGTAATAAGGATAAGTTTTTTTATTAATAAATACTACAATCACTAACACAATGTACACCTTTTTATAATTTGCAGTTGCGTCTCCAGAGAACAAACAGTACTTTATTTAGTGCAGACTAAGAACGTCTTTCACAGCAGAAAGCGGTAAAAATATTAACAAATCAACAATTACTGGTATAGTACGAATACGAACATCGATTGTGTAGAACTCTTTGACAATCGACTGTATATATGTACAATATATGTTACTATGAATGTCTATAATTCTTATGTATCAATAACCTACAATAACTACTGCAAATTTTATAATTAATTTAAATTTTTATTTTAAATTATTATAATGCATAACTAAGTAAATTTTACTCAGAAAATGCAGTCTTCAGTGAAAATAAGGTTTTATCTGAGTAATTACTAAAACACACGTATTACATTGAATGAAGAAATATGATGAGTTTTTATTTGCTTTTAATAATTTATAAAGAAAATATAAAATGGCGAGGATGTTTGCATTTGGTACTCATTGAAAAAGATAAAACGTTGTGAAGTTTACACGACGTAATGTCCTGCGGCTACAGCTACTGGAGCGTGGGCAACAACAGGAGTGGCATGGTAGGATACGGCAACAGGAGTAGCAACGTGCTGGACGACGGGGCTAACTGCAGCATACGCCTGAGCTTCCACTGTGCTGTAGGCGAAGTTTCCGCCCAGTCTGTCGGACTTGATGACAGCGCTGTCGAACTGAGGGGTTCGGACCAATGCTGGTACAATGACTCCTGCGCTAGCGCACGCCACGATCAGACACAAAGCGAGAATGACCTGTCAACATGAAACATACAGTATAGGCATTACACAGGTCCTTGTTACATGACTTACCAATAACATAATACATTAAAAAACTCCAGTTTTATTATGGAAGACGTAAAATAGAATTTTGATAAAATGAATTTTAAGCCATTTCTGTTTATACAGAACACTTTTAATGGTACATACACGTCTAATATAATACGTACTTAACTGGTTCACGTTAGAATTAACTATTCAAGTAAAAATGAGTTTGATTGATTGTGTAAATTAAAAATGATTGAATACACAAAAACAAATTTAAGAAACTAATTTAACAAGTAAATCTTGTAGTGATGGTTCTAAAAGTTGTATTGTTATCATTCTCGGTAAAACTGCCCTGTCATTACAATTAAACAGGCAAGCATACAATTAAATACGTTTCCAAACTACGTTACTTCTAAGATTAGCTTTGAAACATTTTTAGATATTGATTATACTTTTTTAGAGCAACTTTCCAAAACAGTTTTGAAAATCGCCTAATATAAACAGATAGTTTCAACAAAAATGTATTTTGTAAGACACTAAATAATTTATTATTGTCTTATTTACTGTGAAGTGTTTCCTATTTAAATAAAACAGCCAATGTCAATCACCCAATTCAAATCAAGTAAAAAGCAATTAATAGATACGATTAATATTATAAAATTTTACTTGCACACAGTTTTAAAAAATTATTAAAATTAAACCTAATTCATTAATTTTGTGTTACGTAATATGTAAATGTATTAACTGGACACAAATAAGGCAACATTTACTTTTTGTCACAGATTTAGATTAGGCAAAATCTTTGTCTAACCATTAAAAGTAAATATGCGGGAATTTTTCATACTTTGTTAATAGTTAACGTAATCTGTCTACAAACCAATCGTCTGTTTTTTTTTAATTTTTTTTCTTCCGTCTACGTATATAATTTATGCTTAAAAATAACACTTTTCACATAAAACAATCATAGCTGTAATGTTTGATATTGTCACTACCTACCTTCATTATTGTTATTGTGTTTGACGTCTTCCACTTACGGATAAGGGAACTACAGTGCTCTTGAAACTGCCTCCAATCACTTATATACCGGACCTTTAAGGACAAAACCTCTGAACAGGATCACAACCACGCCCGACCGACGTCACCTTACTCACATGGCCTTCGGAGGTCAAACAAACTTGTAAAAAAGCTGATTGTGTGAAAATAAATGTATCACCAAACTTAGGTATCTGTCTAGATCACCCACACTCTTTGTCCTTTATCTAGATTTGTAATAAACAGAATGAGTAAAACTGCTCGGTGTAATGAAATAATACGCGGCTGTGGCTTTAGTCTATACTTGTGTTTATTATAGGTGGTGAATAACTGTTATATTTCCTAGGGCAGTCATCTAAAAACAACACTTCGCTATAATGCATTCTTCTAAGTTTAATTTATATGTATAAAAGTAGGCACTAGTCACCTATAAATAATACTTGCTTATTTCGTTAATATGAGATATGAAATACTTTGTACTCGTACCAGTTATTCTGCGAACTTTTATTTACAAATATGATTAAAATAAGAGAATTTAAAATTATAATATATGTATCCTCAATTCAGAATATTTAGGACAGAAACACACGTCCGACAGTTTGGTTGTTGTCGTGTTGCCTAGGAATTACTCTGATTACACGAGTTACAATAATTCTGTTTACTTGATAAAAAAATAAAAATACCATTAATGAAAACAATTATTTGATATTAATATACCTACTTTTTAATTCTCATGATGAATGGATAAATTATTGTAAAATATTGTGGATCGATATGGATTTTGTAGCCACTAGTGTTTATACATCATAGTTTCGCGAAGAAGCAAACTTAGTAAATGGTCAAATCAAATGTAATAGCAAATTTTGTAATAATAATGTAATAGACTTTCTGACGAAACAACAAAAACACACGAAAATTGTCTACCTTTTCCTAGTTTTCGATTATTATATTTTGAGATTCAAAAAGAGTAGGCCTACATTCACACATGTGAATTTCTAATCGCAGATTTACAATACAAAATAGTTGTTAGCTTACAAACATTTTGGTTTTTAAATATAGTGCGCACTGCTTACCAAGTGACCGATGTGATAATAAATAGTAAAATAGGTTGAAGAAATACAGAGTTTTGGATCCTACTAAGCTATGTACGGCATACAAAATACGATGTTGTGATCGGTTACTACAGTTTAGGTAATCACTATTTTTGAACTCTCTATGTCGATATTTATGTAAACCTGCCAAGATTAGTTCATAAATTGTATAACAAATTTTGTGTGGTCACAATAATTATGGCCAGTAAATTATTCACGGTGAAACCTAACGGTGACCTCGGGAGAAATCACAATGTTTTATGAAAGGTAGGGCCTAACAGAAAATAATAAAAAGCAATCACGTTTCTTACTTTTCTTTGTCTTTGTTTCACATAATTGTAGTGTGTATTTCACTCTTCCTTTTGTGTTGTACTTTGCCTCTTTTGTTTTAATAAATATACCGGTACTGATGTGATGGTTATTATGATCACAGTTGCTGTTGACAATGACCGCGTAGAGTTGTTTGGTTGGGAGTCGAAGTGTGGGAGTATCAGAAATCGCACTGTAGTCTCGTCTCAACCTTATTCGTACTCCGCTGGTACTGGTTTTCTCTAGCAAAACGTTTTAGACAAATCGGTTTATTTAAGAATAATAAGAGTTTTTTTGAAAATTATTTTATTGAAAATCATTTCAACATGACTCAAAGAAGCTACTTACTTGAAACAAGGAGAATCACGTAAAACAAAAATACAACAAAATGTGATATTGTAAACGCAAATTATTAATTTTGACATCGAGCTTTATCGCTCTTTCTGAAACTTCTGAAACATTAATGTACGATAAGCCTACCAGCTATTGTCTCTAGCGCCGGCTTTTACATTTGAGATATCTGATAGACACGACATCAGCGTTAAGTAGTACGACTCTATAAAAACAAATGACATTTGATTGGCTGAAAGGTCTGATATTTGATTGGCTAACCCTTGTTAAGCGATATCCACTAGCCTATAGGCTTTATAGCACACAATTTGTTCCATCGATGTGAAGACCGTAAAACGAAAAATATCAAACACCTTTGAACATCTAATCTGGAATATCCATGTGTAATTAAAATGTTAGGCCTTTATCGACAGAAGCCCACTTAAGCGTTATTTATTTATATTTGAAAAGCCAGTACTGCATACTGCATAGATTCCAAATTTGAATGACGTCGCACAAAATTAACTACCGGTACATCACTTTCCTGATAAGCTAATAAAATAGCGTCTTGACTAACGAAATATTTTCATACGAAAGTACCGTCTCATAGGTAACCTTCAGCTTAGACAGTACACTGTGAAACTTGTTGATCAAACTGTACTGCTCTGATCAATCCCACGCTATACATGGGTGTAGGCGAGACGGTTTTTATATAGGCCCTACCCCAGTAGTAGAGTTTCCTTCTAACGAAAAACAAGACATTCCGGTACTAACATTCATAAAAATACGAATATGTTACATCGTCTTCATAACAATCTTAGAAGGTCACGAAATAGGAAAAACTCAGTCTTTTCGTTAAACATTAGTGGTATTGTCTCCAACGAACATTATGTTTCATCCGTTTTTTCATTCCGTCCTTTATTTATAACCAAACATTTACTTTATACTAATATCCATTGTTCATGGGATTACTAATTGAAAAAACAATTTTCTTCACTTACATCAGACATCGTTTAAGAAATTTGCATAATTTTTTAAAACTAAACTTTACCAAGTTAATAAATAAAATGTAACAATTAAGCGCAGTTTTGCAAGTCCATGTGAACATATGTAAACTTAATAATCATAACGACATACATACATATTGTAGCATGACAGATTATCCACTTAATAATGAATGAAATATGATCATAAATAAATATCAATTAAAATAACTATCAAGGAAAAATCCAAATGAAAACAAATAAGTATCACAATAAAATACAATCATAATGGAAGAAATAAAAATAAAGAAAAAACAACTATGCAACAAATATGTGTAATGAAAAATAAACCCAAAAAACTGAAATAAAGTAAGGAAATACCCAGGTAGGATAGGAGTAAGTAAGGAAAATACCCAGAACAAACCAACGTACATAATAAAACTATATTGTAGTGAAGAAACAAAGAATGAGAATCAGTAAGTAAGGCAAAACCCAGAACAAACCGACACCCCTAAAATAAAAACTGGTTTTCAGGAAACAAGATAGGATAAGAATAAGGAAGTAAATACCCTGAACAAACCGAAATACCTAATAAACAGGAATGATTTTGAAGAAACAAGGTAGTAGGATAAGAAGAATACAAGAAATACCCAAGGGAAACCCAGTAAGAAGAAAATAAAAACCCCAAAAGAGATTAAAAGTTACAAACGAAAGTATAACACCCAAAAACAGAAACTAATGTAAAGTAAGAAAGTGTTTAGAGGTATAAGTAAAAGTGCACCCATGAAAATTATTTTTTTAATGAATAAAAACAAATCTTAAGAATCCTCTATAAATAAAATTCTTGATAATATAAAACTATAAAACTGATTAGTGATAGTATCAAGAAATAACAGGGGACCATTGCAAGTTATTTTATTATAGTAGATAAACTTCAATAAAGTGTATGAAATGCTTAAACTAAGTAAATGTGTACCTTTGAACAACTTTA
Source organism: Magicicada septendecula (assembly GCA_034769895.1). Lineage (NCBI taxonomy): Eukaryota > Metazoa > Arthropoda > Insecta > Hemiptera > Cicadidae > Magicicada > Magicicada septendecula. Next base: position 985,735,353 of record CM068367.1, on the reverse strand, counting down.
AAGTTTTAATTTAACTTCATAAATACTATTTGGCAGAATAGTATTAGGAAAAGCAAATACCAATGTTTCTAAGAAAGTGCCACTCTTTATCTAACAACATTCACTAAAATGAGTAAGATAAATAGAGAGCAGGTAGTTAATAAGTGAAGTGACAAGGGATACATCCCTAATATAAAATAAAAACAGATAAGACTGCACAAAAGTAATTTTAAGAAAAGTTAAAAAATGAAGGAACAGATGTGTTATGCTTCTAGTAAAATAAATGAACTCTATACCTAAATGTTGGAAATAGAGTGTAATGTTTTATAATTCTAAAATATTTATTATGTTTAATAATGTTAATTAAGAATGAAATGTCTGAGTGTGGATACCATTCTTTTACTATAAAATATTTATTATGTGTTACTAGTAATAATCAAGTCTAAAATGTCTGAGTTTAAATACCACTTTTTTAATGTCAAATATTTGTGAGGTATTAATAGTATGAATTCAATACTAAATGTTCTTGTTAAAGTAAGGAAATGTTAATTAATATTGTATTAGAATAGAAGGTCACAAGGGGTATAAACAAGCTGTATTATTCAAAAACTTTGTATGTAAAAACAGATAAAATCTAGGTCAAATGGTAAATCTCAACTACATTATAATTGATGAATCAAGTCCAGTAAACTAGTTAAACTGATGAAATTTATGTAAGGTAAATCAGTCACAGAGTAATATAATGAAAATTATACTTTAGAAAGATATTGTAAAAAGATAGGAAGAATTATTGGAAAAATGCAAATGTAATAACATAAAAATTCAAAGGGGGGAGTCACAAATTAAAGAAAAATATTTAAAACCATAACCAATTAATAAAATTACAAGAAATTAATGGAAGATAAACATTTTATTTCAAGCTGAGATTTAGTACAATCATAAATATAACATATAAAATGGCAAACATTTTGAGAAGAACAGGAAGTAATTTTTAAAGCCTACTTTTTCAAAATGAAGTAAATATAGCATTTTAGATAAAAAACTTTGTAAAAATATCTTATTTGGTATCAAATCAAGCAGAATGAACTAAAGAAGGAGATTATGTATTTAGTATTTAATAAAATTAAATAATAGCAAAAATATATTCAGTAATATAATGTAATTTTCATACATGTAACGGAAGCGAAAAAGATTTAAAACAATGTATTGCTAATATTAAATTGGCTAGGACGTTTTCAGATGACGAAGGAAGTTAGAAGAGTTGATTATTAGACTTTGTCGAGCACACTTGAATGGGATTTTAGCTAATATTAACCTGTAGCAAGACAAGTATGGCGTTCGTTCAGTAAGCCTAGTCTACAGTGAAAATCGTAAATTTATAAAAACTTAACTTAAACTTTAAATTCAGTGAGAACAACTAATACCACCATTAAACTAAAGTAATACGGAACAGTAAATGAGTGAAATAATTAATTAAACATATAAAACCAATAATTATTAATAACGAGACGAGCCGTGCAAGTTTCGACCTTATTGACAAAAGTGAATTAAAACATTATCTAACACATCTAATCGACTCCCACAATTCAAAGCGAGCTTTGCCAATATAGTCGTCCAGACGTCAATGGTTCGAATTTTACTTTTATAAACATTATATATTAAATAATAACTTTGTAATTTTTAATTCTTAAGCTATTTACTTGTAAGTGTTATACTTTCCTGACCTTACCCCTTCTCTTATAACCGTTCAAAGAACCTGATTATTAATATTAAATACAGATGTAAAAAATAATCGACAGCCCTGAGAAACGAGTCGATACTACTGTTGAATAATCGATTAACACTCGATATATAATAAAAATTGTTAATAAATCTGGAATTTCTGCAAATTGGTTTCTGTTTATTTATATAATTGATAAATAGAACTAAAATAAAATAAAAGTGAGATCACGGACTATCCGAAAGGCGGCCATTACCAAGGTGGAAGGAGAAGACATCAATAAGAAGAAGAACCGTTAATCGATTAGTGCTGGAGATAATATAATTAACGCAGAAGTTAATTCAAAAAAAGTCAAAGTGATACAGTTAACAGAAACAGAAATAAAAGATTTAAATTTTTACACGAAACCATTACAAAAATTATTTACTAAACTGAGACAACAAAAACAATTAAAACAATATTTTTCAAAAGCACAAAAATTTTCATTTTGGTAAACAACAAAATTTTTTTTTTTATTTTGTAACGGGTTGTTACAATATATTGGCTTCATTCAGAAAAACATGGTCTACACAGCTAGGGAGACTGGGCCGCCCGCCTTAGAATAAATTTTGCCCGTCCCAATGAGTTTGTTTTAATTATTCACTAACTTTCAATTCACAAATTTTATTTTCAGAAATCTCGTTAATTTAAAAGTCTGGAAAAATCATGAAAAAACAACAAATTAAAAATTTTGTTGATCAGCGAAATAAAACGAAGGTTTCCGTAACTAGAACTTGTGTGGCCTCTAAAAGCTCATTATAGAATTGTCAACATTATTAGATTATGTAACATGTTGCGTTAGCGTAGCCGTGATGCGGACGTCAGTTTAAGTGTGGATTTGCTATAAATTATTTACGAATATAGGATAAGAATAGGACTAGAGTAACTTTTGTTAGTAAAAGTCAAGTTGTTGTAATTAGTGTGGTTAGCGATGTGACAGCAAGGGAGTAGTCTTGAACATTGTACAGTATAACTAAAGATACAGTAAGTAATCACCATGTAGAAGTATGCCTAATTCATGACTTCCGAGACAACTACTGTTGTTTCGAGCTGCTTGGTATAGCCTGATTGTTTTAATGGCTGGAGTACTCTGTGGCAAATGATGCGGTGTATGATTTTTAACAGCTGGCGTTACTGTTTGCGGAAATAAAACGCTCTATTAATTGAAAAAACTTGTGATTGTCAGAACTTTTCTTGACAGTCTTAGAGACAAGTAAAACCCAAAGACACCTCTAATCAACCCCACAACACACACACTCAGATATATATGTATATATATTATAACAACACAAATTTGAATGTAATTTAATTTGGGTAGCCCCACGCTTTTGGAGTGCCAAAGTATATAACATAACACAAATTTGAATTCATGGGTGTAATCGTAAGAAGAAGATGATGCGTTATAGGCCTATAAGTTAAAAAAATTTTCCAGCTTGCAATCTGAATCATGTTTATTAATCCATATTTATTTATTTTTATTATTTATTTAAATTATTTTGGCAATGCACAGTACCATAAATGGTTGTACTGTTGCCATATATATATATATATATAATTAATTTTGTCTGCCAGCTAGAATAGGCCTATCTCAAGCATAAGCACAATTCGTAGATTAAACCTGCATCATCAGAGATAATTGAAGAATTATAAATTAACCTGTGTGTTTGTGTGTAAAATAATCAAAAATATATTGCCCATCTTGAAATATGCTTTGCTTCCCCTAATCAACAGCCTGAAGCCAATGAGGACCTAAAAAAGTTACTTAATAAATAAATTTTCTTCACTTTTTGGCCTACCTTTTTATAATATTCTTTGTATTTGATTGTATTACTGTCACAACAGTATACATTCAGCACAAATGAAAAGTACATATAAGGAAAATAGGAAATTAAATAACAAAAAATGTCATCAAACAATTTCTACTATGCTAGCTGTCTTGACTATGACTAGCTGACTCTACTAACAACAAATGCAGTAAATGTGGTATGTAAATTTCTTTGTGTCCCCTTACGAATGTTTCACTGAATACAGTGAAAGGAAAGTAATAAACAAATGGAAATGCACTAGATCGATTACACAAATTCAATGACAAAACATTAATTGTTAAATAAGTAATATATTTGAAATTATTTGGATGACTAATTAAAAATTGTTTCTTATTTATTGTAACAATTAAAAGAATATTTTTAAACCATTAATTATTTAATTATAAGTATAACACTACTGACTCAGAACACAAAGTTTTATATTGGTAAAAATGTAAAATTTTTACCTTATAGTCTTAACCAGTTTTCGCTTATTATAAGTTTTGTCAGACGTCTGACTTATTCTTATAATTAGTTAATCAACGGACACGTCATGGACAACAAAATCCAAGCATTTTCTACCACTTCAGATATAAAGAAATATCAAAGTTTTCTAAACTAAATGTATACAAGATAGTTCATGCTGAATAGTCTTTACGTACTGTACAACGAAAGTCATATGCAAAACAACAAATTTAGTAAATCAGAAACAAAGAATATATTTTACAACATAATTGTATCAGTAATGTATAAAACTTCGTATTGTGTTTACAGTTCACTTATGCTATTAGTGAAAGCCCATGACTGATACATTCCTTCTTTTATTGATAGTGGCATATTTTTAAAGTACCTAGGTATGTTAGCCATTTGAACATTTATGTTCAGCATGAAGTGACCAGAAATATTTAAAATAATTGTACTTTTTGTTTAACTCTTAGAATTCTGAAAAATGAAAGGAAGTTTCTTTATATGTAATATCAAAAAATATGTGAATACCATAAACATCCAGGACATTATAAACTTGAAGTCTACCTTAAAATTATCACATTTTAGAATACCTAATATGAAAACAGCAGTATTTCACTTCTTACTACAGAACCCTAATACAGTATATGGCAGAATCAATGTTCTCCTACTGAACACTCTCATACTGTCTGAATTCACAGCACATTTTGAGCTATCATAGTGTCTTATTCCCTGTGATGTCTTGGGTTATTTTAAAAGAGGCAATTTAAAAAGAAAAGTAATTGATTAATTAAGCAAATACAGAATAACAGCTAAAAACTACAGACAATGAGCCTTATAAAAACTTGCAAACATTTAAATCAAAAACATGCTTGTTAATAGTATGTACTAGAAATAATTATTTGATAAATTATGTTTAACCAAACACGTGATTAAAAATATAAATCTAAATATGAATGGAAGGAGAGAGATTTTTAAAGAGAAACTTAGAAAAGTTTTTCATCTTAAAACAAAATCATCAGTATACACTGAAGGAGAGTTTACAGTATTCAAAAATGAAGAACAAAATGGTACATAGTTTCACTTTTGTTGAAAAAGTATGGTATTTTACTATATTGCATAAGTTTTAATGTGACTATACTGAATGAGAATTACCAATAACACTTGATAGCATATTCACCTGTTAAATAATGTATATTATACAGTTATGATTTCGTGTGAATGGCTTGGGGCAAAGGCGGCTACAGCAATTCAGGAAGTACCTCGACCTTGTGTATGCAGACCAGATTTAATACGTATGTGGTAGCACTTCAAGGTTAACTACAGTATTACATTGTACAGTAATACAGATAACTTTGTTTTGAATCATTCACAGTTATATTAATGTCAACTGTGGATCAAATTCACAGTTATATTAACTGTCAACATCGAATCAAAGTGTATCTTCTTTTAACCTTCAGTCTTCTTAATCTGCCAGAAATTAGTTACTCATCATATAAACATAAATTAGTAGGTAGAATAATTTAATATTTTGTGCTGTATATAAATCATGTGCGTTATGCTATACAGCAATCAATTCTGGCAGAAAAATATGCACTGAGCAAAATTTGACGTTTTTATCCAGATAAAACAAAAAATAGGATATGATGTCATGTTAGAAAAAAATCACAATAACCTGTCATTTCGCCATACAAAAGTACATACATCAGTCCTTTTTTTATATATACCATATTTTTCATAGTGAATGGTTGTTTGCAAGTTTGTGGCAGTAGTTTTGAGTATCATAAACAGTTTTTTTTAAAGACAACTCTAGGTTGCAAATCTACATATATTACATTTATTAATAACAAAAAAACTGTAAATTCCTTGGATACTGGTATATGCTATACTACATGAAATTATTTCTTAGAGCATTTCACACAATAGCCAATTTCATATTATATTACTACTGTGCATAACAGTATGAAGACAGCAAACTCTTTAAAAAGTCTTGAAATTATTGTAGACCAAAAGGTTTACCTCCTACTCAATAAAGTTCAAAACTTTAGAAATCAATTTATGTTCAAACTTGGAAGAATTAGGCTACACTAGTTGATTTACAAGTGCACTAAGAATTTTTGAAAGAAGAATTTTGAGACAGATATTTGGACCGGTGAAGGAAGGGGATATGTATAGGATCCGAAATAACGGTGAAATAAATGAGTTGATTGGTGGACAAGGCCTGGTGAGACACATAAAATCAGCTAGAATTAGATGGCTGGGACACGTATTCCGTATGAATGTTACGAGGATGCCCAAAACTATATTAAGTGGAACGATACTGGGCAAAAGAAGAAGAGGAAGGCCTCGAAGAAGATGGCAGCAGGATGTGGAAGAAGATCTAAGAAAGATGGGCATTAGGAACTGGAGACTGAAGGCAGTGGACAGAGATGAGTGGAGATGGGTCGTAGCGGAGGCCAAGGCTCACCATGGGCTGTAGTGCTGGAGAGTAGTAGCAGTAGTAGTTGATTTACAAGTTGCACATAGTAAGAGTCAGTATTTAATCTTAAGGTACGTCAAGGTACATCACAATTTATTCCTGTTTAGTAAACCTTAAAAAGATATTTCAATAATAATATTTACAATACTTACACACATAATAAAAAAAACTATCTAAAACATTATTGTTCCTTGTTGCAAAAGCATATAGGCCTACATATTACTGACATAATTCGTGATACTTGGACAACAAAATCCATTGTATTTAGTTTTTAGAAAATATAAATCACACCTCACTTTTATGATAACTAAACAGTAGAAAAATCATGTTATTTCTTTTTGACTTGGTTAAAAGAAATTTTAGTTGAATTTAACTTGAAATAAAATTTTTAGCTAGCTTTTATCTGAATATATTTCTTTAAAAATAACAATTCATGTAAGACTTGCCCATATATATTCCACAATAAGACTTGTACAACGATCTATTTATATTCCAATTATTCTAAAACATAATACATTATAACGATACAACGTTATTAAATGTAAGCGTGTCATGCCACATGTTGACGGGCGACAAAATTATAACAATACAAATAACGTGTATGTGTAATTGGGGTTCAGGTGTAATTATAATAAGAGTATTAGATTTACAAGTATTTAAAAATTCATATTTATTGTTTACTCAATCTTATAAATAATAAACATCATTAATAATCTTCAGTCACGATATTACTCATTATTAAATGTTTATCTCTTATACTATACGGTGTTACACACATTTAAAACCCTCTTACCTCTAGACATGTTAATAATCTTAATCTAGACATGTTAATAATTTGATTTACTAATAAAAAAAATAAAATTACAATGTAATTTGAATTGAATTCTTTTAATTCAGATCTGACCTCAACTCGCTCAGTCTATACCAATGTTTAAAATTAAATTTAAATTTATATTAATTACTTTTAGACTGGCATTTGTTTTATATTCAAATTTAAATTATTCTTTTCTATAATGCAAATATCAAATCAATTTAACTATTTACTTTGATAAACAAAATCTACTCTCTCAACTTTAAATTCTTTTTTTCTTATTTCTTTATATGCGATCGCTCATTCTTACGACTAAACATTTATCTACATTTCTAAAATATTATTTCTACTTATAATTTTTTCTTTGTTTTAATTTATTGTCTTTTGATATAGTCTTTATGAGCTCTTTTTTAAAATCATTTATAAATGCATTATGCATGTCACCTTGAGTTCTGATGATCTTACGACTTATTGACGGGGCCCAGCGTTGTCCAGAGTTGGTTTTCCATTCTTCCTGGCCTGGCGTGGTCCTGGATATGTCTAGAGTCCAGCGTCGTTCTCCAGCAGTGTGTGGTCCGCCTAAGAGAATTACTGTCTGCTGCAAGGTGGATCTTAAACGTCGGTCAGGCGTCCAAAAAACATCGTCTTACGTCCAGCATCCCTCGTCACTCTGGTAGCTTCTCCGTAGATACTCTTTGTAGACTTCCCGGTCCCGGTACTTTACGCTTCCCGAAATATTGTCAACATCATTACTGAACATCTTTATTCGTTCATCAATGAGACTTATAATAAAATAAAAACTGTTCTGCTGACGGACAGCATGTCCGACTGCAACTGTGCCTTGAAAAGAAGAGAAGGGTTTTTCGGTCGAACCCTTAATTTATACCCTCTCGAGATTCCGCACCAGTTGGCTCCAAAATCATCCTGTCGATACCTACAGATCACCTGATAGCCCCCACTCCCAAACCTTTTCATATATTTGCAATTATTAGCAAATAGCAATGTTTTGCATGGAATCGAGATAGCACAAATCATAGCTAATTTGATTAAGCACTCACTGTATTAGAGTAATTTGCGTATTTTTGGCACGTTTATTTCGCACTGTCTTCGCGTAATGTGTCCTATTAATGTCATTTTCTCACTGGGGATAACTATAAATTTTACACACACTTTGGTGCCTTTTGTTTGTTTATAAACTAATTAGTTTTTACACAGTAGAATTAAATAATTATTTTATTAATTACTTGGGGCAGGTAGCTGAGATTCCTGTCTGTACATTGTAGCATAACAGAATTTTCACCTTGAATATAACTTAATACAGCCTTGAAAAGAAAAAGAAGAAACAATCTGTAGTGAGTGATAACAAAATGGTTAAAAATAAATTAAATAAATTGATTATTATAGTAAATCAAATGCTGACAATAGACTCTACAACAAAAAAAAACTCTTGGTCCAAATAAAAGGAACAATCAATATAAAACAACATACGTTCAACCACATGATGATTAAAACCCCAGTACATCATCAGTATACCCAGTAAGATAAGGAGCAGTAATGAAAAATAATCATGGGTAACTTATTAAAATAACTACATCAAAGGATCCAAACATAAAATAATAACATACTCATTGAAGGAGAAATAAAGAACCGACTAATTCAAGCTTAGTACAAGGAGTGTAGTATTAGGGAAGGTTACTTCCCAAATCTCATGACAAATATGTACAATTTAATTAAATTCAAAATAATGACAAAACCCTAAATCCCAGTAACCCAAGTTACAGGATACACTACAAATAAGTTAAAGATTGTAAATTAAATATAGAGATAACTCCAGGGTAATGAGTAGAATATTAAGTAGAAAGGATTAAAGGCTACCATTAGTGTAGGTGATAAAGAATGCCTCAGTGAGAAGGAAAGTGATATCCAATATAAACTATAATAGTGAAAGACAGAAAATGACTGAAATGTTATTAATTGTAATGTAATAGAGTATTTAAATATAATATGTAAGGATTGTTTTATATTAATATAAATGTGGAAACATGAACTTTCATTATATGTAATTGAAAATATTAGATTATAAAATGTTTTGTTATAGTTAAATAACGTTAATTATTGCTAAAGTTTTGTTTAGGTAGGAAAGGCAAGGAAATAATCATAATATCTTTTAAATTGTAAACCGTAGAAATAGTAAGGAAGCAAACTAGTTATAATATCAATAGCAAGGCAAAACCGATGTTGAGGTCAAATTCAACTTTTATTATGTAATCAAGTCCAAAGGGATAAATCAAATAAAACTGTACAAAATTAACGGAGATTAGTCAGTTTAGAATAAAGATACTTGATTATAATTATCACAGAAATATATAATAGTAAATGTAATGATCAGAGGATAAAATTGACTTTATTGGAAATGTGTAATATAATGCCTAACAGTGGACACAGTACAAATAAAATGTAAATTAATCAGTATCGGTGTGTTGTAACAACAAATTGTTAAAGACAAAGAATAATGATGAAATGAGTAATCTTATTTAAGGACAATGTTAACATAAAACGACTTTTAAGCCATTTAATTTATAATAATGTAAATAATAATAAGGCCTATAAGAAATGTCAAAAAAATGTCAGTTTTAAGCTTAACTGAAACCAAAATAGGTCAAGTTGGATACTGATTTATGTAAAATTAGAACAGGAATATTGCTAGGTACTTAAATTTTCATGAAATTAAAAAAAAATAATTAAATTATAGCCATAAAATAGAAAAAAATATATTTATATGAAATCAGGCCTGGACAAGACGAACAGCTGATTTCAGACAATGGGATAGGATACCAAAATATTTCTGGAATTACTATATTAAACAACGATTTCAGTTAGCAGTTGATTGTTAAACGCGAACCAGAACGGATGGGAACGTGCAGAAGGGAGATCCAAAAAATATAAAATAATTTGAACTAAATTGAAGGTACAATATAAAGAGTTACTGCAGAGGTTATAAACCTAAAATTAATAAAAATAACTTATCCAATTAACGAAGTGAAGAACGAGTTTTAGTTACAATATAATCAAACACCAATACACCAAGAATCATCTGCCATGTTGGAATAATTGAATTAATACTATTCCATTGAATAATGATCTTAACCAGATTTCGAAAACTGAATACGACACTAGTAATACTGCATCAAACTACCTCTTTGAGTGAAAAGGAACATTACAACAGAAGCATCCAGAGGAACTACACTATCGCAGAAGAAGATATCCACAATTACATTTGGGTGATAGGAAAAAACCACAAGCCGGCGTAGCTGGGCGAAATCTGATGTTGATGGCAGCCATGTTTCAAGTTTATCTTGCCAGCAGAACACTGCCACGATGAATCAACAGCTACGCGACGTCATACACAGCTGACTGGTTCGATTATTTCTTTTTTAAATGACATTATTTTCAAATATATTTTACTTTTATGTAATAGTAACTAAGTATTAATTCAATGTAAGTATAGTATCTTGTAACTTGCCTTTCCCTGACCATTTTGACAGTTCAAAGAACTCTGTTAATCAATTTTGTAATTTTATATATTTTGTTAGTTAACACAATCGACCTGTGAATTGAAGGTACAAACTGCTGTGGCACGGCGATAAAGTTGCAGACGCCTTTCGATGATTGTCATATGCACTAACGAGCTGTTTACAAACGGTACAAACTGCTGTGGCACGGCGATAAAGTTGCAGACACCTTTCGATGATTGTCATATGCACTAACGAGCTTTTTACAAATGGTACAAACTGCTGTGGCACGGCGATAAAGTTGCAGACGCCTTTCGATGATTGTCATATGCACTAACGAGCTGTTTACAAATGGTACAAACTGCTGTGGGACGGCGATAAAGCAGCAATAGTCGAAGCACCTAAGATTATCGCATCACTTCTTAAATAAAAGTCATTATTGTTTCTAAACATGAGTTTTCCTAATTATTTGAGTAATTAAAAGTAATTTATTTCATTTCTAATTTAACTTAGAAGGTAATAACTAAAGAAATTGAGAAGAAGAAGAAGAAGAAGAAGAAGAAGAAGAAGAAGAAGAAGAAGAAGAAGAAGAAGAAGAAGAAGAAGAAAAGGAGCTGAGTTAGAAGTGAATACAATTCGACCCAGCTTTGACATAATCGGATTAACACAATAGAACAAATATTTCTTTACCAAGTCTAGCAAATTAACACATGGAAATATATTAGTATTAATACTTCTAATTAAATAATAATTACGTAATAAAACTAATTAAACAATAAAAATATATAAATAATAAAAAAAGAGAAATTTTTTTTTAAATAAATTTATAACTTGTAAATTTTCTCAAACATAAATTTTATTAGTAACCCAAGGTGTTATTACAAATTGGCGCTCACAACAGTGGGGCATAACATAAACTCGAGCAAATCGAGTATTATTACAACATGCATCACTAACACACACAAGATACATGCGTAACACACATACAATTGAGCAGGTGTTCTTTGCCTGTCGGAACATGTTAATTTACCCTTATAATAATTCTACAAATTTTATATTTATTCAAATCAATGCCTAATACAGCATATGGCTGTATCGTTGCATTATTCCTCTGCTTGGGAAAAAAAAATGTAATAAATTAAATATTTATTTATTAAATTTTTACTTCCATGTTCCTTACGGAAATGGAAGTATGGTGATGGCAAAAAAAATCGTGTTCGAGATTATTGCAGATTCTGATTGTACTACACTCAAAACATGAAAAAAAGTCGTTTTTTGAAAAGTGTCTGTGTGTGTGTGTGTGTGTGTGTCTGTAGATTTTTTTTCTATGGCAAACGATAACTGCCGCAAATTCAAACAGAATCAAATAATTTTTTGCGTACAGCCCTGATTTGTAGAGTACTCACGACCTATTGTTTTTGGTGAAGATCGGTTGAGGGAAAGGGGTAGTTTACCAGCAACGGTTTTTTTTATCAAGGGTAATTTTTTTTTGCAAACGATAACAGCCGCAAATTCAAACAGAATTAAATAATGTTTTGCATGCAGCTCTGAACTGTAGAGTTCCAAGACCTATTGATTTTGGTGAAGATCGGTTAAGGGAAAGGGGAAGTTTACTGCAACGTTTTATGTTTTAACAAGGGTATTGTCTATGGCAAATGATAACAGCCGCAAATTCAAACAGAATCAAAAGATTATTTACATACAGCCCTAAATTGTAGAATTCTCAAGACCTATTGTTTTTGGTGAAGATCGGTTGAGGGAAAGGGGTAGTTTACCTGCAACGGTTTTTTTTTATCAAGGGTAATTTTACTTCCATGTTCCTTAAGGAAATGGAAGTATGGTGATGGCAAAAAAACCGTGTTCGAGATTATTGCAGATTCTGGTTATACTACACTCAAAACATGAAAAAAAGTATTTTTTCGAAAAGTGTCTGTGTGTGTGTGTCTGTCTATAGATTTTTTTCTATGGCAAACGATAACAGCCGCAAATTTAAACAGAATCAAATAATTTTTTGCATACAGCCCTGATTTGTAGAGTACTCACGACCTATTGTTTTTGGTGAAGATCGGTTGAGGGAAAGGGGTAGTTTACCAGCAACGGTTTTTTTTATCAAGGGTAATTTTTTTTTTGCAAACGATAACAGCCGCAAATTCAAACAGAATTAAATAATGTTTCGCATGCAGCTCTGAACTGTAGAGTTCCAAGACCTATTGATTTTGGTGAAGATCGGTTAAGGGAAAGGGGAAGTTTACTGCAACATTTTATGTTTTAACAAGGGTATTGTCTATGGCAAATGATAACAGCCGCAAATTCAAACAGAATCAAAAGATTATTTACATACAGCCTAAATTGTAGAATTCTCAAGACCTATTGTTTTGGTGAAGATCGGTTAAGGGAAAGGGGTAGTTTACCAGAAACATTTTTTTAACAAGGGTATTTTCTATGGCAAACGATAACAGCCGCAAATTCAAACAGAATCAATTAATGTTTTGCGTACAGCCCTGATTTGTAGAGTACTCATGACCTATTGTTTTTGGTGAAGATCGGTTGAGGGAAAGGGGTAGTTTACCTGCAAAGGTTTTTTTTTATCAAGGGTAATTTTACTTCCATGTTCCTTAAGGAAATGGAAGTATGGTGATGGCAAAAAAACCGTGTTCGAGATTATTGCAGATTCTGGTTATACTACACTCAAAACATGAAAAAAAGTCTTTTTTCGAAAAGTGTCTGTGTGTGTGTGTGTCTGTCTATAGATTTTTTTCTATGGCAAACGATAACAGCCGCAAATTTAAACAGAATCAAATAATTTTTTGCACACAGCCCTGATTTGTAGAGTACTCACGACCTATTGTTTATGGTGAAGATCGGTTGAGGGAAAGGGGTAGTTTACCAGCAACGGTTTTTTTTATCAAGGGTAATTTTACTTCCATATTCCTTAAGGAATGGAAGTATGGTGATGGCAAAAAAAATCGTGTTCGAGATTATTGCAGATTCTGATTCTACTACACTCAAAACATGAAAAAAAGTCGTTTTCCGAAAAGTGTCTGTGTGTGTGTGTCTGTGTGTCTGTCTGTCTATCTGTGTGTCTGTCTGTAGATTTTTTTCTATGGCAAACGATAACTGCCGCAAATTCAAACAGAATCAAATAATGTTTCGCATACAGCCCTGAATTGTAGAGTTCTCAAGACCTATTGTTTTTGGTGAAGATCGGTTAAGCGAAAGGGGTAGTTTACCTGTAACGTTTTATGTTTTAACAAGGGTATTTCCTATGGCAAACGATAACAGCCGCAAATTCAAACAGAATCAAAAGATTATTTGCATACAGCCCTAAATTGTAGAGTTCTCAAGACACTATTGTTTTTGGTGAAGATCGGTTAAGGGAAAGGGGTAGTTTACCTACAACGTTTTTTTTTGACAAGGGTATTTTCTATGGCAAACGATAACAGCCGCAAATTCAAACAGAATCAAATAATTTTCTGCATACAGCCCTGATTTGTAGAGTACTCAAGACCTATTGTTTTTGGTGAAGATCAGTTGAGGGGAAGGGGTAGTTTACCAGCAACGTTTTTTTTATCAAGCGTATTTTCTATGGCAAACGATAACAACCGCAAAATCAAACAGAATCAAATAAGTTTTTGCATACGTCCCTGAATTGTAGAGGTCTCAAGGCCTTTAGATTTTGGTGAAGATCGGTTAAGGGGAAGGGGTAGTTTACCGGCAACCTTTTACGTTTTAACAAGAGTAAAGTACTTGAAAATTTATTTAAACTTTTTGAAACAATGGTAATTGTTGAAAATAAAATAATTTTGTTGCCAGGTAACAAAAATAAAGTCATTTTGATTATAAAATATAAATATTTACAACAAGAAAAGAATTTTCAGTTTTCAAAATTTAAATATATTTTTATAAAACAATGGGTTCTTCATTGAGGTGGGGACCATGTCACTCCCTCCATCTCAAGCCTCTCCTATTTTGCAGAAAAAGGGGACCCTGTCAAGGCTGATACTTTGACGACAGTGACAGGGCTTTCCACCAAATTCAGCAGAGTGACAGGTAGGCCCAACTCTGATTGGCTCCTCAGATTTCCCCAGCGTTAGTAGGTTCTATGAAAATATTTTATTTAAAAAATGATTTTAAATATAAATCTTAGATATGTTTTATAAATCTCATGTTTTATGTTTTAACATGGGTAATTTTTTATATGACGAACCATAACTGCCGTAAATTCAAACAGAATCAAATAATTTTTTACATATGTGCCTGAGCTATAGAGAACTCAATGTCTGTTGATTTTAGTGAAGATCGGTTAGGGGAAAGGGCAGTTTACCTGAAACATTTTTTGTTGTAACATGAGTAAAGTACTTAATTTTGATAAAGTATCCTGATAAGATCTTAATAATCCACTGTAGAAACGTAGATGAAATATCTATAAATGAAGAGGCTAGTTGAACGGGCTGGGGGTAATTTTCTATAAATCAAAATTATAGTTGAAGGGGGAGGGGATAATTTTTTTTTATATGTGTACTACGTTATTGGCAACAAAGAAGTATTTTTTTGTTAAAATTCCTTCCCTGGCTGTTTGGCTGAAAATGATTTTAAATATAAATCTTAGAATATGGAAGTCATGTATGGTTCTCCATACCGATTTTTTTTTTTTTGCAAACGATAACAGCCGCAAATTCAAACAGAATTAAATAATGTTTCGCATGCAGCTCTGAATTGTAGAGTTCCAAGACCTATTGATTTTGGTGAAGATCGGTTAAGGGAAAGGGGAAGTTTACTGCAACGTTTTATGTTTTAACAAGGGTATTGTCTATGGCAAATGATAACAGCCGCAAATTCAAACAGAATCAAAAGATTATTTACATACAGCCCTAAATTGTAGAATTCTCAAGACCTATTGTTTTGGTGAAGATCGGTTAAGGGAAAGGGGTAGTTTACCAGCAACATTTTTTTAACAAGGGTATTTTCTATGGCAAACGATAACAGCCGCAAATTCAAACAGAATCAAATAATTTTTTGCATACAGTCCTGATTTACAGAGTACTCAAGACCTATTGTTTTTGGTGAAGATCGGTTAAGGGGAAGGGGTAGTTTACCAGCAACCTTTTACGTTTTAACAACAGTAAAGGACTTGAAAATTCATTCAAACTTTTTGAAACAATGGTAATTGTTAAAAATAAAATAATTTTGTTGCCAGGCAATAAAATTATAATTTTTTCATTTTAATGTAAATTATGTATGAGTTAATATACATGTATAAAATAATATATCGTTCGTGGCAGGCAAGCATATCTCAGTTATGTAATGTTTACGTTTCCATTTTATTATTATGACTACCGCAATAAAAAGGCAGGAAGAACACACACACACACACACACACACACACACACACACACACACACACACACACACACACACACACACACACACACACAAAATTCGCGTTATTTCTGGCCTCACTCATGTTTATTTTCTTACATTTGCACGCTTTTTAAATGGTAAGTGCCGAAACCCATACCAACATAACGTGTGCAAGCCGAAAAAGTGTCCAGCGTGGATAGCGATTTGCTGCCTGTGGATCGTTGGGCAGTGTAACTGCACGTGTTTACAGAGGAACAATTCATAGACAGACTTTTCGTCTTTAGGGAATGAACCCTCTGCAAGATGCTGAATGTCCATGAGTGACTTCGGAGCGCTCCTTCTTTTTCACGTGTTTGTTCTGTAAAACATACACTGTAGATTCACAGCTTGATAGGAACGCTGCAACTAGGAACACTGTAGCAATGCTCAATAGGAAATGTTGAAAATTTTTGTTCACGGTGTACCCTCATACACACTAAACCTGCTCTGATGTTTTAATTACGGACATCATAATATTAAAACTTTGGAAACTTGAGCACTACTTAATGGAGATCAAACATTAACTTATACAAGCCATTAATTTTATGCAATTTTTTATATATATTGTACAACGTTATCGGCAACAAAGTAGTTTTTGTTAAAATTCCTTCCCGGGATGTTTGGCCGTAGTCCAATGTTTTCTACAAAACCAGACGTTTCGGCAATGCCATCGACTTCCATCGTCAGTGAAAATCGAGTGTGATAACGTGAGGTGGTATACTTTAGTGACCACATTACTGTGGTTAAGGCTGAAGCAGTAAGTAGAAAGAAGTAGTTTCTATAGTAATATTTCATTTCGAAAATGATTTTAAATATAAATCTTAGAACATGGAAGTCATGTATGGTTCTCCATACCGATATTTTTATTTACTTCCATGTTCCTTAAGGAAATAGAAGTATGGTGATGGCAAAAAAAATCGTGTTTGAGATTATTGCAGATTCTGATTGTACTACACTCAAAACATGAAAAAAAGTCGTTTTTCGAAAAGTGTCTGTGTGTGTGTCTGTGTGTCTGTCTGTCTGTAGATTTTTTTCTATGGCAAACGATAACAGCCGCAAATTCAAACAGAATCAAATAATGTGTGTGTGTCTGTCTGTCTGTAGATTTTTTTTCTATGGCAAACGATAACAGTCGCAAATTCAAACAGAATCAAATAATTTTTTGCGTACAGCCCTGATTTGTAGAGTACTCACGACCTATTGTTTTTGGTGAAGATCGGTTGAGGGAAAGGGGTAGTTTACCTGCAACGTTTTTTTATCAAGGGTAATTTTTTTTTGGCAAACGATAACAGCCACAAATTCAAACAGAATCAAATAATGTTTCGCATACAGCCCTGAATTATGGAGTTCTCAAGACCTATTGTTTTTGGTGAAGATCGGTTAAGGGAAAGGAGTAGTTTACCTGCAACATTTTATGTTTTAACAAGGGTAATTTTTTCTATGACGAACGATAACTGCCGCATATTCAAACAGAATCAAATAATTTTTTGCATACACCCCTGAATTGTAGAGAACTCAAGGCCTTTTGATTTTGGTGAAGATCGGTTAAGGGGAAGGGGTAGTTTATCTGCAACCTTTTACGTTTTAACAACAGTAAAGTACTTGAAAATTCATTTAAACTTTTTCAAACAATGGTAATTGTTAAAAAATCGGTATGGAGAGCCATACATGACTTCCATATTCTAAGATTTATTTTTAAAATCATTTTCGAAACGAAATATTACCATAGAAACTACTTCTTTCTACTTACTGCTTCAGCCTTAACCACAGTACTGTGGTCACTAACATATACCACCTCACGTTATCGCACTCGATTTTCACTGATGATGGAAGTCAATGGCATTGCCGAAACGTCTGGTTTTGTAGAAAACATTGGACTACGGCCAAATATCCCGGGAAGGAATTTTAACAAAAACTACTTCTTCGTTGCCGATAACGTTGTACACATATATATAAAAAATATGCATAAAATTAATGGCTTGTATAAGTTAATGATTGATCTCCATTAAGTAGTGCTCAAGTTTCCAAAGTTTTAATATTATGATGTCCGTATTTAAAACATCAGAGCAGGTTTAGTGTGTATGAGGGTTCACCGTGGACAAAAATTTTCAACATTTCCTATTGAGCGTTGCTTAGAATAAATCTGCGAATCTACAGTGTACGTTTCACAGAACAAACACGCGGAAAAGAAGGAGCGCTCCGAAGTCGCTCATGGACCCTCAGCATCTTGCAGAGGGTTCATTCCCTAAAGACGAAAAGTCTGTCTATGAATCGTTCCTCTGTAAACACGTGCAGTTACACTGCCCAGCGATCCACAGGAAGCAAATCGCTATCCACGCTGGACACTTTTTCGGCTTGCATGCGTTATGTTGGTATGGGTTCGGCACTTTCCATTTAAAAACCGTGCAAATGTAAGAAAATAAACATGAATGAGGCCAGAAATAACGCGAATTGTGTGTGTGTGTGTGTGTGTGTGTGTGTGTGTGTGTGTGTGTGTGTGTGTGTGTGTGTGTGTGTGTGTGTGTGTGTGTGTGTGTGTGTGTGTGTGTGTGTGTGTCTTCCTGCCTTTTTATTGCGGTAGTGATAATAATAAAAAGGAAACGTAAACAGTACATAACTGAGATATGCTTGCCTGCCACACACGATATATTTTTTCTTATACATGACTAGCAGAATACCCGTGCTTCGCTACGGAGTTTCACGTTGTACGTAATGAAAATGTTAGTTTAATTAATAAAGTTTAATTAAAGTAGGCTTCTTAAAAATAAATAGCTGTTGCCCACAACGTCGTTCGCGTGGTCTTCAATTTAATGCGATAATATATTTAGAACAGAATCTATTCTATTGGGTTGCCATAGTTAACCAGATCTAATAGTTTTTTAAGACCGCAAATGACCCCCCAGAGGATCGTATCGAAAAAAACACCTGTCCTATGTTGGTTCTCCCGTTGCGTAAAATATTTGTGCCAAGTTTGGTTGAAATCGGTCCAATGGTTTAGGTGGAGACGTAGAAGGCCCCAAAGGACCCCCCAAAGGATCGTATCGAAAAAAACACGTGTCCTATGTTGGTTCTCCCTTTGCGTATAATATTTGTGCCAAGTTTGGTTGAAATCGGTCCAGTGGTTTAGGAGGCGATGTGGAAGACCCCAAAGAACCCCCAAAAGGACCCCATCGAAAAAACACCTATCCTAGTTGGTTCTCCCGTTGCGTAAAATATTTGTGCCAAGTTTGGTTAAAATCGGTACAGTGGTTTAGGAGGAGATGTGGAAGAAATCTTCGCGGACGTGCGCACAACAACTCACCGAAGTTTCATCGCAATCGGATGAATGGTATAGGAACGCATACGGGACAAACAAAGAAACATTCATTTTTATATATAAGATGTAAACTATACCACTTACTTGATATAAACCGTGATAGCTAAGCTAATGTACAACATATATGTATTAATTATACACATAAATGTTCCTCGATAGACACTCTATCTATTGGCGAAAACTTGAATAAAATCCGTTCAGTACTTCCTGAGATTTCAAACACAGAGAGAAAACCTATACTTTATACTACGTATAGATTTACATTAAAATGAAAAAATTATAATTTTATTGCCTGGCAACAAAATTATTTTATATTTAACAATTACCATTGTTTGAAAAAGTTTAAATGAATTTTCAAGTACTTTACTCTTGTTAAACGTAAAAGGTTGCAGGTAAACTACCCCTTCCCCTTAACCGATCTTCACCAAAATCAAAAGGCCTTGAGTCCTCTACAATTCACTGAAGTATGCAAAAAATTATTTGATTCTGTTTGAATATGCGACAGTTACCGTTCGTCATAGAAAATTACCCTTGATAAAAAATGTTGCAGGTAAACTACCTCTTTCCCCTAACCGATTTTAACAAAAAACAATAGGTCTTGAGAACTCCATAATTCAGGGCTGTATGCGAAACATTATTTGATTCTGTTTGAATTTGCGGCTGTTATCGTTTGCCAACAAAAAAAATTACCCTTGATAAAAAAAAATCGTTGCAGGTAAACTACCCCTTCCCCTTAACCGATCTTCACCAAAAACAATAGGTCTTGAGTACTCTACAAATTACGGCTGTATGCAAAAAATTATTTGATTCTGTTTGAATTTGCGGCTGTTATCGTTTGCCATAGAAAATACCCTTGAAAAAAAACGCTGCAGGTAAACTACCCCATTCCCTTAACCGATTTTCACCAAAAACAACAGGTCTCGAGAACTCTGCAATTTAGGGCTGTATGCAAATAATCTTTTGATTTTGTTTGAATTTGCGACTGTTATCGTTTGCCATAGAAAATACCCTTGTTAAAACATAAAACGTTGCAGGTAAACTACCCCTTTCCCTTAACCGATCTTCACCAAAAACCATAGGTCTTGAGAACTCCATAATTCAGGGCTGTATACGAAATATTATTTGATTCTGTTTGAATTTGCGGCTGTTATCGTTTGCCAACAAAAAAAATTACCCTTGATAAAAAAAAATCGTTGCAGGTAAACTACCCCTTTCCCTCAACCGATCTTCACCAAAAACAACAGGTCGTGAGTACTCTACAAATGAGGACTGTATGCAAAAAATTATTTGATTCTGTTTGAATTTGCGGCTGTTATCGTTTGCCATAGAAAAAAATCTACACATAGACACACAGACAGAGACAGACACACACACACACACTTTTCGAAAAACGACTTTTTTTACTTCCATATTCCTTAAGGAATGGAAGTATGGTGATGGCAAAAAAAATCGTTTCGTGATTATTGCAGATTCTGATTCTACTACGCTCAAAACATGAAAAAGTCGTTTTCCGAAAAGTGTCTGTGTGTGTGTCTGTCTGTGTGTCTTTCTGTAGATTTTTTACTTCCATATTCCTTAAGGAATGGAAGTATGGTGATGGCAAAAAAAATCGTGTTCGAGATTATTGCAGATTCTGATTCTACTACACTCAAAACATGAAAAAAAGTCGTTTTCCGAAAAGTGTCTGTGTGTCAGTGTGTCTGTGTGTCTGTCTGTCTGTCTGTCTGTCTGTCTGTCTGTAGATTTTTTTTCTATGGCAAACGATAACTGCCGCAAATTCAAACAGAATCAAATAATTTTTTGCATACAGCCCGGTTTTGCAGAGTTCTCGCGACCTATTGTTTTTGGTGAAGATCGGTTGAGGGAAAGGGGTAGTTTACCTGCAACGGTTTTTTTTTAGCAAGGGTAATTTTGTTTGTTTGGCAAACGATAACAGCCGCAAATTCAAACAGAATCAAATAATGTTTCGCATACAGCCCTGATTTGTAGAGTACTCGCGACCTATTGTTTTTGGTGAAGATCGGTTAAGGGAAAGGGGTAGTTTACCTGTAACGTTTTATGTTTTAACAAGGGTATTTCCTATGGCAAACGATAACAGCCGCAAATTCAAACAGAATGAAAAGATTATTTGCATACAGCTCTAAATTGTAGAGTTCTCAAGACCTTTTGTTTTTGGTGAAGATCGGTTAAGGGAAAGGGGTAGTTTACCTACAACGTTTTTTTAACAAGGGTATTTTCTATGGCAAACGATAACAGCCGCAAATTCAAACAGAATCAAATAATTTTCTGCATACAGCCCTGATTTGTAGAGTACTCAAGACCTATTGTTTTTGGTGAAGATCGGTTGAGGGGAAGGGGTAGTTTACCAGCAACGTTTTTTATCATGCGTATTTTCTATGGCAAACGACAACTGCCGCAAATTCAAACAGAATCAAATAATTTTTTGCATACAGCCCTGATTTGTAGAGTACTCGCGATCTATTGTTTTTGGTGAAGATCGGTTGAGGGGAAGGGGTAGTTTACCTGCAACGGTTTTTTTTATCAAGGGAAATTTTTTTTTTTGGCAAACGATAACAGCCGCAAATTCAAACAGAATCAAATAATGTTTCGCATACAGCCCTGAATTGTAGATTTCTCAAGACCTATTGTTTTTGGTGAAGATCGGTTGAGGGAAAGGGGTAGTTTACCTGCAACGTTTTTTTAACAAGGGTATTTTCTATGGCAAACGATAACAGCCGCAAATTCAAACAGAATCAAATAATGTTTTGCATACAGCCCTGATTTGTAGAGTACTCAAGACCTATTGTTTTTGGTGAATATCGGTTAAGGGGAAGGGGTAGTTTACCTGCAACGTTTTTTTATCAAGCGTATTTTCTATGGCAAACGATAACAGCCGCAAATTCAAACAGAATGAAATAATTTTTTGCATACGTCCCTGAATTGTAGAGGTCTCAATGACTTTCGATTTTGGTGAAGATCGGTTAAGGGGAAGGGGTAGTTTACCTGCAACCTTTTACGTTTTAACAAGAGTAAAGTACTTGAAAATTTATTTAAACTTTTTGAAACAATGGTAATTGTTAAAAATAAAATAATTTTGTTGCCAGGCAATAAAATTATAATTTTTTCATTTTAATGTAATATAATATTTTTCATTTAATACAGCAATAAAAAGGCAGGTAAGACACAGCCTGGTTGTTTGGCTGAAAATGATTTTAAATATAAATCTTAGAATATGGAAGTCATGTATGGTTCTCCATACCGATATTTTATCAAGGGAAATTTTTTTTTTTGGCAAACGATAACAGCCGCAAATTCAAACAGAATCAAATAATGTTTCGCATACAGCCCTGAATTGTAGATTTCTCAAGACCTATTGTTTTTGGTGAAGATCGGTTGAGGGAAAGGGGTAGTTTACCTGCAACGTTTTTTTAACAAGGGTATTTTCTATGGCAAACGATAACAGCCGCAAATTCAAACAGAATCAAATAATGTTTTGCATACAGCCCTGATTTGTAGAGTACTCAAGACCTATTGTTTTTGGTGAATATCGGTTAAGGGGAAGGGGTAGTTTACCTGCAACGTTTTTTTATCAAGCGTATTTTCTATGGCAAACGATAACAGCCGCAAATTCAAACAGAATGAAATAATTTTTTGCATACGTCCCTGAATTGTAGAGGTCTCAATGACTTTCGATTTTGGTGAAGATCGGTTAAGGGGAAGGGGTAGTTTACCTGCAACCTTTTACGTTTTAACAAGAGTAAAGTACTTGAAAATTTATTTAAACTTTTTGAAACAATGGTAATTGTTAAAAATAAAATAATTTTGTTGCCAGGCAATAAAATTATAATTTTTTCATTTTAATGTAATATAATATTTTTCATTTAATACAGCAATAAAAAGGCAGGAAAGACACAGCCTGGTTGTTTGGCTGAAAATGATTTTAAATATAAATCTTAGAATATGGAAGTCATGTATGGTTCTCCATACCGATATTTTTCTATGGCAAACGATAACTGCCGCAAATTCAAACAGAATCAAATAATTTTTTGCATACAGCCCTGATTTGTAGAGTACTCACGACCTATTGTTTTTGGTGAAGATCGGTTGAGGAAAGGGGTAGTTTACCTGCAACGGTTTTTTTTTATCAAGGGAAATTTTTTTTTTTTTGGCAAACGATAACAGCCGCAAATTCAAACAGAATTAAATAATGTTTCGTATACAGCCCTGAATTGTAGAGTTTTCAAGACCTATTGTTTTTGGTGAAGATCGGTTAAGGGAAAGGGGTAGTTTACCTGTAACGTTTTATGTTGTAACAAGGGTATTTCCTATGGCAAACGATAACAGCCGCAAATTCAAACAGAATCAAACGATTATTTGCATACAGCCCTAAATTGTAGAGTTCTCAAGACCTATTATTTTTGGTGAAGATCGGTTGAGGGAAAGGGGTAGTTTACCTGCAACGTTTTTTTAACAAGGGTATTTTCTATGGCAAACGATAACAGCCGCAAATTCAAACAGAATCAAATAATGTTTTGCATACAGCCCTGATTTGTAGAGTACTCAAGACCTATTGTTTTTGGTGAAGATCGGTTAAGGGGAAGGGGTAGTTTACCAGCAACGTTTTTTTATCAAGCGTATTTTCTATGGCAAACGATAACAGCCGCAAATTCAAACAGAATCAAATAATTTTTTGCATACATCCCTGAATTGTAGAGTTCTCAAGGACTTTCGATTTTGGTGAAGATCGGTTAAGGGGAAGGGGTAGTTTACCTGCAACCTTTTACGTTTTAACAAGAGTAAAGTACTTGAAAATTTATTTAAACTTTTTGAAACAATGGTAATTGTTAAATATCGGTATGGAGAACCATACATGACTTCCATATTCTAAGATTTATATTTAAATCTTAATATCGCCTGCCAAGCGCGATATATTTTCTCTTATACATGATTTACATTAAAATGAAAAAATTATAATTTTATTGCCTGGCAACAAAATTATTTTATTTTCAACAATTACCATTGTTTCAAAACGTTTAAATAAATTTTCAAGTACTTTACTCTTGTTAAAACGTAAAAGGTTGCAGGTAAACTACCCCTTCCCCTTAACCGATCTTCACCAAAATCGAAAGTCCTAGAGACCTCTACAATTCAGGGACGTATGCAAAAAATTATTTGATTCTGTTTGAATTTGCGGCTGTTATCGTTTGCCATAGAAAATACGCTTGATAAAAAAACGTTGCAGGTAAACTTCCCCTTCCCCTTAACCGATCTGCACCAAAAACAAAAGGTTTTGAGTACTCTACAAATCAGGGCTGTATGCAAATAATCTTTTGATTCTGTTTGAATTTGCGGCTGTTATCGTTTGCCATAGAAAATACCCTTGTTAAAAAAACGTTGCAGGTAAACTACCCCTTTCCCTCAACCGATCTTTACCAAAAACAATAGGCCTTGAGAACTCTACAATTTAGGGCTGTATGCGAAACATTATTTGATTCTGTTTGAATTTGCGGCTGTTATCGTTTGCCAAAAGAAAAAATTTCCCTTGATAAAAAAAACCGTTACAGGTAAACTACCCCTTTCCCTTAACCGATCTCCACCAAAAAAATAGGTCTTGAGAACTCTACAATTCAGGGCTGTATGCGAAACATTATTTGATTCTGTTTGAATTTGCGGCTGTTATCGTTTGCCAAATGAAAAAATTTCCCTTGATAAAAAAAAACCGTTGCCGGTAAACTACCCCTTTCCCTCTACCGATCTTCACCAAAAACAATAGGTCGTGAGTACTCTACAAATCAGGGCTGTATGCAAAAAATTATTTGATTCTGTTTGAATTTGCGGCAGTTATCGTTTGCCATAGAAAAAAAATCTACAGACACACACACAGACACTTTTCGGAAAACGACTTTTTTCATGTTTTGAGCGTAGTAGAATCAGAATCTGCAATAATCTCGAACACGATTTTTTTTGCCATCACCATACTTCCATTCCTTAAGGAATATGGAAGTAAAAATATATAATTTTGTTGCCAGGCAATAAAATTAAAATTTTTTCATTTTAATGTAATATAATATTTTTCATTTAATACGGCAATAAAAAGGCAGGTAACACACACACACACACACACACACACACACACACACACACACACACACACACACACACACACACACACACAATTCACGTTATTTCTGGCCTCACTCATGTTTATTTTCTTACGTTTGCACGCTTTTTAAATGGAAAGTGCCGAAACCCACACCAACATAACGCGTGCAAGCCGAAAAAATGGACATCAATTTGCTTACTGGCGAAGCTAGTAGTTAATGAATGGGTAGGCAAAAATCTTATCTTAAATTTTTTTTAAAGAATCACTAAAAGGACGGTGGGTCAAATCGGACGCTGAGGTAGAGTTTGCTGTAACCGAATGGTTCCACAAACAGCCGTAAGAATTTTACTAGCAGGGAATCTACAGGTTAGCGCAACAGTGGAACTCATGTCTTAAGGTTATTGGAGACTTCTTTTAAAATCGTTGAATAAAAAATGCTTTACAGCTCTATACGTGTGTCTATTGAACAATCCTTGTATTAGTCATACACAATAATACAACTGATTGAACTTCAAATTTTTAAACTTGATTAGTTTCTTTATATATGTTTAATGTTACAAATAATTCAAATAATAATCTTGATCATCTGTTAGTTCAGCGGAATAACAGTGACACTTTTAATAACCGCATAAAATAAACACTTAGAAACAACACAGGCGCTTTAACTTAACTGTTTGGACCACAGAAGTGAGGCATGCCTCAACGCTCTATGTGTACAGCGCGGGACAATCCCCCCTCCCTACACTTCCTTATCACACCACTACATTGCTTACATACGATGTATACAAAAAAAGCTGAGGCAAGTTCAGGTTGCCTCATTCGCTTTAAACGAACTATGCCGAATCTCACCTGTCACCATCTAGCGGTCGCTCAATAAAGCACGTTTCGGTTTAATAAATTTGACAGGCGCAGTAACAATGTATAATCTTTACGTTATGTAGTTCATACGTATTTATAATTTTTATTCTACAGAATTTTTTAGGGTAGGCATTGCCTCAATTGCCTTCATGTAACTTCGCCACTGATATATATGTGTACAACGTTATCGGCAACAAAGAAGTAGTTTTTGTTAAAATTCCTTCCCGGGATATTTGGCCGTAGTCCAATGTTTTCTACAAAACCAGACATTTCGGCAATGCCATCGACTTCTATCATCAGTGAAAATCGAGTGTGATAACGTGAGGTGGTATACGTTAGTGACCACAGTACTGTGGTTAAGGCTGAAGCAGTAAGTAGAAAGAAGTAGGTTCTATGGTAATATTTCATTTCGAAAATGATTTTAAATATAAATCTTAGAATATGGAAGTCATGTATGGTTCTCCATACCGATATTTTATGTTTTGAGTGTAGTACAATCAGAATCTGCAATAACCTCGAACACGATTTTTTTTGCCATCACCATACTTCCATGTCCTTAAGGAATATGGAAGTAAAATAAAATAATTTTGTTGCCAGGCAATAAAATTATAATTTTTTTCATTTTAATGTAAATCATGTATGAGAGAAAATATATCGTTCGTGGCAGGCAAGCATATCTCAGTTATGAAATGTTTACGTTTCCATTTTATTATTACAACTACCGCAATAAAAAGGCAGGGAACACACACACACACACACACACACACACACACACACACACACACACACACACACACACACACACACACACACACACAATTCGCGTTATTTCTGGCCTCATTCATGTTTATTTTCTTACATTTGCACGCTTTTTAAATGGAAAGTGCCGAAACCCATACCAACATAACGCGTGCAAGCCGAAAAAGTGTCCAGCGTGGATAGCGATTTGCTTCCTGTGGATTGCTGGGCAGTGTAACTGCACGTGTTTACAGAGGAACGATTCATAGACAGACTTTTCGTCTTTAGGGAATGAACCCTCTCCAAGATGCTGAGAATCCATGAGTGACTTCGGAGCGCTCCTTCTTTTCCGCGTGTTTGTTCTGTGAAACGTACACTGTAGATTCGCAGCTTTACTCTAAGCAACGCTCAATAGGAAATGTTGAAAATTTTTGTCCACGCTGTACCCTCATACACACTAAACCTGCTCTGATGTTTTAATTACGGACATCATAATATTAAAACTTTGAAAACTTGAGCACTACTTAATGGAGATCAATCATTAACTTATACAAGCCATTAATTTTATGCTAATTTTTTATATATATGTGTACAACGTTATCGGCAACAAAGAAGTAGTTTTTGTTAAAATTCCTTCCCGGGATATTTGGCTGTAGTCCAATGTTTTCTACAAAACCAGACGTTTCGGCAATGCCATCGACTTCCATCATCAGTGAAAATTGAGTGCGATAACGTGAGGTGGTATACGTTAGTGACCACAGTACTGTGGTTAAGGCTGAAGCAGTATGTAGAAAGAAGTAGTTTCTATGGTAATATTTCATTTCGAAAATGATTTTAAATATAAATCTTAGAATATGGAAGTCATGTATGGTTCTCCATACCGATATTTGTCTATTTGTTCTAGACAAATACAATCATATTATATTTGCTTACTTTAGTTTAGATCAGTTAAGCAACACATAATAATGAGTAGGTCAGTCGAACGCTCGCCGTGGTGGAATGCAATATTTTTTCACCACCCATCATACAGCTGATCGGTGCGTTGACCTTGGACGCTCAGTGTTATTGTCCCGCTCTCACTCTCTCTTCTCATTATTCATACGTAGAATTTCTTGAATGTCGTCGCGTGATATTTGCCGATGTCTTTTTCCTTCCTCTCATCGTATACGATGAACGTGTGTCTTCCCACTCGTTGTTTCAACGTATAAGGTCCGTTGTACAGTCGGAAGAATTTCTTCGCTGTGTTGTCAATGCGTTTTCCTACGGGATTAGCTTTCAACAGAATTTGTTCTCCTACGTCGAATCGTTGTAATTTATGCGTTCTATTGAACTTTTCTCTCCTCTTGTTACCTTGTTCTATGATGCGTTGTTTAGCATACTCCATCTTCACACTTAATGGAATAGGTACGTTTTGATTCTCTGGCTTGCTTACATATTTGGTCCAGAATCTAATAGGTTTTTTGTCTTCATCTAGCTCGATTGGTGTATAACTTGTTGCTTCGCTATAATTTTCATTTATTGCTTTCTCAAAGAAAGGTAAATACTCTGCCCATTTGTTGTGTTTATCGTGACAGTAGATTCGTAGATATTTACCTAACTCTTTATTTACTCTTTCCGCCAGATTTCCCTGTGGGTGTCGTACTGATGTGAGTACAGGTTGGATTCCATTTTCACAAAGGGTTCTCTCCCATACTTCGCTTTGGAACTGCACTCCTTGGTCGCTAAGTACCTTCTTCATTTTACCATATGCAGGAATGTATTTCTGCAAGAGTCAATAATTGCCAATATGTTGTGGGTCGCATAATTGGATACACATGGACGGCTTTGGAAAATACATCTACACAAACAAGAATGTGTTTCACTCCCCGACTTGATCTCGGAAGTGGTCCAAGGAAATCCACTGCAATTAGCTCTCCTTTCTGGTCCTTTTGGATACTCTGCATTTCCACATAGGTATGTAGATTCGGTCCTTTTGCTGTTTGACACTCATAACATTTCTTACTTTCGTTTTTAATCTTCCTGAACATATTATTGATGGTGAAATCTTCACGTAGGCTTAAGTAACATTTAAGTGCAGCAGCATGTGCTAAACTTTCGTGTGTCGGTCGAATTAATTTATGCAACATATCATTTGTGAATACCACTTTCCAATCTTGCCTCATTAGTTTATATAAGACTCCATTTTGTACCTTGTAATGGTCTGGTAGGTGACCTCGTAGCTTAAATTCTCTCGTAGCCTCATCTAAGTCTTGTTGTTGAGCTAGATTCTTCAACATGTGTTTAACATCATTATCAGCAGTAAATTTAATAGGTAACAGTTGTAACTCATTATGGTTCTTTTTGTAGACCTCTTCACACTCTTCTGTGACGTATCTACTTAAAGTATCGGCTATAAAATTATCTTTCCCTTTACAATATTTTATAGTAAAGGAATACTCACCGATTGCTAGGATCCATAGTAATAATGAGCGTTGGTTACTTTACATTTTAATAGAAATGATAACGCTTGATGGTCCGTATGTATTTCAAAATGTGTTCCGTAAATATAATATCGAAACTGTTTCAGGGCGTATACTATAGCAAGTATCTCCTTCTCAGATGTAGAGTACTGCTTCTCTCCCCCTTTGAATACTCTACTGGCATATGCAATGACACGGTGTTCTCCTGTAGTATCTTGTTGATACAGTACACTTCCACACGCGTAGTCGCTAGCGTCTGCGTAAATAACAAATCTTCCATTTCGCTGTGGATGATGAAGCATTATGTTTTCAATGAACAACTTCTTGACTTGGTCGAAGGCATCTTGATGTTTCTTCTCCCACTTCCATTTGTGATTTTTCTTTGTTAACTCCAGCAGTGATTGTGTTCTATTGTGGTGATAATCTTCTAAATTATCCGGTGAGTCCCAAAAATGCTCGTAACCCTTTAATATTCTTAGGTGCAGGGAAATCGGTAATACTGGATATCTTTATGGGATCGGGTTGAATACCTGAGGATGAAATAATATGACCTAGGAATTGGATTGAGGATTTTATGAATTCGCACTTGTCTAGGTTAAGGGATATATGGGCTTCCCTAAACTTGTGGAATATAGTGTTAAGATGTTCAATGTGTTCGTGAAGTGTTTTTGATACTACCAGTATATCATCCACAAACACCATGGTGTAAGGCTCCACTTCTGGTCCTAATGCTTTCTCCAGACATTTTACAATTGCAGCCAAACTCGTGCTCAAACCAAAGGGAACTACCTTGTGCTGGTAGCATTTATTTTTGTATAGGAAGGCGGTGTATTTTCTATCTTCTCTTCTAATTGGAATTTGCCAAAAACTTGACCGTAAATCCAACTTAGTCAAATAACATGCTCCTTCACACTTTGCAAATAACTCGTCCGCAGGTGATGCACAATCGAATTCACGTAGAACGACGCTATTCAAACTCCTCATGTCCAGGCATAAACGTACTTCTCCATTCTTCTTCTTTACTACAACTAGAGGATTAAGAAAGTTGCTGTTTGACCGCTCAATGATGTCATTCTCTATCATCCGTCGTATTTCCAGTTCAACTTCTCCCTCGTACTTTATGGGTATTGGATACGTTCGTCTGACAAATTTTGTAGGGTCATAATAGCGTGTTCGTAGACTGTGGTCTGCGTCGGTACATCGCTGAATATTTCATTATACTCTTCTATTAATTTACATAACTTTGCTTCTTCCTGAGATGACATTCCTTCTTCGGCTGAATTAGCATGCTGAGTAGGTGCATATCGTATAAGTGGCTTGGATACGACAATAGAATTTCCACTTACCTCACCATTTTCTTCATTTTCATTCATAATTAATTCATATAGAACATTCTTATAATTACATACCATCTTATTGTTATTGACATCAATCCTTGCACTTAAAGTATTTAATAAATCTATTCCAATAATTCCATCATAAATAAGTTTATTCATTATGATCATAGGATATGTTATTTCTAAGTCCTTACAATTTACACTTACGTAATCTTGCTGTCTAACCTTTTCTCTCTTATTCATGGCTGTAATAACATTTATATTATTGACAGGTAAAATAGCCGTTTGTTTAAAATATTTTTTATTTTGTTGTACCCACTTATTACTTAGTACAGTTACTTGGCTACCTGTATTGATTAACATTTTAATTCTCCACCATTAATTCGTACATTAATTATAGGGCAATTTATTTCTGGTTGATTCAGTGTCACCCTTCTGTCGGTGTCTGTTAACTCATTTCTCACATCGCACGGATATATATTGTTTATTGTGTACCCGTACGTCCTGTTTTTCGGTCATTGTTTTGCGTCATGGGAACAGGATGGTTGAACACAGCTTTGTCGCGGTTTCGCTTTTATTTCTCCCTCTGCACTCTCTCTCTTGCTCTGCATTGTGGATATGGAGCGATCATATGTTTTACTAAATCTTTTCTTCCAATTTGTATCACGCACGTTTCTCTCCGAGTGTGGTTCCTTCTGTACGTCACGTGTGTTATTCACAGCTGTGTTTTGTTTTATACTGTGCGCTGGCGGTGTGAAATTTTGCCTATGATTTTGCGTATCATCACGTTCTCGTGCTTTATCACTACGGTCATAACTATTGTGATAAAGCACAATATCCGTGTTTGTTTATTGTGTGGTGAAGTGTTAATCTTGTTAATATTTTGTGATTGAGTGACAAGTATTAAGAATTGTTCGACCGTTTTGACACCCTGCGTATATAGCCTACAGCTAACTGGATATCTCTATGGAAATGGTAAGACAACTTATACACTATCTCATATTCAGAAAATTTTGGTTTTAAATGTTTTATGCATTCGATTTGCGCAATTGCGTATTGTTCGATACTCTGTTGTCCTTGTGCGTTGAACTTTCCATACTCGAGTTGATCCCTCACCTGTCGTTGGGTATGTACGTTCCAGTATCTGTTCTCGAATGCCTCACGAAACTGCTGATAGATACTGACGTTATCTCTAATAATAGAGTACCATTGACTGGCTGAATCTTTAAGATATTGCGTGACGAAGTCTATCTTCTCGTCATCATTTATTGCACTTCTCTATTTATCTTCTCTATTTCCTTCTCCACTCTAGCTAGGAATTCCATACTGTTCTCCTATTTACCACCTGAGAACTTTAGTCTGCTCCTTTCGTCCATTGGTGTAGGAAACATTGTCATTTGATTCTGTCGTCTTCTCAACGCACTTCGTAGCTGGTTCATTTCCTCTTGGATTTCCTCTTTCATATGTGATACGTCTCCCGAACGGTCCTTCGTAGTTTCTTCAATTCTATTTTCAATAACTACTGTACGTGTTTCTATTTATCTAAGTTTACTGGTATTTGTTTGCAACATATTATGAACAGTTTGAATTTTATCATCCTGCTCTCGCGTTATAGTAGTTAAAGTATCATTTAAATTATCATTTATTTGTTTATGCGCTTCTTTTATATCTTTTCTCTACTCGAGACGTAATTCTTTTTGTTTATTTTCAATCCTTACAACTTGCTCATGTAAGGCATGTTTAAAATTATTCTCTAGAGTGTCAATACATAAGTTGGTATCAACAATTTTTTGTGTTAACTCTTTTACGCTTTGCGTGATTTTTATAGGCCTGTTTAAAATTTTCAGACTGTTGTTCTAATTTATTTTCTAAACTTTTTGTTTGGTCCTTATTAAATTCTTTTAATTCGTCCATTCTCGCATTCACATTTTCTGTTTGTTTATTTAAATTTTCTGTCTGTTTTGTGCTTAATTCATCGACCCAGGCACGCATCATTGTCTGATAGGCCTCCATATCTAAATTTCCTGGAGTCGTCATGTCGAATTATTAAAAAAAATATTTATTTATAATTTATTATTATTAGTGAACCATATGCGAGCTTTTATTTACTTATTGTTTAATTATTATTATTTATTTATTTTTATTTACTCCTGTTACAATTACATCTGTTTATTTGGGTGGGCGCCAGTTGCGTTATTACAATACAATACACAACAATTTAAAATATACTACCATACAAAATTAATTAAAATATTAGTTATAACATAAATTATAAAACACTGGTAATCATAGAGCATACATTAATTATTAAATGTAGGCGTTTCGTGCTCCACGTTCATGGGCGACATTAATGCAACGTAACATATAGGCCTACATAAATTGTGAGCGTGTCGAGCCCCAAGTTACCGGGCAACAAAATTATATAACAACACAATTATATATGCAGGTTGTAAGTAATTGTAACAATACCAGGTGTAACTATAATAAGAGTATTAGATTTATGAGTATTTATAAATTCATATTTATTGTTTACTCAATCTTATAAATAATAAACATCATTAATAATCTTCGGTCACGATATTACTCATTATTAAATGTTTATCTCTTATACTATACGGTGTTACACACAATTAAAACCAACTTACCTCTAGACATGTTAATAATCTTAATCTAGACATGTTAATAATTTGATTTACTAAAAAAAAAATAAAATTAAAATGTAATTTGAATTGAATTCTTTTAATTCAGATCTGACCTCAACTCGCTCAGTCTATACCAAAGTTTAAAATTAAATTTAAATTTACATTAATTACTTTTAGACTGGCATTTGTTTTATATTCAAATTTAAATTATTCTTTTCTATAATGCAAATATCAAATCAATTTAACTATTTACTTTGAGAAACAAAATCTACTCTCTTAACTTTAAATTCTTTTTTGTTTCTTATTTCTTTATATGCGATCGCTCATTCTTACGACTAAACATTTATCTACATTTCTAAAATATTATTTCTAATTATAATTTTTTCTTTGTTTTAATTTATTGTCTTTTGATATAGTCTTTATGAGCTCTTTTTTAAAATCATTTATAAATGCATTATGCATGTCACCTCGAGTTCTGATGATCTTATGACTTATTGACGGGGTCCAGCGTTGTCCAGAGTTGGTTTTCCATTCCTCCTGGCCTGGCGTGGTCCTGGATATGTCTAGAGTCCAGCGTCGTTCTCCAGCAGTGTGTGGTCTACCTCAGAGAATTGCTATCTGCTGCAAGGTGGATCTTAAACGTCGGTCAGGCGTCCAAAAAACATCGTCTAACGTCCAGCATCCCTCGTCGCTCTGGTAGCTTCTCCGTAGATACTCTTTGTAGACTTCCCGGTCCCGGTACTTTACGCTTCCCGAAATATTGTCAACATCATTACTGAACGTCTTTATTTGTTCATCAATGAGACTTATAATAAAATAAAAACTGTTCTGCCGACGGACAGCATGTCCAACTGCAACTGTGTCTTGAAAAGAAGAGAAGGGTTTTCGGTCGACCCTTAATTTATACCCTCTCGAGATTCCGCGCCAGTTGGTTCCAAAATTGTCCTGTCGATACCTGCAGATCACCTGATAGCCCCCACTCCCAAACCTTTTCATATATTTGCAATTATTAGCACGGAATCGAGATAGCACAAATCATAGCTAATTTGATTAAGCACTCGCTGTATTAATTTGAGCGTCTTAGGGTAATTTGCGTATTTTTGGCACGTTTATTTCGCACTGTCTTCGCGTAATGTGTCCTATTAACGTCATTTTCTCACTGGGGATAACTATACATTTTACACACACTTTGGTGCCTTTTGTTTGTTTATAAACTAATTAGTTTTTACACAGTGGAATTAAATAATTATTGTATTAATTATTTGGGGTGGGTAGCTGAGATTCCTGTCTGTACATGGATCACTAACACACACAAGATACACTCGGAACATGTTAATTTCTCTCCTAATCTAACAATGAAATATTTTTACAATCTCAGACCTGTC
The DNA here is from genome assembly GCA_034769895.1 of Magicicada septendecula. Classification (NCBI taxonomy): domain Eukaryota; kingdom Metazoa; phylum Arthropoda; class Insecta; order Hemiptera; family Cicadidae; genus Magicicada; species Magicicada septendecula. Next base: position 985,700,305 of record CM068367.1, on the reverse strand, counting down.
CATTTACCCTTAGCTTATAATAATTCTACAAATTTTATATTTATTCAAATCAATGCCTAATACAGCATATGGCTGTATCGTTGCAATATACATTAAATTTTGTTCGCTTCTTTTGCACATAAAATGTTACTATATCAATAAACAAGCTGTACTATACAATTACAAAAAATTAAGTAAATAAACTTAATATTTCTGTTTTACTATAAGATCAAAGTTTGATTTTTTCATGCTGAAAACAATTTTCTAAACAATTAAGATAATAGTAATAGATAAAATTGCAATATTTTATAAAGTTTAATACTCATTGTATGAGTGTTCATTATTTCTGATGGGGGATCCTTTTGGCCAATACTGGTCCTGACGATGACAATACATTTTGATGAAACGTTGACACGAATCTTGAAAATGCTTTAAAATCTTCTAGCCTTTGCAACAGTTACAATTCTTTATCTTTATATATAAAAATTCAGCCTGCGTATGTTTGTGCTCGCAAAACTCGAAAAGTAGTCGGTCGATTGACTTGAAATTTTGACACAACGTTGCATTCGAATACGCGCGTTTTCGAAAATCTAATTCATTTCTTTCGTTTCTTTCCAGTTGATCGTCGTCTGTGTTCGCGGGCCATAGTACGCGTTTTACGAGTTGAAGAAGAAGAGAAAAGTTGTTGTTTTCGTTCACATTGATGTGAATAATCAATCGTTGGAAGTGATTTGATTATCTGTTTTCGAAAAACGAAATGTGAGTTAATTTGATACCGAATGTTGTATTCAATTCAATTCTTTTGTTTTGTTTTGGAAATGATTTAATTATCTGTTTTCGAAAATCAAAATGTGAGTTAATTTGATTTTGATTGTTGCATTCAATTCAATTCATTTCTTTCGTTTTTTTTTCCAGTTGATCGTCGTCTGTGTTTTCGCCAGCCATAGTACGAGTTGAATCGAGAAGAAGAAGAGCAGCACAATCGTCTCAACAACGCCAAGATCAATTAGATCAACAGCTAAGACGTATACAGTTGCAATATCTGAATGATCGAGCTTCATATCCTTAAGTCATAATTAAAGAGTCTTAGTCATAGTACGGCAGCCTTTAGTCTTAAGTCATAGTAACACATTCATTAATCATCTGTAATGCCTCGCCCACATTCGAACATAGGCCGCCATTCTCGACACGCAATCACAGAACGTCAAAGGAGATCAAACCGCACTGATCAAGAACGTTTAGACGATAATGAACGTGTTAGAGTCAGAACTTCTCAAAGGCGAGCAGAAGAATCGGCAGATCAGCGGGAAGAAAGACTTGAAGTCTTACGAGTTGAATCGAGAAGAAGAAGAGCAGCACAATCGTCTCAACAACGCCAAGAACAATTAGATCGACAGCGAAGACGTATGCAGTTGCAATATCTGAATGATCGAGCTGATATCACTGAATTGCTTTTTCATACAAACCGGATATTCAATACAATACCTCATGTAAATTCGTTCAAATCGGAAAAATGGACAAAGTTTATCCGCACTGCACAGCAATTAAATTTAAAGGAGAAACCCCGGGAATGTGCTGCGCGAGCGGAAAAGTGAAGCTACCTGAACTTGAGCAGCCAAAAGAACCACTGAAAAGTTTGTTAAATGGAATTACTGATGATTCAAAACATTTCCTCAATAACATCAGAAATTACAATTCCTGTTTTCAGATGACTTCATTCGGCGCTAACGTTATAGCGGAGTATTTTATGCCGACATTTAAAATTCAGGGACAAATTTACCACAGAGCTGGCTCTTTGCTTCCTTTTCCCAGCTATAACCATAAATTTCTACAAATCTACTTCATCGGAGATGAAAATGACCAATTGAATGCACGCTGCCAAATCTCTATTGGAATCAGAAGGTATATTGTTGAGTCGCTGCAAAAAATGTTACATGACAACAATAATTTAGGCCTACTTCGGATGTTCAAAAATGCGATTGATCTAATGCCATCAGACAGCCATAGATTGTTATTCGTGCTGATCAAACACCAGCCAGTGAGCATGTCAGACTATATAACGCGCCAACAATTGATGAGGTAGCAATTGTCATGGTTGGAGAAGAATTTCATCCTCGCGATATCGTTTTGCAGCGCAGAAATGAGCAACTACAAAGATTGCTGACACTCATAGATGCTACGATCCATTGCAATATCCAATTATGTTTCCAGACGGTCAAGATGGTTATCATTTCAACATCAAAATGATAAACAGTCACAGGTGAACACACAAGCAAAAAAGTTAGTTCAATGAATTATTATTCCTATCGGATTATGGTACTTGAAAATGAAGATAACCATATTCTGAATTGCCGTCAGCTCTTCCATCAGTACATCGTCGATATTGTAACATAACCAAATATGGCAGTTACATAAAATGAGCCTAAATGACGGCAAGTAAGAGAAAAAAAATATGAATGTAAATCTAGATAAGTAAATCCATGTATATAAAGTGTGTATCTACAAATGTGTTAATATGAAAATCCAACTATGAATAAGATAATATCAACCTAGTGACATCAACTACGAAAAATAAGAAAGAAAATGACATGAGCCAAAACAAAATACCAATTATAGACCCAATAGGATCCAAAAGTGAGGGGAAACGACTAAATAAGAATTAACAAACTCCAAAAGTGAGGGGAAACGACTAAATAAGAATTAACAAACTCCAAAAGTGAGGGGAAACGACGAAATAAGGATTCACAAACTCCAAAGGTGAGAGGAACAATTAAGGAATAAGACTACGATGAAAATAACAAGAAAGAAGAAAGAAGAAGGACAAGAAAGCTGACTCAGAAGAGAGAAAAAGATGCATAAATCATACCAGAAATCAACATAAACCACGTGTACCAAAGACTATATAAGTGACAAGTGAAACAATGATTATCAAATGTGAGGATGAAAACCAGTGTTTAGCATTTAAGGAAACACAAACAATAACAGTGCGTACTTAATAGATGTGAAACATGTGAATAACTAACTATTTCTACTGATAAAACCACACAAACAATTATAGTGAGGAAGTTTATAAGTATATGAAAATATGTTAATTCCATGATGAAAACAACAAGATGTTAAATAAGTCAAATAGACACGAACAATGAGTGTGACGCATTTAATAAAGTTGTGATTAACACAGATAAGCATAAGTCCACCAAAATAAAACAAAATAGAACAATATAATTATGTTTTATTTTTGGTAAAGAACTGACAACAAATAAGGAACCCTTGTATCAAACAAAATGGATTGAATTGAATTCAACCTATGACTAGAAAGATATAATAAATAATACAATAAGATATGTATTAGTGTTTAAGAAGGAATGTATAAACAGGTGTCACAAAATAAGTAAAATATTATTGTGAAATACCATGCTGATACCATGTAAGTAGTAGAGACATACTGCATTAAAACAGATGGTACATTGTTACATAACCCATAGAGAAGGTACCTGTTAAACAGAAAACCAAATATATCAATGAAAATAAATGATTATCAACAATGATATCAATTAAGGAATTGTTATAAATAACAATACATCCTAATAGACAATGCATTATAATGCAACCATGTAAATAAAACCAATCAAATGCAATGGCAGACAGCTATAGCAAAGATGCAACAAATATGCCAATTCAAATAGGCAAAGTGCAATATCAAAACCAATACTAAAGTGAATAACAATATTACCAGTAGAAAGACCAATATCTGGTAATGTTTTGAGAACAGATCATTAACATAATAACAACAGTATTATAAACAAAGTGATGTAAACTAACTAACCATGTACAAACAATCAGATGTAAGATGGACCACTGTATGGCCCATTAGTTAAGGAAAATAGTATATTAAAGCTTAAACACAGATTGTTAACAATACTACCAGTAGTTAGAGGGAAACTCAATACAACTATGAGAACAGATTAGAACTATAAAAACAGTCAGTATATATGCAAATAATTAGAAACCAACTGACCATAGTGACAGAAATCAGATGTAAACCAACCATGTTAAGTAAGTTACTTTGGAAAAATATGACATATAAATTTATCTAAAAGTAAATGAGAACATTACCAAAAGTAGGAGTAATGTCTAATACCAATGTAGAAACACAAACAAAATGTAACAATAACAGTTTAATTATTGTTTTTATGAAAAATAAATGACCACTATGTTGAGACACCATAGGAACAAACCCATTATTGAAGAATTGAAGGGTTCTAAACTAGCTAGAAGCTGACCAATATATGTAATGCATTAAGTACAAATATGTACACTAATGACATCTAATACATAATATAATTCACATAGAAAAGACTAAAATTATATTGACAATTGTATGAGACAGGTAGAAGAGGAATAAGACAATGTGTATATTATATTTAATACAACCATGTAAAGATATTTTAGAGTGAAATCATGTAAATAATCGTTTTAGTATTATTAGATTGTAAGATTACTTGTATTAGATAAGGGAAATTCATTTTAAATACTTTTATATAAAAACCAAGATGGACGCCTAATGACGCTAAAATAAGCTATTGTTAAGGAAATAATTATTTCCAAATAACAAATCAAACCAAGTGAGAAATGGACTCCAAGTGTTTATTTAGAAAGTGTTTTTATTAAAAATAATTAAATCTGGTGTCAAAAACTTATAAAAATAAGAAACACCCAAGATAATTAATAAAAACGTTATTTTAAGAGAAGCAATGTAAATAAAATAATGTTGTTTAGACTTAAATTAAAGAAGAAAATGTCTATAATTCAATGACATAACTCATGTAACGATAGGACGTTCAATAAGGAAGTTATTGTAATTATTAACTTTTCAATTATTTTTTACACTAGTGCTTACGTCACATAAACCCGAACCCAAAGTCAAAATTTGGTAAAACACCAAATATTTTAATAAAACATAGGCTTTTGGGGTGAAGACTATAGTGATTACAGCCAATCAAATCAACGCATTTTGTCAGACACGAGAGAGACGCTTTGGCAAATTGTAACAGTCTACGAACAGCTTTCAAACGGACAGGTCACGCAACTCGACACCATGAAAAAGTATTATTTTCAAATTTGTGCGCGTACATTGACAGTAAGTTGATACACAGACATAACCTTGACACAACAAATATACTTCCGAGTGATATGTGCGGGATTACCGAACTATATAAGTACGATAGTGTATAATCCCGGTCGTACTCGCGTGTGTTGTGATAATAAACAGGGAGTACAATATTTTATTTAGATAACTTTGATTTTCAAAAATAATATTTTTGAAATAGACATTTTGATACTACGCGAGTCATTACTAGCGCAGCATCAAACTTATAATGGAATTATTAGAAGTCCAAGAAATGTCAATTTATACTTATTAAAATATTAAATAAATATTTTAATTAATTTTCATAATTATAAAAAGTATGTTTAAAGTAATTATCATTAATTACAAGAGTTAACATTTAGTCACTCTTTTGACTAAACTTGTTTTGATTATTTCGATGTTTTGGAATAAATAACATTAACTTTCGTACAAAAGTAATAAAGCAATTTTAATAGTAACATGTTAAAAGGTTACTAATATTATGTTCAGAAATATAAATTAAGAAATGTTAACCGTTAAGAAATCATTTACCAGAATAGTATTACCTGTGATCGCTAACCTCAAAATGGTAGCGGTAGCTTATTAATTTAACTGTTGCATCTGTTCTCAAATAATTTCTAAACCAAATAGAAATCATATCAAGAGTTTTTTTTTTGTATTTTATTAATTTTTTCTCTTGAAAATATATATTTATCAAACTCATTGTTGAAAATAAAACGATACATTGAAACTGTACAAGCCACGAGTCTGACGCTTGCTATAGAGTTTTATAAGGTGCGTGCGCATCCAAGCGTACGATAATTACATACTTACCATACATATGGTATTAATTTTCATTGTTTTATATTTATTTGTTATTTTTTAACCATTGTTCAATTTTCTTAATTCTATTAATATTACATCTTGACACTGATATCATGTATCCTCAAAGAACCTAACAACCTGATAATATATTAACAAGAAGACATAACCTATTAAGTTCAAATTATTGTACTAAAGACAGGACTACCAGCATTGAGCCTGGAGAGAGTTTTATGTTAAAATTAATCAATTGTAATTATTATTTAAAGGGTTATTAGCCAAAATGATTGTTAATTGTTTTTGAAATTTGCCATTTTAAAATTGTTAATAAACCTTCACTTATTTACCTATGAACAAGAGTATCATTTCAAATAGAAATTAAATTATTTCTTTTAAATCAGTTCTACCAAAGGTGGCGGAAGAATTCAAACAGAGAGTAATTTAAAGTATTACCTATATGTGCTAATTCATTCATATTGTGTGTACTAACTGTTTTGAATATTCAAATTGAATATTTGTGTGCATTTTAAGTGTATGTATTTCAGCAACAACCGTCACAGAACAGGACTGAAACGGATACTTATGGTAAGTGAGGGAGGCATACAACAAAAGTGCGCGAAGCCTATTTAAATTAAAAGAGTGAATTATTCATAGACACTTATACAGATTATACAATCACACTAATAACTCCTAATAATTTTAATTGGAGCAGTTTTATAAAAACAACATCACAGCAGATACCGGAGCGTATCTGCAAGCACACTACACATCACTAAACCTATATTTACACCTGTTTTACTTGTTCTATAACAAGTTGGCGCTCCATCGCGGGGCAGAATTGATAGAAGATCACACTTCAATACTACTATATATACTGAACTTGATACTTGTTCTATAACAAGTTGGCGCCCAACGTCTGAGCACGAGTTAGGAAAATATACAATAACCAATAACCTAAATATACTATTTCGTGAGAAGACAGCAGGAACATTATCAGAGGATCAAGATGTATACAGATAGATTGAAATCAAGATCAAAATCAAGGTCAACGTCAAGAAAAAGGATGGCGCAAGCAGAGAAGGAAACCAGAAAAGAAGAGAAGGAAGCTATGTCAACAGAAGATGTGGAGGAGATAGTAGTGGAAGTAAAAGACAAACAAATTGAACCGGCGGAGGGGGTTCAACAGCCAGATGAGGAGCCCGAAATAATGCAACCAGAAGTTCTGCCGGAAATACGCCAACCAGAGGAGTCAAGAGCAACAATGGATGCCAGTATTTTAGAGATATTACGGTCATTGAAAGAAGGACAGGAGTCAATGAAGGCGGACTTAAACAAGAAAATAGAAGAAGCTAGTCAATCCACCAAGGAAGAATTGGATAGTAAAATAGAGGAAACCAGCCGGTCAACAAACCAGAAAATAGAAGAAGGCCAGAGAGAGAACCAGAAACATATGGAATTATTAAAGGAAGAGTTCAATAACCAGATACAGGAGACGAACAGGAGGATGGAAGATGGACAAAAGAAAACTGAGGAATTACTGGAGAAGAAAATGGCCATCATGAAAGAGGAGTTATCAGCAGAGTTGGGAGTCAGAATGGATCAGGCCAACCAGAAAATGGATGAAATCACGGCTAAGTTCAATAGAGATGTCGAAACAATACAATCTGACCATGAAGGGATGTGGCAGCAAATAAGTATCCACAGTAACAAGATGAAGGAAGCCGCCAAGGATACAGAAGAGATGATAGAAAAAAGATTGAAGGAAAATGTTGATGAAATCGAGAAGCGCATGGCCATCCTATCAACTGAAGTTAATGTCGAGATGGATGAAGTACGAAAGGAGGGAGAAGGTACCAGCATGAGACTAATACAAGCAGAGTTAGACATCAATCAACGCATTTACGAAATGGAGAGAACGCACGGTACACAAATAAATGTGATAACACAAGAACAAACCAACATGAAAATAGCACAGTCAACACTAACAGACAAGTGTGAAGAAGTATCTGGAAGAGTGGACGCAATTAAGCAACAGGTACATGATGATCGAACCCTATTAACCGAGCGTCAATGAAGAGAGTTAGATGACCTCCGCGATGAGATGCATCGTATACAAACGATACCAAATTTATTATCCGGATTGACTCATCTAGACAACAGAGACCAGATTGAATTCAGGACTTATTATAAAAATCCGCTAGTTTTTAGAACGGATGGAAGAAATCATACGTAAAAACAGAGAAAGTAGATGGACTACCATTAAGGGAATGTTAGATGAAGCTTTCAAAAGCACGTTCGACAATTGGTGGACGGCAACCCGTAACGAAGTGGGGAATTATGACAACTTCAAAGTGGCGTTTAAACAAAAATATTGGTCAGAAGCCACCCAGAACATCGTCAGGGATGATATCACAAACGGGAGGTTCGATACACATGGAAGGCAGTCAATGACAACGTATTTCTTGGGAAAGATTTGCCTGGCGAGGAATCTTGAACCCGCCATCCCAGAAGAATGCCTAGTGACAAAATTAGCCTACCACTTCAATCAAGGCATATCACAAGGAAGGCTAAATGCACAAATAAAAACAGTCCAAGGGATATGCGAACTGTTGGAGAACCATGAAAGAGAACGCTACTACCAACGCAGTCGACAAGGACCAAACCAGACATATGATCGAGGAGGACCTGGGAATAATAACCCCAACATATCCAACGAAAGAAATAGCCCAGGAAGAAATCACAATCACCCACCGAGATTCCAAAATCACCCTATACCACGCCAAGACGGAGGGGGCAACAACGTCAATAATAGAGGGAATAATAATAATCAGCATTCAGGTGGATATCAGCGAGAGCCAGCTTACCAAAGAGGTAACAATTATTACCGGCCGTACCAGAATCAAGTTCCCAATCATCACCCAAGACAAAGCAATGGCAACCAACATAATAATCACTTTCGTAGAGTGCACTATACTCAAGCCAGTCGAGGGGGAAATCGTCGAAACTACTACCAAGGAAGGAGGAGTTTCCCTAATCAGAATAGTCACTCCAGCAACAGCGATAGAGAGGAGCGGGAATCTGGATACCAATCTAACGGAAGCGACAGTAATGGAAGCCAAGGAACAATAACGCAAAATACAGCAGTCTACAATAATGGACATGGAAATGGGAATCAAGAACCCATAGCTTCGACATCGCAAGACAGGCACGGGAATAGTGACCTGCCTTTAAACGCCAACCGGCAGTGAAAAACCAAGTAGTACCCTCACTGAACCGGACTATTGGGTCTAGAGTTTTGGCAAACCATCCAAATCTTCGCAAAACTTACACCAATAATTACTTGAAAAATATAAGAAGCGACTTAATGGAAGAAAGAGAGAATACTATCAGCGATACAAGTAATAGTGAAATTGCATACATAGCGGTGAAGGTCAATAACATAAAAGCAACGGCAATGATAGATACCGGAGCAAATGTATCATTGATTGATAAAGTGGAGTTAGATAGAATCCAATCTGAAAATAAAGCGACAATACCCACTTTACCTATTAACAACATTGTACTCATTGGAGCTACTGGACGTCAAAACAAGACGATTAGACAACAAGTGCAACTTGATGTATCCAGCAATGGCAACACGATACAGATGATATTCCTCGTAGCCAGTGGGTTACCATTTACCCTGCTCATTGGGTGTGATATACTCAGAAAATACACTGCGATAATTAACATGGACACAAATACAGTAAGGATGAAGACAGGAGAAGTTGAGTGGACAGCCAAACTAACAGAATATCAAAAGGCACCCGCAGAACATGTAATCTATTACATTAGGGAAGGCCACCAACATCAGGAAGGCGCCATCAACAAGAAGCTTCACAATAACCCAGAGGAAGATTTATGGTTGACCAAGATTAATGAGATACGAGAATTCAAGACCAACCAAAATAGCCAAGAGCTGACATGGGAACAAAAGGACCATCTGATAAACATATATTGCCAGTATCGTCACATATTTTCCGATACACCCGGAAAAATCAAAAATTTCCAATGCGAGTTAAGATTCAAAGACCAAACCGAATTTAAACGAAAATATTATCCTATCGCCTTTTCGCTGAAGGAAGCAGTAAGGGAAGAAATCCAGCGTTTGATAGCAAATGACATTATCGAAGTAAGCAATTCACCATACACCAACCCTATTGTCGCCGTACCAAAGAAAAATGGTGCGGTACGAATTTGTTTAGATGCTAGAGAACTTAACAAAACCATAATTAACGACAGGACATCACCTGGAGAAATTGATGAGATCTTAAAGAAGTTTTATGGTACAAAATTTTACAGTATATGGGATACGGTATGCGGATATTGGCAAGTTGAACTGCATCCGAATAGTAGAAAATATACTGCCTTTATTTTCGAAGGTCGAAATTACCATTTCAAAAGACTACCATTTGGCTTAGTAAACTCGGTAGCAATATTCGTCAAATGTATGGACGAGATACTGGGCCACAATACACTGCAGTTTACAACAATCTATGTTGACGATCTCTTAATCGCCTCCAACAATTGGGAGGAACACTGTGAAAGGGTGGCACAAGTTTTACAGAAATTAGAAGATAATCACATTACATTGAAGTTACATAAGTCTCAATTAATAGCAAAAGAAGTCCAATTCTTGGGGTTTAACCTATCTGAACTTGGAATTACACCGTCCCAGGAAAAAATGTAGGCAATACAGCGTTTCCCCGTCCCACAGAACAAGAAACAACTGCAATCGTTCCTCGGGATCTGCAACTACTATCGTAAATTTCAAGAGAATTATTCCGAATTAACAGCTCAATTTTCAACCCAGCTATCATCAAAAGAAAAGTGGAAATGGGAATCAGAACAAGAATCTACATTTAAGTTAATTAAAGAAAAGTTCCTAGAAACCGTTATGTTACATCACCCTAACTTTGAAAAACAATTTTTCATGAACTGCGACGCCAGCGATTTGAGTCTTGGATCCGTGCTATATCAAGAAGACCAAGACGGGAACCATGAAGTAATCAGTTTTGCAAGTCGTACGTTGAACAAGTGCGAACGCAACTATCACACCACAGAAAAAGAATTATTAAGTATCGTATTCGCTTGCGAAAAGTTTAGAACCTTTATTTTGGGATATAAAGTGACAGTAAGAACGGATCATAAATCCATTTCATTCCTCAAGAACTGTAAATTGAAACACGGAAGATTGACAAGATGGACTCTCACACTCCAAGAGTACAATATACAGTGGGAGTACATACCGGGAAAAAGCAACACAGCTGCAGACGTGTTGTCCCGGATTAACATCGACGCCCAAACATTTCAAGGAGAGAGGAAAACCATCGCGAAGGTCTACCACTTGCTAAAAAATAAATCTGAGCTTACTAAAATACTGTCAGATATAGCTATACAGCAACAACAAGATCCTAAAATATTGATGATTAGTAAAAAACTAGCAGATAACGATGCAAACATTAAACAGTATTACAGTATTCATAATCAGCTAGTGTTCACCAAAAGCAATAAAAATGGTGAAGACTGGAAAATCATTATCCCAAAGGTTCTAGAGAGAGATTTGACCATCGACTATCATATACGATATGGTCATATGGGCGCAGTGAAGGTGGTAAAAGCACTGTAAGAACATGTGTATTTCACTGATATGAATAGGAAGGTAAGAAGATATATACAGAATTGCCATATTTGCCAGCTAGTCAAATGCAGTAACGAAAAGAGAGAAGGAGTGATGATACCGATAACATCTGTGACAAAATTAGAAAAAATCTTCCTGGACATTTGTGGGCCGTTTCCACGGAGTGGTGGAAGACACCAGTATAAATATATCATTATTATCTTTGACCACTATACAAAATATACGAAGCTGTATCCACTTAATCGAGCCACAACTAGTAAGATACTAGAAGTAGTTATAAACAAATACATACCCGAAGTGGGCCGACCAGCATCAATAATTACAGATCACGGAACGCAGTTTCGAGGACAGAAATGGCGGGAAACACTGCTCCATCTGGGAATCAAAACGTATAAGACATCGGTGTACCACCCCAACAGCAACCCTGCTGAGAGAGTGTTGAGAGAAGTAGGAAGGATTTTAAGAACCTACTGTCACAGCCAGCAGAGGAAGTGGGAGGAATATTTATCCCCAGCTGAAGACTTCTTAAACCTTGCCTACCATCAGTCAACTGAGGAAACACCATACATGGCAATGCATGAAAAAAGACCACCCCGAGAGATCACAGAAATAATTAACTTTCCAATAAGTGCAGAGATCAAGTCTGACCAAACCAAGTTCTATAATAATGCGGTTGAAAGAGCCCAGAAACTGAGAATTAAATACAAAAAATTGCAGCCCAAAATTATAAAATACGAAGTGGGAGACCAAGTGCTAATTAAAAATCGAGAACTCCCAAGTACTATCGAGGGCATTGCAAAGAAATTACTACTATTATATACCGGACCATATACTGTAACAAAAGACAATCTAAACAACACCTATGAATTGCAAAACCCTATTACAAAAAAGATAAAGGGTACATATAATCAGACTTCGATGAAAAAATACGTTGACAATTGAAATATGAAATTACAAGTGAAAAGTGAGCGATAAGGATTATTTTATTATTAATACTATGTAAAGGATGAAAATGTTTATTATGTAAAATGAAAAGATAATTATGAGTATAACTGTTGACTATATCAAGATGAAAAATGAAATGTGGCCATGAAGATTATTGTTATTTACAAAATGAAAAGTGAAAATATGATTATAAAGACAAATGTTGACTGAAGAAAAAGGGGTGAATTATTATCATGAAGATTATTATATGTTTGTATTAAATGAAAAGTAACTATGTAATTATGTATTGAACATTGAATGTATATTGTCATTATATAATGTGGGAAAAAATGATCCCAGAGAATTTATGTAAAGGAATCAGAACATTGTATTCATTAATGATAACGTACTACTATATAAAAAAGATGTCAATACGAGATCGACACACACCAACCTTGGCAACAACAATTTCCAAGAGCCACGTCAACCAGTAGAATAACAACATCTCACCCGTACTACTATAAAAAAGGATGTCAATACGAGAAAGACACTCAACAACTTTGGCACAATTATTTCCAAGAGTCACGTCAACCAGTAGAATAACAACATCTCACCCGTACTACTATATAAAAAGGATGTCAATACGAGACTGACACACACCATCCTTGGCACAAACTAATTCCAAGAGCCACGTCAACCAGTAGAATAACAACATCTCACCCGTACTACTATAAATAAAAAAGATGTCAATATGAGGCCGACACACACCAACCTTGGCAACAACAATTTCCAAGAGCCACGTCAACCAGTAGAATAACAACATCTCACCCGTACTACTACTATAAGAAAAAGAAGAGTTGGAAGAATAAACCAAGTGAACATTATTACTGTAGAGAAACGACCACACACGACAAATTTATATTTGAATAAAGAAAAGCCAGCACTACATGAAGTACAAATACCAACTAAAACCTGGAAAAGGAAAGAAAAAATAAATGTACTAATACACAGTATCTAGAAGAATGAATTTGGAACGAAGATTATGACGAAATAACGTTCAAGGTAACACAGAATGAAGAGATTAATCTATGATAAAGAAGAATAAAAAAGAATATACTAACGAAGAAAATCATGAGAGTATACCAGTGAGGAAATGTAAAACAAAATATCCCGATGATATGTGAAGAATTAGTTAAGTTGAATCATGAAAAGAGAGAATCACAATGTACAAACCGCAGATGCGTGAATTAATCCCAAGAATATTTATTATTTGTCGGAAAACGACCACTATTATTATTATTAATGATTTGAGATGAATTGACTGAAGAGTAATGCCAGCAATCATTTATTATTATTAAAGGAGATGATTTGCCTCCATATTTATTGAAATTAGTATGGCCAGTAGAGTCGAATAGCCAAAGTGAGCCGCTCTACACTGCCCCAGCTAAATGTATGTTAGGGAACTAAATAAACGAGGGAAGTAATTACATAGAGAAGAAATAAATATGATTCAAAGAACAGAAAGTGAAAGGATATATGGAAAAAACATTTAAATCAATATGGAATGTACAATAATTGATAAATTCTTCATAGAAAAATATAGTATAATCATAACTCAGAATTAATCAATTCTTAAAGGAAGGCATATGTAACATAACCAAATATGGCAGTTACATAAAATGAGCCTAAAGGACGGCAAGTAAGAGAAAAAAAATATGAATGTAAATCTAGATAAGTAAATCCATGTATATAAAGTGTGTATCTACAAATGTGTTAATATGAAAATCCAACTATGAATAAGATAATATCAACCTAGTGACATCAACTACGAAAAATAAGAAAGAAAATGACATGAGCCAAAACAAAATACCAATTATAGACCCAATAGGATCCAAAAGTGAGGGGAAACGACTAAATAAGAATTAACAAACTCCAAAAGTGAGGGGAAACGACTAAATAAGAATTAACAAACTCCAAAAGTGAGGGGAAACGACGAAATAAGGATTCACAAACTCCAAAGGTGAGAGGAACAATTAAGGAATAAGACTACGATGAAAATAACAAGAAAGAAGAAAGAAGAAGGACAAGAAAGCTGACTCAGAAGAGAGAAAAAGATGCATAAATCATACCAGAAATCAACATAAACCACGTGTACCAAAGACTATATAAGTGACAAGTGAAACAATGATTATCAAATGTGAGGATGAAAACCAGTGTTTAGCATTTAAGGAAACACAAACAATAACAGTGCGTACTTAATAGATGTGAAACATGTGAATAACTAACTATTTCTACTGATAAAACCACACAAACAATTATAGTGAGGAAGTTTATAAGTATATGAAAATATGTTAATTCCATGATGAAAACAACAAGATGTTAAATAAGTCAAATAGACACGAACAATGAGTGTGACGCATTTAATAAAGTTGTGATTAACACAGATAAGCATAAGTCCACCAAAATAAAACAAAATAGAACAATATAATTATGTTTTATTTTTGGTAAAGAACTGACAACAAATAAGAAACCCTTGTATCAAACAAAATGGATTGAATTGAATTCAACCTATGACTAGAAAGATATAATAAATAATACAATAAGATATGTATTAGTGTTTAAGAAGGAATGTATAAACAGGTGTCACAAAATAAGTAAAATATTATTGTGAAATACCATGCTGATACCATGTAAGTAGTAGAGACATACTGCATTAAAACAGATGGTACATTGTTACATAACCCATAGAGAAGGTACCTGTTAAACAGAAAACCAAATATATCAATGAAAATAAATGATTATCAACAATGATATCAATTAAGGAATTGTTATAAATAACAATACATCCTAATAGACAATGCATTATAATGCAACCATGTAAATAAAACCAATCAAATGCAATGGCAGACAGCTATAGCAAAGATGCAACAAATATGCCAATTCAAATAGGCAAAGTGCAATATCAAAACCAATACTAAAGTGAATAACAATATTACCAGTAGAAAGACCAATATCTGGTAATGTTTTGAGAACAGATCATTAACATAATAACAACAGTATTATAAACAAAGTGATGTAAACTAACTAACCATGTACAAACAATCAGATGTAAGATGGACCACTGTATGGCCCATTAGTTAAGGAAAATAGTATATTAAAGCTTAAACACAGATTGTTAACAATACTACCAGTAGTTAGAGGGAAACTCAATACAACTATGAGAACAGATTAGAACTATAAAAACAGTCAGTATATATGCAAATAATTAGAAACCAACTGACCATAGTGACAGAAATCAGATGTAAACCAACCATGTTAAGTAAGTTACTTTGGAAAAATATGACATATAAATTTATCTAAAAGTAAATGAGAACATTACCAAAAGTAGGAGTAATGTCTAATACCAATGTAGAAACACAAACAAAATGTAACAATAACAGTTTAATTATTGTTTTTATGAAAAATAAATGACCACTATGTTGAGACACCATAGGAACAAACCCATTATTGAAGAATTGAAGGGTTCTTAACTAGCTAGAAGCTGACCAATATATGTAATGCATTAAGTACAATATATGTACACTAATGACATCTAATACATAATATAATTCACATAGAAAAGATTAAAATTATATTGACAATTGTATGAGACAGGTAGAAGAGGAATAAGACAATGTGTATATTATATTTAATACAACCATGTAAAGATATTTTAGAGTGAAATCATGTAAATAATCGTTTTAGTATTATTAGATTGTAAGATTACTTGTATTAGATAAGGGAAATTCATTTTAAATACTTTTATATAAAAACCAAGATGGACGCCTAATGACGCTAAAATAAGCTATTGTTAAGGAAATAATTATTTCCAAATAACAAATCAAACCAAGTGAGAAATGGACTCCAAGTGTTTATTTAGAAAGTGTTTTTATTAAAAATAATTAAATCTGGTGTCAAAAACTTATAAAAATAAGAAACACCCAAGATAATTAATAAAAACGTTATTTTAAGAGAAGCAATGTAAATAAAATAATGTTGTTTAGACTTAAATTAAAGAAGAAAATGTCTATAATTCAATGACATAACTCATGTAACGATAGGACGTTCAATAAGGAAGTTATTGTAATTATTAACTTTTCAATTATTTTTTACACTAGTGCTTACGTCACATAAACCCGAACCCAAAGTCAAAATTTGGTAAAACACCAAATATTTTAATAAAACATAGGCTTTTGGGGTGAAGACTATAGTGATTACAGCCAATCAAATCAACGCATTTTGTCAGACACGAGAGAGACGCTTTGGCAAATTGTAACAGTCTACGAACAGCTTTCAAACGGACAGGTCACGCAACTCGACACCATGAAAAAGTATTATTTTCAAATTTGTGCGCGTACATTGACAGTAAGTTGATACACAGACATAACCTTGACACAACAAATATACTTCCGAGTGATATGTGCGGGATTACCGAACTATATAAGTACGATAGTGTATAATCCCGGTCGTACTCGCGTGTGTTGTGATAATAAACAGGGAGTACAATATTTTATTTAGATAACTTTGATTTTCAAAAATAATATTTTTGAAATAGACATTTTGATACTACGCGAGTCATTACTAGCGCAGCATCAAACTTATAATGGAATTATTAGAAGTCCAAGAAATGTCAATTTATACTTATTAAAATATTAAATAAATATTTTAATTAATTTTCATAATTATAAAAAGTATGTTTAAAGTAATTATCATTAATTACAAGAGTTAACATTTAGTCACTCTTTTGACTAAACTTGTTTTGATTATTTCGATGTTTTGGAATAAATAACATTAACTTTCGTACAAAAGTAATAAAGCAATTTTAATAGTAACATGTTAAAAGGTTACTAATATTATGTTCAGAAATATAAATTAAGAAATGTTAACCGTTAAGAAATCATTTACCAGAATAGTATTACCTGTGATCGCTAACCTCAAAATGGTAGCGGTAGCTTATTAATTTAACTGTTGCATCTGTTCTCAAATAATTTCTAAACCAAATAGAAATCATATCAAGAGTTTTTTTTTTGTATTTTATTAATTTTTTCTCTTGAAAATATATATTTATCAAACTCATTGTTGAAAATAAAACGATACATTGAAACTGTACAAGCCACGAGTCTGACGCTTGCTATAGAGTTTTATAAGGTGCGTGCGCATCCAAGCGTACGATAATTACATACTTACCATACATATGGTATTAATTTTCATTGTTTTATATTTATTTGTTATTTTTTAACCATTGTTCAATTTTCTTAATTCTATTAATATTACATCTTGACACTGATATCATGTATCCTCAAAGAACCTAACAACCTGATAATATATTAACAAGAAGACATAACCTATTAAGTTCAAATTATTGTACTAAAGACAGGACTACCAGCATTGAGCCTGGAGAGAGTTTTATGTTAAAATTAATCAATTGTAATTATTATTTAAAGGGTTATTAGCCAAAATGATTGTTAATTGTTTTTGAAATTTGCCATTTTAAAATTGTTAATAAACCTTCACTTATTTACCTATGAACAAGAGTATCATTTCAAATAGAAATTAAATTATTTCTTTTAAATCAGTTCTACCAAAGGTGGCGGAAGAATTCAAACAGAGAGTAATTTAAAGTATTACCTATATGTGCTAATTCATTCATATTGTGTGTACTAACTGTTTTGAATATTCAAATTGAATATTTGTGTGCATTTTAAGTGTATGTATTTCAGCAACAACCGTCACAGAACAGGACTGAAACGGATACTTATGGTAAGTGAGGGAGGCATACAACAAAAGTGCGCGAAGCCTATTTAAATTAAAAGAGTGAATTATTCATAGACACTTATACAGATTATACAATCACACTAATAACTCCTAATAATTATAATTGGAGCAGTTTTATAAAAACAACATCACAGCAGATACCGGAGCGTATCTGCAAGCACACTACACATCACTAAACCTATATTTACACCTGTTTTACTTGTTCTATAACAAGTTGGCGCTCCATCGCGGGGCAGAATTGATAGAAGATCACACTTCAATACTACTATATATACTGAATTTGATACTTGTTCTATAACAATATGTACGCGAAAATAGAGTCGGAACGACTACTATTCATTAGGCTCAATCAAAAGAAACTGAGATCAGAAGAATATATACATTTGAGAGACGCGATAAGTAATGATGGTGATATAAGCAACATAGGAAAGATCACCATATTGCCTGCCACATATACTGGTAGTCCGCGACATATGCACGAATATGCGCAGGATGCTATTACGTATGTGCAGCAATATGGTCGTCCTGATCTTTTCATTACATTTACATGTAATCCAGCATGGGATGAAATAAAAGAGTTACAACTTCCAGGACAAACTCCTACTGATTGCCACGACATAACAGCACGCGTTTTCAAACAAAAGCTAAAGACATTAATTGATTTCATCACTTCACTACACGTTTTCGGAGAAACACAATGTTGGATGTACTCTGTGAAGTGGCAAAAAAGAGGATTGCCACATGCGCACATTCTAATATGGCTTACTGTGAAGATAATGCCAAATGAAATCGATAAAGTAATATCTGCCGAAATACCAGATCCCACAATTGATAATGAGTTGTTTGAAGTTGTGACCAAGAACATGATACACGGACCATGTGGAGCAATCAATACAAATTCACCGTGTATGATCGATGGAAAATGCTCTAAACGGTATTCTCGAGAGTTGTTAAAAGACACAATTACTGGCAATGATGGTTACCCACTACATCGACGAAGAAGTACAGAAGACAATGGAAAAGCAATTACTTTGAAAGTGATAGGAAATTACATTGAAGTCGATAATCGTTGGGTTGTTCCATATTCACCACTTTTATCGAAAACTTTCAAACCACATATCAACGTTGAGTATTGCAATTCTGTGAAATCCATAAAATACATTTGTAAATACGTCAACAAAGGCAGCAATATGGCCATGTTTGGAGTTTCAACAAGAAGTAATTTAGATGAAATCTCTCAATATCAAATCGGCAGATATATCAGCAGCAATGAAGCTGTGTAGCGTATTTTAGGATTTCCAATCCACGAGAGGGATCCAACTGTCGTTCATCTTGCTGTCCATCTTGAAAACGGACAAAGAGTGTACCTATTTCACGGAACAAAACATACAGGACAGAGCAACAAATCCACCGAACACAATATTAACAGCGTTTTTTCTATTATGTCAAGCAGATGATTTTGCAAGAACTTTGATGTATGCAGACATTCCGACTTATTACACTTGGAACGCAACACGAAAGAATTTTGAAAGAAGGAAGAGAGGCAAAGCAGTAGTTGGACAACCTGGAATATTTTCATCAAATGCTTTAGGAAGAATATACACTGTACATCCGAACAACGCTGAATGCTTTAATTTACGGTTGCTTCTGATTACCGTTCGTGGTCCAACATCATTTATACATTTACGAACAGTGGATGGAATTGTACATAATACATATCGGAGTGCGTGCGAGGCACTTCATTTGCTGGAAAACGACGATCATTGGGACAAGTCAATTGAAGATTCATCCGCCACTTCTAATCCATTTCAAATACGTACGCTGTTCGCAATTATTTTATCTACATGTTCCCCGTCACAACCAGTACAATTGTGGGAGAAATACAAAGACTACATGGCCAAAGATATTCTGTACAGAATGCGTCAAGAAACACAAAATCATGGCTTGGATTTGACAGAAGAAATATACAATGAAGCGCTAATCTTCATTGAGGATCTTTGTCTTGCAATGTGCGGCAAGTTGTTGGCACAATTGGGAATGACAGCACCAAATCGGTATCAATGCAACATTCGACAGAGAACTGCTCAGAGAGCAATCATACAACAGAAATGACTTACAGCTGTTCGTCCAAGAAAATACACCGAAACTCCTTCCAGAACAAAAGATAGCATTTGATACCATCATACAAGCTGTGGCCAACCAATCCGGTGGATTGTACTTTTTGGACGCTCCAGGTGGAACTGGAAAAACGTTCTTAATTTCCTTGATCCTGGCTAAAATCCGTTCAAACGGCCATATTGCGTTAGCTCTTGCTTCTTCAGGCATTGCTGCCACGTTGATGGAAGGAGGGAGAACAGCGCATTCAGCTCTTAAACTGTCATTAAACATGAACTTCACAGAAAACCCAACATGTAACATTTCAAAAACATCAACTGGAATGGGAAAGGTTCTTCAGGCGTGCAAAATCATTGTATGGGATGAGTGTACAATGGCTCACAAGAAGTCATTGGAAGCATTAGACCATACATTGAAAGACTTGCGAAATAATCAGGTTCCATTTGGTGGAGCATTGGTGTTACTATCCGGTGACTTCAGGCAAACGCTTCCAGTTATACCTCGCTCAACACCAGCTGATGAATTGCATGCCTGCTTGAAATATTTAACTTTTTGGAGCACAGTCAAAAAAATGCATTTAACAACAAATATGAGAGTTCAGCTTCAAACTGATCCAACAGCTGACATATTTTCAAGACAATTACTCGAGGTCGGTAACGGCACTGTACCTACAAATCCAGAAACAGGAAAAATCACCTTCCCATCTAATTTCTGCAACATCGTGAATTCAAAAGAAGAATTAGTAGACAAGGTTTTCTAAAGCATCGAAACAAATTATCGAAATCACGCATGGTTGAGCGGAAGAGCCATTGTAGCGGCTAAAAATGTCGACGTACACGATATGAACATCATTCTAAACAGAATCGCAGGTGAAACAGTGACATACAAATCCATTGACTCCGTGTTGAACCAAAGTGAAGTAGTGAATTTTCCGAATTTTCCAACGGAATTTCTTAATTCTCTCGATGTTCCCGGATTACCGTCACACATTCTGAATTTGCAAATTGGAGTGCCAATTATATTACTCCAAACATCAATCAGCCAAAGTTATGCAATGGCACATGATTAGTAGTTAAAAAATTTATGAACAATCTAATTGAAACAACAATTCTGATTGGACCTCATAAAGGTGAAAACGTACTACTTCCACGAATACCACTCATTCCGACCGACATGGTGTTCGAGTTCAAAAGACTTCAATTTCCAATACGCCTTGCGTTCGCTATGACTATCAATAAAGCGCAAGGGCAATCTTTGCAAGTGTGCGGTTTGAATTTAGAAAACGATTGCTTCTCTCATGGGCAATTATACGTCGCATGCTCCAGAGTCGGTAAACCGTCTGATCTTTATGTTTATGCAGAAAACGGGCAAACAAAAAATGTAGTCAATCCACTAGCTTTACAATAAAAAATGATTTTCTGTGAAAAACATCTTTTTTCTTCCTTTCCTTTCATTCCACAGCAACGCAAGGTAGGGGGTATTGAATTGAATGATGTGTTTTCTCGGTGAATCTATGTTCGCTAGAATACTTTTATTTACTTTCCCATTCATTTCATATCAGACTGAGCCACAGCGAAGAGTGGCCGGGTTTAGCTAGTGAGGTTATATTAAACTGTATGGGAATTCACTTTTATTTCCACATCTGTAGACAATCTGCAAATGGATTTAAAGTCTTAAAATTTCAATCTGCAAATTTTTCACAATTGGTATGATTTTGGGAACACACACACACCTCAATTTCCTGAAGATTTTGAACTTCAACCCATATATTCAACTCTAGTTGATAGCTACACTCTGAAATGCATCATGAAATCTACTGATTGTCCTCTATCATTTAAAAAACCTTTATATCCCTTCAGACCTGTTTCTGCAGCCACCTGATCCAAGCACATCATTCTTGGTCTACCCTGCACCATTATAGCCATTTAGCTAAGGTACCTAATGAAGTCCTCACACATATTATACTCTTAAATATGAAGGTTTACTTTATTTTCTCATTCTAATCTAACACAATAACTCAAAAACCTTTATAATCATTCCTTACCTCTGCTAACCCTTGGTGTTGAAAGTCTTTACCTAGCTAACTTTACATCTCCAGTTAAATTTTACTTTAACCTCAATTGTACTATTTCTGTTTTGTTTCTGTTCGATTTACTATCTAAGTTTCATTTCTATAATGAGAATATTGTGGTGTGGATCATTCATAAACAATGTCTGAAAGAGCTACAACATTTGTAAATCTGAACATAAAAATTATTTCACTTAAAATATTAAAGGGTTGAAACCATCTAGTGATGCATGTACCTATGCAGCCAGCCAGCACAACTCAACCGGGCATTAGGATGGCATTATAGGAGTGGTAAACAATATTTTCTTATTACTTTATAACATTAGTAAAGTAATTTTTATTTGCATTATTATTATATTTTTATTTATATAGAATAAATTGATGGTCATAATATTATCCTTTAAAGTTAATAGAACTATTTAACGAAGAGGCATAATTTTAAGGGTTGCACTTGTTGAGGGTCATAATGAACTTCAAGTGTCTCTTTCCATTTTAAGCTAAACTTGGGATTGATTCTCTGCTAAAGCTAATTGCCTCTCTCAGTATTAAAATTAGGTTATCTCATAATTTTGTCTAACCAAAATTAGGTTAGTGGATTATTTTTTATGATTATTACTAGTTTTATGTTAAATAATATAATATTCTTATTCTTACTTCCCTAAAATTTTCTTCAAACAAAGATGGATCTCTCACCTGATTAATGTGTGCATTGAATAACAGAAGTGACAAAACACCCTGCCTCACATGTTTCCTTATCTACTCCGGCAACATTTAAACCTTATTTTCTCACTTTGACTTCTGTAAAACTCTCTTTATTATTTTTAAAGGTAGCCTATATACAAAATGACATAGAGGACTTTTGAGAAAAAGGACTTTCCTAAGTTTGGAACTACAGCCTCTTCAATAGTCTGATTATGTTTTTAGCAACCATATGCAGGCTGAAGTTAGCCTCCATTTTTATGAAAACCAAACTGATTTCTTGAAAGATTATTATCTATTTTCATTATATGTCCTCCCATATACATATTATTGAGCAAAGGGGAAAGACTGTATTATCTTTAGGAACACTGTCATAATTGCCTGTTAAATTCTCTATCAATTGTTACTTCATATGAGACAGTTGGCACAAAATAGGAACAAATTCAAAAAATGGAAGACATACATGGGAAAGAGAATGAAATTAAAATTGTTATCATAATTTTGGATGAATGGGCTAATTAATTAAATCACAAAGTTCATCACAGGTTGTTGGTATTATCTTTAGGAACACTGTCATAATTGCCTGTTAAATTCTCTATCAATTGTTACTTCATATACCACAGTGCTAACAAGTTATGCTTTCTTTCTATATTCATTTGTTTTCAAGCTTTCAAGGAAATCCATTACAACTATGTATTTTCCATTCTGTAACCATTTCACACATTTGCAAAGTTCATCCCTCGTTATACAAGGTCCAAGTTGTTCTCCTATATTTCTTCCTTAACTTCAAGTAATTCATGACAATTCATCACCATCACAGAGCTTCCCTTGTCATTTCCAACTGCTTCCTATTTCCTGTTAGTAATTACAATTTTTTTTTTTTTATTATCATCATCATCTTCAAGGATCAAACCAAGGATGCTTTGTTCCGGTCTCAAATAGGCAAAGATTAGAGCTGGTCACTCCAGCGCTTCATCAGACGTTCCACACCTCTCCGTCCCCTTCCCCTCGGCTTATAGTTCCATAGTTGTTTGGGGATGTGGCAGTCATCCATTTGGCAAAGATGTTCCCACCAAGTCAGCCGATACTGGGCGATCCTGTTGAGTATACTCATAATATTCAGTTCCTGCCATATGTGTGTTTCTTCTACAATCACAGAGAGTATACCCTGCCACGTGCCCGAGAAATCTCATTTCAGCCACTTGGATGCGACTGGCCTGGCATTTCGTTAAAGTCCAATTCTCAGACCCATAAAGAAGTGTGGGAAGAGCCATCACCTTGTAAAATTTTAGGTAGAAAAGCCATCACCTTTTTTTATACCATTTGTAAAAGTACTGTTTCACAGTATTTTTTAACTATTGTACACATTCTTTTGTGTTCGCCTCATTCATATTAACATATATTTCTCAGTATTTATTGTCCATCAACTCTTCTTTTGGTTTCCTTGCATCAATTTACTTTTCTTTGAAATCTCCTATTATACCACTCTTCTTTCAGATTAGAACTTTATTGTCTTTTCTTTCTTATAAACATTCAGTACTGTCTCCTATTTATCTACAACTTATCCATTCTCAACCCTTATAAAACCTTTAACAATATTTATGGCTTCATTTTGCATTGATCTTC
Source organism: Magicicada septendecula (assembly GCA_034769895.1). Taxonomy (NCBI): domain Eukaryota; kingdom Metazoa; phylum Arthropoda; class Insecta; order Hemiptera; family Cicadidae; genus Magicicada; species Magicicada septendecula. The sequence goes on along the minus strand of CM068367.1, from coordinate 985,675,450 downwards.
AAGCTGAACATCTTTAATTAAACATCTGTTAATTTGTTATGTCTGACGGTAGAGCCACATGCCTTAGCTCTATTTTGCTTAAAACATTTGATTTAAAAATCGTATGGAACACAATGGAGATGGGAGAGGTAGGAGGGGACCATTTTTTATCTGATTGGTTGGTTGGGAGAATTGTGACCCTATATTGAAATAACACAGAAAAACAGGGAAGAGAAATCAAACGTTTATATCATGATTTGCAAAACTGGAATTGGTTAGAGGAACCCTGGGTCCAAAAACTTTGAAATTTCTAAAACTGTATACTGTATTCAGATTTTTTAAACATTATTTTATACGGTCCAAGTCACTTTATATAGTAACGATTTACCTTATTGAAACCGTCCAGTGACTTCAAGTTGTATATTTATGACATGTTTCGAGTCATATGACCCTTCATCAGATAGTTATCACTCACAAGGAGATCATCAAATATTAAAATTCACAAAAACACAAAAAACACACATATGTACAATTGTAAAACCTATACAAGCGTCCGACACAGTGCACTGCGTGAGGCCCACTGGACTCTGAGCAAACGCGTGTCACGCCGTGTGTTATCTCATAATCGATTGCAGCGCGGTGTCATACAGCGGGTTTGATTTGAAATTTAATTTATCGTTAAGTATGCCATCATGAGTAACTGGGTTATTATGTCCACTATAGATTTCAAATTCTTCCCATGCATCCATATGACGACCCTTACTACAATAATGTAGGGGTATTAAATTCGTATTAAAATTCGCAACCATTCATACACGAATTTGAATACGAATATTTTAATATGATGGCATACTTAATGATAAATTAAATTTCAAATCAAACCCGCTGTATGACACCGCGCTGGAGTTGATTATGAGATAACACACAGCGTGACACGCATTTGCTCAGAGTCCAGTGGGCCTCACGCAGTGCACTGTGTCGGACGCTTGTATAGGTTTTACAATTGTACATATGTGTTTTTGTGAATTTTAATATTTGATGATCTCCTTGTAAGTGATAACTATCTGATGAAGGGTCATATGACTCGAAATGCGTCATAAATATACAACTTGAAGTCACTGGACGGTTTCAATAAGGTAAATCATTCAGATTTTTGTTAAAATTTTCTTTAATTTGTATCCCCACATGGAACCTGCCATATTATTAAAACTTTTTCTCACTTTTATACCCTGGCATACAAAAATTTTGAAAAATGCATACTTAATTTAAATTGTGGTTAAAATTCCCTTTAATTTGATACCCCACATAACTTTCATAATTTTTTTTCAGTATTTTGTCCAATCACCCTTTTTGTTGGGGTATCAATCTCAGAAACAATGGAGTTTTGTATGGTAAAAATATGGACATACATGCCAGGTTTTCGAAAAATCAGTTGATACGTTCAAAAGTTAACATGATATATATCCCAAACAGATAGATAGACAGCAGACATGGGCAAATGCTAAACAACCAAGATAAAACTGAGATCTCGCTGTTTTTTCAATAAAAATATAATTAATAAATAGAAATGCCTAGCTCTATGGCTAATAAGGCTGGAGGAAAGGACATAATCCTAGAGTTCAGGGGGCATGATCAAAGCTAGTGCTGCTATGAGCTTTAAAGTTAAATGTCAAGTTACTCTAGATATTGTAACGTTACCAAATATGGTAGTTACATAAAGTAAGCAAATATAACATCAAGTGATGGGAAAGCATGAAAGTATTTCTAGATAAATAAAACTATGTGAACAAAAAGTGTGTATCTACAGATATATTAGTGTAAAGTTCCGACTATGAAGAAGAAAGTGTAACATAGCAGCATCCTACTCGAAATGAAGAAAGAAAATGACCATGAGCCAAAATAAAATGTTAGTAACCAGGCCCAATAGATTCCAACAGTGAGGGGAATCAACAAAATAACTACCAATAGATTCCAACAGTGAGGGGAATCAACAAAATAACTACCAATAGATTCCAACAGTGAGGGGAATCATCAAAATGACTACAATAGATCCCAACAGTGAGGGGAACAAATGAAGAAAATGACTATAATAAAAGTGTAAAAGAAGACAACAGGATTCCAACAGTGAGGGGAACCAACAAAAATAACTATGCCAAATAAAGGAAGAAACAACTCAGGAGCAACCACAATGATGGCAGACAAACCGATGTATTGACAAATATAAATATTATGGAACAACGACTACTACAATGAAAACATTGAAGAAGACGTTCAAACCTAAAGAAGAAGGGAAGAAGAAGGACAAGGAAACATGACATGAAGAGAGAAGAAAATGGATAGACCATACAAGGAATAGTCATTCATCAAGTGTACTAGAGACAATACTAGTAACTAAAAGAATAGTGATTGTCAACTATGAAGAAACAGTGTTTAACATTTAAGAAATCACAAACAATTATAGTGAGTACTTCATATAAGTGTGAAAACCTGTGACCAGTTAACTAATTTTAACCTAATAAACCCCACGAACAATTCCAGTGATAAGGTTTATAGTGGAAGAAAATGTGTTACTTTCATAGTGGAAACATCAAGAATGAAATAGTCAGAAATACACAGACAGTTAGTGTGACTAGTTTAATGAAGATTGTGATCCAAATAGATAATCATAAGACCAAACAATGTAAAATAGAACAGTTATATTATTGTTCATAGAACTGGACAATAAAAACCTTTGTAAATTTCAAAAGAAATGTAACTGAATGCCATGGCAAAACAGAATACAATACAAAGATAGGCCAGAGAAAGAACAATAACAAACAAAGTAGTTTGTTAAATATCAAACAAATGTGACATAATTTAGTTACAAACCATGACAAGAAAGGTATTATCATTAGTTCAAGAATATTTGTATTATTGTTTAAGAAGAAGTAGTGTAAACATGTGTATTAAAACAATTAAACTATTGTAATAGAATACCATACTGAAGTCATGTTAGTAGTAGCAACATGCTGCATTAAAATATGTTGTACATTGTTACATAACCCCATAGGAAAGGCACCTATGAAACAAAAAATCATACATGTTAGTTTAACCAAATAACCATTAACAATTGTGTCAATCAAAGATTCATTATAAGTAATGATACACCCTAGTAAACAGTGTATTATATTGAAATACACTACAAATAAAGTAGACCAAATATGATAGCACAAAGCTAGAAGAAATGGAACCTAATATGCCAAATTAGTTAAACAAAATACAGTGTTAAAACATGTACAAAGATTGATGAAAGTATTACCAGTAGTTAGATGAACATCTGGTACTACTATGAGAACAGATTATAAGTATAATGACAATAGTTTTGTGACCAAAATATTGTAAACTAGCTGACTATGAATGCATAGCCAGAAGTAAGCAGAGGCAATGTAACCAACTAGTTAAGCAAGATACTTTATTAAAACTTAAACAAAGATTAATGAGAGTGTTACCAGTAGTAAGAGGGACACCTAACACTACTATGGGAACAGACCATAACCATGGGAATAGTCATTTTATAGATAAATTATTAAAAACTAAATGACCACGATGGTGGAATCAGAATGTAAACAAACAGTATGTAGCAAGTTATTTATGCAAAATGCAACATACAAACTTGTTTAAAAGTAGATAAAAATGTTATCAATGATCAGAAGAATGTCTGATACTACTTTGAGAATCTATGTCAAGTATAACAATAACAATTTAGTTATTGATCTATCAAAAAATAACTGACTACCACGCCATGACCTAATGTAAACAAACCCATTACTAGAAATTGAAGGGTTCTCAGATAGCTAAAAGCTAACAAATATATGAAATGAATTAGGTACTATAATTGTACACTAGTTGCATTTATATAAAATACCTTATATAGAAAAACCATAAATAAAGTGACAATTTTAAGAAAAGAGATAGGAGGGTACTGAAACAATGCTAATAGTATATGAAACACAGCCCTGTACATATACTAAAGTACAAATTCATGTAAATAGACGTTTATATTATTGTTAGATTACAATATAAATGTTATTAGATAAGGAAAAATAGTTTTAAGGACAATTGTGAATAATCGAATATGGACGCTAAAGACGCCATGATCAGACATTGTTTGGGTAACAATTATTCCCAAATTTTGTATTGAACAAGTTGAGAAATAGACTCAGATCGTTTAATCAAAAGTGTTTTAGTGTAATTAGTTAAGTTTGGTGTAATAAACTTATTAAATATAAGATGCACCATAAAAATCGATAAAATCATTATAGTGATTTAAATAATGGATGGATTATAATCTTGTTTGGACTTTATTTAAAGCTCAGGATGTCCGCAATTTATTGACACTAACCGTTTAACGATTAGACAAATATTAAGAAAGTTATTACGATTTTAAACTTTTTAATTATTTTTTGCACCAGTGCTGACGTCATGTTAATCTCAAACCCAAACGCAAAATTGGTAAAAAATTAAAAATTTTAATAAGCCAAGGTACTTTGGGTCGGAGAGTTCAAACATTTCAGCCAATCGAATGAATGGAAATCGGCAGACAAGCCGGAGACGTTCCAAAGGAGCGTCACAGTCATCTATCAATCATCAACTAGACAGGACGTGTTACTCGGCGAACCAGATATATGAAGAAGTTTATTTTTGAATTGTGCACGACACGTAAACATCAGTAACCAACACACACCTAACCTAAATACAACACAAGCATTAACGTGTGTACAGTGCGGAGTGAATAAGATTTAAATACGATCAGTGTACAATATCGATCGTATTTGCGAGTGTTGTGCGAAAAATAAACCAGGGAGTACAATATTTTTCATTAATTAACAATAAAACAGAAATAAAAATTTCTGTCAATACCGATTGTTTAGATACTACGCTAATCAATAATAGCGAAGTATAATAATGCTGATGAAATTTATCAGAATGGACGAAAGAAATATTTCGCAATTTTTAACATGATAAATAAATGTTTTAATTATTTTTCATAATCAAGAGAATCACGATTAATGTACTTATTACAAAATACGAGCACAGTAAATAGTCGCTCAATTGACTAACGTTGTTTTTTGATTTTTTACTATTGAAGATAAATATTTTAATTTTTATGCGAAAGAATATTCTATGCTACTGATAGTTATGCATCAGAAATATTATAAATAATATATGTATGTTTAGATTAAGAAGAAATTAATGCTTAATATAATTAACTCGAATAACAATTCACGTTATGAGATAACCTTAAAATCATAACCGCAATTTGCCACCTTTTTGTCATAAGTCTGTTCTCATATAATCCAAACCAGATGAAAACTATAACAAGAGTTTTTTTTTTGATAACTTTTTCTCTTATAAATAAATAATTCCCACAGTGAATTATTAAAATATAATAATACATTTTAGCAGTGCAAACCAACGCACTTGTTTATTGTCAAGGCAACTACTGTATACTGCGTACGAATTCCCGCGTACGATAATACCATAATTATCTATTATATGGTACCAATTTTCTATTTTAATATTTGTTTGTTCGTTTTTTATTAATTGTTCATTTAATATCATTATAAAATGCCACATCTTGTATCTGGCATCATGTTACTTAAAAGAACTACACGAACTTGGTAATTAACTTATGTAAGAGGATAACTTACCTCTCAAAATAAAAACTATTGTATAACCTACAGGGTTACCAGCCTTGAGGCTAAGGAGAGTTTCATTTTAATTTTGTTCATTGTAATTATTCTCAGTAAAATTATTAATGACTGATTGTTAATTTTAAAAAAGATTTTATAGCATTCTTAACTGTTAATAAACCTCTACATTTTGTTACCAGTGGAAAAAGAGTTTAATTTCAAACTTAAAATAGTTCATTTTGTTTTCATAGCTAGTTCTACCAAAAGGTGGCGGAAGAATTCAAATATTCCTGATAACTCAGAACTTTATTTAGCTGTTATATTATTATTATTGTGCATGCTAGTCACGTTTGATATTCAAACAGAATATCTACTTGTATATGTAGCGTGGATGTTACAGCTGAGCAGTCACCTAACAGAACAACAATATCCACATATGGTAAGTGGGGGAGGTCACTAGCGGAGTGCGAGAAATACTTTTAAATTAAAGGAGTTAACCAGCGATACCCACATATTTATCAATCACAATCAGACTGATAATAATAATTATAATTTGAACATTTTATTATACAACATTATTGTGGATACCGGTGCGTATCTGCAAGTAACACATACAATCAAAACACACTTAAATACTATCTCACATCGTGTATCTTGTTACAAGATTGGCGCCCAACGTCTGAGCGCAGATTAGGGAAAAAACGGACAGTTTAATCAATAATTTAATAACCCAATCCATCGAGAGACTGCAAGTACATTGCCAGCGACAAGATGTACACAAGGAGATCAACCTCAAAAAAGAGAGCAGCAGAGGCAGAGAGGGAGGCCAGACTGGAAGAGAAGGAGGCAACATCAACGGAAGACGTTGAAGAAATTCTATTGGAAATAGAGGACAAACCACTTGAACCGGCGGAGGAGGTTCAACAACCTGATGAGGAGCCGGAAGTCATACCTCAAGAAGTTCAACCAGAAATAAGACGACCTGAACAACCGGAACAACTAGGAAGCACAGATATTATACAGGAAATGTGTAAAATGTTGAAGAGAATGGAAGAAGATTACCGGTCAATGGACAGGAGAATAGAGGATGGCCAGAAATCATCCAAAGAGGACAATCAATCACTGAAAGAAGGCCTGAAATCCACAGACCAGAAGATGGAAATAATGAATAAGAAGATGGATGAAACCAGCCAGTCCACTAAAGAGGACAATCGAACGTTGAAGGAGGAGTTGAGTAAAACCATAGGATCCCTGAAGGAGGAGTTAAATAACAAGATAAATGAAACTAACAGGAGGATGGAAGACAGACAGAAAAAGACTGAAGAGCTATTGGAGAAGAAGATGGCTATCATGAAGGAAGACTTATCTGCAGAGTTGGGGTTTAAAATCGACCAAACCAACAAGAAAATCGATGAGATCAATGGGAGATTAGACCGAATGAATAAGAGAATAAAGGGAGATGACAAGGAGATCGTGGAGTCGATAAACACAGTAGTGAAGGATGATTACAAGCAATCGGGAAAGACAATAAAAAGATGTTGTGAAGAGACAGAAGAGAGGGTTAAGAAGATAAGAAGAGGATTAATAGTAGACGATCAAATGGAAGTTGAAGAAGTACCTGAAGATAAAAACATGGAACAGACGAATCCAGAGCCTGAAGAGAATAGAGATAAGAAGATCCAGATAATTCAAGAAACGGAAGAGGTGAAGATGGAAGAAAGAAGAACCATACGTCCAAGGAAGGCAAGAATTACAAAAGAATTAATTGAAATGACTCGAAGCGGTCTGATTAATATGGTTAACTTACCAATCGTCAACCATGAAGAAGGGGTCTTCAGGAAGGAGTATCGGAGGAGTTTCATGACAATGGATGAAGAGGAAGATTATGTAACAACGAAGAAGAAGATGACCAACAAAGCATTTCAACCACGGATTTCCAAAAGAAGAGTGAGGTATTTTAAGAAAAAGGAAGGCTATCAAGAGAAATGGGACCGGATTATCGAAGGATATGCCAGAGAAATCAGAGAACTGAGGAAGAAGAGGAGCCAATTAATGGAAGCACCCAACCAGAAGACGGATGACGGTCAAACAGAATTGAGGGAGTTACCAAACGTCAATACTTACGACAACCAGGAGAACCATAGACACAAATATATTGAAGAGAGCGAGAGAAAGAAGACAGAAGAACGGAAGGCAGACAGCCCTAATAGTGTTCAAATGGAAAAACCAAATGATAGCCCGATATATGTCAAGAACGGACAGGAGTATGGATACTGAAGAAGTCCGAACGACAAGAAGAGAGGAGAGCGATGATTATGGTTAAAATGAATAAAAAATACACTGAAATATGGGACCGACTATTATGATAACCAATAATGCATACAACCAAGCTTCAATGAAACGATATATCGGAGATTAAAATATAAGATTAAAAGTGAAAAAATAGCGATGAAAATTATTTGTTATGGATATTAAAGGAAAGATGAAAATATACTTGTGAATATAACTGTTAACTATATAAAGGTAAAAAGTGAAATGTGGCGATGAAGATTATTGTTTATTAAAAAGTGAAAAATGAAAATATAATTATGGAAATAAATGTTGAGTAAAGAAGAAAGGATGGAATATTGCTATGAAGATTATTATGTGTTTATATTAAATAAGAAGTAACTGTATAACTATGAAATGAACGTTGACTATATTGTAATTTTATAATGTGAAAAAATATGTTCCCAAAGAAGTTATGTAAAGGATTCAGAAAATTGTATTTGCAAATAATAGTACTAGTATTACTAATAAAGAGGAGTACAATACGAGACTGACGCATTCCATCTTAGGCACAAATAATTTCCAAGAGCGAAGTCAACAAGTAAATTACCATCACACCCGTACTATTATAAAGAAAAGAAAAAAGTACTATACGAGATCGACAAATTCCATCTTTGGCACCAATGTATGTATAATACACCAAATTCCAAGAGCCAAGCCAACCAGTAATTCACCATCACACCCGTACTACTAACAAAGAGAAGAAGTACTATACGAGACAGACACCCAAGACCTATGGCATAACTATATAAAAGTATATATATTTCCAAGAGCCACGTCAACAGTAAAATTAACATCTTACCCGTACTATTATAAAGAGGAAAAAAGTACTATACGAGACAGACACCCAAGACCTATGGCATAACTATATAAAAGTATATATATTTCCAAGAGCCACGTCAACAGTAAAATTAACTTCTTACCCGTACTATTATAAAGAGGAAAAAAGTACTATACGAGACTGACGCATTCCATCTTAGGCACAAATAATTTCCAAGAGCCAAGTCAACAAGTAAATTACCATCACACCCGTACTATTATAAAGAGAAAAAAAAAGTACTATACGAGAAAGACAACCTACAACTACGGCACCAAAAATTTCCAAGAGCCAAGTCAACCAGTAAAATTACTATCAAACCCGTACTACAAATGAAGAAAGAAGGAGCAAATAAGAAGTTGGAGGAACAAACCCAATGAAATGTATTAATGTAGACAAGAAACCACACACAACCACATTGTTTTCTAGTGTTTTTTTTTTAGAAGAAAGCCAATACCACATGTACTATATCTCAACTGAAACCATGAGAAAAGAGAAAAAATAAATATATTCATGAATTATATCTAGATGAGTAAACCCTAAAATGAAGAATATGACGAGATGACGTTTAATGTGATACAAAATGAAGAGATTAATCGATGATGAAGAAGAATGAAAAGTAATATACTAACGAAGACAATCATGAGAGTATACCAGTGATGAAATGTAAAACCAAATATCCCTATAATATGTGAAGAATTTAGTTGAGTTGAATCAAGAAAAAGAGAGTATAACAATGTATAAACCGCAGATGCGTGAGTTAATCCCAAGGATATTTATTATTTGTCGGAAGAACGACCACTATTATTATTTTTTTGATTATCTGAGATGAATTGACTGATGAATAATGCCAGCAATCATTTATTATTATTGAAGGAGATGATGTGCCTCCGTATATATTGAAGTTAGTATGGCCAATGGAGTTGAATAGCCAAAGTGAGCCGCTCTGAACTGCCCCAGCTAAGCTTATGTTAGGGAATTAGGGAACTAAATAAACAAGGGAGATAATTACATAGAGAAGAAATAATTATGATTCAAATAGAAGAAAGTGAAGGGATATATGTAAAAAGCATATGATCGACATGGAAACGTACAACAATTGATGAATTCTTCAATGAAAAATAAATATACTGATTCAGAATTAATCAATTCATATAGGAAGGCATATGTAACTTTACCAAATATGGTAGTTACATAAAGTAAGCAAATATAACGTCAAGTGATGGGAAAGCATGAAAGTATTTCTAGATAAATAAAACTATGTGAACAAAAAGTGTGTATCTACAGATATATTAGTGTAAAGTTCCTACTATGAAGAAGAAAGTGTAACATAGCAGCATCATACTCGAAATGAAGAAAGAAAATGACCATGAGCCAAAATAAAATGTTAGTAACCAGGCCCAATAGATTCCAACAGTGAGGGGAATCAACAAAATAACTACCAATAGATTCCAACAGTGAGGGGAATCAACAAAATAACTACCAATAGATTCCAACAGTGAGGGGAATCATCAAAATGACTACAATAGATCCCAACAGTGAGGGGAACAAATGAAGAAAATGACTATAATAAAAGTGTAAAAGAAGACAACAGGATTCCAACAGTGAGGGGAACCAACAAAAATAACTATGCCAAATAAAGGAAGAAACAACTCAGGAGCAACCACAATGATGGCAGACAAACCGATGTATTGACAAATATAAATATTATGGAACAACGACTACTACAATGAAAACATTGAAGAAGACGTTCAAACCTAAAGAAGAAGGGAAGAAGAAGGACAAGGAAACATGACATGAAGAGAGAAGAAAATGGATAGACCATACAAGGAATAGTCATTCATCAAGTGTACTAGAGACAATACTAGTAACTAAAAGAATAGTGATTGTCAACTATGAAGAAACAGTGTTTAACATTTAAGAAATCACAAACAATTATAGTGAGTACTTCATATAAGTGTGAAAACCTGTGACCAGTTAACTAATTTTAACCTAATAAACCCCACGAACAATTCCAGTGATAAGGTTTATAGTGGAAGAAAATGTGTTACTTTCATAGTGGAAACATCAAGAATGAAATAGTCAGAAATACACAGACAGTTAGTGTGACTAGTTTAATGAAGATTGTGATCCAAATAGATAATCATAAGACCAAACAATGTAAAATAGAACAGTTATATTATTGTTCATAGAACTGGACAATAAAAACCTTTGTAAATTTCAAAAGAAATGTAACTGAATGCCACGGCAAAACAGAATACAATACAAAGAAAGGCCAGAGAAAGAACAATAACAAACAAAGTAGTTTGTTAAATATCAAACAAATGTGACAATTTAGTTACAAACCATGACAAGAAAGGTATTATCATTAGTTCAAGAATATTTGTATTATTGTTTAAGAAGAAGTAGTGTAAACATGTGTATTAAAACAATTAAACTATTGTAATAGAATACCATACTGAAGTCATGTTAGTAGTAGCAACATGCTGCATTAAAATATGTTGTACATTGTTACATAACCCCATAGGAAAGGCACCTATGAAACAAAAAATCATACATGTTAGTTTAACCAAATAACCATTAACAATTGTGTCAATCAAAGATTCATTATAAGTAATGATACACCCTAGTAAACAGTGTATTATATTGAAATACACTACAAATAAAGTAGACCAAATATGATAGCACAAAGCTAGAAGAAATGGAACCTAATATGCCAAATTAGTTAAACAAAATACAGTGTTAAAACATGTACAAAGATTGATGAAAGTATTACCAGTAGTTAGATGAACATCTGGTACTACTATGAGAACAGATTATAAGTATAATGACAATAGTTTTGTGACCAAAATATTGTAAACTAGCTGACTATGAATGCATAGCCAGAAGTAAGCAGAGGCAATGTAACCAACTAGTTAAGCAAGATACTTCATTAAAACTTAAACAAAGATTAATGAGAGTGTTACCAGTAGTAAGAGGGACACCTAACACTACTATGAGAACAGACCATAACCATGGGAATAGTCATTTTATAGATAAATTATTAAAAACTAAATGACCACGATGGTGGAATCAGAATGTAAACAAACAGTATATAGCAAGTTATTTATGCAAAATGCAACATACAAACTTGTTTAAAAGTAGATAAAAATGTTATCAATGATCAGAAGAATGTCTGATACTACTTTGAGAATCTATGTCAAGTATAACAATAACAATTTAGTTATTGATCTATCAAAAAATAACTGACTACCACGCCATGACCTAATGTAAACAAACCCATTACTAGAAATTGAAGGGTTCTCAGATAGCTAAAAGCTAACAAATATATGAAATGAATTAGGTACTATAATTGTACACTAGTTGCATTTATAAAATAAAATACCTTATATAGAAAAACCATAAATAAAGTGACAATTTTAAGAAAAGAGATAGGAGGGTACTGAAACAATGCTAATAGTATATGAAACACAGCCCTGTACATATACTAAAGTACAAATTCATGTAAATAGACATTTATATTATTGTTAGATTACAATATCAATGTTATTAGATAAGGAAAAATAGTTTTAAGGACAATTGTGAATAATCGAATATGGACGCTAAAGACGCCATGATCAGACATTGTTTGGGTAACAATTATTCCCAAATTTTGTATTGAACAAGTTGAGAAATAGACTCAGATCGTTTAATCAAAAGTGTTTTAGTGTAATTAGTTAAGTTTGGTGTAATAAACTTATTAAATATAAGATGCACCATAAAAATCGATAAAATCATTATAGTGATTTAAATAATGGACGGATTATAATCTTGTTTGGACTTTATTTAAAGCTCAGGATGTCCGCAATTTATTGACACTAACCGTTTAACGATTAGACAAATATTAAGAAAGTTATTACGATTTTAAACTTTTTAATTATTTTTTGCACCAGTGCTGACGTCATGTTAATCTCAAACCCAAACGCAAAATTGGTAAAAAATTAAAAATTTTAATAAGCCAAGGTACTTTGGGTCGGAGAGTTCAAACATTTCAGCCAATCGAATGAATGGAAATCGGCAGACAAGCCGGAGACGTTCCAAAGGAGCGTCACAGTCATCTATCAATCATCAACTAGACAGGACGTGTTACTCGGCGAACCAGATATATGAAGAAGTTTATTTTTGAATTGTGCGCGACACGTAAACATCAGTAACCAACACACACCTAAACTAAATACAACACAAGCATTAACGTGTGTACAGTGCGGAGTGAATAAGATTTAAATACGATCAGTGTACAATATCGATCGTATTTGCGAGTGTTGTGCGAAAAATAAACCAGGGAGTACAATATTTTTCATTAATTAACAATAAAACAGAAATAAAAATTTCTGTCAATACCGATTGTTTAGATACTACGCTAATCAATAATAGCGAAGTATAATAATGCTGATGAAATTTATCAGAATGGACGAAAGAAATATTTCGCAATTTTTAACATGATAAATAAATGTTTTAATTATTTTTCATAATCAAGAGAATCACGATTAATGTACTTATTACAAAATACGAGCACAGTAAATAGTCGCTCAATTGACTGACGTTGTTTTTTGATTTTTTACTATTGAAGATAAATATTTTAATTTTTATGCGAAAGAATATTCTATGCTACTGATAGTTATGCATCAGAAATATTATAAATAATATATGTATGTTTAGATTAAGAAGAAATTAATGCTTAATATAATTAACTCGAATAACAATCCACGTTATGAGATAACCTTAAAATCATAACCGCAATTTGCCACCTTTTTGTCATAAGTCTGTTCTCATATAATCCAAACCAGATGAAAACTATAACAAGAGTTTTTTTTTTTATAACTTTTTCTCTTATAAATAAATAATTCCCACAGTGAATTTTTAAAATATAATAATACATTTTAGCAGTGCAAACCAACGCACTTGTTTATTGTCAAGGCAACTACTGTATACTGCGTACGAATTCCCGCGTACGATAATACCATAATTATCTATTATATGGTACCAATTTTCTATTTTAATATTTGTTTGTTCGTTTTTTATTAATTGTTCATTTAATATCATTATAAAACGCCACATCTTGTATCTGGCATCATGTTACTTAAAAGAACTACACGAACTTGGTAATTAACTTATGTAAGAGGATAACTTACCTCTCAAAATAAAAACTATTGTATAACCTACAGGGTTACCAGCCTTGAGGCTAAGGAGAGTTTCATTTTAATTTTGTTCATTGTAATTATTCTCAGTAAAATTATTAATGACTGATTGTTAATTTTAAAAAAGATTTTATAGCATTCTTAACTGTTAATAAACCTCTACATTTTGTTACCAGTGGAAAAAGAGTTTAATTTCAAACTTAAAATAGTTCATTTTGTTTTCATAGCTAGTTCTACCAAAAGGTGGCGGAAGAATTCAAATATTCCTGATAACTCAGAACTTTTTTTAGTTGTTATATTATTATTATTGTGCATGCTAGTCACGTTTGATATTCAAACAGAATATCTACTTGTATATGTAGCGTGGATGTTACAGCTGAGCAGTCACCTAACAGAACAACAATTCCACATATGGTAAGTGGGGGAGGTCACTAGCGGAGTGCGAGAAATACTTTTAAATTAAAGGAGTTAACCAGCGATACCCACATATTTATCAATCACAATCAGACTGATAATAATAATTATAATTTGAACATTTTATTATACAACATTATTGTGGATACCGGTGCGTATCTGCAAGTAACACATACAATCAAAACACACTTAAATACTATCTTGTATCTTATTACAATATTAAAATATAACTTAAAATTTCTTGGAACTGTACTGGCAAGCAGATAACAAAAATTAAGCTCATGCAACTTTAAAAGGTTTACAAAGAAGATTTACACAGGTAGCAGTTAGGGTCAAGCAACATATTAAACCAAGATGCTTGTCACCGACAGTGTCCCCTTTCTAACCCACATGGCTACAATCTGTTTAAATAATAATTAGAAAAACAATGTACCAAATATGTCTTCTTACAGGAACCACGGTACCAATACTGACATCTCTTCACATACAATAGACTTTTAATAAGCAGCTGTGGTCTACTGCCCATGCCAGCGGAACTCAAAGCTCTCCTTGATAAACTCCAGGAGCAGCCACAAAGCCATTTCCAGCTATACCATATCTGTACACTTCCCATTTTGTTTGTTTGGAACCAATTCTTTCTCCCCAGCAGCTTCTCCCACATGTGCTTCATTTAACTTAGGAACAAGCACTAAGTTAAATGAACTTCCACCATGACCACAGTTAGTTTTTTAATAACCTCTTCTGTCATCATACACTTTGGTACCTCATCTACCAGTCCGGCTTCTGTTTCCGCATCCAACACCAAAGGTTCCTCTTTTCTGTACTCATCGACTCCTTCTTCAGCCAGCATCACTTGTTTGATAAAATGATTGGCTGATCCTATCAATTCAACCATGCAAAACTTTATCTTCTCTTGGCCAACCCTCAGGACACTCTCTGATATGTTCACTACAAACCTGTAGACATTCATAATGTCCATGCCAAGAATCACTTCAACAACAATGTCAACAACGAGCAATTGGTACCTAACCTCAAGTAGACCCAGGTGGAAGCATATGTCCACCTTTCCTAACACTTTGATGGGACTT
The DNA here is from genome assembly GCA_034769895.1 of Magicicada septendecula. Lineage (NCBI taxonomy): Eukaryota > Metazoa > Arthropoda > Insecta > Hemiptera > Cicadidae > Magicicada > Magicicada septendecula. The sequence continues at coordinate 985,659,975 of CM068367.1, read as the reverse complement.
CCGGTTACAGTCTGAATAGTAAGAGTTCAAATAAGGCTGGAAGTGGCTGACTACATCAGTATGTACAATGGACACTGTGGTGCCTGTGTCAACTGTAAATGCAGCAGGTTTGTCTTTAATGAATCAGCTGAAAATCACTTTACCTGTGGATTTATGAAGCGTAGAGACTGTGTGCTGTTCCCTATTTTTACAACTACGACTTCCGATTTCACACCCTCAGTCTGCCACAATCTGCTTATGGATGGCCACACTTTCTACAATTGTAATACTTGGGTCTTTGCCTTTTCCCTTTTGTTCGAACAATCATTGTGGACTACAAACTACAATAATTACATATATATATTGCAACGAATCACAGGATCATGATAGGCGGGGCAAGCTCATATATTACACAGACAATGGACATTCATGTTATATTGGTAGATGGTTAAGTTTGGTTATGTTATCAGTTGTATTTAGTAAGGATAAGGGTTTAGTTTATTAAAACTGTGCATTATTTATTTATTGTTATTCATGTACTGTGTTTGTGGAAATGTGCGCGCGTGTGCGAGTGGTAAACGTTTCCCGGGCTGTGCGTGAATAAATTATCATTGTGTTTGACATTGAACTGAACATAGACATATGTATTGCTACAATCCCTATATATTTCTGACTATTGTTTACGTTCATGTATGATATTAGTAAAGTATGCAGTTATGCATGTGATAAGGGTATTCTGATTACCGCTATGCATGCTGTTACAAAGTAAATGCACTCTACTGCATGAAAAGTGCATGTCACGGTGTACTAACCATGTGACTTCCGTCCACCAATAGAATGCTGAGTGGTGGTTGGAAATTTTCTTAAGCCTGTCGTTACACAGGCAGTTCTTCTACGCCATCTACCGCGAACGGGACGTGCACTCCTTGTACAAGATTCTACCGCTTGCAAGGTGTTGTAAAGACTATTCGTTGTTAGTGAAATGGGAAGACTCAGAACTGTGTGTGTAGTACATCTGCACACAGTATTGTTTTAACGCATTGCGTGTATAATTACAGGCAGTTCTTCACTGCTGCTACCGCGAACGGTACATACAATTCTTGTTCAAGATTCTGTCACTTGCAGGTATCTGTAAAGACTATTCGGGGATAGTAACGCGTGTGACGCAGAACGGTTGAATATTAACTCTTTACACACGATATTAATATTGTAGTATTACGTGTGTAATAAGTGGGTGTAACTGTATCACTGTGCGTGATTTTCCGCAGTGTCGATATCATTAATAGTTACGCAATAGTAAGTTGTTTCATCAAGACGTTTCCGTGCTAGTGCAAGATTTCCTCATAGGGTGGTCTGCTGATCGCGGTAGACCTTGGTATTCGCGTGAACACTTGAAGAAGCCGGAGTGGTATAAGTTCAATATACCGTTATTAGATTAAACTCACTGTCACCTGAGATATTACTTGGTCATAAACTCTATATTAATTTTACGAGTTGTAAGATCCGTAGTACCGTTGTGTGTGCGAAGCGCAGATTCATCGTGGGAGTTACAGGACACCAGCCCAGCTGTTACAGGAAGCCAGCCCAGCTGTTATAGGACACCAGCCCAGCTGTTACAGGACATCAGCCAAGCTGTTACAGGACGCCAGCCCAGCTGTAAACGTTTCTGGGGAAACGTCTGTCATTTATAAGCCGCACCTGACGAACCAACTACACCGCAAAGACCTGCCCTTCTCTTCAACAACATCATCGTGGGAATCTTCTTTATGTAACGTATCACGTCTTGCGTATGAACATTATTTAACATTTTAAAAGAAAGACTCTATATCAAACATTACATTCTGTACATATCAAATATATCATATAAACAATTACTTGTGTTTGTGCAATAAATAATCTTAAACCCTCCAATATAGACTTTTAATTTGAGATACACATACTATCATATCCTATGCGCCAATAGTTTAGTAATTTGTGTTGTCGCAATATATATATTATAATACTATAATATTTATGACTAAATTTACCTCAAGATATATTTTTTTCTAAATATCACTATAATATTGACGACTCGGAACACTGAGTTTTTTATAAGTAAAAACGTAAAGTTTTACCTTACAGCCTAAACCGGCTTTCACCTATAGAAGGCTTCATCAGAGGCTGTCGTTAGTAGCGCTGTTCATCTTGTTGTTGGCGACGAGATAGTGTTTCGAAAGATCGAAGCTGTGTGTGCGTGGTGAGATGTGTTCGAATAATGCGTGCGATTTTAATTGTGTCTGTTCGTTTAGGATGTCGTTTTTATTTGTTTTTGTGTGTTTGTATATTTCTAATTGTTCTAGAGTGTATAGTTTTCGGCCTTTTGTGTGTACATGTAGTATGTTCATGTTTATTTAGTTAAGTAACGGACACGTCATGGACAACGAAATCCAAGAATTTAACTCAGCAAGACGAGCCAACGTCCAAGCGTACAAGTTCACAACTTTGAAGGTTAGAAAGATTGTAGCTCTGGTTTAGGCTGTAAGGTAAAACTTTACGTTTTTACTTATAAAAAACTTAGTGTTCCGAGTCGTCAATATTATAGTGATATTTAGTTAAGTAACGGACACGTCATGGACAACGAAATCCAAGAATATTTTTTTCCTTTAGGAACATGTTTCGGGAGATCTTGTTCTCCCATCTTCAGCCTTCGCCATCTTGTTTCTGGTGAAGTATTTGTGTGTTGGCTTCTGGATGTTATTGAGGTAGTTTGTTGGTCTTTGGTCCTTTAAAGTTGCATTATTGTGTGTGGTTGTGGTATCTGTTTTTGTATTTTGTGTGTTTTCGATGTTGAGTGCTTTGAATATTGTGTCATGTTTTGTATTGATTTGTATTTGTTTTGTATTAATTTGTTTTGTGTTTTATGTTTGTAAATCTGTAAATTTTCCCAAATGTTCATTATGGTGCCTTTGTGTGGTATATGTTTTATTAGTGTTACATTGGTTATGTCTGGGAATTCATGTCCTGTGTTTATTGCATGTGTGGCTAAATTGGATTTATATATATTTGGTTTTTTGTATGCATTTAGGTGTTCAAAATAACGTTTTTCAGCTGTTTTTTACTTCCATATTCCTTAAGGAATGGAAGTATGGTGATGGCAAAAAAAATCGTGTTCGAGATTATTGCAGATTCTGATTCTACTACACTCAAAACATGAAAAAAAGTCGTTTTCCGAAAAGTGTCTGTGTGTCTATCTGTCTGTCTGTAGATTTTTTTTCTATGGCAAACGATAACTGCCGCAAATTCAAACAGAATCAAATAATTTTTTGCATACAGCCCTGATTTGTAGAGTACTCAAGACCTATTGTTTTTGGTGAAGATCGGTTAAGGGAAAGGGGTAGTTTACCTGTAACGTTTTATGTTTTAACAAGGGTATTTCCTATGGCAAACGATAACAGCCGCAAATTCAAACAGAATCAAAAGATTATTTGCATACAGCCCTAAATTGTAGAGTTCTCAAGACCTATTGTTTTTGGTGAAGATCGGTTAAGGGAAAGGGGTAGTTTACCTACAACGTTTTTTTAACAAGTGTATTTTCTATGGCAAACGATAACAGCCGCAAGTTCAAACAGAATCAAATAATTGTCTGCATACAGCCCTGATTTGTAGAGTACTCAAGACCTATTGTTTTTGGTGAAGATCGGTTGAGGGGAAGGGGTAGTTTACCTACAACGTTTTTTTTTCTATGGCAAACGATAACTGCCGCAAATTCAAACAGAATCAAATAATGTTTTGCATACATCCCTGAATTGTAGAGATCTCAAGGACTTTCGATTTTGGTGAAGATCGGTTAAGGGAAAGGGGTAGTTTACCTGCAACCTTTTACGTTTTAACAAGAGTAAAGTACTTGAAAATTTATTTAAACTTTTTGAAACAATGGTAATTGTTTAAAATAAAATAATTTTGTTGCCAGGTAACAAAAATAAAGTCATTTTGATTATAAAATATAAATATTTACAACAAGAAAAGAATTTTCAGTTTTCAAAATTTAAATATATTTTTATAAAACAATGGGTTCTTCATTGAGGTGGGGACCATGTCACTCACTCCATCTCAAGCCTCTCCCATTTTGCAGAAAAAGAGGACCCTGTCAAGGCTGATACTTTGACGACAGTGACAGGGCTTTCCACCAAATTCAGCAGAGTGACAGGTAGGCCCAACTCTGATTGGCTCCTCAGATTTCCCCAGCGTTAGTAGGTTCTATGAAAATATTTTATTTCAAAAATGATTTTAAATATAAATCTTAGATATGTTTTATAAATCTCATGTTGTATGTTTTAACATGGGTAATTTTTTATATGACGAACCATAACTGCCGTAAATTCAAACAGAATCAAATAATTTTTTACATATGTGCCTGAGCTATAGAGAACTCAATGTCTGTTGATTTTGGTGAAGATCGGTTACGGGGAAAGGGCAGTTTACCTGAAACATTTTTTGTTGTAACATGAGTAAAGTACTTAATTTTGATAAAGTATCCTGATAAGATCTTAATAATCCACTGTATAAACATAGATGAAATATCTATAAATGTAGAGGCTAGTTGAACGGGCTGGGGGTAATTTTCTATAAATCAAAATTATAGTTGAAGGGGGAGGGGTAATTTTTGTTTATATGTGTACTACGTTATTGGCAACAAAGAAGTATTTTTTTGTTAAAATTCCTTCCCTGGCTGTTTGGCTGAAAATGATTTTAAATATAAATCTTAGAATATGGAAGTCATGTATGGTTCTCCATACCGATATTTTGTTTGTCCTATATAACATTTATTGCAATCTTGGCATTCAATTTTGTATATACCGTTGGTTGTTGTATTATCTTTGTTGGTTTTTTGTATGCATTTAGGTGTTCAAAATAACGTTTTTTGAACAGAAATAACGTTAGCAGAAAGTGATTGAAATATATATATATATATATATATATATATATATATATATTGTTTTCTTTTATGTCTTTTTATTCTGACTGTTATAAAAATACTGTGATTCTGGATCCATTTAACTACAACATGATGAGATACTTTTATTAATGTAGATTGCCAAAATGGCAGCTTCAAACTGGAGAGCATAAACAAGAGTATCTGAGTTATTCTGGTGCCACACCATTCTTTACACTAGTTGTAATTGTTGTAATTCCATAAGTCTTGAGATGCTTCAGGATAAGCCAATCCCGCCAATCAGTAGGCGTTTGCTTCAAACTTGTGGAGGCTTTCCCTGGAACACTGGCATCTCACTATATGTTGAAAATTATATATGTCGCACAGACATTGGTCACTGTAGTGTAATTCCAGAGCTTTTGTTAATTCCACATAGGTGTTCTGGCTGTCCAGTGACACTTTCTGTAATAGTTCAGAAACTTTATGTGGGACCTTTTAAAACAAGAATGAGAGGAATGCCTTTCCCTTCTGACATTTATTTAAGCAAGCAGTAGATTCAAGTTGGTGAAAATAAGTTGCCCAGTGAGTACTTCTATCAAACATTGGGGCCTTGCCATGAACTCTCCTCATGACAATGGCACTTTTTCATTGCTCTTATTTTTTGAATCTTCTTCAGTAGATTAATGACTTTGCCTTGTCAACTCTTTTTTTCATTAATTGTTTGACTTCAGTTTTATTGCATCTGTAATCAGATCTTCTATACTTGGCATATTTGTTTTCTTAATTGATATAGATTTTTCTATTTCAGATACTCTATGAATTTGTTTGTTCAGCTCACTTTGTAATGGACCAAATTTTGCAGTGGTATCCTTTTGTATGAATTCCTTAACGTCTTCCGCTTTATGGTTAAATTCTTCTTTTTGCTGATTCTGTGCTGTTTCATTTTCAAGCTTATATTTTTTGTTTGCTGTATTACCACTTCTTCTGCTTCCAGTTATTGTTTCTTGTCTTGCTCTTCTATCAAAACTTGTAAAGATTCTATCATAGTCAACTATTGATTTCTATCCACTTTTCTGATCGCTAATCACATTCACTAAGTTCTTCTATGATCTCACTGACTTTTGAGTCCTTTAACTGTTAAAGGTCCTATTCCACTTCTGACACAAACATTATGATGGTCACACAGACTGTTATGTTGTACAGTGGAATCACAATAACTGACACCAGATGAAGTCACTAATTATGACTTTAATTACAGTTAAAGATAAACAAATACACTCAAATACAATTCTTCAAGCTAAAGAATGTCCAAACACACAGTACCTATAACAAACAATAAATGACTGTGACTCCGAAACACACTCTAATATCGCAGGTGCTAAACTGAACTGACTCAGCTTCTAAATTAAGTATTTATATACCACAGCTCTGTAGCACAGTAGTGACATAGCAGGCTTGGATTTCAGTAGAATAATTGAGCAATATCTGGAAGGTGCATCTCAAATGATCAGGAGTGTTTATATTTCCTATGTGCCACACATCACGTAGCCAAACATTCTCTATCTCCTCAGCACAGCAATATATGTAACATGCTTACTTTGTTTATATAAGTGAAAATAAAATAGCAATTATTAAGTAACATTGAAGTAAAAAAATCTAAGCAGTAAAATAACAAAAGTAATCATATGATACTAAAGTATCAATCATAAGTAATAAAAATCAATTTATACGAATGTGTATACATATCCACGTATGTACATCATCACAATTAACTTAAATCACTGACATGAATTTACCAATACACTCTATCAAGTCATCAGTACAATTTATCAATAAAGTCATTGATAACATCAGTTGTTACTTAATTACCCCAATGATTAAATTTTTAACTGTTGAAACATTGATATATAATTCTGATTGATTTTATAAAATCATTGGCGTTATTTAACTTTTTTAAAAACTTGATAACATTTTTGCTCTCTTATGTTAATTGCACAGTATTTACTGCAGTTGTGTATAAGTCATAAATTCATAATAACTCGTTGATACATTACATTACATAAATTATAATACAAATAATAAATTCAAAAAATCATTAATACAGTAGAACTTGGCTAATTCCAAAGTGCATAATTCGAGTTCGTGGATAATTCGAACTTTTACCGTGGTCCCTTGAATATCCTATGTAAAACCGTGCAAAAACATCGTCTGCAATTCAAACTTTTTTTGGTTAATTCGAAATAAAAATGTTGCTCAAACTACAAAAAATCACCTGCAGTATGGGCTAGACCACGTAACAATAGAGACACGACTGGAAACAGACAAGCAGGCATCGCCCTTTGTGAACAGACGCTTGTCCTTTGTGTCTAATTCGTAGAATTGACGCCAGTATCTCGTGATGACACGTGACTGGCTCGTGTAACGGTACCGTCCGCCATTGTCCCTTGTTCCACGCCTTGTCAGTCAGCCACCCTCACTGTTGCTTTCAGTTTAGGTTCAGTCTGCCTGCATTCGTGGAAGGGTTAAGTCTTTTTGAGTTTCTACTGTGCGAGCTGTGTCCTGTAGTGAGAGACCGTTCCTTTCTTTATACAGTACTGTATATACAGACTGGTGTGTTTTAGTGACGCTTATTGTGCAGTTTTATTGTGTTGTGTGTTCATCATGGCCCTTTCAAAACCAACATGGATCCAATACAAATCATTGCCATTTGCCGAAAAAGTTGCCGTTATTCAGGAAGTGGAAAAGGGACAAAAAAAGAAATCTGAAATTGCTAAGGAATTCGGGATACCGCCAAATACACTGTCAACGTATCTAAAAAATTAAGAGATTTTGAATAGTGTGTGTAAAGCCAGCGACAAAGACAGGAAAAGAGCGCGAGGACCAGAAAATCCTGACGTAGATGAATATGTAGTGAAGTGGTTTAAGCAAGCAAGGGACAAAAAAATTCCAGTCAGTGGGCCCCTCGTCAGAGCCAAAGCTGAGGAATTCGCATCTAGCTTAGGGAAAAATGATTTTAAGGCCAGCACTGGTTGGCTCGATGGTTTTAAAGAAAGGAATGGCATGTCTTTCAAAACTGTTTGTGGGGAAAGTGGATCTGTTGATGTTGAGGCTGCAAATACATGGAAAGACGATTTGTTGCAAATGATTTCTGATAGAGATGCTAAAGACATTTTTAACGTAGACGAGACGGGCTAATTCTTCAAATGCACCCCCGACAAAACACTTGCTTTTAAAGGAGAAAGTTGTAGTGGCGGCAAACACAGCAAGGAGTGCATAACACTTTTAGTCGGAGCAAACATGGATGGCTCTGAAAAACTGCCTTTGCTAATGATAGGAAAGTCAGCCAACCCACGTTGTTTCAAAAATGTAAAAACAAAACCAGTTGAATATGAATCAAACAATAAAACTTGGATGACAGGTGAAATTTTCGAAAGATGGCTTTTGCAAATCAACAGCAATTTCAGAATCAAAACAGAAGAATCGTCTTGTTTATTGACAACTGTAGAGCGCACAACACTATTCCTGTGATGGAAAATGTAAAGGTTGTGTTTTTCCCCCCAAACATGACTTCAGTAGTTCAACCTATGGACCAAGGTGTAATAAAAAATTTTAAGCATTTTTCAGACGGCTTGTGATCCAAAACATTCTGTCAGGTGCTTATTTAGATGAGCACGAAAATACTATCAAGATTAACATCCTTCAAGCTGCCCGCATGTGGAACAGTGCTTGGGACCAAGTTACGCAAAAAATAATTGCTAATTGCTTTCGTAAAGGTGGTTTCTGCCACATTGAAGGTGAAGAGGAGAAGAAATGCTAGAGAAGTCGTACCCACTGCGGATAACTGGGAAAATATTGGACATGACGCAGGCATTCGTTACGAAGAGTTTGTAAACATGGATGAAGACTTGGCAGTGTGCGGTGAACAGACAGATGCGGAGATCGTGGCTGATGTTATGAACAAAAGAAATGATGGTGCATCTTCAGATGAAGAAGGGGACCAGCTAGAACTTCCAGAGATACCGATTCCAACGGCTTCACAGGCATCAAATTACATTCAAGACTTGAGACGGTTTGTTGAAGGACAGCAGAACGTAAGTGACGCTATTTTCCAAGCACTTAATAAACTTGAAGAGTTTACTACAACTCAGTGTATTAATTGCAATATGCAATCAAAAGTTTCTAGCTTATTTAAAAAAACTGTAAATGCTATATTTTGTACTGAAACGTGTTTATACGTTTGTAATACATATGTATAGGAAATTGTTTAATAAAATAACATACTGCTTTACTGAAATTTGGTTTTTGATTTGATTTTTCTACCCTTATTAAAACTTTCCTAATTCGAATTTTTTGGATAATTCGAATTTTTTACTGGTCCCTTCAGCTTCGAATTAGCCAAGTTCTACTGTATATCACAATAAATTAAGTTAACTGCATCAGTTAAATCAATGTTTTGTAATATGTATATGTGACCAGTGATTTTGAATAACCAATTGTCCACATTTAATTTCCTACTTACATTATTTGATACCAATATTCATTTTACTTACCTGCAACCATAGGCGGATCCAGGGGGGGGCACTAGGTGCAACTGCCCCCCCCCCCATAAGCCCAAAAAATTATAATTCGGAATTATAATAACGAATTACTGCTCTCCCTCTTGCTTCATTATACGTGTTTTCCTACGATGTAGTCAAATACGAACGTAGCAGGTTGCAGTATTTCATAGTCGTTAGGTCGGTGGTAGGCTACTTATGAAACTTTCACAATTCACACCGTAGGGTCCTGTACCTGCCACAAACAATGTAGGGTAGAGAGTACGGTTTCCACCACCTGTGGGCATTTCGTTAATTAAAAAAATATCTAATAGTTTTAGAGTCTCAAAATGTTCAAAAATTTGTTCTGTTATCTATTAACTCGTGTTCCGCAAAATTTTTGTAAATGATGTTCTTATATGGTATGGTGGCGATAACTGTGCCAAATCGAGTTTTTAACTTTAACATCTATTTTAAAATTGTTTTTTATCGTTTTCTGTAAAAAAAAAAAATGTTTTCAGCATTAAAATATTCCAAATAATGTATTAAAGCAATTTAATTTATAATTTTCCTTACAGTATTAAAGAAATAAAGATAAAAACAGCTATAAATCCTTAAAGGTGGCGATAACCATACTCTCTACCCTATTAGTATTTCATGGCAGTAACGGTAACGTGTTTGTATTGTATGGGTGTGAAAGCTAAGAGGCAGGCAAAAGCGCTGCCACAACACAATGGTTATTTTCTAAGGTTTGCACGGACTACAGAAATAAACTTAATCCCTTTTTCTGGGTATCGGCAAGCCATATGCTGAAAACAAATTGGCCGTACCATACGGCAGTAGTACAGCGTTTACCTAACGAGTTAGTCAGTTTACTCAGCTACAAAGTGTAACAAAGGAAAGAAGGATCACTAACCTCAAATCTGCATTCGAGCCAGAATCAAGACTTAACAGAACTGCAAAGATTTTCCCACATTCGTCTGAATTTATCGATGTTCAACATGTAGGTAAGTAGGCTACTTGAAACAACTTCTGTTTCATTGTGAAATCGTTTGACAAAAAAATTGACGCCGTAATATGTCTGACTATTTGCTATACATATATTTTATTTCAATATTTTATTTTATAGATTTAAATTAAATGGTGGTTTAAGTATTTGGTTTTATTATTGTTAAACCAATACACGTTATAGAAATTGTGTGAAAATAGTTTTTCTCCAAAATAGCTTGGTTAACATAGCAATTTAATAAACATGTTATTACAATTTTCGCTGAAAATGAAAGCATGTGGCGCTCATGCTAAAGCGATTTACAAATTAATAATTAAAACATAATGCACATTTAATGTTGCTTCAATTAGTCACTCCATATGTGTGTTGATGCTCATCTCGTTAATTTATAATTCATCATTCGCTTTTATTATATTAACGAAACCTATCTGTAAATATTTAACTGCAAGTTCATAATTACTGTATGCCCTTTTCTGGGAATTCAAGCTCACATTTCAGTGCCACGCTTTCAATATTAATATGCCTCCTTCATCCTTCAACATACAATCGAACCTTCGCAAGGTCGCAGTAAAAATAAATAAAAGCTTTACCTACAAATTGTTCAAAATTTAATTGATTTATTGAGCATCACCTTATAGCACAAGTTGAGTGATTCCTAACGAATACAATTTTCATGACAATTTCATTTTTATATCTCCTGATCGGAATATTGTTTTATTTCAGTCAACCTCATTAAAGAAGACGACAACTAAACGAAAGGCTGATAATACCATTGAGAAGTATTTTACCTGTCCAACAAAAACTCATTCTCTATCTGCTGAACTTGCATCGCCTAGTTCTGACGAGTCTCTTGCAAATGTAATGCCTGAAGTTATTATGTCATCCCCTGATTTACAGGAGCTTGATTCAAATCTACCGCATACAATCATTGTCTCTGAACCTCGTGATAATAATTCTCCAAATGAGGCAAAACCTGAACAGCAAGCACGTGGGCGGGAACAGCTAAAAATATGTAATGATCAAACAGGATCTACGTATGATATCGGCAATTACGTGGGCAAACCGATTGATGATTTGACGAGACGTAATATTCTTTTACACCCGTGGATGCCAGATAAAGACTACAAGTTTTTTTTCTCCCTGCATAATAATAACAAAACCAAGCGTTTTGCAAGTCATAAGCATTTGAATTCCTATGAGTGGTTAGTTTACTCGAATGCAGAACAGGGATTCTTCTGTAAGTACTGTCCACTTTTTGTAAATGCTGGTCTTGGAGGACCACAAAATAGTACTCCTTTGAAGCGGTTAGTAACAGAACCACTAAATACCTACGCTAAACTATATGGAAAGGATGGATATTTAGACACTCACAATAATAATAAATACCATAAAAATGCCGTACAAGCAACAAAGGATTTTTTAAATACAAATGAACATTCGGAGCTATGTATTTTAAATAGGGTGAACGCAGAAAGGGACAGGCAGATAAAGGAAAACCGTGACCGATTGAAACCTGTAGTAGAAACTATCATTTTAATGGGGCAGCAAAACATAGCATTTCGGGGTCATCGAGACGATGGTCCATTGAACCTAGAAAACTCTAGTGTTATTAATGAAGGGAATTTTCGTGCTTTATTGAGACTACGAGTTCAAAGTGGCGATACCATATTGAGAGATCATTTGAAAAATGCATCTGCGCGTGCTACATATATAAGTAAAACCACTCAAAATGAAATCATTGGCGCTTGTGGTGATGAAATTTTAACTACAATTCTGAAAAGAATCCAATCTGCGGGAATATTCAGTATTATGTTTGATGAGAGTGCAGATTGCTCTGAAATTACACAATTGACACTCATATTGAGGTATCTACATGAGAATGCTGTGTACGAATCATTTGTCGGATTCATAGATATTCGTAGTAACGTTTTTGGCGGGAATACTGATGAGGTAACCGATACTGAACCAAAAGTAACTGGTATTGACATAGGCAAAGTTGTCATCCAGAAATTGCGAGATCTCAATCTGGATTTGAAAAACTGTGTTGGGATATCCACTGACGGATGCAGTGTGATGGTGTCAGAGGCTCGTGGTGCTGTTGCAACTATAAAGAAGGAAGCAACTAATGAAGTATACTCGCCATGTCATAACCATGCTCTAAATTTATAATTGAATTATTTTATCTTAATCCGTCACTGTGACGGATTAAGGTAAAATAATTTAATTATAATAATTGTGACGCGGATACCAGTACAATGACTCTAAATTTATCTATCTCGCAAACGTCTAAAATCCGTCAAATTAAAAACGCAGTAGACACAATGCAGGAGACTATATATTTTTTCAGAGCTTCGCCAAAAAGGATGCAAGTGTTAAAAAAAGCATTAGGACACCAACTTTCGGGTCTCTGTGAAACTCGATGGATAGAACGATGGTGTCCTTCAATTTAGATCTGCGCTCCCAAAAATAATTTCTGCTCTTGAGTCAGTCGGAAAATGGAATGATCCAAAGTCATCCGTGAAGGCTAGAGGATTGAAATCCTCTCTTTGTAATAGTCAAACAATCATTGCAATCCTATGTCTCTCAGATTTACTCACGGGTACCCATCAATTAAGCGTGTTTTTTCAACAGATCTGTTTGGACTTGAAATCGGCGCAAGAGGAACTAAATGACACAATAATTCGACTAGAATCCAGGCGCAAGAATGCTGAATTGGTTTTTGCTACTCTTTTTGAAGAGGCTTGTGTTATTGCCGAAGAATTAGGTGTATCGATCACTAGACCTCAAATAGTTGGCAAACAAACTCAAAGAGAGAATCACCCTGTTATTGTTAATGATAATTGTAGTTACTTCAGGCAATCAATGTACATCCCGGCTCTTGACCATATTTTGGGTGATCTAAAGACACGATTCAGTCGTGAAACACTTCAACTTTACAATTTGCATATCCTTTTCCCTAATCAAACAGATGACAGCGAAAAAGAGATTATGCAGCAATTGACCGTAAAATATGGACACTTCTTCAATAAACCAATCGAGGTACTACATAGAATGTTTGAATCAGAATTGGAATCATGGAAGTTAAAATGGAAACGAGCAAACCATGGATGTCCACAAACTGCAATTGATATGCTAGAAAACTGCGATAAGGATGTTTATCCTTATATACATTTTTTACTAAACATTCTAATTACACTGCCAGTCTCTAACGCAACTGCAGAACGAACGTTTTCTAGCTTGCGGAGACTCAAGAGTTGGTTGAGGTCAACGATGGCACAAGAGAGGCTCACTGGGCTGGCTTTACTCAATATCCATCGCGATATAAATGTAAGTCCAGAAAATATTGTTAACCGATACGCCAAAATTAGGAAACATCGTGACGAGTTTGTCCTAGATTAGATACCTTATTTCTATGTATATGATATTGATAATAGTATGTGTTCTCCTAATATCAGTAAAAAATATGAAAGTACTGTAAATGTAAATACAGTATAAAGAAAACATTTTAATTATAGAAAACAGCTGATAGAGTGTACAAAGAAATATAAAGTATAGTAAATATATAATGTAACTATTTGACTAATTTTAAAATTTAAATAAATCTTCGTTTTTGAAGTTTACTTGTATATTACTTGTAAATATATACATATATACTTTAATAATAAACTCAATGTAGAATGTAGAGTAATACATTTTACTTTTGTAACAATTGTTTTTCAGTCATTCTAATCCATAGCAGAACCACATATCCTTTATTGTACAAAAATTTATCTCATTCTGATTCCCATGGTATCAATTATGCGCGCGCGCGCACACACACACCACAAATACTTTTGCCCCCCCCCATAGAAGGTTTCTGCCCCCCCCCATAGAAGCTTTCTGGATCCGCCCCTGCCTGCAACAAGTCGTTTTTAAGTTTTAAGTCATTTTTTGGGTCCGAGTGGATCTATTTACATTGTTCTGTGGAGGCATGTTTGTCTAATACAATGAGGTGTAATTTCAGCATCCTCATTACTTTCTCCTCAATGATTGTGGTACTGTGATCTGTTGAGTTGTATCTTTCATCACAGTTAAAAACATAATATACAAAACGTATACACAGTTGCAAATACAGTGAAACCTCTTCATTCCGACCACTCAGGATTGCACATAAAAGTGGTCACCTCAAGGGTTAAAGGTGGTCTTCTTATAGAGGGTTAACGTAAACACGTATACATAGGACTCCAATACTAATAACACTATTTAACCTACGGCTTGATATGCTGTTCTATACGAATTCATAGAATATTAATAATACAGTACAATATTGAAGCACTTACTGTACTGCCATTACATCATTATATGCTCTTTTAAGAATTTTTATATGGGCACCTGCACATACTTCTTCATATGTTTATTTATGGTCACATGTTCATACTCCTTTTCCACTTCATCAAGTAAGTTCATTAATGTTGTATTACCAAGTTCACTGGCCAGATCTCTGTGTCTAGCAATACTAGGAACCGCATCCTTTTAGTCGATCATCTCAATGTTATCTCTTACATCTTCATTTTTGCTTTCTTCATCATCACTCTCATAGTTTAGATTTACTTCTGCAAAAATCCCATCACAATTTTTATACTCATTAAAGCTTTAAATGTCTTAGTCGACTGAAGATAACTTCTACCAACTTCTACATTGGTAACCTCACATAAATTATTCAGATTGGATCCACTGTCATTGCCTTTAAAGACATCCACTGAATACCCAGCATCAGCTGACAAAAAGCAATGAATGAAACATTATCTAATTGACTCTGGTTTAACTGATATCCATGCACGCTATAGCTAATAGTGTCTGCTATTGTCACCAACTTGGGCAATTCATGCACTGAAGTGACATTATTCATTTTGGTGCCAAGCGAATGAAAAAGCTTTTTATTGTAATTTACTTTAAAAGATTTTATTATTCCTTGATCCATTGGTTGCAGACAAGATGTTGTTTTTGCCAGTAAAAATTTTAATTCTTCATTTGACAACTTTTCTTGGCAGTGACAAGGTACATTATCCACAGAAAGGAGAATTTTTCTATCTTTGCACCACATTTTTTCATTCAAAGTACATAGCCAAGAAGCAAAAAATTTCACACATCATCTAAGTTTTCCTGTTAGCATGCCAAGACACACCGAAAAGCGAAATGTTGCTAATCTTGAAGTACTGTGTACCGACTATTGTGTGTATCACAAGAGGTTGTTCTTTCTCTCCACAAATATTAGCACAAAGTGCTATTGTTAACCTCTGTTTGACGATTTTTCACCTTTACACTGTTGTCCTTTCAGAGTTAATGTCTTGTCAGGAATTGCTTTGTAGAAAAGTCCCATCTCATTCATATTATAAAGTGTCCTGTTCAGAATAATCACAGGTAATCTGCTGCACTCTTATCTTCCAATCATTGAAGATACCTTGAGTCATGTCAGCACTTCCTCTGCACACTGCCTGGCACACTATGTTATGTCAAATCAAAAACTTATTGAGCCAGCCATTACTTGCACTAAAATTTTCTACACCAAAATCTGAAGCAAATTTGTGCTTTTTATTGTAGCATGGGGCCACTTATTTGTATTTGGTATTCCTTCCTAACGAGCATGATTAAACCACTCTAAAACAGTGTTATTTACTTCTTCAAATGGTTGCCACCTTCATTTCTTCACATTTTTGTTGCAATTTTCTTCTCATTGTTTAGCATGTAGATCCTGGTTGGCAAGTGTCTTTTGAAATTGTGTTTTACCACAATTATATAGTTTAGCTAATTCTCTTTGCAATTTTCCCTTTTTACTTTCATTGATCATGGATATTCAGTCATGAAAGCACACACAGATTTCTTTTAACAACACATACCATCATACGCAGGAAATGAAGGTATAGAGGTAACAAAGTATTTTCAATCTAAAACTAGTGGTCGCTGGTCCAGGAAAAGAGGTGGTCATCTTGTAGGGATCAAAAATTCATAGATCATATGGGAGTATAAATCCATACCGGTCGCGATGGGAGGGGGTCGTCTTAAAGGGGTGGTTATCTGGAGAGGTTTCACTGTACTTATGCAACCACAACAGCCTGTGGACTGCCACATAATATCTGCTCAATATGAGGTCTGGTTGTGGATTCACCCCCAACAAGACATGCATTATTGTCTGTCAAACTAGATTTTTCTAGTTAATTTGAACCAATTGATAACTGTCTTTGTTTAAAATAGTGAAATTAAATTGATTATATTGAACCAATACAAAGAGTCTTTCGACCACAATCCACAATACTTACACTATCAGTTGTTGCATCCTGTCATGTGAGGTTCATTTAGTCTTAGCTGTGTCACACATACTAATAAACTATATTTACTTGTCTCCACAATGTTCCCTCAAATTAAATAAACACAAAAAATACACATACACTCCAAACAAACAACCCATTACATGAGGGAACTCACTCCAATGCAGTCACAACCTAATCCTGAACATTCTTGTGAACAGAGAAGTAAATAAGCATGCAGCATGTAAATTCTGACACTCATGAGGCTACACTCTGGACAAGGCCACATTGATTGATGCACCCCGCCAAAGGTAGTGATTATGATTTATGAGTTAGCATTAAGGCATAATTGAGAACAACATACTTGCTATGTTATGTTACCAGTATTCTGGAAGTTTATGATAATTAATATTTAAGAGTTCCTGTATCTTTTTTTTTAAGAGTAAAAATAAGATTGTATAAACTTTTATACAATTAGATGCAATCCAGTTTTTTCCAGTTTCAGCAACAGAAAACGAAGGGAAGCCAAGCAATGGGCAGTCAGTCTCTGTCCAACCACCATGCTGTATGCATCAAGAAGCCAGTGCTTCATAAAAATGTAATTGTGAAATTGATGATTATTGGTAAGATTCTCCACCAATCTTCACATAGTCTGCAAGTAGAATTCAGTAATTTGAGCAACTACATTTATGAACCATGTGATGGACTGCAAGTCAAACAGAAGGCCGGGACACAGGGGAAACCAAACCATAATAAATGTGAACTAGGTGGCGGCAAATACAGTGACCATGGGGAACTGTGCAACAAAAATTAAATAAGTGATTTTTGGGATGTGGTATGGGTGCACACAGTGTGAATGAGAGGGTGAGAGAGGGGAGGTAGAGTACCTTTTACAAAGTACTGATTTGCATTAACGTAATTGTAAAAACTAATTAAATATAGATAAAAAATGAATCAAATTTGTAAAAAAATAGTTTAATTTAAAATTTTTGTTGATTTGTTGAATATAACCAAAAATGTAATATGATTGCACCATCAAGCATAACCTTTTCAGGTTGAAGTATATAATATTTTAAATTACAACTTCTGACATTATACAGTTGTATGAATTAATTCAGATCATTTAACTGAGAATTTGTTATTATTGAAATTAAACCATGGAAATTAAAATCATGCAAATGAATAAGAATAATATGATTAGCTTAACATGTTTTAAGACATACAATACAATTAACGAATCATAATACCAAGTACTTTCTTCATTTTCTTTTGTAATCTGCCTGTTCTTTTACAACCTATTAATTAAATTAATACAACTTTACAACGTGATAATTTCTAATGATTAACTGTAAACATGGTGCACCAATGAGGTACAATTTAAGTACATTTTACAGTGAACAACACTGATTCCGCAAAAAAAAAAAACCAGGTGCTTTCAATAGAAAGCATATATTAGAATGTACATGAGCTAAATTATTTCATATGTCACCATACCGTAAACCTGATCAGTGTTCAATGGGTTTGCCTAAATGGGTCTGGTGGGGGGTGGGGGGATTTCTGTTAACGAGAAATTATTTTTTTAATGTTTTGTAACGGGGCGAAAAGGGGTATTATATTTTGTAATTTTATTCTGTTTTATTCACGGTATATGGGCCCACAACAGCGAGTCACCTACATAAAATGGTTCAGTGCGTTGGAAGACGGTGTGGTCAACAACGGTTTAATTCACAGAATTCCAGTGCGCACATGCTTGTGTTTTCCGTTGGGGAGAAGAGTAAAAAACTTTGTAGCCAACAACCATCTACAATGGAATGCGTCAGGTATGCAACAACGCAATACAATTCTAAGAACTGTAGTACTGTGCGATGCGCGCAAACACCAGCAGGCGCGCAACCGATGCCGAGAAGCTAAAACAACATGGCTTGGAGGTGATATTTTCCCAACATGTGCTCCTGTGCTGGCGGAAACATAATGAGAAATCCCGCCCATTTGTGTGACGTGCAGCGAGGCAGTGAGATTTCGTCGACGTCCAACCCACGGGAGTTGCACTTGTTCAATGTGGGGTGACCGGGACTTTAGCACCAGAAGGCATTGATATCCGTCTTGTTCAAAAGAGTTGAGAAGTGGGGTTTTCTGGTAACCCTCGTGGTAGTGCTCAACCAACGCTTCGTCTGGCCAGGCGAACTACCAATCGTGGAGTCTCAATAAAATTTAAAATATTAATTAGAAAAGTTATCCGTAGTAATATGAGGCCGTAAGATAAATAGTGAGTGTAGTGGTTGACAGAGAAGAAGAAAACATGGAATAATAAACTTTTCGGGACACCGTAAAAGGGACGTGGGGTGAGACGCCCCACGGTTTTGGGGAGGACGCCACCAAAATACGTAACAGTACAAAATTAAATTATTTTTTATGAGATCTCTAAAGTAAGTAAATGAGGTTGGGATAAATTAATGGAATGAGAGTAGAGTGTGCAGCAATCTGGGCCGCCTATAATAAAATAAAATAGTTAGGTTCATGTATCAATAAATGTATATTTGTCAGTATAAAATGATTCAAGGTCTTGTTTATGTTTTTAAATAACAAAAGTAATAGTAAAGGATGTGAAGACAGAGAAGTTTAAGTTAGCAGAAAATTTGAGTAACTTTGAGTAGAATTTAAAAGAAGTAGATAAAATGTTTAAAAGGTTTTAAAGCATGGAATAAAATTTTAATTGTTTCTCTTCATAAATGCGAGTTGAGTCTGTTATTAATATAACCTTGCAATCATCCTTGCATTTCGAAGTTCGTGTGATGTAACCCTGGGCAAAACAAGGTAAGTGGAGACAAATAATTTTATGATTTTGATGTGTGAATAATTAATTAACGTCGCAATTGGCGCCACGAACTAGGAACGAGTTCTAATTAAATAATAATTAAAATTCCACACCTACAAGTAAAATGCAAGTTTGATTGAAGGTTAAGTAACTACGTAAAAATTACGTAGCATATATAAAATAGTACATTAATGTTCAAATGTTAAGAGTTAAGTGGTAGATGTTTTTATGTAAGAAAATTTAAATCAATATACTTATAAATATGGCAGGAAATGATGAAAGTATTGTAAATGAAATGATTAATTTTGACGAATCAGCCGTTATAAACAGCCCCGAAATACATTCAAGTCCGAATGTGGGTAAAGACGATAAAAATGTAAATATAAGCGTTACAAATGAAACAAATAGTACAGATGATTCGGGGATTCAAGTAACCCCAAAATTGAGTAGGGAAAGTAAAATTAATAATGATGAAGTCAGCTTCACTGACGATAAAACAGAAAGTCAGTCAACACCTATCCAAAATAAAAAACCGGACGATAGCTATGAAATGCTTAAAAAGATACAAGCAATGATAGAAAAACAGAGTGTAAAGCTAGAGGAACAAAAGAATGAAATTAAAAGTGAATTTAACAGTAAATTTGACGCTAAATTTGATGAACAGAATAGTCGATTCATTGAACAAAATATTAAATTTGACATACAGAATAATAAGTTTAATGAGTTAAAAAACCATATCAATGAGATCAATAAGCATGTACGAAATACCCATGAAATATTTAAAAATAACTTGAATAAATTAGAACAGAATATTGAGAGAATAGGAGTGGTGGGAGTAAATATAGGTAAGAACAACACAGACGAAAGGGACGGAAATATATGTATTAATGGTAGTGGTAGTAGTTTAGATGCAAAACAGGTGACGGTAGACCAGGTGAGTAATAGCGATAATTATAACAATGAGTTGACGAATGATAACAGTGGTGAAATTAAAAACGTGGTGTTAGAGTGTAAGGTTGTGAGCAGAGAAAGTGTTGATGAGGGTATGAGTGTGTGTGTAGAGAGTTTAAAGGGGCAGAGGGCAGATTTTCCCCAAGTTTATTGTGAAATGGAATGTTCACAGTGGTTTTATGAGGACAGAGTTTCCTCTGGTGGTGGTGTGGAAGACGAGGTGTCTTCGTATGGTCCTTTAGTTTTTTGTGGTTTACCTGGTAGTAGAGGTAATAAGTATTTAATGGTGCCCTTTGCATGGAATGGGAGAGTTCAGTGGGGTTATGAGTGGTGTTGTAATGAGAGAAAGAGAGAAATACAGATTTTTGAGTTTAATAGAGGTTATGAAATGTTAGTGCAGATTTTAGGTATTGAGAGAGAGGAAAAAAGTGACACCTTGTGGAATAGATAGATGAATATTTTAATAATACTGTTATAAATGATAATAACTTACCTGAGGTTGTAGTAGAAGAATATAATGATGATAAAATAACTTACCTAATGTTAACCAAAAATACTGATGGAGACTGTACAAAAATAACCAATATTGACAAGGTTTATGAAATAATAAAAGGGAAGATGAATGACATAGAGGTAGTGGGTTATAATAATAATAATAATAATAATAATAATAATAATAATAATAATAATAAATTGAGTGTGAGTAAGAATGAGAAATGTTATAAAAAAGTAAGACTATTATACAATGATGGCGGTTAGATAAGAAATCAATAAATGGACATTTTAAATATATTAAATAGTTTAATGTATGGTTATGACCCTTGCTGAATTTGGAAATGAAGTGTGGTAAATTGAACAATTAATGATGAAGATTTGTAAATAAATTATAGTGAAATTAATTGTGTTTATATTGTAACAAGTATGTAATGTAAACAATATGTGTATGTAGTAGAAATTGTTTTAATAATACTAATAATATTTTGACAAACTAAATAAATAACAAAAATAATTTTGATGATGATAACAAATGAATTGTAGTTATTGTAACTGGAGTAAAGTAATTAAAAAATGTTGTGTTTTCAATACTTGAGGGAATTAAAGTAATTTGAAATGTTTAAATAATTTTGATTGATTTAAAATGGTATATAAGTGAATTGTGATGATGAATTTAAATTATTTTATGAGATTTAAATTGGATAATAATTAATAAATAAATACATGTTAAACTGTATTTAGTTTATGGAATAACATTGTTGTTAAATGTTTCAGAAGGTACATGGAGTTATTGGTGTTTGGTGTTGATATTTTGTGTTTATGACAGTGTATGAGTCACACTGTAAGTATGAGATTTTATAATGCAATTTATATAAATCAAAATGTTCAATGTCTAAAGAGCAAATTTTAAATGAAATGATGATAACAAAGAAAAAATTTTGGAAAAGTTAATGGTATAGCAAATAATAAATCATTGATAATTAATTAATAGAAGTCCAATTAAAATTAAAATATGATGTTTATAATTTTATATGCCAATGTAAGGATGTAAAGTGTGTAATTTCTGATCAACCTTAAATGTGAATTGTTTGTTTTAATGAAATAATCGCCATGTTAATTATGAGTATATTGTATGTATTATGTTAAGAATGAAAAGTAATTAAATATACCCAAACATATAAGAGTTGACCTTCCGTGAATTGCAGTAGCGGTGTCAGCGTTGGCCTTATATGTCTTTTGGTAGTTTCCCCACATTTCGGGCGGTCCCAGTTTCACCAGGCCCTGGCCATGGAATTATGTAAGTAGTTACAAAATTGGTGAATTTTGAAGTTGAACCAGGGGGGTAACAGGGGAAACTACATAACTATGGAACAGCGGCTATCGTCGAAGGTGGCGATAGTTCCGTATTAAGGGTGCGTGAATCATTGTAGTAGGATTACTGGTGTCCTCGGACATCAGTAATACCGAATTTTTTATGTAACGCTGAACCAAGAATGGTATAGTCAGCGATTATACCTTATATATGTAACTTCAGTTCTTGGGGATGCAAATGGACGCAACAGTCCACCACCAGAAACAATAGTGTGTGTGGTAAAGGAGCTGGCAATTACAAGCCAGGGGCACAGATATAGCATCTGTGCACAAGGTAAATACCTAGACCGACCGGCAGGTGGTTTACCTAATTGTAACTGGGTAAAGGGGGGATTTTAAGTAACGATGTAGTGGGAGCGTAGCTGTAAATTCAGCGAGAGGGTGACGACCTCTGTAAACAGCAGGCGGTCAACTTATAACACGACTCTATAGAGAGAGTTGGGGGTTGACAATCCGTAGAGCTGTTCAGTAACTGTTGCTATGACTATGTCTCAATGAGTAGCGATTTATGTCCCTATGAGAGCAAAATGATTTTAAGTACCAGATGTAACTTGTGATGAATTCAAATAACATTGTAGGATAACTATATAATTTTGTGTATGTGTATTAATTGTACGTAGTATGTTAGATATAAGGATTGTAAAAATATGTATTTCATATAATAGTACGGTCATTCACCTTGCAAAGAAAATCAGCTGATTGCTGGAGTTATAACTATAGTATGTCACTTACAAATAATTTACAAATTTTTCAATGCCATTAACTGTTTGAATATAATTAATGTTTGAATATAATGATTTCAATGTGGTTAAAAGATTTTAATTTAAATGATGGAAATAATTTGAAATAGTTAAGAGTTTTAAATGGTTTGTAAAAGATGGTAAATGTGAGATTTTGGGTGATTATTATCGAGTTAGGACATTTAGATCAGTCCATGTTGAATTTAAAGGGGTACTAAAGAGAATAATATTGTTGTGAATTAATGTAATGTAGAATTTGAGAGGTAATAGTGACACAGTAGCTATGGGGAAAATATGTAGAGTAATGAGTGATATATATTGAGGTAATAAATAAGTGGAGATATTTTGTAGATGAAAGTGATGTATTGGGAGAGTAATTAGTTGATGGGGAATTTTGTAAGGGGGGTGGTGTGTAAGGAGTCCGCAACGAGAGGCGTTGTGGCGGGAACGGACCGATTGGTGCCGGAAAGGGTTACCTGGGGGAGTCCAGGAACCAACATAAGGGAGTGAGCACTGGGAGGGAAACACACATCCTGAGTACAAAGGGGTAGAGAGTATTTTTTTTATATAAGGGTAGAATGACACGATATGAGTTGAGTAGTAAGTTGTGGTTAGAGAATGGTTGATAGGTGTTTTGATAGAAGGGTGTCATACTAGTTAAAGCTGTTAATGAGTATTAGAGTCAAAAGGGGTAAGAGTATATATAAATGCCAAGTTGTAAATCAAGTTATTATGAATAATTGAAGGTCACCCAAACTAACTGAGAATGAAAATGTTAAGGAAAGAAAGTCATCGTCAAAATATAAAATCAATTGAAACAAGTGACAAATTTTAATAGAACTTTTTTAATTTTAAATGTTTTATTTTATTATACTGTATTGTGTTTGAAGATAAAGAATTTTAAAGATGTTTTATGTATTTTATGATGTAACTTTGTATAACATAGGTATGTCAAGGTCGTTGACTTGACCCAGAGAGATTCAGCTGATGGTTGATGTTATAGACAAAACCAGTTTCTGGCAATTGATTGATGCAATTTGGTCGCTTAATTGAATTAAATGATTTTGATTTTTTCCGAAATGGGAAAAAATAATATTTTGATAAATTTAAATTTTTTTTTGAAAAAAAAAAAAATTTGATCTTGATGTCTGCCATATAGGTGATGTTTGAATTTCAAGTATATTATTGTTTATGTGTGTTACTAGTGTTTAATGAATTATATTGTTTAGAATATATGTGTAAACAAAGGTTAAAGTAAGCGAATTCATTTTTTAATAAGGTGTTCAATTTGTTTTTCTTTAGGGTTGTTATTAGTATTGAAGTGGAATTAATAGAGTTGATGGATTCATGTAACAGATATTGTTTTTTTTTTTTGATTTTGAGGAAGTAACTTAAATGATTTTTGTAATTTAACGATAAATATTTTTGGGAATTTCAAATGATGAGTTTGTTTAGGATGTATTAATAAGTATATGTATGCGCCCAGTATTGCTGAAGGCGACCCAGTATGCATGACAAGGGGGAACATATCGGTTGAGGATCTGGCATGGAATAAGACCAAGGGTTTGGATTTTGGGGGGTGGCATGTTAGAAGGTTAGGTGCACTGTGGTGCGTGTCTGTTCGATTTTATGGTGTTGGGATCTCGAATAGAGAAGTCCAGTAATCTTGTTCAGGCACGGCCATAGTCTCCGAGCTAGGGGGGTAGTCTACCCATGATATGTAAGAACTAATGGGGGGTCGTTGGCACCATATCCTCACCGATCCTCTTAGGGGTTAGCAATGAGATTTCTTCTGTTTCGGCAGAAGATCTCTCATTGGGGGGGTATTGTAACGGCGCGAAAAGGGGTATTATATTTTGTAATTTTATTCTGTTTTATTCACGGTATACGGGCCCAGAACAGCAAGTCACCTACATAAAACAGTTCAGTGCGTTGGAAGACGGCGTGGTCAACAACGGTTTTATTCACAGAATTCCAGTGCGCACATGCTTGTGCTTTCCGTTGGGGAGAAGAGAAAAAAACTTTGTAGCCAACAACCATCTACAATGGAATGCGTCAGGTATGCAACAACGCAATACAATTCTAAGAACTGTAGTACTGTGCGACGCGCGCAACTGACGCCGAGAAGGTAAAACAACATGGCTTGGAGGTGATATTTTCCCAACATGTGCTCCTGTGCTGGCGGAAACATAATGAGAAATCCTGCCCATTTGTGTGACGTGCAGCGAGGCAGTGAGATTTCGTCGACGTCCAACCCACGGGAGTTGCACTTGTTGAATGTGCGGTGACCGGGACTTTAGCACCAGAAGGCATTGATATCCGTCTTGTTAAAAAAAGTTGAGAAGTGGGGTTTTCTGGTAACCCTCGTGGTAGTGCTCAACCAACGCTTCATCTGGCCAGGCGAACTACCAATCGTGGAGTCTCAATAAAATTTAAAATATTAATTAGAAAAGTTATCCGTAGTAAAATGAGGCCGTAAGATAAATAGTGAGTGTAGTGGTTGACAGAGAAGAAGAAAACATGGAATAACAAACTTTTTGGGACACCGTAAAAGGGACTTGGGGTGAGACGCGCCACGGTTTCGGGGAGGACGCCACCAAAATACGTAACAGTACAAAATTAAATTATTTTTTATGAGATCTCTAAAGTAAGTAAATGGGGTTGGGATAAATTAATGGAATGAGAGTAGAGTGTGCAGCAATCTGGGCCGCCTATAATAAAATAAAATAGTTAGGTTCATGTATCAATAAATGTATATTTGTCAGTATAAAATGATTCAAGGTCTTGTTTATGTTTTTAAATAACAAAAGTAATAGTAAAGGATGTGAAGACAGAGAAGTTTAAGTTAGCAGAAAATTTGAGTAACTTTGAGTAGAATTTAAAAGAAGTAGATAAAATGTTTAAAAGGTTTTAAAGCATGGAATAAAATTTTAATTGTTTCTCTTCATAAATGCGAGTTGAGTCTGTTATTAATATAACCTTGCAATCATCCTTGCATTTCGAAGTTCGTGTAACGTAACCCTGGGCAAAACAAGGTAAGTGGAAGACAAATAATTTTATGATTTTGATGTGTGAATAATTAATTAACGTCACAGTTTATATGCTGTTTAATGGGGATAGTGAATTGGTCTCCATATACTGACTTTAAAAATGAGGATGGCAACCCTGCGTTTTGTGTTTTTCAGGGTTTGTACAGACCTTACAAGATCCAAGAGGTTTGGACAAACATGGCTTTGTGCCTAACGTCAGTAGCGGCTGGTGTTAAGGTTGCAGTGTTGCACAACCACCAATATAGAATAACTAAACTATAAAATAATATACGAAATCATTAAGCAGTTAAAAGTGTCATAATTTCAATGGAAAACGTATTAGATTCTATGTGGGGATGCTCACATACAATTCAAATGTGGTGCGCAGGCTGGTGGTTGTAGGCCGTTTGCAACTTGAACAGTAAATGGCAGAGCTTACTACACAAACATATGGGAGGATGTGCGTTACTCTTCACAGTTGCCCTGTGTTCCCAATGTAAGCTTGGTGGTTGCAAAGTTTCTGCAACGCTCCACTAACAGCGATGTAGTGCATCTTTAATTTTGTCATGAAGTCAGCACAGCCTTCTTGATTTATAAGTTTACGTTGTACTAGTGTTTACGTTGGTTCAAAGTAAACGTGTGCTTGTTGTTTTTGAGGTTATAAAATTATAGTTATAATTTTGTATAACTGTGATTCTGATAATTACGGTAAGTAATTGTGATAAACTGTGTTTTAAGTATTTTTTTATTGTTAAGTGCTGCTGTGTGCTTTTGTGTTTGTGCTTTTTGGAGTTAGTGATTCTGTGTGCTTTTAAACGTGTTTTTTTTTTAGTTTAAAATGAATAGCATAAAGAGCCTTTTAGAAATTCCTTTTCTGCAAAAACCAATGGAGGAAAAAAATGAAGTTAAAAGACTAGGACGACCAATCCCTCCCTTAAAAATAAATCAAACTGTTGTCAGGCAGTTGTTGACAATTTAATCGAGCATTTAAAATAGAATATTATGAAAATTGAAATACTGACTGGTTATGTGGTTGTGATGAAAAAAATTCTTTATTTTGTTTCCAATGTTTATTGTTTGGAGGGGAGGACTCCTGGACAAAATTCGGGATGAAAGATATTAATCACCTTGCTGAAAGAATACATCAGTCATCAAGTGAACATATAAAGAATGCTTTACAGTTTGGTCTTTTTGGGACAGTTAATATAGCACAGCCAGAGGTGTAGCTAGAGGGGGGGCAAGGGGGCAGCCGTCCCGGGCGGCATAGCCAGGAGGGTGCCAAAGTGAGCATAGACTTGAAAAAATTGTTTTCAGTTTATAAAACTACAAACAACTTGTTTCTTTGATATGACTATTCCTTAAGAACTACAGGAATATAAGATTTTCTTAATGTAAAATTAAGAATTACAAGTTCCAAAGACTTTATGAAGTCTTTTATTCAAGGACAATCGGACTCTGAGTGTCAAAATATTACAATTAACAAGGAATCAACTTGTGATCATAAAATGGATGGTATTAGCGACGAGGCAGTTGATAAATACAGTAAAGTTAACGACATGAGTACTTCAAACTGTGAAAGTGTCAAAGTACACTTACAAGATTCAGTTGGTTCTAGTACCATGGTTGATGTTGCACCGTGCAGTCTTGAAAACAGAACAGGCGATAATGCAATGCAGTCTTTGCAGTACAAGACTGAATAAATCAAATGCAGTCTTGAAGTACAGAACATTACTAGCAATAATGTAGACTGTGTTCCCGGTGCTGCTCTACAAGATATGGGAGGTTGCCCAAACGATCCTTAAACAAGTATTGGTTTGATAAAACCTTGCAAAATTGCAAAGAGGTAAATCGCACTTGGATGTATTTTTCTCCAACTAAAAAATCTCTATTCTGTTTTTGTTCCATTTTATTTCCACAAAAAAAAATGTCAAAGAAGCTATTTCAATACTAAAAATGGGTTTTCGTTGTGGTGAAAGTTAAAATCCCCTTATTCAGGATCACGAAAAAATGCTCAGCGTTTTTTGAATGGAAGGAATTTGAACGTTCTTTAAACAAAGGGGGAATTATTGATGATCTGCTTCAGAAACAAATTAGTAAAGCAGGTAAGACATGGAAAGAAATCCTTGAACAGGTCATTGCCACAGTACAATATCTGGCACTGATAGGACATCGAGAGTCAATTACTTACGATCCAAATCCTGGAAACTTTCTGGCTTTGTTAAAATACTTGGATAAATTTTTAACGTATAAAAATATGCTTTGTACGTAACGTGTTAAGATACTTTGTTATGCTTTGGATAAATAAAGCATTCCCACTTCTGGAGACGCTAACAGACAAATTAAAAGTTTGGAGGAATGAGCTGTGTGACAATGTCATTACTAAGGCAGACCAGGTATGTAATGAAGGAGTGTCAGTATAACAAAAAGGATAAGAAGCGCACGATGCCAGGGGAATATGCAGATGATTCTGCATTAACCGTTCGGCAAGAAATGCGATGTTCTCTAATAGAAATTTGGACAAACTATCAGTTGAAATTTCAAGCCGTTTCTCTAACATAAAAGAGTTAGAAAAACCCTTTGGGTTTCCCTGTAAATTTGAGGCGTACGTAAATGATGGGGATATACATTTTAAGGAACAGCTTTCCCAAATCAATATTCAGTGCACAGTGCTTCCAAAACTGTATTCACATGACCTAAACAGTGAAGAATTGTTCAGTGACTTGAAAGACGTCATACTTTTTATTTAAAAGGGAAAAAGTGAACGGAGAACAAAAATACTTAACACCTCAGGGACTGTTACAATACATTTCTTCAATGAGATTAGAAGCCTAAGAAACACAAGCAACAGCTTTAAAAATTTTTATTACTTTACCAGTGTCTGCGTCTTCTTGTGAAAGATCGTTTACTAAGCTCAAATTGATTAAATTGTACCTACAATCAACAATATCTCAGGACAGGGTATCAAATAAATCATGCGATATTTTCAATTAAAAACGACATTGCTTCGTCTTTAGATTATAGTGATCTAATACCCCACTTTGCAGCAATTAAGACCAGGAAAGTTTCATTTTAAAACGTCTCATTTTAAATATTTATTAAATATTAAAAATAAATATTAGTGTTTATTTATAGAATACTAACCTGTAATGGTAAGTGACTTATTTTATTACTTTTAATGTAATTCTTTGTTTAAATTTATGTTGCTTTAGGATATCGTTTTGACGATGTGTTGTTTATTATAACATTTTTACGTTATAAATTTTTTATATTACTATGTTTTTTATAATCTATATTTGTTAATAATAAAGGTATACAAACTGAATAGCAGTAATATTATAATATGTAATTTTTTAATTTTGATTTAACAAATATTGTTAAGACGTTTGATGGACGTGCTTTCTTTCAAAAATCTGCACATTTCCATTTATTAAGTACTTTGTTTACTGGGTAAGAAATTTTTGCTCTTTTGTCACCCTTTAATTGTTAAGGTAAGGCGGCTGACGATCTCCTTGCACCGGGCACCAAAAAAAATAGCTACGCCACTGAGGACAGCAGCTGGGCAGTGAATATAGACGAAACATTGTTTTACACAACAAAAGAGTATGAAGTAATCAGTACGTATTAAATATAATAATAAACTGTATCCATTTCTGTGGAGGTTTTGAATTAGCTTTGCGGGGTCCACGAGACTGAAGCTCGTGTATTTCGAGGCTTAATTGATTTCAGTTCTGAGCTTGATACAGGAATGAAAAATCATTTAGAGAAGGCAACTGTATTTAAGGTCACCTCAAAAACAATTCAAAATGAAATTTTAAATGTAATGTTAGAAATATGTCATGAAAAAAAAACGAGTGAGATAAAAGAAGCGGATTATTTGGCTGCAATTGCTAATGCGACCAGCGATGTTACTAATGTTTTTCAAATGGTCATAGTGTATCGGTACATAATAAAAGGTAAACCGGTAAAAGATTTTGGGGTTTCATTCCTCCTAAACATGATGCTCAGTATGTTTGTTAGATGAACTGTCTCGACGCAACTTACTTGGAACTTTCCGCAAATTAATTGCTCAAACATATGACAGCATCAGTAATGTCTGGGTCCTCTGGTGGTGTACAAGCTATTGTAAAAAATACCTATCCAAATGCAGAGTATGTGCATTGGCATGCTCATCGTTTGAACTTAATTATGCTGAATGCCACTTCAGCAAACAGAAGTGTTCATGTTTTTTTTTCGACTTTACAAGGGATTTGTTCATTTTTGTCTACCAGTCCTCAGAGTACAAAAATGTTTGATGAAATAGTAAAAAATAAAAAAGATTACCTCAATCAGTTCCCACCAGGTGGAACTTTCAGTCACATAGCATTAACACTGTATTTCTCTGTAGAAACAAATAATAGAATGTATGGAACTGATTCTTAAAGGAGAGGAAGTGAAAAACACAAACACTATCGCTAAAAAAAAATGGCCATGTAAAAACATTAACAAGTAATGATTTTGTATTCTGGCTTTCTCTTTTTCATGAACTCATGCATCATGTTGACATTTTATTTGACCATATTAGTGCTGTAAAGTACGTCAAAAATTTTAAAGTAACGATAACTAATATCAGGAACAAGATTGATGAAAATATTTATGAAATTGTTGGATCATCAAGTACTGTCACCAATAAAAGGAAAAGATCTGATATTACAGAACTGAAGACAGAAGCAAAGGAAGCGTGTGACACAATAATATGTCAGGCTAAAGAGAGGTTTGCTTTTACTGGGCACCTTAAAGCATCTTCTTTCTTTTTAAGTGAACGGTTTTCCCATTATCAAAAATATTTTCCTGATGAAATTCTGAAAAGGGTTTGCAACACTTTTTAAAATGCAAAGCAACTTCGCTATGAACTAACAACAATCTACAGTGCTAACAAAAATGGATCAGTTAATGGTGCTGTTACATTACTACAGTTTTTTATGAAAAACAACCTGGAGAAAACTTTTAGTGAAACTATGAAACTTTTAAAAATGATCATTACAATCCTAATGACAACTTCAGAGGCCGAGCAATGTTTTTCTACTCTCAAAAGAATTAAGACATTCCTCAGAAACACCATGACTGAAAGTAGATTATCAGCACTAGCAATGTTGTCAATTGAGAGACAATTAATAATGGATATTCTGGACTTCAATTAAAGAGTAATAGTGTTTTGCTATTAAAAAAGAAAGGAGGATGGATTTCCTTTTTAAATAAGGTAGGAGACATTTATGTAATAAAGTTATTCTTTTAAAAATAGAAAGATTTGTGAAATTTTTAATATTGTGTACTGATTAATTTTTTCTTATTGTTTGTAAATCAAAGCAGGTAGTATTCTCACTTCTCTTTTAGAGTAGAGTTTTCAAGTAATATTTTATGTAGTTGAATTTATGTGCCTTGCAGTTTGTATACAGGGAAAATCTGTTCTTATAGCTCAAATGAGTCATTTAAAAATAACTAGCCTATTATTATAAATTTGCTGTTATTTTGTATTTCTCGTAAACACAGGATCGCTTTCAAAACAGTGTATTATTTTATAGGCATAAAAAGCACGATTCTGTTTAACTTTTCCTTTTCTCTGCACATTTAGCATTAGATTACTGCAAAATTAGTTATGCTTGAAGCAATCATTCAAACATGAGTACATGAGAACATGGAATCTGGCATATGTAGACATACTGATAGAATCATTCCATTATCATTAGCAGCTCTCTTTTGGGGTAAAACAGTAACTTTCTATTTTTTTCCCATACGACAGCACTATGTATGATACAGATATGTTGGTCTGCACCCTGTTTAATGCGGCCTTTTACCCTCTCCCTCACCAACTCAACCAACTACTGCAACCACCAAAATTTGGAAGCACAAGCCACCACTGCTTGACATCCGACATTCTGAAAATACTTTCACAGAGGTATTGAAAAGCTCTGACAACTGAGGTATCAATACCTCTTTACACAGTTGAAATAAATATACTGCACCTGCTTACTACACTTTTGTTTGATACGAAAATACTGTCAAGGAAATAAAAACAATTATAAGTAGTTCTTAATATTCAGACGAATACTGCAGAATTACACTCTTGATGTAAAAAATTATAGTTTTCCATAAAGTAATCACATTGAAGATAGTGTCTCCAGTTTCATTATTTATGATGTAGTGGAAATTTTGGCAATAGTTATTTCATTAAAATATAAAATTAAATGTATTTGAATTCAAAATGTGGAGTTCGATAGTGGATAATGTGGATAAAAAATACTTGAATTAACAGTTTTATTCAATGACGGTATTTTGTTTTGATATTGGACTGAAATATAAATACTGTAATGGACATTCTAATTGCATATGGAATGTAGCAGATAATAAACCATATGATAGCATATAAAGGTGCTGTATGAATAAGTAGAGATTGCAGATTTGAACACTGTAAATTAGTTGATAGGGAACTTTATGACAAATGTTAGTTTAAGTAAATTTAGACTTGTAAAATAACTTTAGGTGCATTGAAATGGTGCATAAGGTTAACTGGTGGCAACATATGCGAGGGTATAAATTTATTTTATGGGATATTCTTAAGAAAACATTAATTTAAATAACTATAAAAATATGGGAAATTTTAAGATGGGACTTGTATCAGAACACTCGTAATAGTAAGGTCTTCCTGATGACAGTAGTTAATCTATATATTAATACGTGAAGAGAAAACTTTGTACCCCTTTTTACGCATATTGCGCGCACGGAGGAGTGTGAGATTTGGCATAGTTAAAGTTTATATGGAGAAGGAGTGCAGAAAGCACGATAACTGCCGCAAATTCAAACAGAATCAAATAATTTTTTGCATACAGCCCTGATTTGTAGAGTACTCACGACCTATTGTTTTTGGTGAAGATCGGTTGAGGGAAAGGGGTAGTTTACCTGCAACGGTTTTTTTTTATCAAGGGAAATTTTTTTTTGTTGGCAAACGATAACAGCCACAAATTCAAACAGAATCAAATAATGTTTCGCATACAGCCCTGAATTGTAGAGTTCTCAAGACCTATTGTTTTTGGTGAAGATCGGTTAAGGGAAAGGGGTAGTTTACCTACAACGTTTTTTAACAAGGGTATTTTCTATGGCAAACGATAACAGCCGCAAATTCAAACAGAATCAAATAATTTTCTGCATACAGCCCTGATTTGTAGAGTTCTCAAGACCTATTGTTTTTGGTGAAGATCGGTTGAGGGGAAGGGGTAGTTTACCTGCAACGTTTTTTATCAAGCGTATTTTCTATGGCAAACGATAACAGCCGCAAATTCAAACAGAATCAAATAATTTTTTGCATACATCAGTGAATTGTAGAGGACTCAAGGCCTTTAGATTTTGGTGAAGATCGGTTAAGGGGAAGGGGTAGTTTACCTGCAACCTTTTACGTTTTAACAAGAGTAAAGTACTTGAAAATTTATTTAAACTTTTTGAAACAATGGTAATTGTTGAAAATAAAATAATTTTGTTGCCAGGTAACAAAAATAAAGTCATTTTGATTATAAAATATAAATATTTACAAGAAAAGAATTTTTTTCAGTTTTCAAAATTTAAATATATTTTTATAAAACAATGGGTTCTTCATTGAGGTGGGGACCATGTCACTCACTCCATCTCAATCCTCTCCAATTTTGCAGAAAAAGAGGACCCTGTCAAGGCTGATACTTTGACGACAGTGACAGGGCTTTCCACCAAATTCAGCAGAGTGACAGGTAGGCCCAACTCTGATTGGCTCCTCAGATTTCCCCAGCGTTAGTAGGTTCTATGAAAATATTTTATTTCAAAAATGATTTTAAATATAAATCTTAGATATGTTTTATAAATCTCATGTTTTATGTTTTAACATGGGTAATTTTTTATATGACGAACCATAACTGCCGTAAATTCAAACAGAATCAAATAATTTTTTACATATGTGCCTGAGCTATAGAGAACTCAATGTCTGTTGATTTTGGTGAAGATCGGTTACAAGGAAAGGGCAGTTTACCTGAAACATTTTTTGTTGTAACATGAGTAAAGTACTTAATTTTGATAAAGTATCCTGATAAGATCTTAATAATCCACTGTAGAAACGTAGATGAAATATCTATAAATGAAGAGGCTAGTTGAACGGGCTGGGGGTAATTTTCTATAAATCAAAATTATAGTTGAAGGGGGAGGGGATAATTTTTTTTTATATGTGTACTACGTTATTGGCAACAAAGAAGTATTTTTTTGTTAAAATTCCTTCCCTGGCTGTTCGGCTGAAAATGATTTTAAATATAAATCTTAGAATATGGAAGTCATGTATGGTTCTCCATACCGATATTTTCATTTTAGTGTACGTTCATACTGCCAATGTCAAACACATAATAGTCTGTCATTTGTTTACGTTCATACTGCCAATGTCAAACACATATTAGTCTGTGGTCAAACAGTCGCACAGAGTAGAGATTGTCGCCAAAGAATTTTAAAATGTTGCCAACAAATAATTACTGACAGATTGACTGAATGAGCTGTGAATTTTGTGTGATTTCAAATGTTCCTTTTTCAATAGTCTGTGGAGTGTATGTCAAGGCAAAAAAGCGTTTATTTTATATTTTGTATATTAGATATGTGTTTTATATATTAATGTGCAGTTGAAAGTGAAATACAGCTTGCTTAATATACACTTGTTGCAAAAGGAAACTTTTGTAGCAGCAATTTGACTTACTCTCGCCTAATTATTATTGGTGGTTTCAAAAAAGTGAGTACATTTTATTATTTTTAAATTAAACCCTGTCTAATCTTAGTTTCAGTAATTACATTACATGTTTTTTTTTTACATTCAGATATTCGCACCTACTTCCATTATGCCTCGACATAGAACATTGACGGGTCGGAGTGAGAGACAAAGAAGAAGGAATATATATATTCGCGTGAAAGTCAAAATGATAATAGACCAAATGCAAATTTAAATAGTGTAAATAGTATACAAAATGATGAAATTATTTTGAGGGATACATTTAAATGCGCACTGAATGTCATTCCAAGAAATTTTAATACTTTTGATTGTGGATTAATGCATTTACAATGCAGGTTTTGCAATGCAAAACATTTCGAATCTGAAGTCACTTTAGGTGAAAGGACTGCATTCACTTCATGTTGTCATAAGGGTAACGCAATATTACCGGCCTTAAGTCAAAATGAATACTTTAAATAATTGTATGATGGACTTACTTCAAATGAACCTTCAATAAAAAGATAGTCAAAAAATTATTTTGAAAACATTCGTAAATACAATTCATCATTTGCTATGGTTAGCTCAGAAGCTAAAATTTCGGATACAGTTACGCGTGGAGTGTATCATTTTAAAATACATGATGTTTTTTATCACAGATCAGGTCCAATGACTGCTGGATATGGTCGCTCACCATGTTATGCGCAATTATATTTTTATGATGTTGACACTGCTGTCAATTATAGATTACATGAACACTATAATCAAACATGCAATAACAATATAATGCGCGAAATCTCTCTTGAATTGGAACGCATTAATCCTTTCGTTCGGTCATTCATTGCAATGAAAGATCATTGTCAGAGAGTTGAAAATCAAAATAAAGGAATTTGTATGCTCATTAAAGTAAATCGTGATTTAGATCTACGTCGTTATAATGATGCAGTTCAAACTGATGTAGCAGTAATATTTAGTACAGTTGATGGTGAGTCACCCTTTGAACGAAATATGGTTTCGTTTTCAAAAGTTAATGGTACCATTAAAAATATCTCTGTTTTGGATTCATCATTGGACCCTTTAGCGTATCCATTACTTTTTCCAAATGGTGATACTGGGTGGCATATCAATATTTCTCATAATGTACCAACTACATCTAATTCAAGAGCTCCCAGAAATAAATTAACCATGCTTCAGTATGCAGCCTATCGACTTGCAATTAGAGAAGATTTTAGCATGTTGCACCATTCACAAAAATTATTTCTGCAGTGGATAGTTGATATGTATGTGAGAATAGAGGGCACAAGGTTACATTTCATTCGACAAAATCAAACAAGTCTTAGGTCTGAAGTTTACAACAATTTAACAGATTATTTAGAATTGAACCCCAATGCCAATAAATAATGTTGGCCGTAGAGTAATTTTACCATCTTCATTCAATGGATCTCCAAGAAATATGTATCAGAATTATTTAGATGCAATGTCAATTGTACAACATTTCGGAAAGCCTTCTTTGTTTATTACAATGACTTGCAATCCAAGTTGGCCTGAAGTAGTTAGCAATATTAGTGTAGGTGAGTCAGCTAATTTTCGACCTGATATTGTTGTGCGTGTATTCAAGTCCAAACTGGAAGCATTAATTGAGGGCCTTACACTAAAAAAAATCTTCGGTAAAGTTGAAGCACTCATTTATACAATTGAGTTTCAAAAGAGAGGATTGCCTCATGCTCACATTTTACTCTCTTTAAATGAGCAAGATAAAATTGTTAATGCTACCGATATTGATAAAGTTGTATCTGTGGAGATTCCTAACATTCAAACACATCCTACATTACATGAATATGTTGTAAAACACATGATGCATGGTCCATGCGGTGTACTTAATCCAAATTCTGTATGTATGAGAGATGGAAAATGCACAAAAGATTATCCAAAATGATTTAATGAATTTACATGTGAATCATTAAATGGATATCCATTATACAAAAGGTGTGATAATGGTATTAATGCTGAAGTTCGCGGTAGTTGCCTCAACAATCGTTATGTTGTACCATACAATCCGTATTTACTTGCCAAATTTAATTGCCATATAAATGTTGAAGTATGCACTACAGTTAAAAGTGTTAAATACATTTATAAATACGTGTATAAAGGCTATGACAGTGCATCTGTTGAATTAGGTTCAGAGAGAAATGAACCAGGTCAAGAAATACAAATTGATGAAGTTAAAAATTTTTTAAATGGCCGTTATGTCGGATCAACTGAAGCTGTATGGCGCATCTACGAATTACCAATGCATTTTCAATCATATGTCATCGTTAGACTTGACATTCATTTACCGCGTAGATATAATGTTTACTTTCGAGAAGGTCAACAACGTCAAGCAATTGAAAATTCAAGACAAACAAAATTATTAGCATTTTTTGAATTGAATCGATCAGATCCAACAGCGCATGAATATAAGTATATTGAAATTCATTTGCATTATGTGTGGGAAGATTCCCGAAAAAATGGAAGAAGAGAAGGCGTGGAGGTGATAAAATCATTACACGCATATATGTAGTATCACCAAAAGACATCGAACTTTTCCATTTACGATTGCTTTTATTGCATGTCTGTGGTCCAAAATCATTTGAGGATGTTAGAACATACAATGGAATTATACACACTTCTTTTGTTGAAGCGTGCCATGCTCGCGGCATTGCTTCAAATGATAATGAATGGTGCGAATGTTTAAATGAAGCAAAAGAATTACATTCACCAAAACAAATGCGAAATTTATTTGGTTACATTTGTGCATTAAATGTGCCAATGCATTGGCATTATGGAATGAATTTAAAGTATATCTTAGTGAAGATTTTTTGAGAGATTCAACAAAGAAGTATCCTTTAATACAGCTCTATTAGAAATTGAAGATATTTTGAATGTTCATAATTTGTCATGTCAAGAACTTGGTTTACCAGTTCCCACATATTCACAGAGAACAGACGAAACAAATGCTATTGATCCAATAGAACAAGATTTTCTGTTTTTTGAGCATTATGAAACTGCAAATATTGAACAGCGTAATCTAATTGATCGTGTGATTCATGATACTGGATCTAATGTTTTTTGTTTAACCGCTCATGCAGGTTGTGGAAAAACATTCACACAAACAGCAATCATTCACAAATTAAATTCGCTTAATCTTAGTTGCATTGCAACAGCGTTCAGTGGCATAGCTTCAACTCTATTACTTGGAGGTAGAACTTTACACAATGTATTTAAATTGCCTATACCCATTTTGGAAAATTCTGTAGCGAATATTACCGCAAATAGTAGCTATGGACGTTACACATAAATTCATCATCATTGATAATTATTGATGAAATTTCTATGTGCCCACTGCAAGTGTTGAAAATCATTGATAGATTATTGCAGGATCTATGCGATGAAAATGATAAACATAAACCATTTGGAGGGAAAACAATACTTCTGTGTGGTGATTTTTGGCAAATCTTACCAGTTGTCCCACACGGATAACGTGCAACTTTAATTGAAAATTGTGTCACGAGTTGGCATAAATTTGTTTATTTTCATAAAGTAACGTTTACTCAAAATATGAGAGCCTTACCAAGTGAAATAGAATTTGTCGAATTCTTGAAAAAAATTGGTAATGATGAAGCCCCACAATTCCCTCAGTTTGGTGAAAATATTATTGAAATACCTCAACAATTAATAGGAGATGAAAATAATATTATTAATGAGGTGTATGGAAATATTTAATGAGGTGTATAACATATTGAATTCAGTTATTTTAGCACCTAAAAATGATGATTGTACTTTTATTAATACTGATATACTTAATCGAATACCAGGTGAACAGAAAACATATCATAGCTACGATAAAATAATTTGTGATGATGACAATGAAATCAATAACTATCCAGTAGAGTTTTTGAATTCTTTGACTATTAGTGGTTTGCCACCACATAAGTTAGCATTGAAAGTTAATTGCATCGTTTTACTGATCAGAAACTTAAATACAAAGGAAGCATTAGTCAATGGAACAAGAATGCGCATCAAGTGTATGCATCGTAATGCTATTGATTGCGAAGTTTTAACTGGAACCGCACGCAATAAGAGAATTTTGATTCCACGTATAAATTTAACATATTCCGATACTGTTTTACCGTTTAACTTTCAAAGAACTCAATTTCCAATTATACCTGCATTTGTGATGACAATAAATAAGTATCAAGGACAAACATTCGAAAAAATTGGAATTTTATTGAGGCAGCCAGTTTTTACACATGGTCAATTGTACGTCGCAGCAAGTAGAGTTCGATCATTCGATGGTTTGAGATTTTATATTTCCGAATATAATGGCCAAGGGCATTTAGCAATGATGAAAGAGTTTTTACAAAAAACATCGTTTACACAGAAGTTCTGAATCATTAAATTCACTTTCAAACTATTTTAAGTTCAATGGACAACATTTATTTTTTTAACCGCCTGGTTTTTTGATTTAATGAAAAATATATGAAAAAATATGAGGCACGTATTTTTTATTTTTTATTAATTTTTTATTTAAATTTTATATAATTCGAAAAAGATAGGCAAAATAACTGTGTAGCCTTGGCGAAACCTGGTCAGTATGGCAATAAAAAAAACCCAAGGAAATGTCAAAAAACACGTTATTGCTTTTTAAATATGGCTTAGCCAAGCTAAACCTCATTTTTCCTATCTTTCATATTTTTCAAATAACTCGAAAATTAATGCATAGAAACAAAAAATTAAAAAATTATATAAGCTTTGTAGCAGATAATCTTCAAACTGTTTTCGAATTTTGTACCTTACCAAAAATGAAATGTAATCCACTGGAACTGAAAACAATGTATCATTTTTATTAGCGTTTATTTGATTCAATAATAACATGAAAAAATTAAAACTGACAATGAATTATATCAAAAAATAAATACGAATACAAGCTGTAATTGTGTTTTATTTCAACTGTTACTAACATTAAATTTTAAATTTCATAGGTATTGCAGGGAATTAAGGCAAACAACACACGCTAGTGACGTATTTGTACACGCTCGCAGCTGACGTAATAGAACAAAATTAAAAAAAAATTATATGCAATGATTATAGAGGTATACTCTTTGACAAAAGAACCTCAATAACGTTCAAACTTTAAAATTTAATGAATTACGGTCGAATTTCGACCACTGGGCGACCACTAGTTTAAAAATTAATAACTGAATGCATGCGTTTTTTTAAGTAAAAAGGTTTTATAGCCCATAAAATCAGCTGTAAAATATTTCAGGTTTTTTGAACGTGAATTATTCTGTACAATATGTACTTTTACAGGAAAATGTATTATTGGTAAGGAGACAATAAGAAGGGGTTACTGAAGAACCAATCAGATTACAAGATATTCAGTTTTAGAATAAGAATTGTAAACATACTATCAGTCTCTCTTTGGAACCGATAATGAGTAAATCCTGCACTAGTCCATGACGAGAGCTCTGCCAGTCGCAACAAACAGAAATCAGAAAATTCCTGCAGTTATTGCAATAGTTGTTATAATTTTATGCTATCCTTGAAAATGTAAGATATTCCATTTAGGGTATATAGACATTTCACACAGACTGGAATGGTGTAAGCCTAACATATTAGTTAAGCGGTAACAGTATCGGTTGCGTGTGAAATTACATGTCACACTACCTATAAGAAATATTTATACACCCAAAAGCGGCTATGAAGCTGGACAGAGTAAATTAACCCACATAGGACCTATCGTCTGAAAGATCTGCAGTCAACATTATATGTAAGTTATCTCATATTATTTATACACACTTATAAAAACTTATTTAAAAGATAGACACTAATACAAGTTATATCAATAAAGACTATAGCCTAAATAAGACAAAAATAAGTTTTTAAATATTAATTTATTTTATTGTACAGAAATTAAATTTTAGTTTGTATTATGAAGGTCAACAGAGACAATTATTTTTTGAAAACTGTAGTAAAGCACAGTAGACTGTCAGAAAATGAAAGGGATCATTAATAAATCCATTTAATTCCAGTAACATCTATCTCAACTACTTATTCTATGCGACTCTTGTCAATATAATATTGACAGTGCACACTGGATATTTAATTTTTCCTTAAGCAGTAATTAGGTTACACATAACAAAACATATGACTTATATATATGACTTATATGACTTGTCTTTTACTCATGTTTTTCAGCCCACTCTGTTCTGTGTAACAGCCTATGCATATGTAATGACTGATGAGTCATGACTCACCCTGACTGATCATACATACAGAATACTAAAGTATTTTTCTTTATAAAAATTATGATACTCTCATAATCACTTGGGGAATAACACAATTTTTTACATATCTATCAAAATATGAATAAATGCATACTTTTAATTTAATAAAGATGTTTTATTGCCTCAAAACTAGTAGTTTTCTTTACATATTCATCTAAACAATGGCATTAATAATAAATTCATTTAATCGTAAAGTTATGTATAAAAATATAACAAGATAAATTTTTTCTACTTACATATTTACTTACTTATTGTTTACTTTCATAAACATGATACATCAATTTCTGGTGTGAAAAACCATTTTCTGCAAACCTGAGTAGAATAATGCTTGCTATAATGCACAACAGATCTATTCACTTCCCCCATTAAAGTAGACTCTACTGATTATGTGATAGGACAGATTGGCATTATACAAAAATGTATTATTATTTACACTATACATAATTAGAAAAATAAAATGTATACCAGCCATAACACACACACACACACACACAACTTTCTAAAACCTTACTTCACACAATCACTTAACTGGGACACTATTCAAGTGCATAGTAACTGACTCATCCATATGTAAGTTGCAATAAGATACCATTCAACCAAACACACATACATACTTTTATAAAATTATATTTAATTTTTATATTGAATTTACCTCAAGATATTTCTTTCCTTATTAGCAACATGTTTCGGGTACCATTTTGTACCCATCCTAACATAGGATACCCGAAACATGTTCCTAATAAGGAAAGAAATATCTTGATGTAAATTCAATATAAAACTTAAATATAATATATACATCAAGAAACGGACTGTAGCAAAGTGTTTGAATTTTATAAAATACACAGTACAAAAGTTTCCTGTATATATCACTTGGCAAGAGAATATGCTCAAAATTATACAAAAACACAAAAGATTTTTATAAACCTAATATCATTACTACAAGCTCATTCACAGCAGTTCAACACTAACTCCTAAACCATTTCTCCATTTCTTTCCAGCAGTAACATCAACTGATACAATTTAAGATAGCTGCAATCCTAAATTAAATCAAAGTGTATTTTACAACTGATTTATTTTACAGTTTTTCAGTAAGTTCTGGAACAGCTTTGAAGAGGTCTGCAACAAGACCATAATCAGAAACTTGGAAGATTGGTGCTTCTGGGTCCTTATTAATAGCCACAATAGTCTTTGAATCCTTCATCCCGGCTAAATGTTGTATGGCTCCTGAAATACCCACTGCAATATACAGTTCCTGTAAACAGAAAGAACAGTGTGTTTAAAAAAATTATGAATTTACTCAACTGAAATGTGATGCTGATAACACTGTTACAAAAAAAATGAATTTATCAAACCATAACAAAAGGCATCAGAAGTGCGCGCGCGCGCGCGCGTGTGTGTGTGTGTGAGAGAGAGAGAGAGAGAGAGAGAGAGAGAGAGAGAGAGAGAGAGAGAGAGAGAGAGAGAGAGAGAGAGAGAGAGAGAGAGAGAAATTCTCAACATGTTTTCATAATTTCTAAAAAAAAAAAGGAAAAACTATATTATAGATTACTAGTGCAGGGCATGTATGGTTTGAAGGAGTAAAGCTGAATTTTCTCCCTCTATATTGACACATTCCCTGCTAGTTAATGTTGTGTACGATTCTCAGAAATTGTATAATCATAATACATGCAACAGGCAAAACTGTATAATACTTTTTACATATACAACACAAACTACATACTTTCATATGGAATTATGTACAGTAAGTGCTTAAAAAATACGAGTATTTGTTGATGACCTATCTATAAAATGAACTGCCCACACATAATCTCAGGAAACAGAAGTGGTAGTGGTTTGCTGTTGATCCATTTACACACAACTTCAACTTCACAATCGGATGAAAAATACTGACCTTTCAGTACCTCTTTCACTTGTGGAACAACCCTTATTCTGTGGACACATTCCTTGAGTTCTTGTAAGGTTTCAAGAACCTTTTGGAATTACTCGTTATTCCCTTAGGCAGAAATTTTATGTAAATCATGCTCCTTGTGTTCCTGAATATGATGAGCATGACTTTCTGTACTGAAAGAGCTGTTTTGAATTTCTTTATGCTCAAAGAACCTAGCTAACAATATTGCATGGATTGCTGTTTGTTTTTTGGGGTTATAATGATTAAGCCAGGATTCATCTCCAGTTGTAACATTCATGAGAAAATCATCCATTATGCAACAATATTGGTTGAAGATTCTTTAGAAACAGTTTCCCATGTTCTTTTCACCATCAATAGTCTGGCACAGATTTTTCTGTAATTCAATGTCACTACATGATACCGTGTGCCTTAAGATATAGCCCACTCTTTCTCGATTAACACCCAGCATCAGAGCAATGTTTCTTTCTCCAATTTGGCAATTTTCTTGAATCTTGTCATCCACTCTATCTTGATCTTGAATCGCGTCATCCTTCACTGAAATGGGTCACATCAATCTTTGCTTACCAACCACACTCATATCAAGTTAACTACGGCTTTTAAATGTACTTATCCACTGATTGGACATTTTCATATTCATACAACCATCACCACGAATTGTCTTCATACAACTGTGAATTCTGGCTGGCATGCAACTTTCTACTGTAAAAATTCTATTGCTAATTGCTGTTTATACGCACCACAGCAGCTGCACTCATAACTAGTGAACACTGTTACTTAATGAAGTCGGACAATGAACTGAAACTAACCGTGTATGCACTACACATTGATGGCCCAACACATGTATAAATGTTTCATTTATCAACTACTAGCAATGCCACACACTAAGAGACCTCACTTGCCAATGAACTCTCGTAACCTTGAACACAGGCCCCCTAGTAAAAGCTGAATTCTCAAGAAAGAATAATCCAGAAATACCACAAAATTACACTCTTTTTGTTATTTCTGTCCAGAATTATATATATTTTATTTAAATAATTCACCATTTAGATATGAAGTTATTACTTCAGTTTTATAATAAGTGTTGTTATTACTGATGTACATATCAAGATATATT
This sequence comes from Magicicada septendecula, assembly GCA_034769895.1. Lineage (NCBI taxonomy): Eukaryota > Metazoa > Arthropoda > Insecta > Hemiptera > Cicadidae > Magicicada > Magicicada septendecula. Next base: position 985,615,769 of record CM068367.1, on the reverse strand, counting down.
CAAATTTACTTCTGAGATATATTCTGAACACTGATGTTTGTGCTCCTCATCAGCCACATTCATTTAACCTTTCATCAGTGAAATAACTGTCAGACAGAACTGTTAATAACACTGGTATTAACTTCTGTAAGTTGATTATGGAGTTGTAAACTGATTCGGTGGATATTTTTATACTATGAGTGTTTCCGATGCTTAGTATTTTAAAACTTTACAACTTTTTGACTTTTCCATAATTCCGTATTTTCACGTGTATAATGTGCCCTCATGTATAAAGCACATCTCCATTTTATCATCATATTTCACAGAAAAAATTTAATTTGTGTATAAGGCACATCCATATTTGTGATCAGAATCAGTTGAACAAATTTACTAGGAAGTAGAGAAATATATATTGTTTGAATATTATAATATCAGAAAGTGTTTCATACAAAATAATAGAAATAAGGTACTTACAATTATTATTTGCCTTTATTTGTAAACACAAAACCGAAATATTAAAATCATATAAAATTTAGTTAGTCAAGAATATAGTATACTAGATCTCTTACTTTTTCTACTTTTTTATTTAATGGTACCTTTTACAGTCTGATGAAATGTGAGTAAAACACCAGGATTTTAGAGACGTGATTTTGAGTTGTTTTAGAGATCTGAATCATTTGATATGATTTGTGTGATGTTCATGGTTTCTTCTATATGGTGCATTGTAGTTAGTTATGGCATTCAATGGGAAATCAAGAAGCCTCCAAATTTTCATAACCAGTTTATATGAAATTCATAGAACACATATTACCTGTAAGTGATTCAACAATTTTTTAATAATTTTTGATCACGTGATTCCTTTCTGCTCAATCTTTTGGGGACCAGCATTGTTTTCACTGGCCTGAACAAAAAGACCCAAGCATTTTTGCCATTTTGCACCCTCCATAAATTATCTTCATGCTCCTGAAGATATGATACGCGCATGAATGCAAATGGTGTGTTTTTACTCACAAGTTGGTTGTACAAAATGCAATATACTTTTATATATTAACTTTTTAATATAAATTTTAATTAATAATTTAACTGAAAATCCAGTGTTTGAAGGAAAAATTGCATTTATTTTACCCCTAAAGTACAAACAAAACTCTGGCTCCCCAAAACAGTATGCATAACATATTCAAATACTGTATGAAATATATGAGAAAAATAAATGCTACATTTGTATCATAAGGAATAATAATAACATTTATAGTAAAGCACCGATTATACATGTGTGGCTTATCCACACATTCATAATATTTATGACTGCACAAAATATTTTCGTGTTTGTGCCTGGCTATGTTTGTGCTTAGAGATTTGAGATAGGCTGCAGTTTCTGCACATTAGAAAGACTCGTAACAAAGGAATAAATACCTTTTTCTTTGCCGTGTAGTAGTCCGTATGTCTTTGGATATAGGAATTCCCTGCTTCCCTTGCAGTCAGCGACCACAAGTACTTGTTTCCTAAAATACTGTACAGCCGTGTAGTTACCTTTTACCCTTACGGTATTATTCAGTTTTCTGCTGTTGCATGAAGTGCCGTTTGTTGCTTTGTTTTTATTGGATCTTTTTATTTTTATTCTCTGCCATTTTACTAGTGTTGTTTTTGTTGCTTTTTTCTATACATTCCTAAAACTTTTAAAAATGAGTGTAGAATGGAAACATATGGAGCTATCAATAGACATCATTAAAAGTTTTGAAAAAGGAGAAAGAGCATCAAAAGTGGCTAGTGAGCATCAACTAGCAATACAAACTACGGCCAAGAATGACCCAAGGCTTGTAACGGGACAAAATTAGTGTAACCAAAATTTATATACCATTTTAAAACATTTTTATTGTGATGAAACAGATCTAGTTAGAGATGTGGAAGCGGTGGGAGTTATTTGATGATCAAATAAGGAAACGAAATGAAACAAATATGATTCAGAATGTGAAGTGTGAGGGGAGTTGTACGAATACCATATAAGCTAAAGAATGCAGTCAGGCATCTACGTATGACGAACAACCAGTGTCCAGCTAGAAATGGTGTTACAAAGTACAACGAAATTTTTCAGTGACCAGGACGAGACGTAAGTAGAAAATCTGCAAAAAAACCAGTTTGAAAGACGTAGTAAAAATGGAAGTAGCATAGCCACACCAGCTCAGAGAGTCAGTCAAGAACTCACCATCACGGTCGTATTATGGCTGTGCCCGCGGGCAATTGCAGGGGGCCTACCTTGTATTGTGTTTTTAAAATGAAATGAAGCAGAAAAGAACTTTTTACAATAATAAATCAACGCCAGTGATCCGGACATATAAGTTTCTCATATGCTACATTTAGTTGTTTTATCAAAAAGTGTAGTGCAACAGGTGGTGTAACAACGACGAAACCACATGTCAGATAAGTAAAGGACAAATTGGCCAAAATTTAATCAAAATTCAATTTCAACTTTTAAAACTAAATGTATTAAACTAAATAAAAATGAAATCTCATAAATATATGTAGAGACAGAGAGCGAAAGAGAGGGCAAGTATAAAGAAAGTACTGATTTGTGTAGTAAAACATTTTCCTTTGTGTTATAATTTTTGTCATAAAAAGGGGTATCTAAAAGAAAAACAATAAAAAGGGGTAGTTTAGATGACCCTGATAAAGCACTCTTTTTATGGGTCAGCCAAAAGCTAACACAAGGCATTCCTATATCTGGACTTATAACTGTTCAAAAGGCAACATTTTTTAATGATACACTCAGTTTTAGTTTGGATTTTAACATCAACTTGGGATAGCTACACTATTTTAAAGTAAGTTATCATTGCAAGGTGGAAGTTGAGTGGAGATTCAGCGGTGGTGACTGTATTTAGAAAAAAGTTTCAGGCTTTTGTGACAAAAAAATCAGCTGGCATCATCTGAACAAATGTACAATGCTGACAAATCGAGTCACAATCATCATCTTCTACTATCAAAATATCTAGCCACTGAAAAAGTGTTCCTCCACACAAAATCACCAAAGAGAGAATGACAATTTTGTGGGCTGCTAATACTGCTGGTACACATAAATTAAAACTAGCAGTTGTAGGGAAAGCAAAAAAAGCTGCGATGTTTTGACAGAATTTACAGAAGTTTTTTGCTGGTTCATTATTATCATCAAAAAGGTGCTTGGATATTCAGAGACATTTTAAAAACATGGCGTGGACACTAATCACCAAAAGGTTTACTGAATAAGGCAGTTTTATTAATTGACAATGCCTCTTCCCACTCATTACAATAAGATCTAATATCAGACGATGGTGAAATGAAAGCTGTGTTTTAAAATTGCACTGTCACTAGTCTCTGTCAGCCCATGAACCAGGGTATAATTGCAGCTTTGAAAAATTATTATTGTTTTAATTTAACGGAATGCTCATTGAAGAAGAGGCTAATCTTATTACATTTTGGAAGACTATCACCATAAAAGATGTTACTTATTCAGTATTAAAAGCTTCGAATGGAGTGAAGCAAACGTCCCTGATTCATGTGGGGCATAAGTTGCTGAGTGATGATGGTAACGATTTTAAAGATTTGAAACTTTTGTTGCTGAGATGCGATTAATTCTACTGCATTGTGCTACAGAAGACTTCAGAAATGTCAATGATGATAATATTAAGAGGTGGATTGAAAGTGGCAATAACGATCCTAGATACCGAATTTTTACTAACGAAGAAATTTTTTCAAGAGAAATGAAAGCGAAAAATGAAGAGGCCGGCGATGAGTTAGTGCCTGAAGAACATGTGAGCCGTAGGACTGTATGCAGACCATGATAACATATTTTGAGCATCAGGTGAATACATCTTTCATGGCCATTTTGCAACTCCACACATTTCAGTCAAAGATTCAGGAGTATCTTGCAAGCACAAGAAGATGAAGGATTTTTTTAATTGAGTATTAAGGTCTAATAATTTTCTGTGTATTTTTGTGTTTTTGTTTATTTACGTAAGTTTAGTTTTTTTATATAGGCCTACATGTTTCTTAGAATATTTTTTCTTGCATACGGAACTTAAATTCTTAGTTTAATAAAATTACACATCACTTTATTCTAAATCCATTATATTTTACCTGTTTACATCTATTTTCATTATTTACAATTCCTAGTTGTTATCCACAAACATATTTTTGTTGAAACAAATAAGACCTACATTATAACACTTTGGAATATTTTGCCATACGATTAAATGCTCAGCTAATTAAATGCTCCATACTAATTAAATGCTCAGCAAGAGAAAATGTATGCAGTACATTTGCAATAAATACTTGCAAAGTATGGTGAATATTTTGTACACATCCAAGGCAAAATTTTTATTCAAAATACATGATGTCGAAAAGATTGAGCCTTATTGCTTCCCCCCCCCCCACACACACACACAGAGTAAACCTGTTCGCTCTTTATAAAAACGTTTTGTCATTTGAAGTTCATTATAGGAAACAATTATTACATCTGAGGAGTAATAAATTATTACACAAAAAATTACCTGTGTTTTAATTATAGTTCAGAGCATAAATAACAGATTAACTTACTGGAGCTACTATTTTGCCTGTCTGACCAATCTGAAGATCATTCGGCACAAATCCTGCATCAACCGCAGCTCGAGATGCACCAACAGCTGCATTTAATTTATCTGCAAGTGCATACAGTAGTTTGAAGTTATCGCCTGACTTCATTCCACGCCCTTTAAAAAAAGTATAAAACAATTAAAATGAGCACAAACTTACAAAAAACTATGTCTAAAAGATTCTGCATTTAATAAAATTTTTTGAATGTTTTGTAAATTTACATTACAATACATACACTTAAATTTTTTTATATTCACAAATTAAATGTATTTTGACTGAACGTAATACTGATATGTGTAAGTTATTGAAAATACATAAACACACATTAGTTGTATAAGAAAAGGTTTTAAGTATAAAAAACCTTTCAATATACACATGTATATTATGTGTGAGCGCAAGCACACACACGCACATATAAAATTTTTCCATATACACATCTTCATTTTAAAATAAATCAAACAAATATAGGCCTACCATAAAAATTCGATCTGTCGGTTACAAAAATTATACCTATCAGTTTTCCATTATAGGGTGACCACGCACATAAGAACCTTCGGTCAGAAAGCTTCGCACATCTTCCCCTCCGTCCGTTCAAACACTCACTCCCCCACCACCTGACTGACATTTGTAGACTCACTCACTCACTCACTTGCTCGCTATATCGCAGTATTGTCAATTCGTTGTGTTATTTGCAAGTTGTTAATTTAAAATGTTTTGTTAATTATTAAATTTAAAATGTCATCCAAAATAATACATAAATATTGTTTTCTATTTCGTTATCTAAGAAATAAATATTAAATTCTACATACCTTTAAACTGTTGTCAGTTAATTATTCTATATCAGTAGCGCTTGTTTCCGACTCCGAACTGCTGAAATCTGAATCAGATGATTCTCCATTTATAGAAATAATCAGTTCATCGACAGCTTCATCCATTAAACCGTCATTTTTCCAGTACTCATTTTCAATGTTAATTACATGGTCACAACACTTCTTCCACGTATCAACTGAGTATTCTAAAAACAACTTTTCACAAAGTTTCCGTTTCACTTCCAAGGATTCAGACAGGCACTCACTGATACTACCTTTTACGTCACCCCAAACAAGTTCGATAGGCGACAAATCAGGATGATATGGTGGCAAACGCACAACTGTGTGACCGGCATCAACGAACAGTTTATCTATCCTGTAAGTCGGTTTGGTTTGCACATATTTAACCAGTAACAGCAGCTCTGCTTTAGTTATAGGTTCTTGGAATGCAACATTGTTATGTCTAAGCCAATCCATAATAGACTGTTTAATAGATGACGAGGTCGGCTTTTTGTTCTCTTGCACACTGTGATAACTTGCATTATCCATAACAACGACAGAATTGGGAGGCAAATTCGGAATTAACATGTTTTGAACCCATTTAGAAAAATTCTCATAGTTCATGTCATCATGATAATCCCCACTTTTTTGTTGTGACTGAAAAATCAGAAGAGCGTTTTTAACAAACCCACATTCCCCACCTGCATGTATTATAATTAACCTACGCCCCTTACCGGTCGCTTTAGCACTTCCAATTTCTGTTTCGGATTGCCAACAAGATGGAACAGATAGTGTGGAATGAATATAGGTTTCATCGAGGTAAACTATATTTCTTTTATTATACCTGTGTTGTCTGATCTCTCTTAAGTATCTAGCTCTCCATGCAACATTTTCCGGTTTTTCCATTAAAATCTTACGGGATGACTGACACCTTTTCCACTTAAATCCCATGCTTTTTAATAATTTTCGCAGGTATTCCCTCCCACAATGAAGAATGTCTTCATCCTTCAAAAGTCTGTTAAGTTTTTTTAAAGTTGGCACAGTTTTTCTGTTAATATAAAAGTCGTGTATTTTACGCCTAATCACACATTTAGTAAAATCGTCCACAATTATTTTTTTTACATTACTGCTCTTTTTCTTAGTAGGCGTAGAAAACTTAAGTTTTCCTTTAGCCAAATGACTTCTTGCTTCCGCCAGAATACGCTTCACAGACGACTGAGATATACCCGTCGCTTCACTGGTCGACTGGACAACGTTATACATAAGGTTGTGGAGTTCTTTTTGCTCCCGTAAATGTTTTGCAACATTGTAAACAATTTCATGCGCTTGGCCCCTTAACGACCTTCCAGACGCACTTGACGAGCAGGATGCCATTTATTTCTTAATTCTATAACAAACGCACAACACAACACTTTAAGCAGACACACGTGATGAGTAGCGGGAATTACATTCAGTCACACACTGCTGTGGAGGGGTACCCCTCCACTGTACACTGTTATGCACCAAGTACGATGCTCAGAACACTTGATTCCGCGCAGGCTCTTATGTCTGTGGTTTGGCTATACTATCCTCTCTCTCATGTTCTTGCCTAATTGTAAAGACTATTTTTTTATAATTTTTGATGCACTAGAGAGGGGGGTCTGCATCACATGATGGCAAAGCCTGTCTACTAAAATGTGCTGCATATGATGATACAACTGATTGTCTTCTACATTAGCTGCAAGTATATTGTTTACAAATCATATGTTGAATGTTAGAGAATATTTTTCTTTTATAATTTTTTAAATTAATATAAAAACACATACTATTTTTATGAAAATTACAGAAACACATGAAGGATAAGCATTTGAATACACAACTAATTACATTAACACAACTGGTTTTTAAATACAGACTCTATCAAACTTATTTTTTAGCACTACAAATAAATTCTTCATTTGCGGTCACTACTGTTTTCAAGTTATTTTTGTTTATGTTACTTATTAACTCTTCAGAAATATTGTCAATACAATTTTCAGACACAAGATACTTCTTTAATTTCTGACTGCTTTAAAAGCTTTCCGACACCTCAGCAACCAGCCATCTGCTGAAATAAGGTAAATTTTTGCAACAATTATATTTTACATTGCATAGATTTAGATTTGCATCATCTAATTTATATGTCATATTCTTTCTTGAAAAGTATTTTTTTCAGACTGCTCAGATTAGTTATACTGCGTTAAGGTCTCAGTGGTAGGGTAACAATCTTCGTACCAAATGTCCATGCTCAAAAAGAAGTAAACTGACCTAGTAAGTATAATATGAAGGCTTGTGAGATTTAATTATTGACTACAATTTTGGTTTTAGAAAAGAACTACGAAATGGTATGCCATCTAACAACCATTTGGTCATATCTGCTCTATAAAAAGATGGAGTCACTCCTGGATTTGGAAAAAATATTGTGGAAGAAGGTGTTGTCCTTCAGTATTACTGAATTCCATGAACAATTTGGTATTAGCTTCTCTTTCATCCATTTACATAAGCAACTGAAATCCATATTTAAGTGGTAAGCCCCATCCCATATTTAATTGAGAGTCTGTCCCATATTTGAAAACTAAAAGGCATTTTTGACATTCCCTTCTTGTCCTCCTTCATTTAAGATTATTGTACATCGTCAAATAGATATAGATACCATCAATGTTTCACTGTTTTCATTACTCTAAGTGCAACTTTTGTACATGATGAATGAATAATATGTTCCAGTGCTCTGTTACCGACATTAAGTAAGGTAACATCTTATCTAGTACACGGCTTTTGCACTGTTAAATAATAAACAATATTTAATAGTGGAAATAAACAATAATAAAAATGACATTATACAGTTAGAAAAATTATATATACATTTATATACACAAAATTATATTATATCATAAAAAATATGACAAATTGATGAATCAACAGACAATATTTGAAAATGATCAATTGTTTCAGTACATATCTGGCTTGGTTTCACCCAATAATGATGGCAGTGGAAAGTTCAAAATGAAGAACAGTAAGAGGTAATACACACAGTTAACAACAGTTATACATTTTAAAGAAAAATATCACAACAGGAACATTACAGTGTATGAACTGATGATGAAATTTTAATATTTCGAAAAGGCCTTATTCATTATTTTAAAAAATGGAATTTTACTGACTATGGTGGTGTGTATATAATAATCATTAAATACTGTTATCCTTATTGGAAAATATTACCTACACACAAAATAATTCACACATAAAAGTGGGAATTCTAACAATATAATACACTAATTCTTGTTCCTACTATACTTAAAATTACTATTGTTACTAGTACAAGCCAATGTTTTTATAAAACGGTTTTTTGAATTTCTGACTTTTAGAGTTAATCACTGCAATCTGACTGGATGATTCATACCTCCACTAACGATAACTTTAGCAGCTGTCAGCTCAGGGCGATCACTCTTAGTTAATTCTTGGCTAACAAACTGTGAAACAGATGAATTATACTCTCCTGCTGGTGCAGGCTCAGTTTTAGTGTTTCCCCCTGCAGGTTCTGCACTCTCAAAACTTGTTCCACGAATGGTGATGATTTTCACTGGATCTTTCGCTTTCAAAGTTAATATCGCATTACCTGTAAATTCACACATTTAATCAATAGTATTTTAATTTAACTTAAAAAGTTTTATCATTTTCAAAAAGTACATACCTGCATAAATAGTTCTCACAAATGTATCTGGAGACTTAATGCCAATTATATCAGTGATTGGTGAAACATCAAGTTTGGCAGCTACTCTAGGTAAAAGGTTTTTCCCAAATGCTGTGGCACCTGCCACAATGTGTGTAAAGCTGAACTGTTTTTGTGTTGCTAAGATCAGTGGTGTTAAAGCTTCAGGTAGAAAACCATTAAAACCACTATTTTCTGCTACTAACACACGAGCCAAGCCTGGAACTTTTGCCACTTCTTCGGCAACCTTTAACATAAACAAACCATCATTCAAATACATATGTGAGTGTGAAATGTACATATATTTAAACTACATGTTTTGGGAATCCCTATGTCTGTATATGGGCGATTCAAAATTTACTGAATTGAATATTTTTCAGCCTATTTACTTATTCAAGAAATAAACGATGAAATGTTTTTTACAGGACACATAGGTAACATGGGTAACCATAGTTGTTCTACAACACTGTACCTTAAGAATCTATAAAAAGTATCTTTCATTTCCAATAAATTTTCATGATGTTCCCACCTAAGCATAATTTAAGTAAAGAACTAAATGGTAAACATACAAGGTTTGATCAAAAAGGTCGTGACATTTTTGAATTTCCCACGTTACAAGAGTTCAATTAATAAATGTTTTATATGATGTTGGTAAACAGGTTTGTGCTAATTATGTGAATTTTTAGCTACATTACTTCTGATAGCTAACTGAGTAAGTAGTGTTTTGTCATTAGAAAATTATTTACAATACAGCATCACAAAACTGTCATTTAATGTTGGAAAAACAATGAGAACACATGCTAAAATATAGAAAAGTTGCAGAAGACTTTTGGTGAATCTAGTTGTAATAATCAAGTGGTTTACAAATTACCAATGCTTCCACAGTTGTGAATCGGTTGAAACTGATGACAGTATGAAGTTCATGGTATTGTGTTTCAAGATTTATTTCAATTAATGTACTATTACGTATCTAATACTTAGGTACAATGTGCCTACGTGCTGGAGCTCTCTGAACAGCAAATAGGGTATAGCCCCATCACATCCACACTAATTCACTAATACTACTGTACTGTTCACGTATGATTTACACTATGTGTATGTGATTCACCTATATACTTATGAAATATCTGTTGCTAATATAAACCTAAACTAAACTAAAAATACTGCCCTGAAGTATCCAGAATTTGTAAATAAAACACACATTACTTATTTATTCATTAAACTTTATTTTGTCTTCTTCAAAATATGCCCCATCTGAGTCAATACACTTTTGCCAATGCTTCTCCCATTCTTCAAAACACTTTTCAAATACTGAAGAAGGTATAGCCTACAGCTCCTTCTGTGAATTCTCTTTTATAGCTTCAATTGAATCAAAATGCCTTCACCAAAGTGGAAATATCAATCTAGGAAATAGGAAAAAGTCACATAGGGCCATATCTGGTGAATACGGTGCTTGATCGATAACACTTGTTGAGTTATAGGTCAAAACTTCGTGTGCCAAGATGAATGTTTGTGACGGTGCATTACCGTGATGCAATATCCACAAATTGTTTTTCCACAAATCTGGCCATTTCCGACAAATATTTTCATGCAAATGCTTCATGATGCTCAAATAATATTCTTTATTGACCATTTGTCCATCTGGAAGCAATTCCGAATGAACAACACCAAGATAATGGAAGAAAACAGTGAGCAAGACCTTGACTTTTGAGCAACTTTGACGCGTTTTCGAGGTTTCGGCTCGTTTTTAAAGTGGTATTCCAAAGCTTGTTGACTTGTTTGCATGTCGTACTCATAAGCCCATGTTTCATCACCAGTTGTGATACTTTTCATAAAGTTCACTACAAGATCATGAAATCATGTCTTCAGCAACACTTTTCTGATGTTCTTTTTGCAAAAATTCAGCTCTTTCGGAACAAGTTGTGCACTGTTGGGTCTCATGCCAAAAACTTCAGACAAATTATTATGCACGGACATGTGAGACATTTCCAGTTCACGAGCCACCTCTCTAACACTCAGATGACAATTTTCGATGACCATTTTCTTGATTTTTTCGATGTTTTTATTAGTCAACGCCGTTGAAGGTGAGCCGAAATGCGGCAAATCCTGAACTTCTTCTTGGCACTCTTTGAATGCCTTATACCAAACGTACAACTTGCGTTTTCAAGAGGCACGACTCACCATAGGCTGTTTGTAACACTTTTAACGCTTCAGCACAAGAAACTTCGTTAGAAACACAAAATTTAAGACAAATTGTTTGGTCAACAGCTTCTTCCATTGTAAAAATTGCAGAACACACTTGAAGTCGATTGACATAAACACCTGCTGTAAACACAATGATTGACGCATAGTGCTCAAACTCAGCATAACAACCCAGTACAGTGGTACCAACTTATATGTACAAAAAATGTTTTCTATACATGCATCGCGGGAATTTCAAATGGAAAATTCCGGACACTTTTCTTACAGAATTCCAATAAAGAATAAACATATTCAAGTATTACGTATCTCAGCCATGCTTTTATATAAAAAACTGTAATTATAATTTTACACAAGAAATCACTTTATTAATTTCACACACACACATGCGCGTGCACGCACGCACGCTATAACAGGTGATCACAAAGTCATACAATCCAGAATTTGAAAATGTTCTTATCAACAATAGGGATACTTTGGGAAATTAGAGGTATAGTGTTGGATAACAATGATTCTTTTTTTTAAGACTCCCATGAGTTTTCAGTATTGGGTTGCATTGATTATATGGACAGTATAATTGTTTTTTTTTTATGTGTGTTGTTTAGAGATTTACACATAAAGTGAGTTTTTCGTATCAGAAACATATGTTTAATTTAGAACTTAATCTATTAACCAACTCTAATAAGCAAACACAAAAATTATTTCAGAATCAGTATCCCCTCCCACATTTAAAATAATAAAATAGAACATTTTCATTTATTTATTCATTTACTTGATTTGTTGGGAGTTTTTTGTGACTTAATCACTGTCCAATCATTAGTAATAAAAATAAAATATAATAAATAGAAATTATAATAACATACAAAGCCTATCATTTTAAATGGTATCATTTCTTCTTTGATTGTCTTCTTCCAATTCTTCAAAGCCAGATAGTATTCTTTGTTTTCTCTGCTTTCCCTAATAGCAAAAGAATTATGTCATTTTTGTTAATGGTAATAATGGACAACTCAACAGAGATTTCCACCTATCCTCAAGTATTTTGATATTCTTCTTCCACCTCTTCCTATGATGATTTCCCAACCACTGTTTCATGTCCAATTTTTAGAAGAGACATCTGGGAGCACTCACCATTTGGACACTGTAATACGATATAACGTTCCAGGCTACGTTATAAATCCAGGGAACCCGATATAATTGACGCTAGCCAATTATACAGGCTGCCTACGTTGTAACAAACTGAAAATCAACACAACACATAGAACAATAATATTTACTCTAATTATTAGGACTCAAGGGAAGGTATTTTCACTGATTTATGCACTCACTTCAATCTGTAATAAGATGACATCTCTTTATTAACAAATTATATATATATATATATATATATATTGCTACGACAGCACAGAACAATCTACGCGTTTATCGAATGCGCCAGAAAGATCTCGACGTAAGCGTGTGGTGTACGTGCTACTAAACGCATGTTGCGAGAATTTTCTCGACTTCGCTCGGGCGCTCGGACTGTGTCAAGGCCGCAGCAATTATGTAGTTCGCGAGAGATAAGACGCAGTTTGGAAGCTTCTGGTGTATTAGCGTAACTATAAATACATCGCGTCGCGGCCTCAGTTTTCAGTTCAATGCGAGATTTTTGACTGTGCGGTTCGGGAGTATTAGTGCGATATATTTACAGAGCGGTTCGAGTTATTACGGTGTACGTTCAAGTAGTTATTAGTGAAGTGTTGCGTTTTATATAAGGACGGTATAATTGTAATACAGTTGAGTTTTAATATTAGTGGACATTTTATTGCGTATGAACAATTTTCATTTGATTTGTTGTAGACACTGTGTTGTTAATTACGAACTGTTTTACTATAACAATTAAAGGTGTGATTAGTGACTTAATTGGTGTCTTGTACTTATTTTGTTTCCACTGTACCTACGACGATCGAGTAGACCGTCGTAACAGTGGTGTCAGAACTGGGATAGAACGGTTAACAGTGGAAACAGTGGATACTTTGTACAAGACGAGTGTAATTCGTAATTAATCGAAAAACAATGGATGCCAGTCAGATGATGGAAAATTTTCAGGCGCTGTTGTTGCAGACAGAGGAAAGACGCAGACAGGAGGCGGAAGAAACAGAAAGACGACAAAAAGAAGAACGAATACAAGAAAGAGAAGAAGCAGAGAAATGACAGGATGAGAAACGGAGACAGGAGGCGGAAGAAACAGAAAGACGACAGGATGAAAAACGCAAGCAGGAGGCAGAGGAACGGAAGCAGGAAGCAGATGACTTCAAGGAGTTAATACAGCAGCAAAAGCAGACACAAGAACAAACCGCTGCAGAGTTGGGTCTCCTACGAGGTGAGCTTAATAAGCAAGTAACTAAAATATCGGAGGTACAAGAATCAATGACATTAAAAATAGCTGAAGTAGAAAAATCTGTCTTGACTGTGGAGGAATCGATGTCTACAAAAATATCTGTTATAGAAGAATCTGTGTCAAATAAAATATCTGCAGTAGAAAACTCAATGGCAAACATAAGAGAACAAATTAAAACTGAAGTTGAACAGTGCATGAAGATTCAACCAAAACAAATTTCTGAACAGACTGTACCAGTGATCAAGACAGAAAATAAGTTAACAGAGAAAGTCACTTTGCCTGCAGTAGGGACAGTTCATGTCAAAGCTCCAACCTTTGACGGAAGCACTCACTGGGCAACGTACCTCCGCCAATTTGAAGCTGCTGCATGCGCAAATAATTGGACAGAAAAAGACAAGGCTGTTTCACTTGTTCTTGCATTAAAAGGACCCGCGGCAGAACTACTACAGAAAGTGCCACCTGACAGCCAGAACACCTATGCCGAGTTGATAAAAGCTCTGGAATTACGGTATGGTGATAAACATTTGCGAGATGTGTACTGCACCCAGTTGAGAGCAAGGCGACAGCATTCCGGGGAAAGTCTTCAAGAGTTTGAAGCAAGTATCGACAGACTAATTAGACTGGCCTATCCTGAAGCACCAGAAGATTTTCGAACGCGTTTTGCGATGCAGACATTTACTGCCGGTGTCCGAGATAACGAACTACAGCAAGTGTTACGAATGGCAAGACACCAGAACAGTGCGGACGCCCTGGTACATGCTTTGCAATTTGAGGCCGCCAAATCAGCGTCTGGTTGGACAAGTCATAAAGTGCGCGAGCTAAAAGATCGCGACGGCACAGACGATGAGGAAGAAGAACAAGGAACAGAGACTCGACGGTCGGCGCCACAGAATAAAATAAGAAAGGATGGAAGACCGAAGTGTTATCGATGTGGGAAACCTGGACATCTACAACGAGATTGTCGGGTTAGAATTCAGCAGCAGGGAAACGAGCAATAGTCGGTGCAACGGGGCGTGTGCTGACTAACTGGAGGAACGAAGCCCCTAGAGAATACGCAATTTCTACGCTTCAGAAAAACACCGGGAGCTTGGTAGTTACCGGATTTGTTCAAGAAAGGCCAACCTCGATTACAGTTGACACAGGCGCAACAGTTTCTATTGTGCGCCCCGACGTGGTGAAAGATCTCAAGCCAATCTGGTGCTCTTGCAGCTTGCGAACAGCTACTGGACGGCCTGTAAAAGTGTATGGAAAAGTGGAGATACACCTACGCCTCGGTAGACTTGAGTTTAATCATCAAGTACTTGTTGCAGACATTGTGGATGAAGCAATTCTTGGTGTGGACGTTATGAACGCATACGGATTTATAGTCGACTTCAAAAACAATGTCTTGAGAATCGGAGGCGAAGAGGTAATGCTATCAACAATGACGACAGCAGAAAAATCGATGGACGTCATAAACCAAGTGGCCGTAACTGTTCCGCCAAACTCCGAAAAGATCATCACGGTTAGAACTGCGGTAGATACTAGGGGCAATCAGTGCTCTATATTCGAACCCCAGGTAGTCAGCACACCGGGCATACTAATTGCCAGAAGTTTAGTAAAACCTGACGAAACCGGAAATGTACCTATTAGAGTGGCGAATATTTTGGATCAAGCTATCACTTTACAAAGCAATACGCTCCTAGGCAAATTGACTCCTGTGGCCTGGGTAGCCGGAATAACGCAACGAAGACCCAGTTCTTCGGATACTTCTAAATTACCAGAGGAACTGCAAGAATTATTGAACAGATCTTCTAACGACCTCTCAAGTGGTGAGGTAAAAGAACTCGGACAGTTTTTACACGAATTCAAAGATTGTTTTGCAGTTCGGGGACAGTCACTGGGAAGAACCTCCCTTCTGCAACATCGCATCAATACTGGGGACACAACACCGATACGCCAACCTCCTCGAAGGCCTCCATTATCTAAACAAGAGGAGATGTCTCGGTTAGTACAGGACATGTTGACAGAGGGAGTAATTGAACCTTCGTCAAGTGCTTGGTCTTCCCCTGTAGTGCTGGTAGCGAAGAAGGATGGTGGATTGCGTTTCTGCGTAGACTACCGGAGGTTAAATGATGTTACAAAGAAAGACTGCTATCCATTACCTCGCGTTGACGATACACTCGACACGTTGTCCGGAGCACAGTGGTTTTCCACATTGGACCTGAAGAGTGGATATTGGCAAGTGGGTCTTCATCAAGAAGACAAGGAAAAGACCGCTTTCTCGACCCCAAGTGGCTTATTCCAATTTAACGTCATGCCATTTGGACTCTGTAATGCACCGGCAACATTTGAGAGATTGATGGACCTGATACTCCGAGGCCTGACGTGGAAAACTTGCCTTGTTTACTTAGACGATGTCATAGTGATCGGGAAGACTTTCGAGGATCATTTGGAAAACCTTAAGGAAGTTCTAACTAGAATTCACGGTGCACAACTGAAGCTGAGCCCGAAGAAGTGTTCTCTATTCCAGAAGGAAGTACAGTATTTGGGCCATCTGGTTTCGGCAGCGGGCGTTAGCATGGATCCTAATAAAGTAGACACCGTAAGAGACTGGCTAGTTCCGAAGAATAAACACGAAGTTCGGAGTTTCCTGGGGTTATGCTCATATTACCGACGTTTTGTGAAAGGCTTCGCTACTATTGCTAAACCACTACATGAGCTAACGGAAAATAAACGAAACTTCCAATGGTCGAGAGAGTGTGAACAAGCATTTAGAACGTTGAAGATTGCATTATGTTCGCAGCCAATTCTCGCTTTTCCAGCTTCCGAAGGGAAGTACATCGTAGACACAGACGCAAGCAATACTGGTCTAGGAGCAGTTTTGTCTCAAGTGCAGAACGGTGAAGAACGAGTAATAGCGTATTACAGCAAGACGCTTTCTAAACCAGAGAGAAATTATTGTGTTACAAGAAGAGAGTTGTTGGCAATTGTCAGAGCTTTGGAGCACTTCCATAAATACCTCTATGGGAGAGAGTTTTCACTACGTACCGACCATGCTGCACTTGCATGGCTCTTGAGATTTAAAAATCCGGAAGGACAGTTGGCAAGGTGGCTCGAACGTCTGCAAGAGTACAACTTCAAGGTACAACATCGGCGGGGGCGCCTGCACGGTAATGCAGATGGCTTATCACGAAGACCATGCCCGGAAGACTGCCGACATTGCCTCACAGAAAGGAAGAACAAAACTCAAGTGAACATGTTCAAGCCATCACTGTAGATTTCCTGGCTGATGGCTGGACAACACAAGACTGTCGACAAGAACAGATGACTGATGAAGACATTGGACCGATCTTGACAGCAAAAGAGGAAGGTCGCCGCCCGGATTGGCAAGATATCTGCCATGGTTCCGAAGTGCTGAAGGGCTACTGGGCACAATGGGAATCTCTCACCTTAGAAAACGGATTGCTGAAAAGGGCTTGGGAAAGTGCAGATGGACGAGACGTGGTCATGCAGTTGATAGTTCCCCGAAGTAAAGTGCAGTCTGTTTTGAAGGAGATGCATGATGGAACATCTGGAGGCCATCTTGGCGTTAACAAAACCCTTGACAAAATACGGAAGCGATTCTATTGGCTTCATCTTCGCCACGACGTAGAGGAATGGGTTCGGACGTGTGAAATATGTGCTGCAAGCAAGGGCCCACAAACCAGAAGCAGGGGAAAAATGAGACAGTATAACGTTGGACAACCTTTCGAGAGAATTGCCATAGACATTGCTGGACCATTCCCAGTTACTGACGATGGAAACCGGTACATCATGGTTGTAGGTGACTACTTTACTAAGTGGGTGGAAGCCTACGCAATTCCAAATCAGGAGGTTACCACTGTGGCAAAGCAGTTAGTTCACAACTTCTGTTGCCGTTATGGAGCCCCTATGGAAATCCATACGGATCAAGGGAGAAATTTCGAATCAGGAGTGTTTAAAGAATTATGCCGTCTACTTGGAATTCGAAAGACCAGGACAACGCCTCTGCATCCTCAGTCGGACGGGATGGTTGAGAGATTCAACAGGACACTTGAGCAGCATCTTTCGAAAGTTGTTGACGAGAACTAAACAGACTGGGACCAACGTATACCACTATTCCTTATGGCGTATAGATCATCAGTACATGACACAACCGGCATGACTCCAGCAAAATTGGTGTTTGGGCGGGAGATTCGTCTTCCTGGTGACTTGATGTTTGGGTCACCTGAGACTCAGTCCCAAGAGCCAAAGAACTATTCCTCGCAATTAGAAAACCAACTGCGAGAAATGAATCGCTTGGTAAGAGGATGGCTCAAGATTGCCAGTGATAAAATGAAAACTCGGTATGACATTCGCAGCAATAGTGTGGGTTTCCAAGAAGGAGATCAGGTCTGGTTGTTCAATCCAAAGCGCCGTCGTGGTCGCTCACCTAAGCTTCAGTCTAACTGGGAAGGACCCTACACTGTAAAAAAAAAGGATTAACGATGTTGTTTATCGGATTCAACAGGAGGGACAGCGAAAGTTCAAGGTCGTCCACCTAGATCGCCTGGCTAAATACAAATTTAGAGACGCTTTGCCAGTTCGGGACGAACAGGCTTAAGGAGGGGGCAGTGCTACGACAGCACAGAACAATCTACGCGTTTATCGAATGCGCCAGAAAGATCTCGACGTAAGCGTGTGGTGTACGTGCTACTAAACGCATGTTGCGAGAATTTTCTCGACTTCGCTCGGGCGCTCGGACTGTGTCAAGGCCGCAGCAATTATGTAGTTCGCGAGAGATAAGACGCAGTTTGGAAGCTTCTGGTGTATTAGCGTAACTATAAATACATCGCGTCGCGGCCTCAGTTTTCAGTTCAATGCGAGATTTTTGACTGTGCGGTTCGGGAGTATTAGTGCGATATATTTACAGAGCGGTTCGAGTTATTACGGTGTACGTTCAAGTAGTTATTAGTGAAGTGTTGCGTTTTATATAAGGACGGTATAATTGTAATACAGTTGAGTTTTAATATTAGTGGACATTTTATTGCGTATGAACAATTTTCATTTGATTTGTTGTAGACACTGTGTTGTTAATTACGAACTGTTTTACTATAACAATTAAAGGTGTGATTAGTGACTTAATTGGTGTCTTGTACTTATTTTGTTTCCACTGTACCTACGACGATCGAGTAGACCGTCGTAACAATATATATATCCCATTACATAAAAAATTTTCTCATATTGAAATAGTTAAAAGGGGTTTTCTGTCAAACAAGGGATCAAATTGATCATGTAATTTACCTCGGATCCGAGACTCTTTAAATCTAGTAAAGACGTCTGAATTTTACTTTACTTATCAAGAAGGTTGCATTGTTACATGAACACCATTTGAAGAATGGTATTATTTAGTTAAGGGATTATAACTTATATCTCAAGATTAATGTTACAACGTATGATTTTAGAAATTACTGTTTACATTTCTTTTTGTTTTACTTAATGCTTAGAGAAGATTATTGTCTTTTGAAAAGAGTCTGGCATGTATGAAAAGTTATATTTTAAATGTACATAATTCTCGGTAGGCAAGCCACCGAATCACCTCTTAAATACGCTTTTCCTGTCCGTGTCCTGGGGCGTGAATCTTCGGAACTCTGGTAGTCAGGGTAGTCATCTGGGTCGTGTTTCCGGTGAAAGTCCTCTAGGTGTATTAATGAGGAGATGGATGTTATGCTGCGTGAAGTCGGGTTGATCCTCGGCGGTTCTGGTAAGTGTTGTATAGGCGGTAGTCGTCTGTATCTGCAGTTGAGCACGTCACGTATTTACTGGTAGAGTAGTACTGGATTTTGCATCTTCTTTTTTTTTACATTACTATCTGAATTACATTGCTCGAACAATATTCGAGAGATCGTCTTTTAATTAACTTGAGACATCACCTTATATACGAGTTCTTTTTTTTTACATTACCACATTTCTTTAACAAACTCCTCACTACATCTTATATATAAATATAACTAGCTCTCCACGCTTTTAGTGGAAGCTAACACTCAATTAAAAATTAAAAAACAAACATTTTCTGAAGAGCCCTCGCTTGGAGGTGTTTACAGTCTGAACGCCGCATCGTAACTCTTGCATTGTTACAACAGGTAGATTGCAACGACGCGGAGTGAGTACTCCGCCATAATATAGTTCCAACTCTTTATTAATAATTCATTCTTACAGTAAGACAAAACAAATTATCTAGACTTATTTAGTTTACAGGGATTATTATAACTACTACTTGTGACTTCAAATTATTAATTATTTACATTACGATTTTCAGATATTTCTAAGTTACAGCCGGTTCGCTATGCACGTTGTGTCCGGAATTGGCAGGTCAACGCATGATAATTTACTAAAGGGTTAACTGTATTATTCTTAACTTTTTACATTACGATTTTTTAATTACTTATTTAGTTAGATTTTCTTAATTTAATTCTCATAACTATTCTGAGTTAGTTCAGGGGTATTTGGTTTAATCGTGCGATTTAAAATACTTACTTGCTTTTCATTTTTTTTTATATTTTTATTATTAATTTTTTTTTATTACCATTTAAATCGTCACATACTCCGCCGCTTAAAATCGACATGGGGAAATTTTAATAAGAAAATTCAAAAGTGGGGTACTGGGAGAATGCTTGCCGTTACTGTGTGAAATTTCTCTCCTCCTTTTCCCTTTTTCTTTCATTTAGTTATTGGCATGTGTTATACACATTTATTTCTTCTGCGTATAAAACAATATACATATATATATTCTTACAAACTACCTTTTTTTATTACATAAAATTCACACTTAAGGTCTACATTTTAAAACACAAAACTTCTTCTTATTTCTGCTACTTACATCTACTACCGGTTTTTTTCTCTTGTTTTGGTTACTCTCTTCATAGAGTTACTTTCTAAATAATTTCTCATTTAGTTGTCATTTAGTGGTCAGCTGACTACTCATTTTGCTCATCTTTCGCTGAACAGGATCTAAGGTTGATCAGGCCTCATTCCCAATTCTACGATTAACACTTAGCATGGTTACTGAGGTACAAGATAACTTGTCTACCTAGTATTACCTTTTTTATTTTTGGCGATGCTATTTCCTCTTTTCCTTTTATACAATTTTATATGCGAAATATGTGTTCTTCGTACATATTCTCGAGTCGCAGGTTCGTACAGGGCTACGGTAACTGGGGTTAAGTACTTCTGGATTTGGTAAGGACCACACCATCGGTATGATAGTTTAGAGGTGGTCTTATCAATTGCACTACTAGTCGGGTGTGTCTTGTACATTACTAAGTCACCGACTTGGTATCTAACTAAATTGTTATTGTTATGAATATTTCTCTCGTGGTATTTTCGGGATTTCTCTAAGTTCGCTCTTAAATTTGCACGAGCTTTATTCCAGATTAGTTTAATCTGCTTATCCATTATTTGCGGAGGTAGCAAGTCATCTATTTTCCATTTTGTGGACAAGGGGTGGTTTGGTTTGTATTTATACAGTAACTCAAACGGGGTAGACTTATGTCCTTCGTGATAAGCTGAATTAAAGGCGTATTGTATCCAGGATAGGTTCTGGTCCCAAGACGTATGATCGTTCGCATGGTAGGCGATTAATGCAGATTTGAGGTTTCGTAGATACCTTTCAGCAATATTGCCTTGTGGTCGATACTCCGTCGTGGTAATATGGTCTATTCCTAACGTGAAACACATATTCTTAAATTCTTTCGCCTTAAATTGTGGTCTGTTATCTGATACTATACGTACAGGTGTACCATAATCTTTAAATAATCTCTCCTGTAATATTTTTACAGTCGTCGACGCTAACGCTCGCCGCATGGGATACATCCAAACAAATTTGGTGAACGAATCTACACATATGAGTAGCATAGTATTACCTGATTTAGAT
Organism: Magicicada septendecula; assembly: GCA_034769895.1. NCBI lineage: Eukaryota > Metazoa > Arthropoda > Insecta > Hemiptera > Cicadidae > Magicicada > Magicicada septendecula. Next base: position 985,594,164 of record CM068367.1, on the reverse strand, counting down.
CGCGGGTAGGGACCTGAAAAGTCTAAATAAAGTTTAGAGAATGGGGTAGTAGGGATTTCTGAAATTAATTGGCTTACCTGACTGTTTCTTGCCGGTTTACTAAGAGCGCATAAATTAAACCTTTTTACAAAACTAGCTATTTCGCTGTTCATATTGTTCCAATGATATTCCTTTCGAATGCGATGTATTGTTTTATTGATTCCCATATGGGCTCCAATGGTGGATGAATGGAAGTACTCCATCAGCATGGGTTTAATTACATCAGGGGCAATTATCCTTAATTCCTTTCCATTTCTTATTTTGTGGCATAGTATTCTTTTACTTAATACATATTTCTCGGATTTAATTCCTTGCTCAAGTTGTTCTATAATCGGTTTCAGAAGAGGGTCTTGTTGTTGATATTGAGCTATGTTGGTAAAAGCAAGGGGGAATTCAGTAATTACGGTGTTAACAATGGCTGTTTCCATACTCTCCTTGTTTTCGGGAGTATTTGTGGGCGACTGGAACATACGGGACAGGGTATCAGCGACTACGTTTTGTGTACCTTTAATATGCTGTACTCTGAAGTTGTAGCAGTTTAACCTCAATACCCATCTTCCAATACGTCCTAACTGTTTAGGGTGATTCAGTAACCAAGATAATGCTTGATTATCAGTTTCCAAAAGGAATTCTTTATGTTCTAGAAAGGGTTTAAACTTCTCAAACGCAAAAACAATGGGTAAACATTCCAATTCATATGCGGAATATTTTTTTTCTTGGTCACTCAATGTTCGTGAAGCATAACTAATCGGTAGTCTACTGTTTTCTATTTCTTGATAGATGACTGCACCTAAAGATACACTTGAACTGTCGGTCTGAACTACGAAAGGTTTCGTGAAATCTGCTAGTTGCAATACTGGGGGAGATATGATGCTTTCTTTTAGTTGTTCAAACGCATTTTGGTGTTGTGCAGTCCATTCAAATTTCGCTCCCTTCTTTCTTAAGGCATTCAGTGGTGCTGCTATTTCGGCAAGATGGGGAATATACTTGTGGAAATAATTTACCATTCCCAAAAATCGGGCTATACCTTTTGCATCTCGCGGGGGTAAAAATTCTCTGATGGCACGGCTTCGTTCGGGGTCAATGCTTACCTTTCCGTTGGCTTGCACGATGTGACCTAAAAACGAAAATTGTGGGACTGCAAAGTTTACCTTTTTGGGGTTAACTGTTAATCCTGCTTTTTGTAACCGAGATAACACTTCACGTAAATGTTTAAGATGTTGTTCCATCGATTCGCTGTAGATTACGATGTCGTCCAAGTAGTGATACACATATTTAAATTTAATATCATGAAATATTTTTTCTAATAGTCTACTACATACGGAACTTCCTTGAGATATTCCAAAGGGTACTCTAGTAAATTGGTACAGGTTGAAAGGAACAGCAAACGCGGTTAGACGTTTGGATTCATCCGAAAGGGGTATTTGGTGAAATGCTTGATTTAGATCCATTACCGTAAAGACTTTCGCTTTTGTGAAATAATGAAAAGCACTATGGATGTCTGGAAGCGGGATAGATTCAAATTCTATTCGTTTGTTTAATTGCCGGTAGTCCACAACTAGTCTATGTTTGTCGTGACCTTTTGGTACTAAAAAGGAGGGTGATGAATACGGAGACGTAGAGGGTTCAATGACTCCTTGTTCTAACAACTTGTTGATATGGTTCCGCATCACTTCCATCTTGGGAGGCGACAACTTGTATGGGGGTAGGCGTATTACTTTCTGATCGCTCAGATTGATCTTATATTCTATTAGCTTCGTAAGTCCTAGCTTAGGTGTAAGAACGGTAGAAAATTCTTTTATTAATTTCTGCATTCTCAGCCTATCTCTATTTCCTAGATGAGATAATTCAGATTCTTGGTGTACTATGTGTGCAGTAGATGATCTAGTACTTTCTTGTTCGTCAGTTTTACAATCAAAATTATACTTCCGTGTACGGTCGAATCTAAAATAATATTTCTGCTCATGGATATCAAGAATCATTCCCGTTTTACTTATGAAATCAGCTCCCAATATTAAGTCGGGTCCTAAATCATTACATACTAACATTGTAAAAAACTACGTTAGATTTTTGATTTTTTCTTTAATGGTGATGCTAAGTTTTATCACTATATTCTGTTTATTGGCTGTAGCACATTTTATATTCACAGCTTGACTGCGTTTCACTAGGTTGTGTTCTAATAATTTATCTGCTAACTTTTGACCGATTAAGGTTCTAGTAGATCCCGAATCGATTAATGCGATCGTGGAGGTAACACCTAGGTCAATTTGTATTAAGGGCAATAGACTTTTAGTCCAATTACATTTAGTTATCGCATTACATTTTTCAATAAACTTTCTAACATAGGGGTGTATTTCTTTAGTGTTTCTTTTCCTTCTTTTTTTTTTTTATTGTCGTACTTTCCTTTGGGTTCACCGGATCTCAAGTTGCTGCGGAAGACACAGGATTTCGGGTCTCCCTGCCTTACATGTTTTTTTTGGATTAGGGTGTTTACGTTCGTATTGCTTGTTGTGACAATTTCTACTTATGTGTCCATATTGTAACGCAACAGAAATGCGGTCCTCAACGTTACATAAATAAAAATATTAAAAATAGAATAGAGAAATAAATATCTATATCCCATATTAATACAAGGGTCAGATAAATAAATTTATCATTATGTGAAAATAATAAAGAAAATAATAAGAATGCAAGGTAGTAATAGTAATAAAAAATAAACATGTACTATAGACAATAGTGAGAAATCTCAATGTTCAGCGAGAAATAAATAAATCAAAAATACTGATAAGAATTATAAGAAAGAAACTAATATCGACTATGTTAAAGTAAATGACAGTGAAAATAGATAAAAATGAGTCAATACTACACATTACAAGTTAATTTAAAATAATGATTCTGAATTGTATAATGTTATGTTGTTATCATAAATATTATGTTAAAGTTGGTGTTATCTTATGAAGCTTACTTATTGATGTAATGTCAAATAATGAAGCAATATGTATTATTTGTTTACTGTTGTAGAAAGGTGATGGAAATCAGTTAGTTAGTATTAATTAATTTCAATTTTGCTTATGTGTGATCCATAGGTCAAGATAAAGTTGTTGTTAGATATCATAAAGATAATTATTTGTGTACATGTACGTAGTTAAAGGTTGATTATGTTTGTAAACTTGTATAAAAAGGCTATAGTTGTTAACACGTTAAATTCAAAAGTAGATCCAAATATAATAAAAGGCCTAACAGCCAATAACACTATATAACAACTCAGAATAGAAAGGTTAGGTAAAGAAGTTAATAATAATTAATGAATATAATTCAATGAGTTAGAAAAAACCCAATAATAATTAATAATAAATAATAAACAAACGCAATATAAACAAATTATGATAATGCCATAGTGCAATGATATCGATTGATAACATTTGATATCGGAAAAAATAATAATTATTAAAAGAAACAGGCTAAGAGTAAAAAACCAGCAGAATATATAGAAATTAGTAAACAAGCAATAAATATGATTATATTTTATAATGGAAGTTTAATAAGGAATTATTTTGATGGGTGGAAAATTAATATATGAAATTATCACTATATAACAAAACATTGAATAAGAATAAAAAAATTAGTTGCTAGGGACGACAAAAATTTGTATAAGTTGTTGATTTTGATTATTGGAATTTATGACATGATCGAGAAGAGATTAAACCAAGAGAGATGGTCAAAAAACTAATTTAATCTAAGTTATTAAATGTAATAACAGTCACAATATATGAAAGACTAATTGTCAGAATTTGGGCCAGTAAACATTAACCCAATTGTATAATAGTATCATACAAACGATACAACTAATTGAATTGAAAAAGAATGACTTGGATTGCCCAATATCAGATCATGAACGGATATTAATTTAATGAAATAATAAAACCAGATAAAGAACTACCTTGTAAAGAGTTAATCCTACAACCAAGCGAAAATATTATAACCATCAAAACATTGGACATCGCAGTTTACGTCATACAGTTGAAAAACGTTTTTGTATCCAGAGTTTGCCGAAGCACGTAATCACAAGTTTGGCCGTTGGTGAACAAAGGGAGCGGTATTTCTGCATCAACCAGGACCAAGGATTCCACTTTATTACAACTGTGAAGACAAGAATAGAACATCATCATCTCATCTGTATTTGATACGGAACGACAACTACCGAGATTAGCAGCAACAGCCTTCCTGAGCCGTATGGTACTTCGCACGGTAATTTTCAATTGTATAAATAATATTAAACACAACACTTTAATTTTGTAATATTTTGCATTCTTATTTATGTATTTTTAATCTTCCCCGCAGTTAAAAGAACCTTCACACCCTGAATATAAATTAAATAAAAAAAAAAAACTATAACTGAATTTAAAATAAAATCTTGGATCGATCAATAATCGAATAAATCAACGTATAGCCTTTCGTATATCAAGTAAAAACCATTTTATTGAATGTTAAAATATTTGATCTAATAAAGAAACATTGTATAATTTCGAGATCTTATTATTTGGGTATTATTTAATGAAGCGGGAATAAGAATTAAACAGACAGAGTGTATAATAACTAATCACCGTACACGGTGGGTTAACCTCTAAATTCCGTTTGTTTTGGAACTGCAGCGCTTGTTGCGGAATTCTCCGATACCAAAGAGAAGAGAATTACACACGAATTTTCTATAAATCTCTGCAAGGCAGACTAGGCCTGAACGGAATTTTTGAATAACACCATACATACATAATATTCATTGATACCAACACTTTTAGACTAAATATAGAGATAAGATAGTTATAATTAACGATATTACTATATCCAGTAAACCCAGATATTTAAGAAATTGACATATTAAAATAAACAAGGAGAGGAAAGATAGAAAGGGCATGTACTACGATTATTACAAATTGACGCTGGCAACGTTGGGGCTGAAATAACGATAATCCCGCCAGCGTATAAGCCCATAGATCGTAACAAATTGACGAACCAAACAGTGTGGCTTAAACCGTACTCACTGGTCTTATTACAATATTTACCGCAGTTATAACACATATTCTTATTACGAGGAGGGTACCTTGTTCCCATTTTAGGTTGTGTTTCATTTGACTTACCAGGGCTGTGCAAATTGTGAGGTTTATTGAATACTCACCTTTCACGCTGGGTTGTCACATCGGGCACTAGGGCTTGCAATTCATTTCTATTCGCTTCGGTTGATTTCATCGCATGTCTGTTCTGATCTGAGTACCATACATTCGAAGAGTGGAAACTGCATTGTTCTAGATCCGCAAAGGTGTTGGGTCGATTTATCAACGCTAAACGAGATCTTTCTTCTGGACAATCATACTAAAATGGTGTCGACCATCTGTCTCTCATTCCAATCTACTTGTAGTAGTCGAGAGGACTCCCAGATGTCTGAGATGTAATGGGCCAATCTCTTGTGATTTCCTTGTACTCGTAGTACGGTCTTTCTTTTAAGTTCTTCATAAATGCCGGTGGGAATAAAATATTTTATTATTGTGGTATGCAGTTCTTCTACTGGAAGGGTAGAGCTTAATGATTCTATCACACGATTCTTTAACGGGGGTTTACATTTCGGTAGGAGGACTTGTAAAGTTTGCCAGTCATTTAGCTGCTGTAGATCTTTTATCTGCAGGAGATATTTGATGAAATTCAGTAGTTTAGTGACATTTAAACCATCAGTGTACGGGATTTCAGCTAAAAGTTTTTCTACGGGATGAGTGATTTTTCCATAGAGGTCTGCGTTATAATTCACGTGTGGCATCGCTTTAGGACCAGATGATGCGTTCGGGGTTGTCAATTCGTGCATTCCGGGGCGAGTCTGGAAACCACTGGGAGGAGGGGCTTCAAATATCGTCGGGGGAATTAAATCTTTATTTGGGTATTGCTCTCGAGTAGGTTGTATTTGCGATACGGCGGGTGAGTCCCGATCCGTGTTGGGTGGAGGGTGATCTGTCGTAGGGGACTGAACTGGGGAGATGTGTAGTTTCTTCAAGGACTTCTCAATTTCATCCATTCGGAACGAGTCGGATTTTCTTCGTAATTCATTGATAATCGTGGGTAATTGACGTAAAGCTTCATCTGCAAAACTTTGGACTTCAGGAGGTATTTCCGTAAGGTTAGGCCAGTTCAATAAGTTTTTCATTCGCCGGGTTAAATGTTCTATTCTTTGAGTTGTCCGCAATATTACCGCAGGAGATTTCTCGTCTTGGAGGGTTTGGGGCAATAAAGTTAACTCACTATACTTGGCATTACAAATTTCTCTCTCGCTCTCATAATCGAGTCCGCTTAGGTTGCTTAACTGCGCGGGTGTATCAAATCCACTTTTGCGTATAGACTTGCGCAATTCCGCGACTGTTACATTCGCATGGGGTAGACCACGCAAAAGAGCTTCATAAGACAGCTCGTCCTTTAATAGTAAATCCGGATTAAATTGTGCCATTTTTACCTTATTTCTAACACATTAAAATTTACTTAAAATTTATTTTACTACACTATACACTTATTACATAGACAATTTATTTCATGGTTAAAGCATTTGCATTGTTCATAAGAGAATAATGTCTCTTCTAAGGGAAAGACAAAAATTCCACACAGACGTCATTGTAAAGTCAACGATCAGCTGTTCGCTGGAATGTAGGTCACCCTAGTTTTCTTCAAACAATGGCATACTTGTTGTATGCGTGGGAACGCGAGAAACACACTTGGATATTGTTCTATATAACAATAGCTGATGGCTATCTTTATCGACCGGTTTCAACTGGCGGAGCCAGTTTCAACAAGGGGTGAGTCCGATGCAATGATACACGCTTTACAAGTTACAGCCCGTACTAAGCTGAGTTTAGTTATTAATTGTCTTACGTTCTAATTTTAATTTCTGTAATTTTTGTTTTTACTCTAGCAACAAAATTAAGTTACGAATTCATTTACACGTAATTAACATGGTCTATTTTAGTCAAGAGTTTATGTTTCACCGTGACGACAGACATACAACTTACATACAATGCAGGCATATTCAGGAAACTACAGGTCTTGAATTGTCGCAATATAAACCTGTTAAAGACTGAACAGTTTGACAAGCACTAAAATTCATGTAGGTACGTGCATTGGTGTAATACAATGATAGTTTGTATTATTTTGCGTTATGTTAAATAAATTATACACAAGTTTTGCGTAAATAAATTCACAATTGTAAATTAATACTAATAATCTATTAATGGTATTACACAGTATTAATCGCTACCTTTTTTTTTTTTTAACTTACCCTTTTTGGGGTGACATGAAATACATTAACTGAGTGCATAGATCAGCAGAGAGTTACCTACTTTTCTTTTACTACGTAACAATTATTTCACAACTATTTTAACTTTAGCAGAGTGGCGCAACTTTATGACGTTCCGGGCTACGTTATAAATCCAGGGAACCCGATATAATTGACGCTAGCCAATTATACAGGCTGCCTACGTTGTAACAAACTGAAAATCAACACAACACATAGAACAATAATATTTACTCTAATTATTAGGACTCAAGGGAAGGTATTTTCACTGATTTATGCACTCACTTCAATCTGTAATAAGATGACATCTCTTTATTAACAAATTATATATATATATATATATATATATATATATATATATATCCCATTACATAAAAAATTTTCTCATATTGAAATAGTTAAAAGGGGTTTTCTGTCAAACAAGGGATCAAATTGATCATGTAATTTACCTCGGATCCGAGACTCTTTAAATCTAGTAAAGACGTCTGAATTTTACTTTACTTATCAAGAAGGTTGCATTGTTACATGACCACCATTTGAAGAATGGTATTATTTAGTTAAGGGATTATAACTTATATCTCAAGATTAATGTTACAACGTATGATTTTAGAAATTACTGTTTACATTTCTTTTTGTTTTACTTAATGCTTAGAGAAGATTATTGTCTTTTGAAAAGTCTCTGGCATGTATGAAAAGTTATATTTTAAATGTACATAATTCTCGGTAGGCAAGCCACCAAGTCACCTCTTAAATACGCTTTTCCTGTCCGTGTCCTGGGGCGTGAATCTTCGAAACTCTGGTAGTCGGGGTAGTCATCTGGGTCGTGTTTCCGGTGAAAGTCCTCTAGGTGTATTAATGAGGAGATGGATGTTATGCTGCGTGAAGTCGGGTTGATCCTCGGCGGTTCTGGTAAGTGTTGTATAGGTGGTAGTCGTCTGTATCTGCAGTTGAGCACGACACATATTTACTGGTAGAGTAGTACTGGATTTTGCATCTTCTTTTTTTTTACATTACTATCTGAATTACATCGCTCGAACAATATTCGAGAGATCGTCTTTTAATTAACTTGAGACATCACCTTATATACGAGTTCTTTTTTTTTTACATTACCACATTTCTTTAACAAACTCCTCACTACATCTTATATATAAATATAACTAGCTCTCCACGCTTTTAGTGGAAGCTAACACTCAATTAAAAATTTAAAAAACAAACATTTTCTGAAGAGCCCTCGCTTGGAGGTGTTTACAGTCTGAACGCCGCATCGTAACTCTTGCATTGTTACAACAGGTAGATTGCAACGACGCGGAGTGAGTACTCCGCCATAATATAGTTCCAACTCTTTATTAATAATTCATTCTTACAGTAAGACAAAACAAATTATCTAGACTTATTTAGTTTACAGGGATTATTATAACTACTACTTGTGACTTCAAATTATTAATTATTTACATTACGATTTTCAGATATTTCTAAGTTACAGCCGGTTCGCTATGCACGTTGTGTCCGGAATTGGCAGGTCAACGCATGATAATTTACTAAAGGGTTAACTGTATTATTCTTAACTTTTTACATTACGATTTTTTAATTACTTATTTAGTTAGATTTTCTTAATTTAATTCTCATAACTATTCTGAGTTAGTTCAGGGGTATTTGGTTTAATCGTGCGATTTAAAATACTTACTTGCTTTCCATTTTTTGTTTATATTTTTATTATTAATTTTTTTTTATTACCATTTAAATCGTCACAACGATGCTTATCTATTACAAATACATTTTTGGGGGACAAGATATTTATTAGCTTTTCTTCTATTTTAAACAGTTTTCTGAATTCACTGCATGATGATAGTCACAAGTACCTGAGCCTGTGAACTACTATAACTTGTTTACCTTTTGAATTGAACAAGGAACTTTAATTTCATCTGGACTTCTGACTTTGTGTGACTGTTTTTAAAATTTGTTACTTAATTTTATACAGCTACTCTGAATATGAGTTCCATATGTTTACACAACTGGCTGTCCTTATCATTTTTAAAAATTGGACTTGACAATGTCCAAGGTAATCTTCAACTAAAACCAACTTGTCTGTGATTTTTTTTTTCTTTTAAAAATTTGGCTGTTTTTTCTTTTTTTTATTTAATATTTAGGTTATCTTTTCTGCCTGAAAATAATCTCTCTTTCTTCAGTTTAAAACTAGTTTTATAGAACTGAAACTCCTTCAGTGACATAAAAATGTAAAATTATCTTGTAATAATAGCCTTATAGAATTCTACGAAATAGATTACTTCTTTTAGCATGCATTCTTACAAGATTAAATAAACAAAACAATATGGTGTTCATAGTTTGGTTGCTGCACCTTAATCTTCAATATGGGAACAGGTAATTGAACAGCTCTTGTAGCATTTTATCAAATTTTTCGGAGTTCAATTAAATTTTCCAACCTTTTGGTATAACCAATGGTGGTGTAATCAGTAAAATTTCTTATTGCTTCTTTACACTCCTTTGTAGTTCTTTATGTTTTCCCAACTTTGACATTCGTTGGAAATTATAACATCACAGCAAAAAAATTATCGAGCTTACACATATAATGATCTAATGGTAACAACCAACAGAACACATATTATAACACAGAAAAAACGATAGCAAAATAAAATGCAACTTCTAAAAACATTGTCACTGTAAATTTGTGGTCTATATTTTTTTAGGAACTAGGCCTAAAAATAAAATATCCATCCACACTATGATAACCACTAACCTAAACAGTATTTCAATAATGATGAAATCAAATAAAAGGACAACATATTAAAATTAAACTGTAATATGGAACTGTGTTGATGGACATATTACATACAGAGCTGTGTTTATAAGAGTCAAATTAAATGGTATGTGTGTTTAGCGACTACGGGTGAGAGACAAAGAGCAGGGTTGCTCAGTTAAATGCATCAGATATCTACAGCCTATAGACAAACTGTATTTGCATCACTTGCATACAGTGTGTGCTTGTAAAACAAAAAAGAAATTTTCATCAAAACCACACCCTAATAATTAGTGCACCAAAGGAATGGCTCTCACCAGAAAACCACAATAACATGAAGGCTGTAGTAATTGCTGATGCCTCGGGATTTATAAGTTCATATTAATTTTATAGTGTTGCATGTCAGGCACTGGGTCTACACTGTTGAGTTTCCAAGTCATTTTATAGTACCGTACCAGTACTCACTTTTCAACTCCAGTAAATAAATCTAGCAATATGTACCAAGAAAAAATTAATTTATTTTTGGATACACATTATCTTCTGGTTGAGTTGTTATTACACATATCTAGTATATTTCTGTCACTAAACTGGGTATAAGTATCAGATGTCCTGTCTCAAATCATGCACTTTCGAAGAGCTGGAACACTTGTATAATATGTCATGGAGACTACACTGAAAAATGATGTAAGGTATCTTTTTTCTGGTCAATTAATTACAAGATGAAAACTACTTAGTTTTCATTTGATTCACCTTCATAGTTCACGAATTCTGACAAAGCTTCAGTAAGCAGCCCTGATATGTGTTGCAGGGTCATCCTTATGGAGGGGGGGGGGACAGGACCAGAGAGTCAAAAATGTTGGTGAATTTTGTTAATCTCTTAATTTGTACACTATTTTATTTTTACTTAATTTTCAGCTATGTTAATACAGTAGTAACTCTTTTTTAAACATACAAACAGGTTTATTACATAGCATCTGCGTATGTTTGAAACATGAAATATAGGAAAATCAATTCATTCAATAAGTATCTTTTAAACAATGTTTCAATAACGTGTATTTCTATTGTGTTGTTACTGTTTACTTTAATAGGACTGATTTCAGCACGTTATCACAGGTTTTCCAACCACTTTAAAGATAGTAATGTTGATTAGTATTAACTTGTTTTTTATTTTGTATGAAGCCAACTCGAATTCCCCCCCCCCCCCAGCCAAATTCCAGACATGCCACCGATGTATTGTAAAAGAAAAAAATCTGTTGTACTCATTAAAATTATAAACTTTGCTAAAATTACTAACAAAAAAGATAATAGACAGTCTGATTACCACCTCAAAGTATAAAACAAGATATTCTCAGTGAGAAAACTTAACATCTCTACTATAAACAAACTCTTAAATTATTGCTTAACTTTTTTTCCAGCAACTATGAGACATGTCCAGAAAGTAAGATTAAAAGGTTTTACAATTTCTTAAAACTTATATTTAGAATTCTTCACTTCAAAATTACTTAAACACACACATACCTATTTTTCAATAAAATCACCACCATTGTCCAAGCACTTAGACCATTTAGTAAGCCTGGGGACCAATGTTTGTATCCTGTGTTATAGAAGTTTGCCACCTGTCCTTTAAACCATGCCATGACCTCATTTTTCACCTCTTAATTGCTGTCAAATTTTTATCTGAACAGATGTTTCTTCAGAAAAAGGACTATGTGAAAACCACTGGGTGCAAGATCTGGTAAATGATCCACCTGGGTGTGATGTGAATGATCCAAAACATCCCATTTCCAAATATCACTCAGTGCAGAGTTGATGCAAGCAGTATGGTGCCAAGCATCATCAAGGAACAAACAAGCAGTAAGTATTTCCCTCCTTTTATTTTGAATAGCCCATCAAAGATGTATCAGAGCTCATATTATCAGTGGCAGTAACTCTTCTGCCTCCCTGAATGCTGTCAGACAGCAAGGACAGCCTTTTTTTTTTTTTTAATCAACACTGCCATTTTCAAAATGTGTAACATGTACTACAGTCATTTTCAAAACGTATAATATGCATTAAATCAGCAAAGTCTATTCTGTTACTGAATCGGGATTGACTAACAATAATAGCATTGTTACCATCACTGAAAAAAATTCTCATCACTTGAAAACAATGATTTTTCTTTCCGTCACACCTTGTACTTTCTTTAGAAATCCGAACAATTTCTTTTCAAAAAATAAACTATCAAAATAAAATTTAAACTAATATATTGTTAATACAGAATTATTAAAACCCAACTGAAAAGCAAAAACACGTATTCATGTTGTTTCTGCAGTAATTAATCTGCGTAAGAAAATAATATCCTATGTTATAAATCTAAATTGCAACATAAGACTTACAGGCCCACATTTCATCCCAGCAACTAATACTGACACATCTCCTCCAAGTTTTTTGGCAGCTGTTACAGCATTTTTTGTAACAGGTGTTAGCTTTTCATTATTATGCTCTGCAATAACTAAAGTACTCTCCTGTCTACAGTGGCCCTGTAACAATATTTTAAAATGCTTTTATAGCAAACAAGATAAAACACAAAATCTGATAAGCCACTTATATTTTAGTAAATGTAGTACCTTTTCTTTATAACAGTTTTTACTGCAAAAAAATGTTTTGTGTAAGTGTATTCTCTCTCACTCTCTCTCACACACACACACACAATTAAAATTAAATTTTCAAATGTTCCATACCAATGTTACACATTTCATTGTAATATACACCAATTTCATAAACTTATCTTCAGCAAATGCTCACTAGGCTATCAATTTTTTACTTTATAGTTCATGGGTTAAAACTAATTTATAAACAAAAAGAAACAAAAATATTACATGATATTCAAAATCTTATTTGATACGGAACATCAAATATATACATAATTTACAAACAAAAATATTACATGATTATGTAACGTAACGAAGTTAAGGTCCCATACGTTACATAAAAACTTTGTCAATATAAATTAAAACAATACCCAATGTGTGCCATAATTAAGGTCAGGAAGGTAAACCTCACCTAATAAATATATTAATAATACCCAGTAAGGTTACTAGGTAATAAAATAGTAAAAATGTCTACAAGTATAAAATATGGAGTGACCAGTGGAAGATGTAAACAATAAACACAGTGTCTAATGAGATGAAATTACTATAGACAGTTTGAACTGAGAGTAGACTGTTTAATTGATATTTAATGTTTTATAATGATGTACATGTTGTTGTGCTTTATCATGATATTTTGTTTACATGATATTTATTCTGTGTTTTGTATGTAGCAGGTGTGAAGCAATTGCTTTAAGAAAGTATTAAGTAATTGATACTAATTTCATTCATGTTAAACTTGTATTTAAGTAATTAAATACAAGTGTATTTATTATGTATTGCATCATGTTAAGTGTATTTACTTTGAATAACTAATGAAGATATCGTAAGATAATATTTGTAAACTTGGCCAAGAAGGCAATAATTGTTAATAAATTGTCAAGGGGTCATTATAATTATGTTATAAACAGATGAAGGGTTCAATGATAAAATAAATAATAATAATAAATTGAAATCAGGAAAATAAAATTAGAATAATTGGCCATAAGCCAGTGACTCATTGTACAGTAGGTCAGGTCAGAAAAGTTAAATTAAAAACAAAAAATTATAACACATGTAATAAGATTTTATAACAATATTGTAATACTTAGTAACCTTAAAATTGCATTACCTGACCTTACTAATAGTTAAAAGAACTACATGTACCCTGAGATAAAAGACAAATTGAAAATTATAATTAAATTTTAACACATCTAAAACCCGAATTCAATAACAAATCGATTATGTATTGTGTAATCGATATGGTGTATTAGTAGCAAGAGGAAGCATCTGTTGGAATTAAAACATATATAAAATAAAGAATCCTTCTCGAATTTGACGATTTCTTGTTATTTGTAGAATAATTAGTGTATTTCGAATAAGGTGTAATTTACAGAGAAAGGAACGTGAGAAACACATCAAGCGGAACGACTTAACCTATAATAACTGGTCAATCGCAAACCACAGCACTCGTTTGTTGACAGCTGGTAAATACGGGAGAATAGAGAACTAACTTGCTCTTTGCGCTCTCCTCTCTTTACACTTTCGATTATATACACACTAGGGTTGGAGAAAAATATTGAATTGTTCAATATAATAACTGGAATAGAGCGTTTCCTCTTGTAAAACACTTAATAACTATCTAATACAGATCTATTATAAAGAACCGAATAATATCAACCACATAATAAATATTTTTTCTTTATAAATAGATGAAAATTGATTTGCAGGAGACCTCATCTAAAGTAAAATATTACAAATTGACGCATTCAACAGTGGAGCTTTTGAACATCATCTAATTCAATAAGTAACATCATTGGTATTGGTTACAAATTGACGCTCATTATGTGGGGCTGAATAACTATAAACCCGCAACACTAGTTACTCATCACGCGATTTGTAACAAATTGGCGCTCAACGAGTGGGTATTAGTTAAGTAAAAAAAATCGACTATATCGCTATTACTTAACTTGAGCAGGCAACTATTAGAGGCACAGGAATGCATACGAGAGGTGTTTCTAAAAGGATAGCGAAGGACCAAGAAACGGAAGAAGATAGACGACAAGAAGAAGCAGAGATAATTACAGACACCAAAATGGAACAACAGGCGGGTAACAATTAGGAAGCTAGAGGAGGCATGGATCTACTAAAACTATGGGAATTAATTAAAGAAGATTCCAAGAAACAGAAGGAAGACTTAAATAAAAAATTCGAAGAAAACTCAGAAAAGCTAGAAAATAAAATAGACAGTATCAAAGAAGATAATAGACAAACTAATGAAAAAATATACAGTATTAACGAAAACTCAAAGAAACAAAACGAAATTTTGAGTGAGAACTTAATAAAACTAATAAACGAGAAGTTTGACAAAAATAAAAAGGAAACTTATTAGAATAACCGGCTGATAAATGAAAGATTAAACCAAATTAACAAAAGGCTTGACAGGAACGATGAGAGCTTAAAGCAGATTCAAGAAAATAACAAACAAACAGACGGAAAAATTAAAACAGTAATAAGGATTTGCGGCAAATTATAAATGAACAAAACCAAGCGTTGAGGGAAGTCATCAATGAAAGGATTGCAAATGTCAATGAAACACTTAGCAAAAGGGTGGATGATTATGAAGAGGAAGTAAGACAGCAAATAACTGAAACTAAGGTAGGTCTAGAAAAGATGGATGAAACCATCATACAACTCAGAGTGGAAGTAGAGGCCAAAATAAACCAAATAGGAAACCATAACGATACTAGAGTAAAGGAGGTACAAGCAAAAACCCAAGAAAAATTAAACGAAGTACGAATCAACATAGCCGGAAGAATAGAATGGGTTAACAATGAAATAAAGACAATGAAAATAAGGCAAAAACGTCAAAGGAAATTAATGAATACACGGGAAGGATTGGAGATGATTAAAGGGGGATTAGTTAAGATGCATAATATACCAATTGCGGAACCAAGAGAAGTAAGTCAATTTACAAACTCTAAACGAACCACAATTGAATTCCCGGAGAGATTAGAAGGACCGAAAAAGCCAAAACTAACCGAGGAGCATGGAGGACTTATGGAGATTATGTATGAACCATTCGAATGATTAAGAAACAGTACGGAAGAATCAGTTCGAAAGACGATGGTAAACTTTAGCATAAATGAAAATTTTATAGCGACAAGATGGAAGAACCAGGTGATAGTGAGATACGTCACAAGGACAGAAATAATTCTACACACTAGAGAAATCCGAACAATCAGTACAGAGGAAATAATGGACCACGGTTAAACAGATTCCAAACAGAATATAGAGAAAAGGGACGGATTTTATGGATAACAAATAAAGCAAACCAAAGGAAAATAATGAGAAACTAATTAAAATATATTAAACTAACTATTAAATGAAATAAACTAATTACACAATACTTCAGAGGAATTAGTTGGAATCAATTTTAAAACCACAAAATTCAAAAATAAGTAAGAACACCTTACTATATAATTCAGAAGAAATTATTTTAAACTAATAAACATAAAAAAAAGAGAAAGAAGGGTTAGAAATGAGTTAGATGAAGGAAGAATATGCCATACAATTTATGATAAGGAGGAGATTCAGTGTTTAATTGCAGAAGTAAATGGGAGTGAATTAAAAATAGTAAAATACGTATGCTAAAGAATAATTAATTGACAGCACGGAACTAAGAAGAATTTAAAATGAATATTGAACAGCTTTAACTACTATACTGGTGAATAATATGATAAATGGAACTACAGAACGAGATAAATAAGTTAAGAAAAGTATTATGATACCTCAGAAATAATAGTAATCATCCCTTGAATATAAGTTTGTAGCGAAGGAGCTACCTTATAGGTAATAATTATATGTATTGTGTTGTGATAGTGCAACGTTTATTTTTTTTTCTGGACAGAGATGAAGTTCCTCTGATCTCAGAAGATATAGTTAGGGAAACGGCAGAGTAATGGAAGCCAATAGTGCCCCTCTGATTCCGTACCAGCTATGATATTAAGGAAAAATGTTAGGGAAATATAGTATTTTAGGGATTATACACCAAACGAGGTAATTAAATATAAATATGATAATAAGAAATGATGGTGTAATAAGCTAGAAGATGTTATGAGTTCCAGAGAAAAGGACAGGTCTACAACTGAGGGAGGTACCAGTAGAGAATTGATGACCAGCTATACAATGAGTATCAACACAGTTTTCAGGTGCAATTAAAAGTTTAAGGAATAGAAATAGAAAATAAACCCCAAAGAACCCATTGAATTGCGTACTAAGGCAGAAACAATGAAAAACTGAAACCATTATAAATTGATAATTTTATCAAATAAATATTCCAAGGCACGAAGAAACTATAAGTTTATTTCAACTAAACAGTATTCAGCTAAAATAAACTTCTTTCGGAGGGGGAGTATTATGTAACGTAACGAAGTTAAGGTCCCATACGTTACATAAAAACTTTGTCAATATAAATTAAAACAATACCCAATGTGTGCCATAATTAAGCTCAGGAAGGTAAACCTCACCTAATAAATATATTAATAATACCCAGTAAGGTTACTAGGTAATAAAATAGTAAAAATGTCTATAAGTATAAAATATGGAGTGACCAGTGGAAGATGTAAACAATAAACACAGTGTCTAATGAGATGAAATTACTATAGACAGTTTGAACTGAGAGTAGACTGTTTAATTGATATTTAATGTTTTATAATGATGTACATGTTGTTGTGCTTTATCATGATATTTTGTTTACATGATATTTATTCTGTGTTTTGTATGTAGCAGGTGTGAAGCAATTGCTTTAAGAAAGTATTAAGTAATTGATACTAATTTCATTCATGTTAAACTTGTATTTAAGTAATTAAATACAAGTGTATTTATTATGTATTGTATCATGTTAAGTGTATTTATTTTGAATAACTAATGAAGATATTGTAAGATAATATTTGTAAACTTGGCCAGGAAGGCAATAATTGTTAATAAATTGTCAAGAGGTCATTGTAATTATGTTATAAACAGATGAAGGGTTCAATGATAAAATAAATAATAATAATAAATTGAAATCAGGAAAATAAAATTAGAATAATTGGCCACAAGCCAGTGACTCATTGTACAGTAGGTCAGGTCAGAAAAGTTAAATTAAAAACAAAAAATTATAACACATGTAATAACACAGATAGGCCTAAAATTAGTATTTTGTAAAAGGAAATTAATACCTTTTAAAATAAGTCAATCAAGAAGAAAATGTAGTAAAATGTATATGGTTTAATAATGCATATTAGGTGAAAGTTTTATGTGATTTAATGTAATTCTAATAAGGGAGTATTTTATTAAAAAAGTGTAAGAATATTTCCTAATTATGGCTCTAGGATAACAAATATTATCCAATAACAGAAGAAGAAATAGTTGTTAGGGACGACTGAATGCAAGATATGTTGTTGATTTCAACACTCAATTGTTATATGTGAATGGGTAAAGTTCAGAATACAAATTTGAAAAGAGAAAACCAAAACTAAATGAATCAAATTAAATAAATTAAATTTCATGAAAGAAATCCATTAAAAAGGACTGAGTAGTAACATCTGAATCTATCTCTCAGCAAATATAATTCTACATACCATTAAATTTAAATGAATTCAAAAAAATAAATCCGTCAACCTACTAACAGCAAAAGAGTAATGATGAAGATGAACTATAATTAAATAAAGATGATCCATAGCCGAGGGATGCCAAATTAATTAAAATATATTAAAAAACAAACAAAGAAATTTTGTATTAAAGTACTAAACCTCACTTTCCACAACCGAACGAAGTCTTAATACTACACAAATTCCATTGGGACCTGCAACTACCAGAACCGTGAAGATTAACGAAGACCAGAACTGAAACTTCTACTACATTCTGGGACATCAATACCAAACTTTTATTAAGAAGCTGGAGGCTGTTATTGTTCAAGAGCTGAATCGCCATTCTGTTCTCGTCTCGGCGTAGCAAAACACTGCCTTACTAAGTATCCGGTCCGAGTTGGTAAAAAACCTGCTTATATTTAATTTTATATCATAAGATTTTATAACAATATTGTAATACTTAGTAACCTTAAAACTGCATTACCTGACCTTACTAATAGTTAAAAGAACTACATGTACCCTGAGATAAAAGACAAATTGAAAATTATAATTACATTTTAACACATCTAAAACCCGAATTCAATAACAAATCGATTATGTATTGTGTAATCGATATGGTGTATTAGTAGCAAGAGGAAGCATCTGTTGGAATTAAAACATATATAAAATAAAGAATCCTTCTTGAATTTGACGATTTCTTGTTATTTGTAGAATAATTAGTGTATTTCGAATAAGGTGTAATTTACAGAGAAAGGAACGTGAGAAACACATCAAGCGGAACGACTTAACCTATAATAACTGGTCAATCGCAAACCACAGCGCTCGTTTGTTGACAGCTGGTAAATACGGGAGAATAGAGAACTAACTTGCTCTTTGCGCTCTCCTCTCTTTACACTTTCGATTATATACACAGTAAAATTACTATAGACAGTTTGAACTGAGAGTAGACTGTTTAATTGATATTTAATGTTTTATAATGATGTACATGTTGTTGTGCTTTATCATGATATTTTGTTTACATGATATTTATTCTGTGTTTTGTATGTAGCAGGTGTGAAGCAATTGCTTTAAGAAAGTATTACGTAATTGATACTAATTTCATTCATGTTAAACTTGTATTTAAGTAATTAAATGCAAGTGTATTTATTATGTATTGTATCATGTTAAGTGTATTTACTTTGAATAACTAATGAACATATCGTAAGATAATATTTGTAAACTTGGCCAGGAAGGCAATAATTGTTAATAAATTGTCAAGAGGTCATTGTAATTATGTTATAAACAGATGAAGGGTTCAATGATAAAATAAATAATAATAATAAATTGAAATCAGGAAAATAAAATTAGAATAATTGGCCATAAGCCAGTGACTCATTGTACAGTAGGTCAGGTCAGAAAAGTTAAATTAAAAACAAAAAATTATAACACATGTAATAACACAGATAGGCCTAAAATTAGTATTTTGTAAAAGGAAATTAATACCTTTTAAAATAAGTCGATCAAGAAGAAAATGTAGTAAAATGTATATGGTTTAATAATGCATATTAGGTGAAAGTTTTATGTGATTTAATGTAATTCTAATAAGGGAGTATTTTATTAAAAAAGTGCAAGAATATTTCCTAATTATGGCTCTAGGATAACAAATATTATCCAATAACAGAAGAAGAAATGGTTGTTAGGGACGACTGAATGCAAGATATCTTGTTGATTTCAACACTCAATTGTTATATGTGAATGGGTAAAGGTCAGAATACAAATTTGAAAAGAGAAAACCAAAACTAAATGAATCAAATTAAATTAATTAAATTTCATAAAAGAAATCCATTAAAAAGGACTGAGTAGTAACTTCTGAATTTATCTCTCAGCAAATATAATTCTACATACCATTAAAGTTAAATGAATTCAAAAAAATAAATCTGTCAAACTACTAACAGCAAAAGAGTAATGATGAAGATGAACTATAATTAAATAAAGATGATCCATAGCCGAGGGATGCCAAATTAATTAAAATATATTAAAAAACAAACAAAGAAATTTTGTATTAAAGTACTAAACCTCACTTTCCACAACCGAACGAAGTCTTAATACTACACAAATTCCATTGGGACCTGCAACTACCAGAACCGTGAAGATTAACGAAGACCAGAACTGAAACTTCTACTACATTCTGGGACATCAATACCAAACTTTTATTAAGAAGCTGGAGGCTGTTATTGTTCAAGAGCTGAATCGCCATTCTGTTCTCGTCTCGGCGTAGCAAAACACTGCCTTACTAAGTATCCGGTCCGAGTTGGTAAAAAACCTGCTTATATTTAATTTTATATCATAAGATTTTATAACAATATTGTAATACTTAGTAACCTTAAAACTGCATTACCTGACCTTACTAATAGTTAAAAGAACTACATGTACCCTGAGATAAAAGACAAATTGAAAATTATAATTAAATTTTAACACATCTAAAACCCGAATTCAATAACAAATCGATTATGTATTGTGTAATCGATATGGTGTATTAGTAGCAAGAGGAAGCATCTGTTGGAATTAAAACATATATAAAATAAAGAATCCTTCTTGAATTTGACGATTTCTTGTTATTTGTAGAATAATTAGTGTATTTCGAATAGGGTGTAATTTACAGAGAAAGGAACGTGAGAAACACATCAAGCGGAACGACTTAACCTATAATAACTGGTCAATCGCAAACCACAGCGCTCGTTTGTTGACAGCTGGTAAATACGGGAGAATAGAGAACTAACTTGCTCTCTGCGCTCTCCTCTCTTTACACTTTCGATAGTATATACAGACTAGGGTTGGAGAAAAATATTGAATTGTTCAATATAATAACTGGAATAGAGCGTTTTTCTCTTGTAAAACACTTAATAACTATCTAATACAGATCTATTATCAAGAACCGAATAATATCAACCACATAATAAATATTTTTCTTTATAAATAGATTAACATTGATTTGCAGGAGACCTTATCTAAAGTAAAATATTACAAATTGACGCATTCAACAGTGGAGCTTTTGGACATCATCTAATTCAATAAGAAACATCATTGGTATTGGTTACAAATTGACGCTCATAACGTGGGGCTGAATAACTATAAACCCGCAACACTAGTTACTCATCACGCGATTTGTAACAATATTCAAAATCTTATTCGATAAGGAACATCAAATATATACAATTTGCCTGATAATAAATTAATTGACACAATCAAAGAATATCAAACTCACTACCTGACAGGCATTTTATATACACACAAATTTTCTCATACACATTATGTTATAGCCAGCACATAATTATCATATTGAGAGTTGTTTTACTGAATTCTTATTAAGACTTTACCTGCCGTATGAAAACAGTTTTAAAAAATGCTTCCCTCATCTAGTTAAGTTTGAATCTTTAGCTTTCTGTGTCAATATGGCTATCTACACAATAGCAGAGGTGAAATTTTTTTAATTGTATTACTAAGTGACTTCTTTTCCAATGAGATGTCTAAGTGACAGCTCCACCAATCATACTGATGCCCAAAACAAGCTACAACATTTTCGAACAAATTTTTCAATTTATAAACATTTGTGAGAAGGTCTAGTAAGTGAATAGTTTCACTCCTGCTTTGATCTGGTTGAAGAGATGAAATATATAAAACTAAGGAACCTGCTCCTGTACTTTGAAATATCTGGCAAAGTTTTATACATCTTACATTCAACATAATCATAAATCACAGAGAATTAATGTTTCACTCTTATGTCTTACATTTTTCTGTCTTCCTGGAATTCACAAGTATAAAAAAT
This sequence comes from Magicicada septendecula, assembly GCA_034769895.1. Lineage (NCBI taxonomy): Eukaryota > Metazoa > Arthropoda > Insecta > Hemiptera > Cicadidae > Magicicada > Magicicada septendecula. Next base: position 985,572,005 of record CM068367.1, on the reverse strand, counting down.
AAATTCTACTTTGACAAAAATAATAAGCAGGGCCAGATGTTCATTGAAAATTTTTAATAAACATTTAAATACAGTTTTTGTGAAACCATATAAAATAACACAATGCACAAAACAAAATAACTGTTCAAATGAAATACAACATTGTACCTGTATTTATAAATTATAAATCTTAATCTGTCTACTCTTAATATGCCTTAATTTCATGCACAGAGAGCTAGAGTTAGTTTTTGTTGTTAGTTTATGCAACTGTTACCTTATCACTAACTGATAACAACATATAATGTTTAGTCACAATAGCCTCATTGTGTGTTTCAAACTGCAGTTTGGAACTTATGTCACATATGGTACTTTACTATACAAGAGGGAAATTTACTTTCCCCAGTTTTTGATTATACTGAAAGATCTCTAATTATTAAAACAGCAAAACAGAATGTAAAAAGAACTGTTGTACTTTATTATGTTAAATAACAGCAGCTGAAAGTTACATATTGATGTTATGAACTGTCTGTGAATTTTGCGTACTAGTCAGTTGGCAGTGTCTTCACTGACATGTTACCTTGGCAGTGATTTAAGATTATTACATAGCACAGGTATAGATTCGTTCATTTTTCTGCACGTAAGTTGATATAGAGAATTCAAAGAATATCCAATTTTATAAACTAAAATACCGTACTGTACATTATTTTATTAAATTAAGCACTGTTTCCACTTTGAGCAGATTCTGCACTGTACAAAACAGGTTACATATAAAAACCTACATTTGCCAGAACCATAAAAATATTCTGCATTGGGTAAGCTCTGCTTTATTCAGGTTCCGCTTTGATAAAGTTTTATTGTATAGTGTTATGACATTACAGAACAATCTACGTGTTTCTCAAACGATCCAGTGGAATCCAGCTGTAATGTTGTGTGCGTACGTGATTCTCAACATGCGTTGCAAGATTGTTCCGGACTCACCAGTCCGCTCCTGCTGTGTGCAAGGTTGCAACCAATTATGTTCTGGTGTTTTCTAGTAGCATTCTTGATGTTCAGTATGGAATATTCTGGTATTTCGGTGGGGTATAAATACAAATATACTCACCGGCACTGTCAGTTGAGTTGCGATATATCTCAGTGCGGTTTGATGTATTGTGGTGAAAGTGTCACGTGTTTTATAATCGTGCGGGACAATTGTAATACAATTGTGTTTTATATTAGTAGGCATTTTTATTGTGTGTGAACAATTTTTATTTGATTTGTTGTAAGAGACTATCTTCTTGATTACAAACTGATTAATTGTGATAATTAAAGCTGGTGATTAGTAAGATGTGATTGATGTCTTGTATTTTGTTTTCCACTGTAACATACGACTATCAGTTAGACCATCGTAACAATATTATAACAGCACAGGCTATCCTTTTTAAACACACAATGGCAGTCATATCTTAATAATATTGTTTTCATTTCCAAAGGCATCTGCCTAGAACATTTTTTTGTTTACCAGTAACATTTTATAGCATTATAACTCCTTTGATCATTATTATATTACCTAAACATTTCACTTAATTCACAGTTATCAGACTTCTACCATCAATTCCCACTTGGTTAAAGCAGAATTATGAAATACTATATTACATTTGTCTTTCCTACATTTACACTTGGACCAACATTTTCAGATTCCCAGCTATTTGTTAATTTTTTTCTTTTGTATAATCACTACATTTTTACTAAACAACACTACATTATCTGCAACAAATGTGCAATCGCGCATGCACACATACACATATGCGTGCATAATATCAACTATGATTTTATTATCTTAGTTTGTATAAATTTCAGACAGACACTGCAAATATATCAATGTTTCTTGCTCTAAAGCCTTACAATAGCTTTTTGTAGACAAAAGCTTTCACATAATCGACATACAAAATTATAAAGTGTTTTTGCATACTAAATGGAATATTCTAGAAGTCCTGCTTTCTGTTCTCCTCTTCCTTGAAGAGCACACATTTCTTCATTACACATATTCCAAAAATATTTTTTTAATACATCTTATCATCTCAACATATTTAAAATGTTTATACTGTTTCCTTCAAATACTTTCAGAACACTACAGATCACTGACATGTAACATCTGATTCTACATAACTCCCAGCCATTGGTTTCCTACACCAATATCAGACACATCAAATAACTCCCAGTGAACTGTTTAAAAGATTAGTTACATAGTCCAAAATAATACAACTGGTAAAAAGATAGTTGTTGGTTTGTAAAAAGGTTTGTTAAAGGTATTAGGAAAATCAAATAAAATCACAGTTTAACCTCCTTTCAAAACATACAGTATTGTAGTCAACTTATGTCATTGTCACCTGCATAACTGTAATTTTACATTACAAAAAAAAATAATAATAAATTGATTCTTTGAAAATAAAATTATTAATCCCATAGCACATAACTATGTGCATTATAACACAATTTACATTTATTATATCAAACTTATGTACTTGGGCCGATTTTATAAATATACAGTGATTCCAGTTATTTATACAAACTGATTTTTATAACATAGTTTTCAGTATTGTTGAAAATCCCACATCAAATCAATATTGGTATAACCCACAATTAATACAGAATTTGTTAAAATATTTCAGTCACATGTCTGAGTCAGTTGTTTCTTGAACTTTTCTCAGTTTCTAGAGCTAGAGAGTTGAAATTGGCCTTATTTTACAAAGATTTTATTGCCCTTTGAAATAATGTGCCAACTGTTAAGCAATATACTTAATATACTTCAAAGTAATCAAATATATTATTTGATCTTGGAAAACCAAAAATGTATTTTTTTAAACACGAAAAATAGAGCTGGATATATTGTAAAATAGAGCTGGATATATTGTAAAAATATTGCAACGACAGAATGTTCTCTAACAATGGAGTGTTTTTTCGCTTTTAAAAAGCTTCTTCAGAGGCTCAGAGAAGCTTTTTAAAAGTGAAAACCGGTTCAGGCTATAAGGTAAAACTTTTACGTTTTTACCCATAAAAAACTTTATGTTCCGAGTCGGTAGTGAAATAACTATATTTAGTTAAGTAACGGACACGTCATGGACAACAAAATCCAAGAATTTATTTCTACTTTAAATGATGATGTGTCAATTTCTGGATAAGGGGCTAATGCTTCACATACTTTCTTTTGCAAAAGAACATTTTCTAGCAAAAACTGTTCCTTCACACCAATGCTGATTCAGAATTCGATTTTGAAGCCCTGTTACAGCTGTGTCTTATGACTTTAAAATACCCTTTCCTACAATGTTATTTATATGACTGACAATGTACATGTGGGTCAGTTATTTCACTAATTCTTTTTGGTACTTTATTTTGTTTCAGAAGCTTCAACTCTTCCACACCACGCTCAGAAATCTTATCATTGCATTATTTAAATAGAGATGAAAACTTTTTATTTGTCCTCAGAGCATTCAATCCATCAATGATGTGTTCTAGTGATTTCTAAAGTCCTACCACAGTTGTTATTCACCTGGAAGCAGTTGTTTAAAATTTCTAGAAGTTTAATAACGTCTTGTACCACGATCAAACCAAGATATGCCACTCCATTCTCATATACACTAAGTAGACAACTAGTGCCGCCATATCCTTGTTATCCTAGTTTGATCAGTGTTATAATTGCCAATTCATGACTGTTCTAAATTATATTTAAGTGTACTTGCGACCACCAACAAAGCCATATTGTGGGACACAGTGAATCTTAGCAACGCTACAATAAGACCCTCGACTACATGCTCTTGGATATGCATAAACACAGATGACACATATTTTGCTTCAGAGTTTGAAAACAAAATTCCTATTTGATAGGCCTATTCCATAGCATATTTTACTGTTCTAGACAATTCATAACTTCTTTCATAACTAAATTACAGCAATGAGCATCACAGTGCACATAATCAGCCAAAGGCTGCTTCTGAATTACGCTGGCCTGCATGCCTTTATTGATGTCACCCATATTCCCAGCTCGTCATAGGCCTGTCATTACAAATGAGTGATGATGTGCCTGAACCACAAGTTACACCAGTTTTATAGAAACCCATAAAATTTTCTTGAGGTTCCAGGTTATCACAGCAATGAACACAAATACTTTCTTCCTCATCTTCTGAAATATCTTGTACAACCATCACAAATCACTGAATATATTAGAGGATTTGTTAGCATACATTTTTTAGTGATATTAGCAACTATTTCATTTTGTAGTGCAGGGTGTATACAGTGGAACTTGGTTATAACGTCATTGAAGGGACCAAAAAAATAATGACGTTATGTCCGAGTGATGTTATAAAAGACCCTTTTTAATCACTAGTAAGGAAGGAGAAATAAAAAAAAACATCTTTGCATTATTAACATTGTTCGTGATATTTATTCTAAAGTTTACAAACTGCATTTTATTTATACAAACAGCATGAAGAATATTTTAAAAGATCAAAAAGAAAGTACATGTAACTTACATTTAGGCTTACTGTCGAAAGTAATCCGTAATTTTCTTTTGAACGCTCCTTTCTGAAAAATAAATTCTTTCTGTTGTGCTGTGGAGATGCTGCACTGCATTGAACGTGTCGTCAGACGTCTCTCTAAAGCAGTAAAATCGTGAAAGAGTTTCGGCGGCTCTCATTGCTTCCTGTACTGTCAGACAAACGATGTCGGCATCCTCCTCTTGCTCAGCATCTTCTTCAACACTATCTTCTGCTTCTATGTTTTTTACTTCCGCGATAATTTCTGCTTCACTAAACACTTGGAATGTTTCTACTTGGTCATCCACTGATGCATAGGAATCAAGTTCATTTCCAAATTCATTTACGTCGAATTTCTTAATCCACTCCGAGAGTGGCAAGTCGTCGTCTTCGTCATCATCGGGTAAATTTTCATGTACGAGTTGTGCTTTACTAAAGCATTTTGCTATCGTCTTCTGTGTTACACTATTGTTAAATATTGTCCAAGAGTCGTCTAGGAATTGTATTGCATCTAAGAGTGAAACTGTGGCAGGTTGCGCCGTGTCCATACAGAAAATAATTTTTTTTTAAGTTGCTTGCGGTAGTGACACTTTAGGCTTCTAATGACGCCTTGGTCCATAGGTTGCAGGACACTCGTACAGTTGGCCAGTAAGAAGACCAGATTAATGTTTGTCAAATTTAACTTTGGATGGGCTGCACAGTTGTCAACTAGAAGTAGAATTTTTCTTTTTTTCGATGACAGTTCTTTATCCCACTTCCTTAGTTCATCTTCAAAAATACTAGAAGTCATCCACGCTTTTGTTGTTGGCAGTGTAACTTACAGGAAGTTTTTTGATGTTTTTAAAACATCTAGGATGCAAACTTTTCCCGATAACTAAAAGTTTCCTTTTTTCGGTTCCCGTCATGTTCGCACAAACAAAAACTGTAACTCTTTGTTTAGACAGCTTCCCACCAACGCACTTTTCATTTTTAAATTTGAAAGTCTTATCTGGAGTTAATTTATAAAAAATTCCGGCTTCATCTCCATTGAGGATGTCTTCATCTTTATATGATCGTCTAATTTCTGGCCAAGTGTTACGCACCCAATCGCCTGTAACGTTCAGATCTACGCATTTTGCCTCACCACAAATTTTTGCAAAGGAAATCGAGTGTCGGGCCTTAAATCGATCTAGCCATCCGTTGGAGCACGTAAAATCAATACCAAACAATTTTCCGAATTCTGTAGCTTTCTCTTTCAGAATTGGTCCACTCACACGAATATATGAACATCGACATTGTTTGAACCATTTCAATAATGCTGCATCCACATCACCATGTTCGCATTTCCTAATTTTTTTAATTTTTTCTCCATCTTCCTCAAATTTTTTTAAAATTTTGTCCTTGTTTTTTAAAACTGAACCTACAGTAGAATTCACTAAACCAAACTCACGGCATACATCAGCTATTTTACGTCCGCTTTCATATGATCTAATTACACGTACTTTCTCTTGAATAGACAGAACCTTTCTTTTTGTACTAGAACTTGCCATGATTACTGTATAAAAATGCAGACCTACGTATAAAATTCTATAAACAGTGGCTACCGAAACTTAAGTTATAAAACACACAAAAGAAACTGTCACAGTACGAGCAGATACAGAAACAATAACAACCAAAAACAGAGACGAGACTACGTGTAAACAATACTGTACAGTAAATACTATAACAGCATGGCGTGAACAATAGCCTCGAGACGTGTAGTGCTACTGACCCGGTGAGAGTGGTGGGGAGACATGTCAGTCGCCAGACACCGGCTGGCGCCGGCGGTCCTGTTACAGTGCTTATCGCTTGCATACAATGTATGTGTGTAGCCATGGGCGTAGCGCGCGCACATATATACGTTTATATGAAATTTAGAGTAAAATATCTGAGAAATTTTTGACGCTATAACAGAGTAGTACAATATTTAGTGACGTTAAAACCGGGAATTTTTATAATGTTAAAGATATCAGTTTGACCGGACTTATGACAAAATAACACTACACCCGAGTTGACGTAACAGCTGAGGCCGTAATAACCAAGTTCCACTGTATAGTTCTGTTCTCTTTGGATCCACTGCCTAAGAGATGGCTTGTTCTCACTGTAAACTTTCAGCATGCCATAAAGTTTTCTTCAAAATTTATATGACCTGTAATAGCCAGTCCCTATCTAATGGGATATTTAAGAGTAGTAATACTAAACATTAATGACTCCAGAGCTACCTTTTGCTCCTCAACTTTAATTTTTAATTACTGTTTTTCATTTGGGGTTTTCTGTTGAGTATGGCTAAATACAGCTTGGGTAGTACGAGCATTTTTTCATGACTTTTAAACCTTTCAATTGCCTCTATCCAATTTTTGAATCCTTTCCCACTACAAGCTATGTCTGCTTTGATTGCAAGTGTTTTACTGGACATAACTGAACATATTTTGTACAGTAAAAACAGCTTACCCCATCAACCGCAGTCCTACCTCACGCATGCAGCCCCAGAAATTTTGTATACTAATTTTGTTGAAAACTTAATACTTGTCCTGTGAGATACTGATGAACTGGAAAACCATCAGGTACAATTTTTGGATAGTATGGAAGACATGCTGATTCAGTTTCGGGTGTAACTGGATCACATGCTGCAGCCACTCATGTCACTGGTTATGGTAAGCTTTCAGGAAATTTTGAAACTTGAGACTCATGGATAGGAAGTGAAAATTTTTCATGTGATGGTCCAGGATCTGAAAATAAAAGATGTACTTTTGGAATCAAGAATATAAATTTAGTTAGGAATGAATATTACGAGGGCTATTTGAAAATCAACCTCTGACTGCAAAACCAAGAAAAAGCAAAATGTTATGTACATATCTATATTACTTTTGCTCATAGTCGTAACATCATCACCACCTAAGTTTAAATTCAGGAACTTGCCATATTTTGGCGGCAGATTTTCCGATGAGGCAAAAGCTGGTCTCATCAGAAAATCTGCCGCTGAAGTACCCCGCCAATATTTGACACTGTAAATGAGGTTTCAAAGCCCTAAGTTATCAACCACAATTTGACCCTGATAACAAGTCAGTATCCCTGCCCAGATTAGCTCCGATTGTATTACCAGCCTTGCTTTGGTCGCCAACAATGCAGCAAAACGTTGCCCGCAAATTCCCAAGTGTGAACTCTCCTGAACACGAAGCCTCTTAAGTACATGGAGCCTGCCCTCAGCAATTGTTAGGCCCATGTAGGCGGGTTCCTGGCAAAGAGGGATCGACTGTCTGATGAAGACGCATCGAAAACTCAGGACCCCGTACTAACGTAATTGGACGGTGATCAGTCAGGATGACCGCCATCCACTCTGGGTTGTTGGGGGGGCATGGTTCTGCACTGACACAGCAGCATCCAGATGATCTTGCTCGCCTTTTAATTGGTCGAGACCCTCCTCATCCGATGTCGATCAATTCTGAGTACAGTACCAAATGTGGCCAGCAGGAGACAAAAGGATTCATTAAATAGCACAATACACTTCACAACAATTATTGATGTGAGAGGTAATGACAGGCTATCATGAATTTCTAAGTGGAAATGCAAAAAGGATAATGGTCGCAACTGTGTATGCGTCGTTTTGCTAGGCCTATTGCAAACTTTTTGTGTGTACCAGCCAGACTGTGGTCAATTGTAGATAGCCCTCGTACCTCCGTGTCCACATAAAATCTTCTTTTTAATTTCATACTCCAGTTTTTGTCATTTTAAGAGAGTTGGTGACTGTTTTTGGTCCTACCTCCTTGTAAAATTTACTTCCTTTTATTACACAGGCATGTACAAAGGCTTACATGGCCCAAGACCTATAAGGCTGATTTAATGATTAGATAAAGGTTTTTACTGGTTGCAAAATTTTATTCATTGTATAAAATATAGATTTATCAAGTGAGAAGTATGGGCTCAATATTTCTTTGGAACACAGCGCTTTTAAATATTTACTAAAACGTTTCAAAATTAGAAACAATAAGATCCTGTGATCCATCAGAAGTTAATGATTCAAAGTAACTCTCCAATTTGAAAATATATGGAAATGGTGCATTTCGAATAACCTTCCGAACTACATTGTAAATTTTTTTCTGTATACAAATTAGTGGACTAATAATTTTTCTTCCTCTTACTATGTTTATGTCTATTACATTACATACTTATTACATGTCGATGTAATAGCCAAGCTTAGCTTTAACTGAAAGCTGTTTCTTGAGTTCCTCTTTACCCCCCCCCCCCCACCACCGCTCTTCATTATACCAATACAAAACACAATTAAACTGAACTAACTTAGAAACAAATTAGAGTGAGTAACAAATACAAACTAACTGAAAATGGAAAATCTTAACACCTGAGACAATTATTTGTCAACTAACGAAAACTTTGTTTGTTGCTGAGCACAGATGATGAACTAACTCATCACATAAACAAAAATATAGACAAAATAACATGGTGAAAAACATAAGACAGACTGACAGCCAACTAAACACACTGCATTCAGAGGAATGGAAGTTCAGTGGACGGAGGGTTTGTTGGGTGGGGCTTTATTCTTTTGCGCACATTTACATTTTTAAGGCAGTGTCATCTTGTCAACAAACTGTTAAACCCGCATTCTAGCCATCAACATTGCAGGAGCATATCACTCCTGTACAATAATACAAAGAAAATAAATCATTGGGCCTCAAATTGGACCATCAATGGCACTGAATTTAAGTTAATACTGTATTTTCATTCAGCTAATAATTTTGGGGGTCAAATTATTAGTTAACATTCAGTCAAATATTGGGGGGACAGGTCCCCCCCTCCCAGGCCATGACGCCATGGTAAAAACGACTATTAACTTCTAGTTCACAGATGACATTAGCTGTTTTATAAAACAGATACAAATGCAGCAGAGACAGAATTACGTAGTCAGTTCAGCAAATGGTTTCACAGCATCACACTGCATGTCGTATATACCAAGTAATATCAAAACTTTTTTTATTTGTGCAAACTAGTAAATTTATTTATTAATTTTATGACTATAACAATTTCTTGGATTTCATTATATTTATATTACATAAATATATTTAGTATATTTAATATTTATAAAGACTTTACCTCAAGATGTGTACTCCTTATTTGAAACATGTTTCGGGAAGCCTTGTGTTCCCATCCTTAGCCTTCCCGAAACATGTTCCAAATAAGGACTAAACATCTTGAGGTAAAGTCTTTATAAATATTAAATATATTTTATACATCAAGAAACAGACTGTAGCAAAAAGTGTTGAATTATATTTAGTTATAACAATTTGTTGTGGCTATACTGTGTATTAGATATCTGTATTGCATAGGACTACTATGTAATAGTTATTAAACAATCAAACTCACACAAAACCTTAAGGTTAAGGTTAAGGTAATATTCATTTAGGATTGATTTAAGATCACAAACCATACTATCCTTGTAGCAATACCTTTAAACAAAAAACACACAAAAGTAAATGTTTTTCATCTTTCTCAAAAAATACAATGTCTGAAAGGAAATAAATATTTTATAATTGGGTGAGTTTCTAATATTCTAGTGGTTGAGGTATGTTCTTGAATCAGATGAAAAGTCAAAAAAGATCTGCATTAAGTCTTCACAACCACATGGATCTTCATCGTCAGACACTCCACACAGACGAATTCCATATGAAGAATGACAAGCTTACAATCTCACAAAACAAGAAATAGACAATACAGAAAAAAGTTATCATTCTTTACTTTTGAATCATGTGTAAATTACAAACAAACTACATATAACTAAAGTTAAAAGTTGGGTGGCCAAAACGTCACATTTACATTTTTATTTGTGATGGTGAAAGCCCATTTTTTAAAATTCAAATTCAAACAATCAGCAGCCATCTTCTGACTAATTATAAACTAATCTATGAACAATGGTAGACAATACTCCATCAATGAATGACAGAGAGTCAACAAAATAATAATACCATAAGTTCACGTAATATATGATAATAAGACTAAATAATACAATTACATTTTGCAATAAATTTCTAATACAAAATGCATATTATGTCATTTACGGGCTATCATACACAGGAGCAAACATACAAAAATAACACAGATAAGAAATAATTCTCATTTTTATTTTACAATCCACACACAATATACAACTCAAGGTACGAATAAGGTGGGATGGATAGACCCTTGGTTGCTATAATGGGCTAAGTTTTCAACACTTTGGTATATTTTATTTTTCTTTTTGTTATTTTACTTTTTACTATAACACTGAGCTATCACATAGGCAACATATGAGATATGTAATGGAGGCACAGATAATGGGAAGTACCGGTACTTTTGTTTTATTTCTAACACAAAATTTAGAAAGTGGGATATTGTATAAAGCCATTCTTACAGCTTTAAGAAACTGAGTTCTCTAGATCTACTACGTGGCTGACCCACATATATATTTTTCTAATCACACGACACTTCTTGAAATGTTTGCACATTTTTAAATTGCTGTCATTAAAAATACAAATGCCTGAAAAATCAGACAAAATTGTTTAAGAAACTATTCGTGGACAATACCAAACACTGAGAATTTCATTGAAATTAAAAGGATTTGAAAAGTTATTTGCTATGGGATGACCACCTAACAATAGTAATGATGTCTAAGCATTATACTTCTGATTTTGAAAACGACAGTTATGTTACATCTGAATAAAGAATTAAGGTAAATAAGTTTAATTTAATCAAATAAAAAATAAGTTACATATCTGCAACTTTCATTTCTTAACTTTGGTGTACATGACTTGTCAAAATTCATTATTATGTACCACTCACAAATTATGGTTATGTAGGCCTAATACTTCATGGAAATATATTAGGTTGTGCTTATTAGAGTAAAACTGAGATTTCAGCAACAGATTCAATAAGTTGGCTGCCTCATTAATGTGAAAAGACACTACACGATACCACAAATAAATAAAACAAAAAGTCTTTCATAACTGCCCCCTAAAACTTGTATTATTTCAATAAAGAGTATATCGATTAATATGTGAAAACACTGAAACATCCACAAACTACACAAATGTGTATCTAATAGTTACCTGTATGTTATATTTGAGTTTAACATTGTAATGCAAACACTACGAGTGAACTTTAGACTCCTATGTCTGCATACACCAAGTGTAATGTATATCACAATTACTACATAAACCATTTGGTGTTTACTTATTTTAAGGAATGTCAAATACGGTACATGAAAACAATTATTAATAAAATTTCACTGATTTTCAGAACTACAGAAATACTATTTTGTTGCTTAACCAAATTCCAGGCAAATTACGAAACATCACATACTCAATGAATAAAAATAAAGTATTTCACAATTCTTAACCTTAAAGTTTCCTCTAAATGATCTCGTTGTTCGGAGCAAGCACCGTGACATCATTTTAAAAGCCCTTCTTAGTTACGGAACGCTCTGAGCTTGAATATATAAAACTTTTCGTTTCTAATCAAACGACACTCGTTCAATGTTAAACAAACTTTTGTCGTCCACGTCTTCGCTATTATAAGGTTAGGAAAAGACGGGTTGAGATATCGAATCGAATCTAAGAGTATATAATACACTACGTTAATCGAATGCTAATGCTTTATGCTACTGATTGACCGACCAGGGTTGCCATACTGCTGGCGATGTTTCACATGATGAAACTTTCGTATGACAGAGAAATTCGTATCACAGACAAGCCAATGCCAGTTTTCTAAATTATCGTTATACACGCCGGTATAATACCACTCTGCGAGCTTGACCTTAACGACAGCTGGCAAGGACAATAGCTAATAGTCAACTTAAAAATATCGTGCCGTTACTCTATAGGTGACTATTTGCATTACTTTATACCGGATCATATTTTAATATCTTGCGCTCATTTATAACAGATCTTTGGTATACTTAAATTTATACATTTTCTGAGTAGTAGTTGAATACTAAAGCTGTAAATTATTAATGTAATTGTAAATTTCTTCAAAGAGGCATCGAATAAGTACGCGAGCGAAAGCATTTTTTCATCCAGCGTGTAACGGTCTGAGTTGGTCACCAGTCTGAGTTGATCAAATGACGTCACTGGCTTATGACATCAGAGAGGCCCTGGTAGCTGGTTTCCGCTGTCTCTGTGTACATGTACGTTGACGAATTGGAACGTGTGGAAAAGCATTGCATTGCAAAAAAAAAATATCGGTATGGAGAACCATACATGACTTCCATGTTCTAAGATTTATATTTAAAATCATATTTTAAATATGATTTTATTGAAATGAAATGTTTCCATAGAAACTACGTCTTTCTACTTATTGCTTCAGCATTAACCACAGTACTGTGGTCACTAACGTATACCACCTCACGTTTTCGCACTCGATTTTCACTGATGATGGCAGTCGATGGCACTGCCGAAAAGTCTGGTTTTACAGAAAACATTGGACTACGGCTAAACAGCCCGGGAAGCAATTTTAACAAAAAACTACTTCTTTGTTGCCGATAACATAGTACACGTATAAAAAATTCTCCCCTCCACCTTCAAATATAATTTTTAATAATAGAAAATTACCCCCACCCTGTTCACCTAACCTCTTCATTTATAGATATTTCATCTACGTTTCTACAGTGGATTATTATGAGCTTCTTATCAGGATACTTTATTTATAAAAATTAAGTAGTTTACTCTTGTTAAATCATAAAATGTTTCAGGTAAACTACCCCTTTCTCTTAACCGATCTTCTCCAAAATCAATAGACCTTCAGTCCTCTACAATGTAGGGATGCATGCAAAAAAATATTTGATTCTTTTTTAATGTGCGGCAGTTATCGTTCGTCATAAAAAATTACCCTTTTTAAAACATAAAGCTTGGTGATAAACTACCCCTTTCCCTTAACCGATCTTCAACAAAATCAACAGAACTTGAGTTCTCTTTAGTTCAAAAAGGTATGCAAAAACGTAGTTGATTCTGTTTGAATTTACGGCAGTTATTGTTCGTCATATAAAAAATAACCCTTGTTAAAACATAAAGGGGTAAACTACCCCTTCCCTTAACCGATCTTCAACAAAATCAACAGACTTTGAGTTCTGTATAATTCAAAAAGGTATGCAGAAGAGTAGTTGATTCTGTTTTAATGTACGGCAGTTATCGTTCGTCATAAAAAAATTTACCCTTGTTAAAACATAAAATTTTGCAGGTAAACTACCCTATTCCCTTAAACGATCTTCACCAAAACTAACAGGTTTTGAGAACTCTACAATTCAGGGCTGTATGAAAAATATTATTTGATTATGTTTGAATTTTCGGCTGTTATCGTTTGCCATAAAAAAATACCCTTGTTAAAACAAACAACGTGGACGGTAAACTACCCCTTTCCCTTAACCGATCTTTACCAAAAACAATAGGTCTTGAGTACTCTACAAATCAGGGCCTTATGCAAAAACTTATTTGATTCTGTTTGAATTTGCGGCTCTTATCGTTTGCCATAGAAAATACCCTTTTCAAACATAAAACGTTCTCAGTAAACTACCCCTTCCCCTTAACTGATCGTCACCAAAAACATTAGGTCTTGATCGTCAACTCTACAATACAGGGTTGTATGCAATACATTGATTCTGTTAGAATTTGCGGCTGTAATCGTTTGCCAAAAAAAATAATTAACCTTGATAAAAAACCGTTGCAGGTAAACTACCTCTTTCCCTTAACCGATCTTCACCAAAAACAATAGGTCTTGAGTACTCTACAAATCAGGGCTGTATGCAACAAATTATTTGATTCTGTTTGAATTTGCGGCTGTTATCGTTTGCCATAGAAAATACCCTTGTTAAAACATAAAACGTTGCAGGTAAACTACCCCTTTCCCTTAACCGATCTTCACCAAACACAATAGGTCTTGAGATCTCTACAATTCAGGGCTGTATGCAAAACATTATTTGATTCTTTTTGAATTTGTGGCTCTTATCGTTTGCCATATAAAATACCCTTGTTAAAACATAAAATGTTGCAGGTAAACTACCCCTTTCCCTTAACCGATCTTCACCAAAAACAATAGGTCTTGAGATCTCTACAATTCAGGGCTGTATGCAAAACATTATTTGATTCTTTTTGAATTTGCGGCTCTTATCGTTTGCCATAGGAAATACCCTTGTTAAAACATAAAACGTTACAGGTAAACTACCCCTTTCCCTTAACCGATCTTCACCAAAAACAATAGGTCGCGAGTCCTCTACAAATCAGGGCTGTATGCAAAAAATTATTTGATTTTGTTTGAATTTGCGGCAGTTATCGTTTGCCATAGAAAAAAAATCTACAGACACACAGACAGACACATAGACAGACAGACAGACACACACACAGACACTTTTCGGAAAACGACTTTTTTTCATGTTTTGAGTGTAGTACAATCAGAATCTGCAATAATCTCGAACACGATTTTTTTTGCCATCACCATACTTCCATTCCTTAAGGAATATGGAAGTAAAAACAGTCGCTCTGAGACGTTTTTAAAGTGTGGTTGACTACGTTCGGCTAAATCGTGTCTTTAAACATCGTCGCTTTGTTATAAATCAACGATATTATTATTTTGTTGTTGTGTTATATTAGTATTTGTGTTTACAGTGTTTTAAGTATCTTACTTAATATTCGACAGTTGTTCATATTTTGTTTGCATATTCAGATCTCAGTTGGGATAATTAAAATGAGGGTTTTCGAAGGAGGAATAACACCGCTGGATATACAAAGGTTTTTAATTACTGGAGCAATTCCTGAAAAGTGTACAAAATCGTATCAAAGTAGAAACTTTAAGAGACGATGTAAACTTTATGTTATTCGTGACAATAAACTGTTTTATCGTAAATGTGACAGGCTAAGAGGTACAGAAAAATTAATAGAAATTGTTCACGACGATAATAAAAAAAAAAAAATTGATGGGCGTAGCCCACAAAGGTGCTGATACTAGCAAACAAGCGATTGGTATGTCTGCACATTGAGGAATTAATAGCACCGTGGACTGGACATACTTTCACAAGGGTACTACTTTAAAAATATAAAATTAAAGGTGACAGATTTTGTAAAAAATTGTGAAGTGTGTCAGAAAGTTACACCTCCATGGGTGTCTTGTGTACCCGAAATGAAGCCAATTCCTGTTCCTAAGAGAGTCATGGAACAAATTGGAATAGATGTTATGCAGTTACTAGAAGTGCAGGGCAAAAAATACATAGTGGTGGCAGTAGACTACTTTTCAAAGTGGGCTGAGGCGAAAGCCCTTAAAAATAAGACTGGCATTGAAGTGGCTAAATTTATTTATGAAATTATATGTAGACATGGTTGCCCTAAAATACAAATTAACAATAATGGTCGCGAGTTTGTAAATGAAGTTTCTAAAGAATTGCATAGACTGACGGGGACAAAACAAAGATTAACATCACCCTACCATCCACAGGCTAATGGATTAGTAGAACGTCAAAATAGGACAATAAAAGATAAACTAAAAAGAACTTTAATGGAAAACATTAATAACTGGCCTGACGTTCTTGAGAGTGTATTATTTGCGTACAGAACATCTAGACACAAAACAACAGG
Organism: Magicicada septendecula; assembly: GCA_034769895.1. Classification (NCBI taxonomy): domain Eukaryota; kingdom Metazoa; phylum Arthropoda; class Insecta; order Hemiptera; family Cicadidae; genus Magicicada; species Magicicada septendecula. Next base: position 985,555,894 of record CM068367.1, on the reverse strand, counting down.
ATTTTCACCTTTTTTTATGTTATACAACAGAGAACCAGTTTTACCATTAGACCTTGTTGATGAAGATAATTTGACCGATGAAGACGAGGAGTCTCTTCAGGTAGCTGAAAAAACAACGGATGTTCAAGAAGTAGAGGAAGATATTGTCGAAGAAAATAAAGAAATGGAAAAAAAATTACAAAAAATATTAGAAGTGAAAAAAGTAATTGATGAAGCAGCATTAAAAAATATCAGAAGAGCTCAGATTAAACAGAAAAAGCAATTTGACGAAAGACATACAATAACAAATAAAATGGAAATAAAACCTGGGAGTAGAGTTTTGGTAAAAAATGTGACAAAATTCAAAAATAAATTAATGTTTGCTGAACTTCCATGGAGTGGACCATTTACAGTTAAAGTTTTAAGAAACGAGTATTGTATATTACAAGATGAAAGTGGCAAAGTGAGGAAAAAGAAAGAACATGTGAAAAACTTGAAATTTTCTACAATCTAAATGATGATTAATCTGATGTGGAGGTTTCTGGTGAGTGGTGTGAAGTGATTTTTTTTTATGATCCGGTTGACGTAGAGTGGCAAATGGAAAAGTGTAAAGTGTTGGGTCTGTCCTTTGAAGGACAATGCACATGTATTAGAATCGGTCATAAATTAGCACTTGCAAAACCACACGGTGTGAAGAAAATTGTGGGTGACGGAAATTGTTGGTTTAGGGCAGTTTCCTACGTAATTACTGGCAGTGAAGGTTATCACATGGACGTTAGAATCATAGTTGTCAATTATATGGACAATGAATTGAACAACAACCAAGCCAATGATTTATTTAAAGGTAGGACGTCACTAAAAAATATGATAAAAGAAGGCACATGGGCAACTGAAAGTGAGATATTTGGAACTGCATCACTTTTGAATACAAACATTTTTGTGTACACAAAGATAAACTCAAAAAATGGAGAGAAGTGGGACTGGCAGTTATTTACAGCAGGTGCTTCAGCAAATTTAAAAAAAAGTGAAATTCCAAGCCAAAAAAATACATTACAAATGAAAGTGGTTGTCATTATGAAGTTGTTATTTCAGTTCATGGAATGGGTGTAGTTTAAGCAATACCTACGTGTCTACAGAAAAGTAAGTAGGCTACTATACTATTATTTTATCTCTTACTGTATATAAAGTGTAATGAAAACTAAAGACATCTTTTTATAGTGTAAATAATTAATAATTTTGTTTTTATTGTTTAAAATTAATTAATTGATACAGCTTTAAACAATTCGTTATAAAAACGAATTTTAAAAAGATTAATTATTATGGCAACTTAAATTTAGTTTCATGAAACAGATAGAAACTAATTTTGTACTGAGTATCCCCGAAATACTCCACTCTGTGCAAGCCGAAACATAACGTTTATTGCATACTGCAAAAATATTTTTGCTATTAGTCTTGTCTTTCTGATTGCATATAATTTACTTTAAGGAATAATGGTTAACACACAAACTAAGTTATTTTTTCATTCAAGTGAGTTTACGTTAAATTCGAATACTTTTAATCCTATAGTCGTTTAATTCTACAAGACCGAAGGAAGTGACAATAAAAGTAAGCGACGATATGACCATCCAATTTTGAATGCTTCATTCGCCGTGTTTAAAGATGAGCTTCTGGAATTTGGAGCTACCAACCACGAAAACATCAGCTGGCACAGTTCGGCGAAATTGGTAAGAAACCTGTAACATTTACTCTGAAATAATTAAGAGCGGGAAGGGGCGCATATACGGGGGGGGGGAATGGGACCGGACCCCACCCCACAAGGTCGACAGTTGACAAGAAATTTTGTTAATCTCCTAATTTTTAAGCTGTTTTATTAATTTCACAGCTGTATACGCTAATACAGTAGTACCCCTTTTTTAAATAGAGGTCTAAAAACAAATTTATTACACAGAATATGCGTGTATGTTTGAAATATGAAATATAGGAAATTCAAGTAAGTCAATAAGTATATTATGAACAATGTTGCAATAGCGCTTATTACTTCCATATTCCTTAAGGAAATGGACGTATGGTGATGGCAAAAAAAATCGTGTTTGAGATTATTGCAGATTTTGATTGTACTACACTCAAAACATGAAAAAAAGTCGTTTTTCGAAAAGTGTGTGTGTGTGTGTGTGTGTGTGTGTGTGTCTGTCTGTCTGTCTATCTTGTGTAGATTTTTTTCTATGGCAAACGATACCTGCATCTTCGAAGAGTTGCTAGGCTCAGTTGGGGAGGCTTCGATGGAGGCATTTGAGAATGAAGAGGAAGCAGGAGAATTCGAGGATGATAGAGAGGAGTTGGTGCCATCCTATGACGAGGTGTATGAAGCTCTAGAAAAGCTTAAAAATAACAAGGCAGCAGGTTCCGATGGTTTACCAGGGGAACTATTAAAGAGCGCAGGAGGAGATTTCATAAAGGAATTTGCCCATCTCATAGAGCGAATATGGCTGGAGGAGGTAATGCCTGATGAGTGGAACAATGGGGTGGTGTGTTTAATACATAAAATATCGGTATGGAGAACCATACATGACTTCCATATTCTAAGATTTATATTTAAAATCATTTTCAGCCAAACAGCCAGGGAAGGAATTTTAACAAAAAAATACTTCTTTGTTGCCAATAACGTAGTACACATATAAAAAAAAATTATCCCCTCCCCCTTCAACTATAATTTTGATTTATAGAAAATTACCCCCAGCCCGTTCAACTAGCCTCTTCATTTATAGATATTTCATCTACGTTTCTACAGTGGATTATTAAGATCTTATCAGGATACTTTATCAAAATTAAGTACTTTACTCATGTTACAACAAAAAATGTTTCAGGTAAACTGCCCTTTCCCCGTAACCGATCTTCACCAAAATCAACAGACATTGAGTTCTCTATAGCTCAGGCACATATGTAAAAAATTATTTGATTCTGCTTGAATTTACGGCAGTTATGGTTCGTCATATAAAAAATTACCCATGTTAAAACATAAAACATGAGATTTATAAAACATATCTAAGATTTATATTTAAAATCATTTTTGAAATAAAATATTTTCATAGAACCTACTAACGCTGGGGAAATCTGAGGAGCCAATCAGAGTTGGGCCTACCTGTCACTCTGCTGAATTTGGTGGAAAGCCCTGTCACTGTCGTCAAGTCCCCACCTCAATGAAGAACCCATTGTTTTATAAAAATATATTTAAATTTTGAAAACTGAAAATTCTTTTCTTGTAAATATTTATATTTTATAATCAAAATGACTTTATTTTTGTTACCTGGCAACAAAATTATTTTATTTTCAACAATTACCATTGTTTCAAAAAGTTTAAATAAATTTTCAAGTACTTTACTCTTGTTAAAACGTAAAAGGTTGCAGGTAAACTACCCCTTCCCCTTAACCGATCTTCACCAAAATCGAAAGTCCTTGAGACCTCTACAATTCAGGGATGTATGCAAAAAATTATTTGATTCTGTTTGAATTTGCGGCAGTTATCGTTTGCCATAGAAAAAACACGTTGCAGGTAAACTACCCCTTCCCCTCAACCGATCTTCACCAAAAACAATAGGTCTTGAGTACTCTACAAATCAGGGCTGTATGCAGAAAATTATTTGATTCTGTTTGAACTTGCGGCTGTTATCGTTTGCCATAGAAAATACCCTTGTTAAAAAACGTTGTAGGTAAACTACCCCTTTCCCTTAACCGATCTTCACCAAAAACAATAGGTCTTGAGAACTCTACAATTTAGGGCTGTATGCAAATAATCTTTTGATTCTGTTTGAATTTGCGACTGTTATCGTTTGCCATAGGAAATACCCTTGTTAAAACATAAAACGTTACAGGTAAACTACCCCTTTCCCTTAACCGATCTTCACCAAAATCAACAGATCTTGAGAACTCTACAATTCAGGCCTGTATGCGAAACATTATTTGATTCTGTTTGAATTTGCGGCTGTTATCGTTTGCCAAACAAACAAAATTACCCTTGCTAAAAAAAAACCGTTGCCGGTAAACTACCCCTTTCCCTCAACCGATCTTCACCAAAAACAATAGGTCGCGAGTACTCTGCAAATCCGGGCTGCATGCAAAAAATTATTTGATTCTGTTTGAATTTGCGGCAGTTATCGTTTGCCATAGAAAAAAATCTACAGATAGACAGACAGACAGACAGACAGACAGACAGACAGACAGACAGACAGACACACACACACACAGACACTTTTCGGAAAACGACTTTTTTTCATGTTTTGAGTGTAGTAGAATCAGAATCTGCAATAATCTCGAACACGATTTTTTTTGCCATCACCATACTTCCATTCCTTAAGGAATATGGAAGTAAAAGGGTGATCCGCTCATATGTAAAAATTATAGGGGCATCTCTCTACTTAATGCAGCGTATAAGGTATTGTCCAACATCATATTTTCTAGGCTGCTTCCCTACGCTGAGGAAAACATAAAAGAATATCAATGTGGATTCACTAGGAATAGGTCAACAACAGACCAAATATTTACACTAAGGCAAATCCTAGAAAAAACGTTGGAATATGGAGTGGCCACTCACCATCTCTTTGTGGATTTCCAGTCGGCATATGATTCAATCAACCGGAAAATGCTATATAGAGCTATGAAGGAATGAAGGAGTTGAATATACCATCTAAGTTGGTGCGTATGGTTGGAGTAGTTATGTCCAATTCTAAGTGCCAAATAAGAATACAATCAAATCTATCTAACTCCTTAAAAACATTGAATGGGTTGAAACAAGGAGATGCCTTAGCGTGTCTGTTGTTCAACATAGCTCTAGAAAAGGTCATCAGGGATTCAGGAATTCAAACTAGCGGACACATATTTCACAAGGAGGTACAGCTTCTGGCCTATGCCGATGACATTGACGTCATAAGTAGGTCTGAATCTGGCTTAAAGGAAGCCTTTCGGGAACTGGAGTTGTCCGCTAAGGCTATGGGCTTGGTTATAAACCAAAGCAAAACCAAATATATGGTTGTAGGTGCCAACACTCGTGCCCTGTCCCTGCGCATTAACGATTATGAATTTGAAAAGGTTAGCACGGCAGGTCCTTCTGCGACTGCACCCAAAGCGCGCCTCTTTAAGTGTTTGTTGAATTGTTACATTGCTGCAAACAGATTACTCAAGTATGAGTGTGTAGTCTAAACGAACACAACGAATGATTAAACAAACAACGCACACTACCTTGGACAGGCACAGAGACAGCGGAAACCAGCTACCAGGGCCTCCTTTATCTCTGATGTCATAAGCCAGTGACGTCATTTGATCAACTCAGACTGGTGACCAACTCGGACCGCCACACAGCGGAGAACGTTTTTTCTAAAGCGATGACTTATACTTTTTTTTTCTTAACCGTTTTCTGAAAGTCCAAGTAAAATTTTAAGATCACAATCCGAGAAAGTGTTGAGGAAAGGTTTCGAGATATCAAGGATGTAAGCAGAGCATTAACAGAAAAGACGGGAGCTGTGTTGTGCTTATATATACATGGTGTGGTGGGGTTTGTCAGCTTGTATGTTATAATATTATAGTCCAGTCGCCAGAGTAAAAATAACGGTAAAATTTCTTAAAAAATTGAGGCAAAGTGATATTTGGTATAGTTATTGGAAAAGGTCTAAATATCGGTTTAAAATCATCTTTGCATGTTTATAAGGTCAGGCTTTTTAAAAAAACCCCTTATTTAAGGCAGCGCGCAGTAAAACCGATAAAAACGTTTACATTCCGTGAATTTCTTTCCTTACTACTAAATAAACCATGGATCATGATAAAGTCTTCATTATTTTTGTTTAAAATAGTTCAAAATTTAATAGCAATAAAATCAAAATAACGATTTGTTATTATTTCATCGTTAGGAGTATTAACGGAATGGTCGATTTTAACAAATCTTCCTCTGTTGAATAATATTATTAAATATGTGTATCTTAATATACATAAAAGTCATTGTGTGTATTTATATTCCACACCTCCTACTAAACCACTGGACCGATTTCAACAAAACTTAGCACAAATATTTTATGCAATGGGAGAACCAACATAAGATAGGTGTTTTGGGCCCTGGGGGATGTCAAAAATGGAAAATATGAAAATACCACATGTAGGGTATCAAATTAAAGGGGATTTCAATGCAAGTAACAATTTTTCATGCATATAAGCACTATTGAAAATTCTTGGGCCCTGGGGCTTAATAAATGGGTGGTTTTGGGGGAGTTCAAAAATGGAAAATATGAAAAACCACTGGACCGATTTCCACCAAACTTAGCACAAATTTTTTACGCAACAGGAGAACCAACATAAGATAGGTGTTTTGGGCCCGGGGGGTGATGTAAAAAATGAAAAATATGAAATACTGTGGGGTATCAAATTAAAGGGAATTTCAATGCAAGTAACAATTTTACATGCATATACGTACTATTGAATATGTTTGGGCCCTGGGGCTCAATAAATGGGTTGTAATGGAGGGGTGTCAAAAATGGAAAATATGAAATACCGTATGTGACATGCATATACGCACTATTAAAAATTTTGGTCTCCGGGGCTCAATAAATTGGTGGAATTGGAGGAGGGGTGATGTCAAAAATGGAAAATATGAAAATCCCGCACGTGGGGTATCAAATTAAAGGGAATTTCAATGTAAGTAACAATTTGACGTGCATATTAATTTGGATTATTATAAATATCCCCCCCTGCTTGGTGGATGTGAAAAAAAACAGCATAAATGGTATCAAATTAAAGTGAATTTCCTAGCAAGTAAGAATATGACACCACTTTCTCCCAAGCAAAGCCGGGCAAATCCTCCAGTAATAAATACAATATTTCAAAGGAAAGCTCTCTTTTTAATAAAAGGTAAAACGAATACAAACAAAATAACATTATACAAGAATATATATATTTTTTTTAAATTTGGAATTTTAAAAATTATTTATGTTGAGAATTTAGTTAGTGATTTTTTCTTCTTCTTCTTCTTCTTCTTCTTCTTCGAGGATTTTTTCCTCACTATCATCAAAGTCATTATCATCAAAATCAATCTCGTCAACAATTAGAAAGTTTTTGCAAGTTTCAGTTGAGCATGTACCACAAACCGATGAACATAAAAGACCAGCGCTTCTGCATGTACACGATCCTTTTTTGCAGCCAGTTTTGCAATTACAAAAGATCATTTTTAATAAAGATTTTGGGGCAGCTGGCTGTGTCATTTTTATAGGCGTTAAAATTTCTCCAACATTCCACCCCCAGTCTTTTGGTATTAGATCATTGCCGAACCATTGCTGGACTTGTAAACATACTCTGTAAAAGTGCTGCTTGGCAGCATCAGAAGTAGGTGGCAGACTTTCTAACTTTACAGGTTTTAAGCTTTTTTTCTTTTTTGAAATCGCTTTAGTAAAACTTGTATGTCTGTATTTATCAACACATGTAATTTTTTTTTGTGCATTATACATATACAGGAGAATTAATAGACCATTTTTATATATAGATGTTTGAGGTTGATTTTCCAGTTTAAATGCTTCGATCGCTTCTTTTAAATCTGAGTTTATTGATTTTTTTAATCGAATTAAAAACCGATTTATTTACCTTTACCATAAAAGCATGATGTTGTGTCACAGCTGGTTAGAGCATGCAAAAATAGTATATTCTCTTTGCAAAATTTATACTTTCTAAAGCTGTTATCAGAAGAAAATAGACTAGCACTCATGGTTCCTCTTGTGGGTTTTAAGAGATAAATTTTCTTATTACTAGGTGTAATCGCAGTAATGAGCACCAAAATATCTACGCCCTCTGCAACAATAACTGGAGGTTTATCATATAATTCTAAGACTGTTTTCACAATTAATAAGTCTGCATCATCGTCAGCTTGTTTAACGTTTATGCTTTCTTCTTCCAAATAACTCGTTAGAATTTCAATAAATCGAGTTTTATTAGTTGTATTCGAAAGAAATTGTTCTTGGGTCACTGTGACACACATATCTTCATGGAATAGAGGAATTTTGATTGGTACGGCGATAACGCTCCATAGCTTTGATGCTGTTAGAATTGTTTGTATAGCCATCAAAAACTACAGTAACTTTTGATCCAAAGTCTCTCTTGACATAATTTACGTATCTTTGAAAAATACATTTTAACTTGTCATTTTTTGACTATACTACTCTATGCAGTAACATACCACCATCAATGACATACATGCAATCTTCAAGGTTAATCTCAGTGCGGTCTACTTCAAACATATATAGTTTAGACTTATCTGTTTTCCGAAATACACCTTCGTAAAACATAGATGTTGGGTACGGTGCAAGTTCATAACGCATGTAATCTTTTAATTCGTCGTCACTTTTTCTTGCTACACAAATGCGTTGAAATATAAACATTGGATCTATAGAGACAATTTCCTCTTGAATTTTCAGACTACTATTAACACTTTTTAATGACAGTACTCTATTCTTTTGTTTAAACGAAACTTTATGGAAGTTTGTACCAGCAATTTCTTCTAATCCTGCTTTTACAACCTCAAAAGCATTATGACAGTTAATATTATTACCGCCAGTAACTCCAGTAGATATAGACATTATTGAATCTTGATAAGGAAATGGCTCGTGACGATAAAACCAGGATTTTATTTTGAGAATATCTTCAGTATCTCGTTTTATTCGAGAATCTCTAGCATCTACATGCTGATCGGAAGTAGAAAATTTTATATCACAAAATTTCTCTACTTCTTCGCAGATATCATGTGTATATGGCATCGCTAAAATCCATTTATTTGCAGTACTGGTAGTTACTCCCCGTCCAATCATACCACCATCAACTTTCATGACTCTCATTAAGTCCTGTTCGATTGTCATATCAGTATGAGTTCCTGACCAGAATTTCTCAGTTCGTCTTACAGTAAAAAATCCGTTATTTATAAAATTTTGAAGTTCTTTAATTTTTAAAGCGGTAGTTTCTGGAATTACATCTTAGTTTTGCATTGAGGTGAAAAGTTTTTCAGATTCTTTTATAAATTGATTCATGTATATTGTACATATAATAAGGCTGATTTGAGCCGCTCATCACCAAAGACTGGTGCCGTGACCAGGATACGAACCTGGGTTATTGTGAGCCGCTCATCACCAAAGACATCACAACACTATTTTCAACTTTCCAAATCTGACACATTTTTCAAGTTTGACAACCTAAAAAAAATATAAAAATCTACAACTCACCTTGATGACCGGCTCACTTGTTCACTTGAACTAGGAGAGGCCTCCTAGTGGAAGAATAGCCACATGCTGGTAACCATTAGGTAATAGGACGAATGAGGTGACCTCAATTTAAAAATTTCGAAAATATCAAATTTATTGATTCTATCATAATTTGTTTTTCTTACAATGAGATTCATAGAATCCAGGCTGTGAAGGTATTCTATTAGAATATATAAATATGTGAAATATTTAAACTATATTACCTGGTATTCAAAATTTAATATTTAAAAAGTATCCCATTAGGAATATATAAAATCTGTAAAATATCTAAAATATATTACATTGTTTTTCTTACAATGATTCATAGTATCCAGGCTGAAAGTATTCTATTAGAATTATATAAAATATGTAAAATATTTAAAATCTATTACATGGTATACAAAATTACCCTTGACATGCAACAAGCCTCGACAGTACCTTTTAACCTTCACCAAATAGAATTTCCTTATTTGGAAATAATTATATTAACATTAATAAGTACACAGAGTAAATCCAGAGGTTCTCGAAATATAACATTTAATAACAATAAGTCTTTTTTTTTTCTTTCTTTTCAGTCCCCTTCTGGTTGTACTATAAACACTTTCAATAATATAAACAATTTTTTAAACCATTTAACAAGCAATTCTATCCTACAACAATTATTACAGCCACAACAATTTAAACAATTATTTTACACAACAACATGTGCCCTCTGAAATCTAAATCAAAAGCTAGAAAGGAGAATCATATAATTAGTAAGGTATAATGTAACATAAGATAGGTAATTATATACTTTGTGTGGAAATCACAAGTGCACGTGCTCAATTTTCCTTAAACTTGTATAAACTTGTGTAGCACCAAGGCTTGCAGATTTCAGAGTGCACCATTATTAAAAAACTATCAAATAATCAGGTACATATATCTCTCAGAAATGTAATATGTTGTGTGCATAGAATTATAAGTATATACATATACAAAAGAATTTTAACAGTGACTGTACATTGATAGAGAATCACAATAAATAAAAAAAATCCCAAAGTAGAAATTTCATCTTGTACAAAAGTTCAGTCATTTCTTATTAACATGCGGAATACTTCTGAATTACAGTTCTAGTACAGGGCAATATATTATTACAATGGTAGGTGATCTGCAACTCTTTTCATAATCAGATTTATACGTTCCAATAAAAGGCAGACACAATATAAGTTCAACACAGATTATAGAAAAAAAAAATTGTATACTGGACATTACAAGCTTTCACAAGTCCAACACAAGACATTTATATGAACAACACTGAATCATACAGAGAGATTAAGGAACTCGGCTAAATTTGTTTCACTAGGCTTATGGGCACCCGGCTGAGTCCTACGCATTTTCTTAAGTTTTTTATTTTTATTATTTTATTTTTTTTTTTGTGGGTAAAAAAAAGGTATTGCACATAAGATATTACAGTCACTGCTAGCAGCCAGAGAAGCTGCTCACCATTTGAAAGAAATATCAGAAGCTAGTCAAGTTTAACAGACTTTTCTTTTAGAAAAACTTGTGTTCAAGAATTTGCAATGACTGCCGAAACCTGCATATTATATTCCCAGTATACAGTGAAGTACAAAAAAAAGCACCTCCAGAATTACAGCAACTGTTGTTCTTTTGTTTTTTTTTTATAGAACTAGCCAGGCACACACTTGACCCCAAACACAAGCATTGCGAAAGCGCATCCCAGGAAAAATTTAACAATTTTCACTATTACATACCTGTTCAATTTTGGCCGAGCACCTGCTCGGACCGAGTTCCTCACACATTACTTACACATTCATCTTGATCTCTTCACACGGTCACAGTTGCCAGGCCGAGAGCCCCTCGGCACACTTTTCACTTAGCCTGCCATAATTAATTTACAAAACCCCGGCATAAAAAAAAACCACAAAATTTTTCCAGACCTCTAACAGATCAGACCGAACGTGGCGTGAACAGCTGACCTCGACCCACTTCTCGAGTCAAAAACTTCTCTCTACACAACGACAAAACAGCTGACCACCCACCACTTGAGTCAAACCAGCTACTATCTACTATTCAACGACAAACACCGCTCCAAGCAGCGGGAACGAAAGGTACAGTTGTCTAACGTCTCACATAGATAGCGTCAGCGTCCACGATCCAATGAAAGCATCTATGCCGAAATACAACTATAACAATTTCGTAAGTCGCCGTAACGACTCATAGGTGGCGGGAGGGTCCACGATAGCGTGAACTACACAGAAGAATGACTGTTGCCCAGATTCGATATAACAAACATTCGGAAGTCGCCGTAACGACTAGTTACGGCACAGATTTCGTATAATTAAAATGTCCAGTTGAAAAAAAAGTATGGCAACATTTGCTGAATACCTTGTAATTGAATTTTTAGATTACCCATTTTTTCAGAACGCGCAAATGCTTTTGCAATAGAGATCATTCGTATGTATTGTATCCATAATTTTGCAGTTTTACCGCGTTCCTCAATTTCAATCATTTTTTCTAGAAATTTACCATTTAAGATGTTTAAAAAATTATGATCTTGTACTTCTTTGTAAGTAAGATTGTCATCTAAAAATTCTTGTAGTAAAGATTTCATATTTGAATATTCAAGTTCTGAAAGATTCATTTCCTCAATAATCTTTTTACACAAAACTATCCAAATTAATGTGTGGCCTCGTATTGCTCTAGCATAAGCATGGCCATCTAACATCTTATCTACAGTTCCTAGCGCATAGCAACAGCTTAATGCTTCTTTTAAACCGCTTCCTGCCATCACATAACCGATTGAACCAAGAAAAGACATAAGCAGATGAAATCCTCCAAGTCGAACAATTACATTATGTATATCATCGTCAGGTGAGGATTGGACCATTTCAAACGCTTTCTGATACAAAGGTTGATCGAAAGTAACAAAACAATTAAATAGATATAAGTTTTTCACTAGTTTTACAGCGTATTTTAAAACGGTGTATATTGTATTTTTGTCAGTTGGAGTAGAGTGTACAAAAGGCAAGCAAACAATTCTAGATAATGTATAAGTCATATTTTCCAAAAGCTTGGACATAAAGGCATTCCAGCCAGTAATGCCTGGTTTGGTCACTCCATAAATCCAAAGCAAGTCAGCATTAGAAAAATCTATATTATTAAAACTCGGGTTACCTACTTTTTCAAAAACAATGTTTTGGAGTGCATGTGTATTAATATTTTTAAAAATTTTGAATGGTATTTTGTCAATTTTGCTGATTTCTTTTGCAGTAGGCTTAACTGTCAATCGTTTTAAGGGAACTTTGTTATAATAACAATCTCTGGGACTTACAATCATAATACCTCCCATACTATGAAAAGTATTTTTCCCGTCTATAGTATTGATGTTAATATCTGAATTGTCAAATGCCAATTGTGCAAAACAACCAGATCTAAATGGAGAACGTGGACTAAGCAATACACTATCCTCATAAAGTGTTGCTTCTTTGTAAGATGAACACACTCCCAGATGCGACAATATATCTATAATTCGTTTTGAAGCAAATTTCCTATGCAACATTACAGACAGACCAACTTGCAATGGTGATAGAAAGGTTCTAGGTCTTATGCAACTCATAATTGAATGAGTAATTGCTGTGCATTTTGTTTCATATGAACTAATATCACCTTTTTTATTTTTTAAAATTATTTCTTCTATCAGAAACTGAAGGGATTCTGGGATATTCTCATTAATATTTTGGAATATATTATAATAAAACGCGATTCGGGGTTATGTTTAAACTGATTATGTTTATTTGTTTACAATAATTATATTAAAATAATGTTTAAATTCCGTTTAAAAGCCACACGGTTGGTCTAACCTATTTGTAATAAACTGAAAACGTGTGTGGTTACAAGTAACTTGAAATAAAATAAAAGTGTTGTTGTTGTTTAAACTTATTAAATTCGTGGTCAAAATATTAAAAGTCTCGTTAAAACAAAGTTTAACTATGTGTGAAGTGTTCTTTTGAGGTAACTCGATGTTGAGAATGGTTGTTTCTGATTGAAGGTGACTAATGTAGTAAAGTAATTTAAAATAAAACATTCAAAGTTACTCACAGTGTTTACAATGGTTTAATTATACTTGTTTTTTTTTTAAATTTCCCTTGTATTAAATAAATAAAATAGTGAGGTTGATTATACTTAAATGCTAGATTAACTTAAGTTAAAACATGAAGTATAGCAGTTGGTTGCTTGATAATAGTTCTCGTCTGGTTTAAACTGGTAGTAGAAACTTCTTCTTCAGATTGCAGGTAGTCTGAGTATGTCACGTCTCGTAAAGTCTGGACAATATCATAAACAAACATATGCTTTTATGTACCTGATTGTGTTTACTAGAAGTTCACTAACTGTCAACTCAGCTTACAATCACCAACTCCCTTTGGTTGCAAGGTTATGTTACCTTGTTTATTAATTAGTGGGCGCCACACGGATTTATTTAGGGAAAATCCCGTGTAAAACCCACGCACAATATTACTGGATGATTAGAAAATTTACAATAGTTGAGTACCACCCTTTTGGCAATGCTATTCCAATATGTTAAACACAACAGAAGGTTGTTTAAGCTTATTAAAAGAAAATATCCAATTATCCTATAGAAATAAATCAAAATCAGGTGATGCTGTTAATAATGGGTTTATTTACACCCTTATAGTGAATTCAAAAAATAAATATAATGTAAACATACAAAGTTGTACAATTAAAAGTCAGTTATTATATGCCTTATACGGCTTGCTCAGAACATGAATTATAAATCTGGTTAAGTCCAGATACTATTTATTTTTTAATATTAAAATTATTATAATCTCAGTAGTGAATTCTTTGAGACACGAAAGAAAACAATTATGCCTACACAATATCCAATAGTCCTTGTGATATAAAATTGATCAACAAAGTTTTAGGTTACTTTTGCAAAGTAATTAAAAAAACACGATCTGTTGAAAGATCGCGCGTTTCATCAACGCTTGCCTTTTTAGTGACAATATTTATCAAGTGAGAACCCTTACAACTAACATATAGCTTAATTACTAATAACAAATTTGTATAATAAATCGAGACGTGGTGTAATCTTAAATAATGTTTTTGTGTTTTGCGTCAGTACAGGTTATGGTTGCAAAAAATCCAGGTTATTGCACTCAGATCAAGATTAATAATGATTGCACTTTTACCTTCTGAGTTTTAATTATTTAATTAAAACTTGTTAATCACTTAAGTAATCGGATTATAATGATTACTGGGTTTCGGCACTAAATTCGCACAAGAACAGAATAATGCGATCCTCTTCTGACTAAAATGGATCGTGAATAATAACAATAAATTATTTTCTGTTCGTTATTACCGCACAAAATTAAAATAAAACTGCACTTAATCACTGTCGTTGGTTGTGGATGACCTCGAAGTAATCGTTTCTTGTTGTTGAACTATTGGTTCCAATGTACTATGTAACTGACGCTAAGTGTTATTAAAAAACGTGGAGATGACGGGCACACGTCTGTGCTGCATGCTAGTTAGTAAAGGTCTGTCTCAAAATTCGTTGTTTTGTCTTTATATACCCCTCTCTTTGATCGGCTCTAGGTAAAAATGTTGATTACTAACTAATTTTCTGATTGGCTTTGGCCGGTGTGTCGGTGTGACGTGTCACTTTTTGACAGTTGATAACGGCTTTTCCCAACCGTCAAATGTCGTGGTGGTAACTAGTTGTCGTTCTTGTTATTATTTATAAACAGTTTCTCGATGTACATTTTTAGAATGATGCTAACATTTCTCCCGCACTAAATACAGTTGCGATTGGGTTAATATTACTATCAAATTAAAGATTGTTCTTTTTCCTTTAATTTGATATCACTCGTTCTCGAATTACTTTCACTTTGACCGACATTGTTATAAAACCAACGTTCGGGTACATTATTCTTACTGTCGTCTGCTCTTTATGAGTCGCCGATTTTACACTTTTGGTTAACCTTGATTGTATTCACATAACATTTTATTAATCAAATGTTTATGCGCGAACACCATTAATGCTGTACTGACGTTTTTTTTTGCTGAACATTACTTGTACACCTTAACTCTATACATTGTAATAAATGATCCTACTGACTATGACATTTCGTTTCACGCTAGTTTGTTTTAAGCTACTATTTAACAATTAAAATTATGATTAAACCTATTGTTTTAATAACATTTTTTGTTATGTCAAGGCATAACCATAGTTCTGTGCATTTTAGTTTACACTTGTGATAATCCTCGATAGCCGTTTTACTGACTAATGTTTGGTCTAAGCTTGCTAAGGCATATCGCCTACCTTGAAATTTGGCCCTAATAATGCCTATTGGTTCTCAATTCGGTAAATTGTGGAGACATCTTATTTGTATAAGATTCTCTTTTATAAATAGTTCTCTTTTCTAACAGGTATATTTGATGTTCAAATACATCTTAGTTCTCACTATGTAGCCATTGTTAACATTGGTTTTGGCATTCATAATCTACTGGTCGTTGTCACATCTAGTATCAGCAAAATGCTGATTTTGCTTTCACAGTATTTAACTGCTCATTAGTTCATTTTTTGTTTACAAATGACATTCGGTTTACATCAACTATTTACTGAATTGACAGCTGAATGTAAATTTATTCTGTCCATTAGTTCGTTTTTGTCTCAGTCTAGTTGTAGTGTCAAACAGCCCTTGGGTTACTGTTTCATGTGGCACTTCTGCTTCATTCTTCTTTCTTCTTTCTTGTTTATTTCTACTATTATATACCTATTTACATGGTTGTTCTGTTTTTATAAAATCTGATAACATACACTTAGGTTAGGTGACATCTTGTGATGTTACATATACACCCTCTTTAAAATTGATCATTTGAAAAAATTTATTTTTTGTAAAATTATCAATTCATGTCAGTTTCTTAGTATACTTCAATAAAAAAAATTTTCTCTTGTACTCTTTGATTTTTTAAACATACTATTGGTGTATTACTCTAGGTTGGCTTTTTACCCAATGGTACAATTCTTAATTTACTAGTATTTTCAAGCTGCTTACTCTCTAAGTCATTTAACTATAATTGATCTTGTTTCTCAAGTTAACTATTCCCTGTCTTATTCACATTCTACTTTCTCATCACATATCTTTTCATTCGTGATTATCTTAATGGTTATTATAATTCATACCTCACAGATTCTTTCATAATATTCCTTGATACAATAAAACAATATAATTCCCTAACTGTTGTAGAGGTTTCGGAATCAGGGTGGCTCACTATGGCTAACATCCTCTGCCGTTCCTCACTACACATTCTCAGATTCAGAGGCATTACTCTTCTCTGTCTGAGAAAAAAATAAACATTGCACCTGGCAATAGTTGCACTATCACAACTCAAAAAAAATATCACATATCATTCATATTCAATAATATAATATATTCACTATAATATTCAAGGTATCAGAGGTTTTCATTTAGATCACATTTCCATCTTTATACTTGCTAACATACTTTCTTTCTTACAGGTAATTACTTCTTTTAGACTTGATGTTTTTTTTAGCTATGCTTTTATCAGCTATATAGTTACTTATGTACTAGTTAACAATTTGTTTTGGTTCATTTAAATATTCTTAAGATTATACACTTGTTTTGATGTTTACAATACTTACGCGTTTGGTTTGTTCTATCTAGAGTCTACAATATTTTTGTTTTCACAATAGTCCAATAAATCCTTCTTAACGAGTTATATTCATCCTGAATTATCAGGGCTTACATTGTTTGTATACCAAATGGTTTTTCTTTTTTTTTTTTTTTTTTTTTTTTATGTTCTCTGACATATTCTGATGATGTATAATATTTGATAATTGACAAACATTTTTCTTTCCTTTCATTCCATTATAACTATAGTTATTCTTACAATTAACACTCTTTGTTATTTTTCTTCTCTACTCCTTCAAGTGATGGTGGTTTTCACTTATTCTGGATGATTTTATATACTATATACTATGCTGTAATTACAATTTCATTTGACAATATAATAACATACTAATATCTAATTTCATAGACATTCTTGGGGTTTACATGGTTTGTTTCACAAATATTATTTTTTTTCCTTTCCTTACATTCCATAATAATGTCCTCCTTTTATTTTACACACTTTGTTATACTGCCTCTCTACTCCTTCAAAGGTTAGTTGGGTGAACCTTTATTCTGGACGATTTAATTTAACATTTGAGTTTTATGAGAGGTATACAATAATCATTTTATAAATCTTAAGTTACATAGAATATCCATCTGGATACATATTTTTCTCTAGGTATAGTACAGTAGTTGTATTTTCTTATTAAATCATTTGATTGACCTTATATAACTTTCTATCCCTTGGGGTGATAGATCTGGTAAATTTTCATCAGTAACAAATGGTTTGGCTTACATCTTAAATCTACACACTTTTGTAACTTGATAAGGCAAATTGACTAGTTATAGTTAATTAGTTACCTTCAATCTTTTGTAGGTTAACAATAAATGAGTTTGTTTATAGTAGTGGTTTTTTTTTTTAAATATATATATTTCATCTTTTATACCATAAACGTTTGGGTGAGGAATGTTGCTTACTATTACATATTATCCCTCCTTAATATTAATCATTTCTTACTCGTCGATATTCATGGGGTTATTTGTGCTCTTCCACTCTATTGGGTCTATAATTGGGGATATCTGACATATGTTCCGTACTAGTGGTTTTGGAGATACCTTACTATCAAGCGGTTCTTCCACTTGGCGGCTACCAGATAGTCATTGGAGCCCCGTTTCCTTGCCTTCTTCCTCTCATCATCTTTGGTGTTCCTGGGTTCGTTGTACTCTGGGCCTGGGCTATCATTGATGTCTGGCCCTCCTTCTAATCCTGATTGACCTTTGTTCATTTCCTGGTTGGATTCTTCCATCGCTTGGTCCCTCTTTTTCCGCATTTCCCTTATTCTTTGGGCGTACCCTTCAATAAGCTGGTCCAGTTGTTCCTGGTACCTTCTTCTTTTCTTGGAACACCTTCGTTTCCTTTTAAGAATATCTGCTTTAAGTTCTTTGCTGGTCCTAGTTTTCTTGGTGGTAACACATTTCTGCTCTTTGGCCACTCCCATGATGCCCCTTCGATACTCCTGTCTGTAGACTCCTTCTCCATGGTTGTTGACTGGGACATGAACCATATTAACTAGACCACTTTGAGTCATTTCGGTTAATTCTTTGGTCACCCTAGTCTTCTTTGGGCGTAGTATCCTTCTTATCTTCCCCTCCTTTTCTTCCGTTTTCTTAATTATTTTGTTCCTTTTTTCCGGAATATTAATTTTCGAATTCACTTGTTTGGTAGCTGAATTTCCGGGTAATTCCCTTGTATCCACGTGATCGTCATACATTGGCAAATTATTTTGTCCTAATTCCTCCTTCTCTGCCACTAACTCTTCCGTTTCTTCAATTACCTGAGTGTTCTCAATCCTCTCGGTACCGATCTCCTTATACTGAATACCTCCCTGTTGTCCGTCAAGCTCGTTTTCAGATAATAATGTATTTATGTCCTGCTGTTTTCTTGTTGGTTCATCATTAGTTTCCATTTCTTCCCTCCATTGTTGGATGATTTCTTCTCTCCATGATCTGATATCGTTCATCATTTCCTCCCTTGCCTTCTCAAAGCTATTCTCTACGTGGTGGGGGAACTGTTTCTCCCTACATTCCATCATCATCTTCTGGAAACTTAACAGCTCCGTCGATGCTATTTCCTTAGGTTGGCTCTTTATGGTGTCACTTGCCATTACTTCTTTATCTTATGGTTTTTCGATTATATTT
Organism: Magicicada septendecula; assembly: GCA_034769895.1. NCBI lineage: Eukaryota > Metazoa > Arthropoda > Insecta > Hemiptera > Cicadidae > Magicicada > Magicicada septendecula. The sequence continues at coordinate 985,536,807 of CM068367.1, read as the reverse complement.
GTATATTCGACGCTCACGGTCGGTGCGTTATCGCTTACCATCCCTTGGACTGCTTCATCATTCTCTTCCGTCGTGTCATTATCTTTACTCTCTTCTTGGTAGGGGGTTTTTATTTTCCCGTTAGTGGCTCCACTGGGTTCACTTGGAGATTCATATAGCTCATTCTGGTCCTTACTTGTTATTGTTTCGGTCTCTAGGTCATCTATTAATATTTCCTCCTCTTTTACACCATCATTGACGTCTTGTTCTGGGACGTTTTTAGTCATATTTTCTTGTGGTGGTTCCATGGATTCCTTCTGGTTATGGTCTTCTTCGATTTTGTCGTTGGTATTTTTCCCATTCTTCATTAAGTCTTCACCTATCTGCCTCTGTTCGTTTCTTAATTTCTTGGCATTCCTCAATTCTTCTTCGAATGCTTCCCTCCGTTTACGCTCTTCTTCTCGTCTCTCATTCTGGCGTCTTATCTCCTCTTCCTCCTGCTGTGCAGCTCGACTATAGAACAATTCTTCATTTTGTCTTATCTTATTGTCTCTTAGTTCTCTTTCGACTGCTTCTCTTCTACTACGCTCATCTTCCCATCTCTGGTAATGGTAATTCCTCTTCTCTTTCGCCATGTTGGTTGGTTATTATACCATCTTGTATTCCGGTCCCTCCTCGTTTGTGGGGTTTCCCATTCGTGGAGTCTTGCAAATCCTTCTTCCCTCTTCCTTCTTAATTGGTCTGACTCCTCTTTTATCCATCTCTTCTCCTCTTCCATTTTGCGATTTAATTCTTCACCATCGATTTTCAATATTCTGTATATTTGGTCCCAGTCTGTTTCCTGGTTATAATAGTCCATTTCTCTCTCCCTTTTCGCTCTATATTTTGTGTTGTATCGATGTGTGCGTGGCATGTTAATTTTTTCGTGTCTACCGGGCTGATATAAAATATAAAAAATATATTTATTTAATATTTTTTAAGCCACACTAGTTGGTGCGCCAATTTATAACCAAACGATTATTAGGGGTTGTGTTTAAACTGATTATGTTTATTTGTTTACAAATGACATTCGGTTTACATCAACTATTTACTGAATTGACAGCTGAATGTAAATTTATTCTGTCCATTAGTTCGTTTTCGTCTCAGTCTAGTTGTAGTGTCAAACAGCCCTTGGGTTACTGTTTCATGTGGCACTTCTGCTTCATTCTTCTTTCTTGGTTTCTTCTTTCTTGTTTATTTCTACTATTATATACCTATTTACATGGTTGTTCTGTTTTTATAAAATCTGATAACATACACTTAGGTTAGGTGACATCTTGTGATGTTACAATATTATCACTTGGAGGATAAAATTCTGTATTACTTTTCTTCAGATTAACATCGTTTTGAATAATTGCTGGTGCAGATTTTAAGATTTTTCTTTTTTCTTCATTTTCATCTTTTTTTGAGGCTATCCATGCTTGATGCATGACATTGTATTCACGATCTACAAGACATATGAGGGTTGAGCTACCTTTTCTGGATATAATTCTTATACAATCGCCATAATTTTCTTTTAATTTAGCAATAATGGTATTTGGATGACAAGAATCATGTCCTGTTTAAGAAAATTAGATATTAAATAAAATAAACATGAAAATTTAATTTAAAAAATAGTATAATTATAATTTATAATTAAGCAATATATTTACCTAATAATGCAATTAATTCTGTGAGCGTAAACTGGGTATCATCACTGTCACTTAAATAATCAAAAATCAATTCAATTTGACGTGAGATTTTTACATCCTTGGGTCGACCTTTAGCATCACTTGTGTCACGAGTGTAACTGTTTAAAACTTTTTTGTGACAACTGGGGTGATATCTCGCTTGTACAGCTACCAAATCATCACAAGAAATTCGTCGTAGAATTGCTTTTCCTAATTCGTCATTATGTTCTGCAATTTTTTCTAATAATTTTTCTTTAAAAGTAGGACTTTGAATGATGGAAATATTTTTGCGTTGATTAATACTTAATCTCGTATTACTTTTATTGGCATCTAATCCAAAAATTATAAAAAGTTTTTTGAAATCAAACAATTCTTTACTCTTTCTGACTTTACTCTTGACTGGGCTACATTTACTTTTTTTCGACAAAGTGCCTAAATCCTTATAACACAAAACATCATTCCTTTTTAACGTATATTTTTCTCGACATTTCCTGTGTACTAAAATTGAATCAACTTTTTTAACATTTCATATTTTCCATCGGTTCTCTCAGAGCTAACTCTTTATTAAATTCGGTAGTCCTCGAGTCACTTTTTCTGTATCTTCAATACAAAGATCAGCATTACAAATAAAACATATTTCAGTATCACACTGGTCCATATTTAATACCTAAAAATCAAAAACCTTATGTAGCGCTTATGTTCAGTAAAAGTATTCTTTAAAACTTCACCACTAGTGAAGTCAAAATATCTCTTTTGAAAATTTTTTATTTTCAATTTTAAATCCACCGTTTTTACCAAATTTGTTTTTTTTTAAATATGTGCCTTTTATAAACTTTTAATGTATGTAAAAAATGATCAGTACAAATAATTTTTTTTTTAGAAAAAATGCAGTTCTTTACGTTTAATTTTTTAAATGGTCATAAAATGGTGTCAGAAAGGCAAAAAAATTTTGTTAATTAACCATCCGAAAGTATTTTTAATAAGCTTTAATTTAAGCCGTCGTACACCTTTGTGCCACAATCTTGCCATACTTTATGAGCACTCAAAGTTTTTTTGTAAATTGCGATTTTTTTGAGGTTATATTCAACATTTCAATATGAAATTTGTGGGGTTTATAGTAATCCACAAAGGTTACCTTTCCCTCAAGTTTTATCAACTTTCATTAATTTGTGTTAAAACAGCAGCAATTTGGGGTACCCGCAATTTGTTTATAAACGCCATCGCCACTTTATGTATTGATAGCACATTAACAATAATAATAATATCGACTTCCGTATTAAGGCTAGACATGTTCTTAATTTATTGTAGAATACTGAAAAAAATTCACATTAAAATCGGCTTGTTAGGTCCAAAGATATTTATAAAAACGCTATTTTGCAATTTAAATTGTTAATAAAAAAATAAACGGGTTGTTTTTACGCAAAACTTAACTATTAGCTCAACTTGATCCCATTTAGCACACAAAAAATCGACTCCCAAAACAATTCACATTTAATTTTTATTTTGACTCCGCTACACATGTTCACAAATAAATAAATATTAGCATGTATAAAAAGTGTAAATAAAAATTTTAAACTGCAATTTTTTTTACCTGTTTTATATGATAAAAACAAAAATATTTGTTATGTTTTGATTATAACCTTTGAAGAAATATCAACTGCGTTACTGCTCCGTTCTTGTATAGCAGATAATTTGTATGGCACACCACAACAATGGGTGTTGCGCGCGCAGCTACATTTACAGTTGCACACTCGAGGGGAATAGAACGCCGCGCCGTTTAAAAATTTTACCTGTTTTCCAGGGTCTTGTTTTTAGAGTAGCCTATAGGTATAATCAGGTAAGAGAAATAACATGAATAGATAGATTTAGCATTGTAGTAGCTGTAACGTTAATTTCAAGTACTCAAATAAACCCACTTAAAAGATACATGTATGTAACTCAAAGGAGGCACCTTTTTTTAGTATACACAATTTTTATTTTATTTTTTTAATTTTGAAAATGATTTTAATTTTCATGAGTGTAGTTTTTGATGCAGAACACTTGCAGCTTTCAAATACAACTTTTTGTATTTCGATATCTCTATTTTTAAGATTAATAAAGGCAGATAAACTCTGAATTTTAGAGTAAATTTAAAATACGTCGAAATACTCACTTTTGAAAAGGTTTTTTTTTAAATAACAACTTCAAAAGTAGTTTTCATTATTATAAAATAAAAAAGTTTATCTCTTTTAAAGGTAAATTAGTAAAGAACTACTATTTTTTTTAAATTTTATTGTATAGTACTTGTAATTTTGTGGTTTCACTTCTTTTTGTATCTACAGTAAATATTTATACACTATATTCTTTATGTTCAAATAAAATATTTATGTAAAAATCAACAAATTTTGAAAGCTATACTGTTCCCCTTCAAAACTAGCCTTTATTTAACTGGCTACGCTTAGATTAAAGAAAGTTATGATATTTTTGAATAGACGCGCCTGGCTAATTTAGCGAATTACGCAAGATCGGGGGAAAACGCTCTTTTTAAAACGCAGCGCTCATCATTACCAATTTTCAATTAACGTACAAATATGTAAGGAGACTTTCTGAAGGAAATTGTTTGCTCTTCAATATACACCTTTTTATTTCTTCCAACTGTACATATTTACGGAATGCTTTAAAAAAATCTGTCTTTACGATTTTTCAAGACCATTTTCAGAAAACCCTAGAAAGGTAAACATGCAAAGATTTTTTTATATTAATTATTAACGTTTATTTAACACGTGCACCAAATATTGCTTTGCCCCAATTTTTTATCAAGTCAAAATCTCTGGTGACTGGACTATAAACACACACACACACATAATGTTTTCTTATACGCCTATTTCGTTGAATCAGTATTGTTTAAAATCGTAAAACAAAATTTATAGTTTATAAACAACGTTGACTATACTGAACAAGTATGAGTCAACGAAATATCCGTTGAAAAAAGAAAATAAAATAAATACGACAAAATTCGTATAGTTTTTTGTTGTTTAATATTTCAGAGATCAAAATACTCCGATATGAAAACATGAGAGGTCTCTCTCTCTCTCTCTCTCTCAAACACACGCGCGCGCGGGCGCGCGCGCGGACGCAACACAATTCAAAGAATAGGCCAATCTATTGCATACTGAAAATGTAAAACACGTTTTGAAATAAAGTAAATACAAACTAATATCCTAAACATCGTAAATATAACTTACCATAATGTCCAGGACACTCGGTACTTTGTTTTTATGAGCTTCTGTTGTTTCCAACAAACACTCGATTTCCTTGTACTATTTTTTCGTAAAAAATGCATTAAAGTAAACAATGCACACAAGTTATTTACATATAACGATGTCTAAATACACGTTTGTCGTAAGAGTTGCAGGGTAAATTAATACAGTAAATAAAATTGGAAATATAATAGACGCACTACTAAAACGCAATATCTAAATTATTACGACTGATGTCTACTGAACTTCCTTTCAGTCAGAAAACATTTCGATACCGCACATATCTGCGTCGGAATCTGTTTCCGGCTCACAATCACTGTCACTCTCACTATCTAATGAAATCACAAACCTATCGGTTTCTTTGTCAATAATTATGTCTCTTTCCAGTGGCGGCGATAAGGCCCCCGCAGACCCCGCGGCGCGGGGGGCCCCGACCCTCTGGGGGGCCCCGCCACTCTGGCCCCTAGAAAAAATATGAAACGAGCTATAATAGGAAAAAAAGTTTTAATGGGGTCCGACTACCGGCAAATTTGTATTTAAAAATACGAAATATACGTTTTATTTAAGTGTATAGACATGCAAAAAAACTACGTTTTTCGAAATGACATTACTGTTTGTAGTTTGTAAGCGAAGCTTATCTTATCTCTTGTGGTGCCCGTACGTCCATGCGATGAGTCACTCGGCACTGAGGAGACGTAAACAAACACAACACAATGTAGTTCAGTACTCAGTAGCGCGTCGCATCTCCTGCGCGATAGTACTGTATTGCATTCATTTCGTAATTTAGTGCCCTTTAAGTTTAATGACTTAACATTTTATTTTAGTTTTTGTATTTTGTGTAGAGTTAGAGTGTTAGAGACAGAGTTTATAAAATGGAAAGTAAGCGTGAATATTTAAGTGGTGCTACGAAAAGGAAACTACAAAAACAACGAGAAGAATCTAAAAGTAAACTTTCAAAACTCGACCAGTTTTTAAAAAAATCATCAAAATGTGAAGTTGAACAACCCAAACCCGGGTCAAGTGCAAGTAATGAAAAAGAAACAAAAATCGGACTTGAAGTTGATTGTGACAGTGACAATAAACCTGATTTAAACATTAGTCCGTCGGATACAAGTGATACAACTACGGAAACAAATAAGCAACTGCAACATGAACAAGAAGAACAACTGCTAGGCATTGAATGTGTTCGCCAGTCCGAAGACATACCTGTACCAGAAAATCAGTTTGAACCAACTGAAGTTGTAAGTAATCACGCAAATAAAACTAGTTTAGCAGGCCCTTCCGATCCAAACTGCCAAAGTTTTGAGACAGATATTGCATTCTATAAAAATCAAGCTACAATGACAGACGAGGTGAAAAAGTTAATAACGTTAAGTGAACTTTGTCAAACAAAGGGTCCTTTCCCGAAGGATTCCGTTTCTAAGCGGTCTTTCAGTACAGCATATTATTCTTTCAAAACTGCAGCAGGCCAAATTGTTCACAGGTTTTGGCTTTGTTACTCTCGTAATCTAGATGGAGTCTACTGTTTACCATGTTGGCTTTTCAGCCAAAGTGCTGATGCCCAAAGCTGGCGTGAAGGCGATATTAGAGATTGGAACGGTCTCAGTAAAAAAATTAAAGTTCATGAAAGTAGCAATGCTCATTTACAATCTTGTCTCACGTATGCCACTTGGAAAAAGAGTAAAACGGTAACTGATCAAATTTCCGATGAGCGGAAAAAATGGAAAGATATTTTCATACAGATTGTGGATGTTATTCGAACCATGGCACTGTGTTCATTGCCGTTTCTTGGCCATAGAGAATCATTACATGAAATAAATCCTGAAAGTGGAAATTTTTTGAACATACTATCTTTAATTTCTCGCTACGATTCTCTCCTTAGTGCACACTTATAAAATGAAAAAACCAGATCAAAATACCTCCACTATGACATTCAAAATGAAATTATTAACTTGCTAGGAACATCAGTATTGACTGCCTTACTAAAATAGATTCACTCGTCTCCTTTTTTTTCTATAATTGTTAATAGCACACAAGACATTTCTAAGATTGACCAAATGAGTGTTGTAATCAGATACATTAACATAGTAGAAGAATCTCCTGGCAATTATAAAACTGTGATTAGTGAGTCCGTTTTGGGATTTCAAGAAATAAAGGATCCCAACAGTGAGGGGTTTCAAAGTAAGATTTTAGACTTTTTGAAAACAAATGAAATTGACATTAGTAAGTGTAGAGGTCAAGGTTATGACGGTGCAGCAACAATGAGCGGGAAATACTCTGGGTTACAGAAAAGAATTATGGATATAGTCCCAAACGCGGATTACGTACACTGTGCTGCACATAACCTGAACTTGGTGATCAATGATTCAGTATCAAATATTTCTGAAATAAGACAATTTTATGACATAGTACAGAAAACTTATGTGTTTTTCAGTGAAAGCTTACATAGATGGCAAGAACTTAACACTGCCGTTAAAGAAGACAGCTCTGCCAAAAATCTAACTTTAAAAAAGCTATGTCCAACAAGGTGGTCTTCTAGACACGACTGTCTGTTAGCTTTAAGAAATGATTTCAAAATTGTGATTAAGTGTTTGACAGAAATTATTCTATACAGCTCAAAAAAACCCGAGGCAGAAGAAGCATTAGCAATTAGAAACCACCTGGAAAACTTTGAATTTATTCTTGTGCTCTGCCTTGAAACTAAGATTTTAGAGAATGTAAATATAACTTCAAAAGCACTACAGAGGCCAACTGTTGACCTAGGCAGAGCGTGGCAGTTTCTAAGCCGCGCTTGTGATGAGTTAAAAGTTTTAAGAAAGGACTTTGCCGGCTTTCTTGCTGGTCCTAAACAGTTGGCCCAGTCATGGGACATAACTTGTAACATGAAAAATAAGCGTAAGCGAGTTGTAAAACGCTTCTTTGTTGAATTATCAGTTGACCATAGAATTGACGACCCAGTGAAATCATTTGAAGTAAAAGTTTTCAATGCAACACTAGATATTGTAATAGCTCAGCTACAAATGAGATTCGAAGGATTGCGTTGCATTGATGATAGGTTTTCATTCCTGACGCCTCAGAATTTAGTAAACTTCTCACAAGAGACAATAGTGGAGAAAAGTAAGGCTCTGGTAAATGTGTATCCTGGTGACCTTTCCACATCACTGCCTGACCAAGTAATATCCTTCAAAGCTCTGATGGCCAAAGAAATTGTACACAAGAAAAGCATTCGAGAAATGATGAATTTACTGGTTGAAGAAAACAGCTGCCTTATGAGCTGCCTCCCAGACTTAACTACAGCTTTGCAGCATTATTTAACCATACCTGTCACAACAGCTACAGTGGAAAGAAGCTTTTCAAAACTTAAATTAATTAAGTCATACTTAAGAAGTGCCATGGCCCAAACTCGGTTGAGTGACTTGGCACTGTTAAGCATTGAGCATGAAGAGACACAGAAATCTAATATCAACGAAGTGGTTGAAAAGTTCTTAGCTATTAAAAAAAGAAGACTAGGCTTAGGAAAACAGTGAACTTTGGTTGATCCTCATCTGTAAGTATTGTACATTACTTGAGTTCGAGTGTTATTGAATTGGATTAGACTTAAGGAGAACGTGTATAGAGTATATTCAAGAATTTCACAAATTCAGTTACAAACTAATTTAAATGTTTGAAAAAAGCTAGAATGTTACTTTGATATTCGTTTTTAAATAATAAATTTTTAACACTCTGTGTGCGGTACTGTTTCATAGTCTGAATTTAGATCTTTGACGTAAAAATAAATAATTCTTTTTATTTTGGTTTTTTTATAGTTTGTATAGAACTTTGTCTATTTAGCAACAATGAATTTTAAGAGTTTGTATACGTGTAAAACATCCTTTGCAAATTGCAAACGCTTTGTGATAGACGAGAAAGTATTCACAAACCATTGTTGTGAAACACACGTAAATAGAAACTCATTTGAGTGTTTTCCGCTATTACGTATACAAAATTTAACCATTTTTATAGGGCCCCCTAATTAGTTTCGCGGGGGGGCCCCCGTTTCGTTAGCGCCGCCACTGTCTCTTTCACAGTATTCCCTCTCTAATCTTTTAACTCTATCACACAGAGGTTTCCAGTCATCTTCGGACAGTTCAGCAAATTTTCGTTCACACAAGGCAATTACATCATTCATTTTAAATGTAGTATTGTGTTTTGCAACATGCCCTTTCACGATAGACCATATCATCTCGATCGGGTTTAAATCGGGATGATATGGCGGAAGTCGCAGTGTCGTATGACCATGTGCTTTCAGTAGCTCATCAACTACGTACGTTTTCTTGTTACTCTGGTGTTTTTTTTATAAGCGTTAAAAGTTCAGGCTTCAACATATTTGTCGAAAATGGGACACTGTTATCCTCTAACCATTTTATCATATCCTCCTTTTTGGAATTCGAGGTGGGTGCCTTATGTATCTCCACATTGTGATAGGCTCCATTATCCATTACAACAACACATTCAGGAGGTAGGTTGGGAAGAAGTTTCTCTTGCAACCATTTTATGTAATTGTCTTTATTCATTTGGTCATGGTAATCGCCACTCTTTCTTCCAGCCTTCCACATTAAAAGACAATTCGGTATGCAACCCATTTCGCCTCCAGCATTGATAATTATCAGCCTTTCGCCTTTAGATACTGGCCTGTGTATACATTTTGCACTGTCGTCTCTCCACGATTTAGATGACACATGACTAGAGAGAATATATGACTCGTCCACATAAACAATTGGTCTTTTCTCTTTCCTGTGCTTAATGAGACATTTTAAATAGTGAATACGCTTTTGGCGTAAGTCACTCTTTTCAATAAGAACTTTCCTATTACTTGGGGTAGATTTCCACTTAAAACCTAGCGATTTCAAAATGACTCTTAAACTACAGTCGCTACCTTTAAAATTAATCTTGTCTTCAAGTTTTTTCCTAATTATATCTGCGGTTGGAAGTTTCCGTTAAGCCACACACACTTCATGAACGGTTCTACGAACAACGCATTTATCAAAATCGTCGATACCAGTAACGCGTTTGTCCCTTTTATATTTCTTTGGAGTCGAAAATGAACATGTTGGACTACCATCTTCACACATTTTCTTGGCTTCTTGCAATATTGTCTGAACTACCGTCCTTGAAACTCCACATGCGGCTGCTGTTCTCTCTTGGCATTTTTGAATGGGTACAATAAAGCCATCGTTACATTTTCCAGTTTTCATTATTGCTTGTGCTTCTTTTTTCATGAAATCATAAACGTTTTTTATTATTTCCCTGCTCTGACTATGTAGTTTCTTGCCTTTTAATTTTGATACAAACTCTGACATATCTGCCAAAATTGCGAAGCACAAACACAAAAAATATAATACACAATTGAAGATTCACTACACTAACAAGACGCACCAACGAGTATAAACAAAGTGGTACAACACAGTTTACGCAATACACTTCGAGGCGTAGCCGTACACTAAAGTAAAAAAATCCAATCATTTGCAAGCCGTTGACAGCGGATGTTTTCAGTTCCAACTGCTTACAACCCGTCCTTCCCTCGGATCATCCCGAGGAAACTGTTTCAAGGTCAAGCTCTCAGATTGGTACCGGCTTGTATAACTTTCCTGCACAGCCTAGGGAAAATATATTCGGAGAAGAGAGCATACGTTATTGACGTGTTTTTCAAAAGCTTTTATTTTTTAAACTTACACCTGAAATCTGAAATGAATTAAACTATGGACTTTGGTCAGTTTATACAGTATTATCATTTTACCGCTGCATCTAATTATAGTCTTTGTAACTTACTCGTGATGTTATAACAATGATGATTTTATAACATTCAGGAATACAATTGCTTCTTATACATTTTTAAGGAGCCTGTTTTTCAAACTTCTCTCAGTACTAGCATGCAGGCAAAAGTTAAACTTTCTGGCATATTATCAGATAAACTATTTGGCCAGAGCCTTTTCTTTTTTTTTATAAATGTGTTTCACTTATATATGTACAAAATTTTGTTTTACGTCCATTAAAAGGATAGACATAGACGGTATGGATTAAGTAAATAGCTTAGACATGACTCGTGGTTATTTATAATAATCTGTAACAACCAAATTTATAAATAGTAGTGTAACTATGGTTGTAATCAGGGGGATCCTCTGCAGTGCTATTAGAAATTTCAGCTAAATTCTGTAATCACTTGACGTAGATCTATTTCTAAGAGAGCTGCATGTGTTAAAATAATAGACTACTTATAAATAATTGTAGAAATATAAAGAATTACAATACTTTTAGATTAATAAAAACGAGAAAACGAATACAGAGTTTATTAATCTACCTTTATCTTTTCCCCAACACTTCCCTTTACAGGGTTGTCTATGTCATGACTCCTCTAATCTCTCTCACCGTCATTTTTGCACAGGTAAACTACAGTTTCTTGACTTCACTTCAGGAAAATAACAGATTTTATTGAAAAAGTTTACAAAAAATAATAAATAAATAAATAAAGTACTTTAATACGAACTATAAGTTACTTAAAACATTCTTGAGACATCCTTAAATTAAAGTACGAAGGGGTAGGTCTAATAAAACCTGGTTTTTCAAAATATCTTCACAAAGCTTCATTTTAACAAGATTTATTAAAAATTTAGAATTAAAGTGATTCCTAATGTCGTGAGATTTATTAGGCCTAAATTTAATGTAAATAACTATTAAGACAATATTTAAATAAATGAAATAGCACTTTTCCATATTTTTTTCAAACCTTATGCTTCAAGTTTGTTACTCAACAACTTTGGGACACTAAACATTTATAAAATGTGTTTATAAAATTATCGGAAGAATCCTGAATTTCTTATTTGTCCTAAGGAAAATGGAGGTCTAACCTTTAAGCTAGTCTCACCCTCCCCCCAAATTGCTTCTAGTTACGCCATTGCTTATAAATATAAATTACTTCTTTAACATCCGTATCAGACTATATACATTAGATCTATCTCTATCTGTACTTCTGTTGTGATCTGTATGCTGTAGGCCTATAGCTCTACTGATTAATAAAAAAGTGTTTGGGACCTATAAGCATAGAATTTCGAATGGCAGTTATTATTATAACTACCACTCAATGCCACCCGAACCCGATGTAATTCGAATTAGGTATCGAGAAGACCTTCTGGTTAGTTTTTTATATAGTTTTGTTTTGTTAATTAAGTATTTCAGTACTTTGGGCTACTTTAAGTTAAATACTTATTCAATTATTTTTCAGTGAAGGGTTAGTGAGGATTGGTCAAAAATATAACACAAATTTTAACTTATTTGTGTCGACGTTTCGACAATGTTTATTGTTATAATCAGGACCTGTGTAAGAGTACAAAAGAAATGTCAAACACAACAGAACAATTATTACGTGTGTGTGTGTGTGTGTGTGTGCACGCGTGCGTGCGTATGTATGTATCATTGTATGTTTGAAGGAGTTGAGATAGTTTGTTTACATCTTCAAATGTTTTCTTTAAGACAACGAGAAAATTATAATATCACAGAACTTAATTTATACACTATTACAATTTAAATTACTATATGTAATGATAATTCTAATCTATATCTATATAAGCCAAATACCACTGATCACGATATCTCTGAAACCACTGAATGGATATCAATGAAACTTTGACCATAGCTTCATCATAGGTCTTAGGTGCTCACTAAGAAACGGTTTTAAGAACTTTCACTCCTAAGGGGCAAACCCCCCCCCCCCCCATTGTATGTATGTATGTTCCACATCTCCTCCTAAACCACTGGACCGATTTCAATCAAACTTGGTACAAATATTTTACGCGACGGGAGAACCAACATAGGATAGGTGTTTTACTTCCATATTCCTTAAGGAATGGAAGTATGGTGATGGCAAAAAAAATCGTGTTCGAGATTATTGCAGATTCTGATTGTACTACACTCAAAACATGAAAAAAAAGTCGTTTTCCGAAAAGTGTCTGTGTGTGTGTCTGTGTCTGTAGATTTTTTTTCTATGGCAAACGATAACTGCCGCAAATTCAAACAGAATCAAATAATTTTTTGCATACAGCCCTGATTTGTAGAGTACTCACGACCTATTGTTTTTGGTGAAGATCGGTTGAGGGAAAGGGGTAGTTTACCTGCAACGGTTTTTTTTTTATTAAGGCAAATTTTTTTTTGGCAAACGATAACAGCCGCAAATTCTAACAGAATCAAATAATGTTTCGCATACAGCCCTGAATTGTAGAGTTCTCAAGACCTATTGTTTTTGGTGAAGATCAGTTAAGGGAAAGGGGTAGTTTACCTGTAACGTTTTATGTTTTAACAAGGGTATTTCCTATGGCAAACGATAACAGCCGCAAATTCAAACAGAATCAAAAGATTATTTGCATACAGCCCTAAATTGTAGAGTTCTCAAGACTTATTGTTTTTGGTGAAGATCGGTTAAGGGAAAGGGGTAGTTTACCTACAACGTTTTTTTAACAAGGGTATTTTCTATGGCAAACGATAACAGCCGCAAATTCAAACAGAATCAAATAATTTTCTGCATACAGCCCTGATTTGTAGAGTACTCAAGACCTATTGTTTTTGGTGAAGATCGGTTAAGGGGAAGGGGTAGTTTACCTGCAACGTTTTTTATCAAGCGTATTTTCTATGGCAAACGATAACTGCCGCAAATTCAAACAGAATCAAATAATTTTTTGCATACGTCCCTGAATTGTAGAGGTCTCAAGGACTTTCGATTTTGGTGAAGATCGGTTAAGGGGAAGGGGTAGTTTACCTGCAACCTTTTACGTTTTAACAAGAGTAAAGTACTTGAAAATTTATTTAAACTTTTTGAAACAATGGTAATTGTTAAAAATAAAATAATTTTGTTGCCAGGCAATAAAATTAAAATTTTTTCATTTTAATGTAATATAATATTTTTCATTTAATACGGCAATAAAAAGGCAGGTAAGACACACACACACACACACACACACACACACACACACACACACACACACACACACACACACACACACACACACACACACAATTCACGTTATTTCTGGCCTCACTGATGTTTATTTTCTTACGTTTGCACGCTTTTTAAATGGAAAGTGCCGAAACCCACACCAACATAACGCGTGCAAGCCGAAAAAATGGACATCAATTTGCTTACTGGCGAAGCTAGTAGTTAATGAATGGTAGGCAAAAATCTTATCTTAAATTTTTTTTAAGGAATCACTAAAAGGACGGTGGGTCAAATCGGACGCTGAGGTAGAGTTTGCTGTAACCGAATGGTTCCACAAACAGCCGTAAGAATTTTACTAGCAGGGAATCTACAGGTTAGTGCAACAGTGGAACTCATGTCTTAATGTTATTGGAGACTTCTTTTAAAATCGTTGAATAAAAAATGCTTTACAGCTCTATACGTGTGTCTATTGAACAATCCTTGTATTAGTCATACACAATAATACAACTGATTGAACTTCAAATTTTTAAACTTGATTAGTTTCTATATATATGTTTAATGTTACAAATAATTCAAATAACAATCTTGATCATCTGTTAGTTCAGCGGAATAACAGTGACACTTTTAATAACCGCATAAAATAAACACTTAGAAACAACACAGGCGCTTTAACTTAACTGTTTGGACCACAGAAGTGAGGCATGCCTCAACGCTCTATGTGTACAGCGCGGGACAATCCCCCCCTCCCTACACTTCCTTATCACACCACTACATTGCTTACATACGATGTATACAAAAAACGCTGAGGCAAGTTCAGGTTGCCTCATTCGCTTTAAACGAACTATGCCGAATCTCACCTGTCACCATCTAGCGGTCGCTCAATAAAGCACGTTTCGGTTTAATAAATTTGACAGTCGCAGTAACAATGTATAATCTTTACGTTATGTAGTTCATACGTATTTATAATTTTTATTCTACAGAATTTTTTAGGGTAGGCATTGCCTCAATTGCCTCCATGTAACTTCGCCACTGATATATATGTGTACAACATTATCGGCAACAAAGAAGTAGTTTTTGTTAAAATTCCTTCCCGGGATATTTGGCCGTAGTCCAATGTTTTCTACAAAACCAGACATTTCGGCAATGCCATCGACTTCCATCATCAGTGAAAATCGAGTGCGATAACGTGAGGTGGTATACGTTAGTGACCACAGTACTGTGGTTAAGGCTGAAGCAGTAAGTAGAAAGAAGTAGTTTCTATGGTAATATTTCATTTCGAAAATGATTTTAAATATAAATCTTAGAATATGGAAGTCATGTATGGTTCTCCATACCGATATTTTTCGATGGGGTCCTTTGGGGTCTTCCACATCTCTTCCTAAACCACTGGATCGATTTCAACCAAACTTGGCACAAATATTTTACGCAACGGGAGAACCAACATAGGATAGGTGTTTTTTTCGATACGATCCCTTGGGGTCTTCCACATCTCCTCCTAAACCACTGGACCGATTTCAACCAAACTTGGCACAAATATTTTACGCAACGGGAGAACCAACATAGGACAAGTGTTGTTTCGATACGATCCTTTGGGGGGTCCTTTGGGGTCTTCCACATCTCCTTCTAAACCACTGGACCAATTTCAACCAAACTTGGCACAAATATTTTACGCAACGGGAGAACCAACATAGGACAGGTGTTTTTTCGATACGATCCTCTGGGGTTCCTTTGGGTTTTAAAAAAACTATTAGATCTGGTTACTATGGCAACCCAATAGAATAGATTCTGGTTACCATAGCATCGGTGGAAGTCTCCCGCGTAGGAAATAGCGCGGGAGTCGTCCGACGGGCCTTCCCCGGAGTTCATCCACGGAACCCGGGGAGTCTTAGGTCGGATCCCGCGAAAGATGGCGGGGCCAGAGTCCACGGTTCTTATAAATAAAGATATAGGTTATGATATCAAAGGTGGTGTATGCATCTTAAGAAACTTCTTAATAGTATGTGAATTCAGAGTTGTTTCAATTTGAATTTAAAAGTGGATAAGTTAAGATCGAAGTAAGTTATAAGCGAGTATAAAAAACAAAGTTTTGATAGCGAATGTATTCAGATCATAGTGTTCAGACAATATAAATGCACTTGCTTCAGTTTGAATTTAAAAATTGATAAGCTGAAATCTATAGAGGTATTGTATTGTTAGATAAGTTTAGGAGACACTAATTTTACAAATGCCTTATTTCAACATTAACACAATGAATTATAAAACGACAGTTAAATACGCAGCACGTGCAAGTACTGTAGACATTTTATTGAAAACTAATTTAGCTGTTCGCCCTCTCTCAGAGTTAGAAATCGAGCAGGAGCATCACGCGCAACAGAATTCTTCTCCAGATATAAGAATACAGTTTATGATATGTTCTTAAACAGGTGCGCTACAGAGTATTCCTCCAGTGAGCATGCGAACGTAACAATATAAGGAAGATTATACAGTATACAAGTAATATAACGTTAGAACAAGAATAGGTGCCTATGAGCCTATGAATAAATTATGAACCCGAGCAACGCTGGGTAAATCGGCTAGATATAGATATCTATAAAAGCCAAATACCACTGATCACGATATCTCTGAAACCACTGAATGGATATCAATGAAACTTTGAACATAGCTTCATCATAGGTCTTAGGTGCTCACTAAGAAACGGTTTTAAAAACTTTCACTCCTAAGGGGCAAAAAACCAAATACTGAAATTTATCGCGGGAATTGCATACTTGGTAAATGAAGTGGTTGACATCTCAGTTTACTGGAAACCCCGAATACATTTAGTCCTGAGTTTTTAATCATTGTTTTAAATTGAAAAAAAACTTCGTTGTTTGCAGGTTCTTATAGTCGAGAAAATTTTGAAGTTCAATTAATTAATAAATGTATGTCCTTTTTTCTCGGAAACGGCTCTAACGATTTTCTCGAAATAAATAATAAATAGCTGTTGCTATGAATGTAAATAGACAAACTAAGAGTTGAGAATTTGTACAATCTATCTAATCCTATACTATTAAGCGAGCAATAATTGTACAATTACGTACAACGTGAAACTCCGTAGCGAAGCACGGGTATTTTGCTAGTTAATTATAAAATCAATAATCAACAATTAGATATTAGAGTGGTACAGAATTACTTTTCAGTATTACTTGTAAGTTGAAGGAACAAATGTAGGATTCATTTGTAAGACTCATAAACAAAACGATAGTTTCTCAGTTCCATTATTTTAAAATTGGTCTCTTGAGAAAAATGTCTTTTTGATATTCACTTTCAATATCTAGATTTCAAGCACCTTCCTAAGTTATCATATGGAGAAGAAGAAGAAGCCGTAGTTATGACTTAATAGAGTTTAGGCCTATATTCGTATGCATCCTCCCGTCACATTAGTCCGTTTTTGATGTTTAGGCTCCATAAACGAATCAATTCATTGTGAAATCGATAGAATTTAATATGGAATTTTGATTGTGTTGCTAATTTACCGCTTTTTTAGAATCAGTGATAGCCGCAAATTTTTTTCAGTTGGTACTACAACGTATTCTTAACTCTTCGAGAAAATTTGCGAGCTCTATGACATCCAGTGTCGTCCCTTCAACTTGTTCACTGTCACTGAGATCACCTTCCCGTTACCCTAACCCGACCTTCGACCTTACCCTAACTACTTTGCGAGTCAAATCCGATAGTGAATGGCTCTATATGGACCTCGACCCCTGGCAAGTTATCTGTTAACGTTTGAATCATGATACTCCGCGAACACAGCTTGCAGCACATCACCAGACTCTAGCTGACCCTAGCACAGGGCAGGCCACTCAGTCTACCTGACGACTCCCGTAGGATCGTTCACCAGACCATACTTCATGTTTTATATTGCACCGTAACATCACGTGTGGCCCAAGTTAGAGTGAATGTCTCCAGTTTCGTTTTAATCATCTAGATGTTGAATACTGGCCACCGTGAGGACGCTGCCCTGTAGGTCTTGTTTTCGATGGAGATACCCACTATAGCCACCTGGTGCAGCAATCATCATAGTATTGTATATATCTTCTTGTTTGTATTTGGGAAAATCGTGAATGCTTCCCAGTCGGTAAAGGACCTAGTCGGCAGAATTCTACAGTTGTCCAGGATTTCAAACTGACCCATGGTTGGATCCCTAACGCACAGATTGTTGAGAATATACAAACATAATAGCTACTCCTGGCATATCGGGTAAAAAATAACTGATATCCTCTCTCAGTCGTTAGCAAAAGTAGAAACATGCAAAAATACGATTATTTATAAGTTAATATAATGAGTTTATTTAAAATTTTGGAAATCTTCTTCCCATGATACTGTAGCTCGCAGTAAGCTTTGACCTCCTCCAGCCTTTGCCTTCATACAAATCTCCGTTTCTATTTATAGAAAAAAGTTTAATGACTTATAAAATAGTTTTCTTTAATAATTCATAATCATAAAAGTTTTCTTTAATTACTACATCGGTTATTTCCTCTGTAACTTATCTTCCGCCTGCCTCATGTTCAGTAGCGTATCTAGAATTTGGCCTGAGGGTGGTCCGGGGTCGAGTTGGCTTCATACAAAAGAAAAAACAAGTCAAGACTAATCAGCATTACTATCTTCAAAATGGCTTAACAACCTGTGGTAAGCCCTGAAATTAATCCTATTAAAGTAAACAGTAATATCACAATAAAAATATGCGTTACTGAAACGTTGTTTACAAGATACTTATTGACTGAATTGATTTTCCTATATTTCATATTTCAAACGTAGGCTATACGCTAATGGTGTGGAATAAACCTCCTTGTATATTTAAAAACAGAGTTACTACTATAATAGCGTACACAGCTGAAAAAGAATAAAACAGCCTAAAAATTAAGAGATGCACTAAATTCGTCAACTTTTTTCGATCCTTGGGGGGGGGTTCGGTTTTGGCCCCCCCCCCGTAAATACACCCCTGCTCATGTTTTGCGATAGCTGACAGAAGCTAAACAGGTGCCAGAGATTAACTTTACTGCACACCAGTGCCAACTGTATCTGATAGTCAAGAGAAGGACGTTGACGCAGCCGAAGTAACCTTGCTCTCTCGTTAGCTGCTACAAGCACGTTGCGAAGAGTCAGGTATGGCAATAGAGAAATCTCGTCAATAATGAGCCAGTATATATACCTCCATTTTTGTAGCTCCCTTTGAAGCCCCCCCCCCCCCACCGATTAGTGGACGTAAAGTTTCGGTTTTATCCTTCTCTACAGGATCTCTAAAGTGGAGTGTAGACTTCTTCAACCTACATCAGCAGGTGCAGTAATGGATACGCACTTGCCGTGACCAGAGAGAGTCGTTTTTCTGTTAGCAAGTTCAAGATACCTGCCCCATCCGCGTTACTTTGCTTTGCTTTGTGTGTGCAGGGTGTATTTGCACCAGTGGCAGAATTGCAGCATCTGGGTCGAGCCCAATGGCTGCAAGTAGATAAATTTAGAGCTGATAAAGTCGATAGGTAGCCTATAAACTGGAATGGAGACCGCCATGATAATTGGCTAGATGGTGGGGGAGAAAGAAGACTTGTATTTGTGGCACTGCTGCCGGAACCGATTCAGGCAACAGATGCTGCCTGTCTCAAGCTCAGCAAGCAGACACCGTGAGGCGTCGGTTGCTCTCCGCGAGGCAGAGAGCCTCCATGCCGATGACCAAGATAACAGCGACAAGCAGTTGATACAGGGTACTAGGGAACAGTTGAGGATGGAAAGGAGGGAAGTTTTCAAAGGTGAACTCTGGGGCTAAGTGACTGCGAGGATGACTTTATGGTGGGTCATCAAGAATTGCCCGAGGGCATTTGACTGGTGGAAGTTCTGTGGTGCTGATGGTCCGCAAGTATGGGAAGGGATGAGGTCGCAGCTGCACCAAAGAGAGTTACAGCTAACGACCGGACAAAAGCAGAAAAGGTAGGAACTCGAAGATGTCCTAGGATTATATAATTTCTGACAAACCAAGGAGATCCCGACAAGGAACGCAGGGTTTTCGCTTAGAATCTTTCCAGCCGATACCTTTTGGTGGTTGACAGAATTTACCACCATGCGGGAGAAACAGAAGATAGATTGTGACTTTCGTGCGCAGAGCCAGGCGGCTGCGACAGAAAGAAATGGCAATAATATGGCTCAGACGCCACGAGCCTTGTCGAGGATTTTGGTCACTGCTACCATATGGACTTGCTAATATCAACTTCCTATCCAGTTACTGCATCATTCTGACAGCGTATATATTCCAGCACTTCTGACCACGGAACATTAATTTTTAGATAAAAATGTTTTAATACTAATTTTTCACTTCCCCTGAGCTAGCTTTCGCTTATCGCAAGCTTCATCGGAGGTGGCCGCAAAGAGCGCTATAAGTAACGTCGTTTTTTGAAACGGTTATCAGATCTTTGTTGTGTGTGTGCTTTGTGTGATGTGTTCAAAGTTAATAACTCATGTGATTTAAACTGTGTCTCTTCATTTAGAAAGTTGTTTCTATATGTTTTGATGTCTTTATACCGGCCGATTTCTAATTATTAAAGTGTGTCTAGTTTTCGACACCTTATGTTTACTTGTAGGGTTTCGATGTTGTTGACGTCTTTGCACGTGTCTTCTGTTTCAATGGAGCGGTTTGCAAAAGATGATTCAGGGTGGAGTGTAGTGCCTCCATGTGTTAATTGTTTAAACCTGCTTCCTGTATCATCTATGTAGATTTTGTTCCACTATGGATAGTATACCGGTAGTTTATACATTCAAGATAATTCAAATTTCTAAAACTGAGTGTGTGTGTGTGTGTGTGTGTGTGTGTGTGTGTGTGTGTGTGTGTGTGTGTGTGTGTGTGTGTGTGTGTGTGTGTGTGTGTGTGTGTGTGTGTGTGTGTGTTCGTATCCAATATTGTAAGTTACTTTTTTCAGTATGCTTGTTAATATTGTTTAGTATTATGAACCTGTTGCTCTTTTTATCTTTTTCTGTTGTTTTTTCGAGTTTGGATAGGAGTCTGCCTGTTAGCTTTGTATTTGTTGTTTTCAGCTTAGTATTTAATCGACTTTAGTTCAGCTTGATGGTCCTTTTGTGCAAGTGGAAAGTCATGTAATCTGTGCAACATGAATTTGAATGCTGACAGTTTGTGTCGTATGAGGTGATTAGAGGAGCTGTTAACAATGTGTCAGTTGTAGTGGGTCTTCTGGGTATACCGAATGTGTGTCTGCGTTCGAGCTTTGTAACAATAAGATCTAAGAAATGCATGCAATTGTTTTCACATTCACCAGTAAAGGTGATATTTTGTGGACGTGGGTTAGTAGTTTTTCATATTGTCTCATATTGTGACCCCTCTTTCCTTTTATGTATTTTTTTGAATATCAACCAACTTCTTTAATTATAATTAATTTTTTTGAAAGAGAAGTCACAAGTCAATTAGGACTAGGCAGGAGCCTAGAGAAGCAAAATTTGTGCCGGGTCCAGTATGACGGGACTTGCAATGAAACTCAGCCGTAATATAACAATAACAAATTTATTGTTTTCCCAGAATTCATACATGCATAATTTAAGCCCTGCTTCAACAATATTAAAGAAACAACAAGTATAAAGCATAACAAAGTGTGTAAATTCAGTTAACATATGTATGTAAATATAATATCATAACCCGTATGTATAAATGCAGTAAACAGATATATATATAAATAGAAAATTCTCCCCCCCCTTTCTTGTGGCTAACTAGACACAGACAAACATAATACATACAGAACATAAGGCACACAAACTCACAATTACCTCAACTCGAACACAAATGCCCCAGGAATGCACCCGCCTGGCAGGCCGTGTGACTACAATCTTATAACCCAACAGTGATAGAATATTTGCCCTACAACAACCCGATTTGTAGAATTACCTAAACGCCAAACCCCAGAAAGATGATAATAATTCATAACGCATGAATAAAACCGGACCGCCCATTTGTCTAACATTCCACTGATCAATGACCCCTCATGAGTGTATGAACCTTAAGTTCCTTTCACAGTATTAAATAAAAATTAACAGAACTACATCACCTGCTTTCAAACAGTGATTATAGAATTCTAAATGGTTATTTTACTTCACAATTCCGAAGGAATCAAAATCCTTATGTACTTTAACAACCAGAAATTAATCATTCGAGGCTTTACAATTTCAGAAAATTTTGACAATATAGGTTTTACCAAAAATAATGAGTACATGTTTTATAATTAAAGAGAATTAAACAGCAGATACTACCAGTGAGAGTCAATCAATATGTGTTTTGCCAGTTAAGAAAACAGTCAGTATAGCCCTTGTGCAAGGAGCAAAATCAACTAATATATATTCCAGAAAAATAGCAATTGTTTCTATTAACCCCGAATGACTATATAAAAATAATTAAAAGAAAAGAAATACAATAAGGTGGTTGTGCTCTAGCATCTGTGGGAGCGCGCCCGCATGTAGTTGACAAAATTTGACAGGCCTCCAACCTGTCTGAGGTTGCCCCAGCATGAGTCAGAGAAACTCTAAGTCCCCTTTTTGTTAACCCCAGAAAACGTTCCAAGAAAAAAAACCCAGGAAAAACCCCCAGCCCTTAAATGTGAACCCATAGAGAAGTTAAAATATATTCATCTCTGTTCCAGCCGGAACAGAGATGCTAACCTGTTCAATACATTTTGTAAAACTAAAATGAAAATGATGAGCAACTGTACAATATACCAGTGTGAAAAAATCTCTGGCACGCTCCCGCAGTGCATCACTCACTTACAGGCAGTGCACTTAGCGTTATGTAATACAATTATAAGAAAAAGGTGTACTTGAATTTAACTAGTAAAGTTCTGAGTCATGAACAGCGGTTCCCCAATCTAGCAGAGTGTCGGCACACGTGGGCCCATGGATGCAAAGATTTTTGATAAGAAAATAATAGAGTGCATATCACCTTATCACAGCAGTCAAGTATTACGTTGAGAACGAGTCCCCATCTCCCTCTTCGTATAAGATCTTGTTCATGGTTCATAGCTTAGGCAGATGTACGGCCATCAGCAAGCCAGGAATCCGGCTTAGTTCGAGAACCCGGGAGTCAATTTACGCTTTAGCCAATCATGAAGACGGATACAAACTGCGTCGTAATGTACGAAGAGAGAGAGAGAGAGAGTTAATTCTCTGAGCCAGGCGAAGTGTAGACTGCTGCAGTACCCGACAAGGCAAGCCGACCTCAACCATAAGCTGCGCGCGCTACCGTCCCTTTTATCTCGTAGTACAAAGATCGCCTAGCATACTCTCGTTCGCAATATAGTACAATGAAAAAACTTTAACTAAAATCTTCGATAGCCGGCTTGACGCCGGCACACCCCCACCCCGAAAGGGCAACCCGGTTGCCCAACTCTGAAACTCGGGAAAGTACCCTGCAGTGTACCCCCATCTTAAATACTCCGGTGGGCATCGTGGATAAGGTGGCCCGGCGGCTCTTGCTCCCAGGAGAACAGAGGCTCAGAAGGGAAGACGAAAGAGCGGAAAGAAGACATGTAGAGTGTAAGTGTGCGGTTGCTGCACGCTGACCTGATCAGGGCCAGCGCACAGCAAAGAGGGACAGAGAAGAAAGACAAAAGAAAGTTCGGGAGCTCCCTGAGTTCCGACCTCCTGAGGCTTGTCCACCCAAGCCAGAACACGATAGCCACCTAAACAGGGCCATCTGCCCCATGTACTTACGGGATAATTTCCTAATACTACCCCCCATTTTACACAATACCATACTGCACGGGCCAAGGGGGGAAAGGGGCGATGACAGTCTCCATGATGCGGTGGTCCCCACTGGGGACCTGATGGAAAACCATGTCAACTGTGACTATGGCACCTTTCCAACATATATATATGAGTTTTACAAGTGTGCTCCAAGGGCATGTACCCAGGAAGCAGCTCCCCAGAGGCCACAACCGGCCCCGGGAAGCTACTCCCCGGCATCCTCTCTCCACTCTCCAACTCCTTTTTTTTTTTTTTTTTTTTTTTTTTTTTTTTTTTCTTTTTTCAAGGTAAGGTTAGGAAAATCGGAAAGTGGATGGTCAATGATTAAACGGTCATGGGCAGGGACTGAAGGTAAGGACATGGCTCCCTCCGGACCTAAGGACGATTGGAGAAAACCAAGGCTCGCGCAGGCAGGGGCGCATCCCTGAAGTAGACGAACCCCACTGGCACTGCGGGAAACGTCTACCCGCTACCCTATTATTCTCAATACCGCCCCCGGAGCACACCCTCTCAAAACCGACAACATCCCCACCCGCACAGAGACCGCCATCATTCCCCCCCTTTTACAGCCCGTTCACCCTTTGCGAAATAATTTCAATTTGGAAATGTGTGTGGTAATCTCTTTAGGATTACTACCCTGTTCTTCTAATCGCACCGTCACCGGAGACGTAAACCCGAGGATACGGTATGGTCCCGACCAACGATAGCACAATTTAGCGGCTCTTTTGTCCGCGGCTGAGCTGATCGGATGGCTCTGGCAGTAGACCCAGTCCCCGGTCTGAAAGGGGTTCGGAATTCGCCCCTGATTGTATCGTCGACGGACCCGCTCGTGCGCTCGCAGCAAATTCCTCCGAGCCTCCCTCCATCTCTCCGCAGTTCCATTATCGGGCTCCCGTGGTAGAAGATCATCAATATTCCACAAGTTAGTCAACGGGAGTGCGGGCGAGAATCCAAACATGATCTCAAAAGGCACGGCCTTATGACTGTCATGCAGGGCCGTGTTAAAAGCTAGCTGCAACCACTTCAAGTTCTGGTCCCAGGTAGTCTGTTGCTCCGCATGATAGGCAATAAGTGCGGACCGGAGATTCCTATTGAACCTCTCCGCATGGGACGGCTGGGGGTAATACGGGGAAGTGGTTACATGTTTGATACCGCTGGCGAAACACATCCGTCGGAACTCACTCGAAATGAACTGTGGTCCATTTTCGGAGACAATGATGGTCGGAAGACCGAAATGCTGAAAAACATGGTTCTGAAGCGCGCTTATGGTCAAACGAGCTGTTGCCTGCCGTAAGGGCAGTAGCCAGGCAAACTTCGAAAAAGCATCCACACAGACAAGTAGGTAAGCGTTACCTGACTTGCTACGCGGGAAGGGTCCCACGTAGTCGATGAATAGCTTCTCCATCGGTCTGCTCGCCACGTCTGATGACAACAACCCCAACTTAGTGTTTTGAGCAGGCTTGCTTAAGCCACACAGATGACAGGCCTTCACCCGAGTTGCTATGTCCCTATCCATGCCCTTCCAGATGAAGTTCTTCCTAATACTGGAAATGGTCTTCGAAATCCCCTTGTGGCCACCTACTGGGGAATTGTGGTAATAACTGAAGACCATGGGCACTAGCTTGCTAGGCAGCACGATCTTCGGGGCACGTCCCTTTCTTTCTCGACAACACAGGACGCCCTTGGACAAGAAGTATGGGGCCTGCGCGTTACCCTCTTTTATTTTCTGGATGACAGGACCCAGCTCTTCATCATTCAACTGATGGGGCAACACATCAGTGAAGGCTAACGGAAAGTCTAGTAGAACAGAACAGGGTTGCTCAGATTGGACTTCACTGGGTTGGGAAAACATGCGTGACAAAGCATCTGCAACCACATTTTGAGTTCCCCTAATGTGTTGCACCTTGAACTTAAAGGATGAGATTTTAACCACCCATCTACCAATCTTACCCAGTTGCCGGGGGTGAGCAAGAAGCCAAGAGAGAGCCTGATTGTCGGTCTCGAGCAGGAACTCAGCGTGTTCCAGAAAATACCTGAACTTATCTAGAGCGTATACCACTGCTAAACACTCTAGCTCATATACTGAAGACTTTCTTTCTTGCTGGGTCAGGGTTCGGGAAATAAAGGCCACCGGCTACCTAGCACCATCAACGACTTGGGACAGAACCGCCCCGAGCGCCACCGAACTCGCGTCCGTCTGTAAAATAAACGGTTGAGAAAAATCCGGCATCCTCAGTACCGGCGGGGAAATAATAGCTTCCTTCAATGTTTCAAACGCCTTTTGCTGGCTTTCGCCCCACACAAACTTGACCCCCTTCTTTCTTAATTCATTTAGGGGTGCAGCAATCTCCGCTGCATTGGGGATAAACCGCCGATAAAAGTTAACCATCCCCACAAACCGGGCGATGCCTTTGGCATCCCTTGGCGGGGGAAAATCCCGGATACCCTGGGTCCTTTCAGGGTCCACTGTAACGCCTTGGTGCGACACCAGATGCCCCAGAAAAGTGATGCTCTCCTGGGCGATTCGCACTTTCTCCGGATTGACCGTAAGGCCCGCGCTTCTCAACCTACTCATCACCTCCCTGAGATGGCACAGATGTTCATCATAGGTTTTGCTGTAGACCAGCAAGTCATCTAGATAGTTGAAAATAAACTTAAATTTCACATCTTGAAACACTAGGTCAAGCAGACGCGTGAGCGTTCCAGACCCATGGGAACCCGCGTATACTGATATAAATTCCACGGGACACAAAACGCCGTGTACGGTCTACTTTCCTTGGATAAGGGTGTCTGGTGATATGCCGCGTTGAGATCAATCACGGTGAAGTACTTGGCCTCACTAAACCAATCAAAAGCTGAGTGGAGATCCGGAAGGGGAACCGAATCCACCTCAATATTAGCATTTAACTTCCGGTAATCGATTACCATACGGTGCTTACCCCCAGGCTTGGGTACCAGGAACGCTGGACTGGCATAGCTGGAATTGGAAGGTTCAATTACCCCTTGCTCTAAAAGCTCTTGAACCTTCTCCCTCAGAACGGCCATTTTCGGAGGGGCGAACTTATATGGGTGCGACCTCACTATCTTAGTGTCTGTTAAACGAATTTTATATTCTAATAAATGTGTGAGTCCCAACTTGGGAGTTAAGACAGAGGGAAATTCCTCACACAACCGGTCTAAAGCTCTCTGCTGGGCGGGAGTGAGATGATCTCGTGCAGAATCGGGACAAGCAACCTCTTGGATACCTCCCTTAGCTCCCTGGTATCCAAGAAATGGAATAACAACACCCCGATTAAATTGAAAATAGCACTGGTGCCCATGGATGTCCAACACGAGACCACTTTTAGCGATGGAAATCGGCACCCACAATACAGTCAACTCCCAGAGCCGGAGAAACCAGAAAAGGCCACACCCAAGAAAAGCCATCAATCTTGAACTTGAAGGAAACCACCCGGGAGATGGGCAGAATTTCCCTAGAAGCAGTCCAGCATACCACAGACGACCGACTCGACCCTTTTATTAAGCCCTGTTTTTCAATGTCCGCGCATACTCGAGATGAGATGATAGATCGGGCTGACCCGGAGTCAACTAGCGCTCTGAGTTGACCCTTCTTTACCTCGAGCGACAGGAAGGGGCATACAGAAGCCTTTTGCGGGACGGTAGTAAGGACCTTGATATTAGAAGAGTCTGGACCTATCCTCCGCCTGGAGGCACTGGAATTCTGAAAAGTCTTGCAACGAGGGGAAGACAACCTCCGATTTGTCCCCCCCTGATAATTTAGTTTTTTGGATACCGGACCCTCGGGGGAAGCGCCGGACGCATACCACCCTCGGGGGAAGCGCCGGACGCATACCACCCTCCGGACAATCGCGGGCAACATGCCCCTGTCTACGACAGCGAAAGCACACAACACCTCTCACTTGTCCGCTTCGATCACCATTATTTCTCTCTGGCCGTGGTTGGGACTGAACGACCCGTCGTTCTACCACTCGGGGTTCGCCAAGACTGGCCCTTACTGGCCCACGGGATTCATCTATCGATTGTATAGCACGAGATAACGCACACAGCTTCTCGAGATCTTCATAAGTCCGCGGTCGCTCGGCAAAAGTTAAACGCGATCTCTCCTGGGGAGTAACCCCTTCGAAGATCCACTGTACTACTTCATTCTCGGGCAGTCCCAACCCTAAAATCCGGACCGCATCACGGATGCTCTGTACGAACTTCGCAAAATTCTCCCCGTGTGCTTGTACCCGATAACAATGCTTTTGCTGCAGCTGCTGTCGCAACAGCCCAGGCACGCACGCGTC
The DNA here is from genome assembly GCA_034769895.1 of Magicicada septendecula. Classification (NCBI taxonomy): domain Eukaryota; kingdom Metazoa; phylum Arthropoda; class Insecta; order Hemiptera; family Cicadidae; genus Magicicada; species Magicicada septendecula. The sequence goes on along the minus strand of CM068367.1, from coordinate 985,508,849 downwards.
CAACACCCCCCGATGGAAAGACGCCACACTGCCGCCATCTCGTATAGTCCGCGCGACCCGCTCAGCCACAGACCCACGACAATAGGGATACACGAGTTCAAGTAGAGTGCCATCCGACATCCCCGGGAAGTCGGACAGCTGAAACAAAATTCGAAAAAAGATCATCAACTGGTCCACGTCCAGTCCATCTACAACCGGAAGCTCCTGAATAATTGAAGACAGGGGGTTATGTAAGTTATTATAAGAGACGCGCGATCCTCCCGAAAGCGTCGGCAATGGAGCCGCAGGGTTCGACGTCTGCGCTATGTCCATTTCAGGAGGCTGGGGAGAGCTCACAGAAAGCGGAGACTTCACGGGCTCGAAGTTCCGCAATGCTTTAGCCACCTGTTCCGCAATCAGCTTCAGCGTGGCGCTGACTTCAGCGATTGTAGTTTGTGCGGACAAGTTCTCCAGTCTATGTTGCAGGTGTTCCGCTCGCTGACGCACTCTCTGTCTTGCCCTGAGGTTGGAAGGGGCCGACTCAAAATCTTCCATCACCTCCCGCAACTCTCCCCACTTCTCCTGGCACAACTCGAGCTCAGCCATCACATCAGTGACCTTTACAAGCGACATCGTCCCCCCGGACGCGAGGGCGTCTCTTAACTGCTTCCTCAAAGAGGCAACATCCCCTTGGGGCCTCCCACCCCGGGACTTAATCTCGAACTCCAACTCGTGCTTAACAAATATATCCGGATTTATCACACTCATGCCGCCAATGCTCTAAACACTTATCCTACAAACCACGAACAACATCAAAACGAAAATCACTAAACCAGGAAAACCTTGAGTACTGTTCTTCCATCAAGAAGACCCCCGGGTTCTCTAGCGCTGCGGAAACCTGGCCTATTCTGAACCATTCACATCCACGACGGAAGGAGACAAGAGACAAGCAACAATACTACACACACATAACATCAAACAGCAACCCGACACACACGCCGTACCAACACATAAATCACAACAACCAACTAACAATCAACTGAAAGTCCTAATTCGGGAATGAAAAATACTTCGACATCAACCGGACACAAGTCGGTTCCGGTACCGATTTCCGATCGGGCCATACCGCATCCCAACAATAACACCCCAAACTCCGACCCCGAATCAACCTTCCATCTTCCAGGCCACGCTTGAGACTCCCCGGCCGTACAAGCTATCAAAAAATTTTTAAACACCATTAACCTCCTAAGTGGTGCGACCCGACTCACAAATTAAACAACTTATAACTAGCCTACACGGGCCTATATCAACTATGTCACAACAATCGCACTAATATTTCCGAGTCTGCAAGCCCCGTCACACACCAGGACCCAAGGGTTCAAGCCTAGAATGAACCACGCTCTGAGCTACCATTTGTGACCCCTCTTTCCTTTTATGTATTTTTTTGAATATCAACCAACTTCTTTAATTATAATTAATTTTTTTGAAAGAGAAGTCACAAGTCAATTAGGACTAGGCAGGAGCCTAGAGAAGCAAAATTTGTGCCGGGTCCAGTATGACGGGACTTGCAATGAAACTCAGCCGTAATATAACAATAACAAATTTATTGTTTTCCCAGAATTCATACATGCATAATTTAAGCCCTGCTTCAACAATATTAAAGAAACAACAAGTATAAAGCATAACAAAGTGTGTAAATTCAGTTAACATATGTATGTAAATATAATATCATAACCCGTATGTATAAATGCAGTAAACAGATATATATATAAATAGAAAATTCTCCCCCCCCTTTCTTGTGGCTAGCTAGACACAGACAAACATAATACATACAGAACATAAGGCACACAAACTCACAATTACCTCAACTCGAACACAAATGCCCCAGGAATGCACCCGCCTGGCAGGCCGTGTGACTACAATCTTATAACCCAACAGTGATAGAATATTTGCCCTACAACAACCCGATTTGTAGAATTACCTAAACGCCAAACCCCAGAAAGATGATAATTCATAACGCATGAATAAAACCGGACCGCCCATTTGTCTAACATTCCACTGATCAATGACCCCTCATGAGTGTATGAACCTTAAGTTCCTTTCACAGTATTAAATAAAAATTAACAGAACTACATCACCTGCTTTCAAACAGTGATTATAGAATTCTAAATGGTTATTTTACTTCACAATTCCGAAGGAATCAAAATCCTTATGTACTTTAACAACCAGAAATTAATCATTCGAGGCTTTACAATTTCAGAAAATTTTGACAATATAGGTTTTACCAAAAATAATGAGTACATGTTTTATAATTAAAGAGAATTAAACAGCAGATATTACCAGTGAGAGTCAATCAATATGTGTTTTGCCAGTTAAGAAAACAGTCAGTATAGCCCTTGTGCAAGGAGCAAAATCAAATTGTATAGTAACGCGATGTCATCAACAGGGACGAATCTAGGGGGGTCAGGCGAGGCAGCTGCCCCAGGGGCCGGATGGGCGCCGAAGCGCGCCATAATTATGTTAGACTGGCTTTTCTCTGACAAAATTATGGGGGGCGCCAAACTACTACAATGCCCCAGGTGAAATTTGGTCTAGTTTCGTCGCTGGTCATTAACATATCTGTGTCAGTATATTATTTTGTGTGAATATCTTTCTGTGTTTGTGATATTTTTGTTTTTCTATGTATTGCAAAATGACCTCAGCTAATATGCTGAAGATGGAAGATCCAATGGGTAGTTTTGTCGTTCTGTGTATAAAATCCTGGATTTTGTTGTCCATGGCGTGTCCGTTGATTAACTAATTATTGTTGATCACACACCTCTGATGAAGCTTGTAACAAGCGAAAACTAGTTCAGGCTACGAGGTAAAAATTTAACATTTTTTCCAATTAAAAATTAGTGACCCGAGTCGGTAGTTATATATTTATAATTAGTGTATACAATCTGCTGTTGTAAGTGAGGTATTCCTGTGGTGTAATTATGTTGAGGGTCTTGGTTATTTCTGTGATAGTGCAATACGTATTTTAAAACTCTGACACGTCATGGACAACAAAATTAAAGAATTCTGCATCATAGTTTTCTTGCAATGAACGTAATTGATCTCTTTTGTTCCAGACTGCCCCTTTTGCCATATTGATCCTTCCAGCAAGCTCATCTGGGGAGGCTAAGCCTCCCCAGTGAAATTTAGAAAAATATTAAAAACAAACAACTAGTAATAGGCTCTATTTTTTATTGTAACTTAACCCGTAATCAATCTGTAATCACAATTTGGATTTAAATTATCTAATTAATTACAAAAAACTTTTTAATCGGGCGTTATGAATAGCGCAGAGTAGCAGCAGAGGCAGGGATCTGAGTAGCCGCCGTAGTACTCGTACAGCTATGTGCCTGACGGATGGTGGGGGGACGCTAATGCATCTGTAACCGTACTTGGGAGGCAACGAGTGAATGTCACGGATTAATGTCGTTTGTGTTAGTTTTACGCAGTCTTACTTTATCCTGCTCCTTGTGTTTGTATGTTTATTATTTATCTCTTCTTGGCGTGTGTTTGTGACCTCTACTACAAGGATAAAATGGATTTAGCAGAAGAGAATGAAAGTGATATAGCATTGTCGAACAAATGCATTATTACAACACTACTGAATAAATCATTTTCCCGGTTGAGTGACTTTGAGAGAAATGAAATACTGAAAACTGGTCGGCTTACCCAAAAACTTTTATTCCTTAAAAGGCATAAAAAACAAATCTAGAACTTTCCAGTCGTCATTGTACAATCAACATAAATGGCTATGAGGTAGTGGGATAAATTCGAAGATATTATGCTGGCTCTGCTTACTGTTAAGCACAAACGAAACTATATGGTGGTCTGCTAAAGGCTTACAAGTACATTCATCACAGCTTTTAAACGCTGTTAAAATTAGATAGCTCTACCAAACTTGTGAAAGTGAAATAACATGTGTCTGCGGTGGGGGTGTGCTATGACTGACTGACTGTGTCGTAGTCCTCAGGACACACCGGCCGCCACTGCTTCCCGTAACTCTTTCTTGGGCTGGAATGAACAAAGGTCACTAGCAACGAGTAGTAATATGCCTCTTGAGTTGAGTCTAAAGTATCGGGTGCACAGAATAGCCGGACGAGTCCTTTACTTCGCCTCCCAATAAGTGTGTACAAATCTTTGACCGGCCGGATTATCTTCTTCTTGAGCCCAAGCGTCCTGCGTTTTTGTCCTCCTCTTCCGTGCCGTTCCTTGTGTTTGCCACCTCATACAAAGTCGTGAATTGTAGAATGATAGAATGATGTGCCCTAGGTTTCGAGGCCTACAGATAAATGTATCAAAGATATTATTGTACATCCGAGCTGTGATTCAGGAAGTGAGTGGTGGGCGTACGCAAGTTCAACGAGTTAGAGCCCCTATCTAACAATACAGCACGTAAAGAAACTCCTTTCCAACTTCCTAACATGGCTGTGATGGGTTGTAGACATTTGTATTTGAATTTAATTGCCTGACTTTTGACGTCACAGAAAAAATATAAATGTGACGTTTGGTCACCTAAACAATCAGCAGCCTTTTTCAGGCTAACTATAAACTAACACATGTAAAGATACAAATAATACTCTGTCAACCAGTGATAGAGTCAACAAAATAACAATAAAAAACACCAATTAATATGTAATCAAAAGATGAAATAATACAAACGAATACTAATACAATTTAATTCTTTACCTTTTACGTACTTTTTTTAAATATCACTTGTCACACGTTGCTTGACTTTGAATTAACACTGTCGTTAAATAATTTTTTAACTTTTTTATTTAATTGGTTCAATTCAATTATGATTTCTTGTTTACTTAGTTTTTAATTATATTTAATTAATTAATTGTTGTATAATTAATTGTTAGTTGAATGTAATTAGCTTTGGAGACCTCTCGAAGTTCATTAGCACTTCCGTTGAATTATGTCGTCTGTGTATGGTAATGTGTAGTTTTGACAAAGTTATTAAGTAATTCAAACCTTCACGTACCTTTAGTGTCGTACTGGAAGTTCAGTTGGTCTCAGTTTGTTTGTAAACTGTTAACTTTTCAAAAAACATTATGACTGCACTGTTTGTTATTAAGTGAGCACATTTGATTTTACCTGGGCACCATTATGGAATTTCTGGTTGATATTCCATAAAAAGAATTGATTTGAATAATAAAATAAATAATTTTGATTGAATTTAAATTATGTGTTGATTAAGTAATTCAAATAATATCATTAATTAATTTCTTGTTGGGCTATTTATTTAATTTTAACTGTAGGCGGTTCACTCGTCCAAATAGCCAACTTAACTGGTTGATTGCTTTGAATTCGCAAATCATTAGTTGAAAAAAATAATTAATCACTGTTTCAATAATTACTGACAATATTTTTTAGTTCACAGTTCATTTGTTTATTGCTCACTATATTCTTGTTTCAATTTAATACATTCAAATTAATAATGCTAACGGATTACAAATCATCTTTTAACTATTTTAACCCAGTGTATTGGCAATGATAACTCTGATAATAATTGATCGTTTGTTTACAAATATTTCATACCTCAAGGGTGACTTCTTTTAAATTACAGGATAAAACACCAATGCCTTGCGATACAATGCTATTACAAGAGTTGAAGTTAATAGGTTAGACACCTTTAATCATTTAAATCGATTGACGAAAAGTTCGTTTAACCTTGACAAGATTGAGGTTAACTACGGTAATGCTAATACATGAATTCTTATATTCGGAATATTATAATTCCTCTAAATAAAGTAAAGACAGTGCTTAGTACTTATGGTATTATTGTTTTTTGCGTTAGTATACAGGTGTATTATGTTTTATACTACGAACATATTATTAATAAACAATGTAAATATATTGCACAGTACTCCCTGTATTATAATCTCATGGATTATTTCTTAATACACTTCACGATCGGGTACACTGATCATGTTTCACTGCACTGTTTACGCGTATGAACGAATATATTTTCTTGAATAACTATTTACTTGGTTAGGTATTGCACCTAACCTCGTTCTTTTAATTCGCACTTCTAGTAAAGATAACACTACTGGTTTCAATGCACTTTGATATATTTATACTTCTTCACTTGTTGATTAATAATTTCTGATGATAATTTGGTCTGGAGTCGTAGTTGATGGCTGAGTGGAAATTGACAAAATGTGTTTTGTTTACACTCGGTTCTGTATATATAGTCTTCTTAGATCGTCGCTAGGCTGCGCCGGTTCATTTCTAAGGCAGTTCCTGATTGGTTGTAAATGATGTCAGGATGAGGTCATTCTATTTTTAGCCATTACATAATTGTATTCAAAGCGTTGTTTTCGTTGTTGTTAATATTACTTGTATTTATTCAAAATTCACAAAATTTATGATGCTAACGTTTATATCTCAGTTATTTTAAGTACAAATTAGGTTCTTTAATTAGCATTGTATAGCTCGTTTCTTTCTCGTTATTTTGATATGGGTTGATGCCAGTTTGGTTATATTTTTCATTAACAAATTCTATTTTAATAATTGCCTATTCTAAATAATGCATTGTTTACAGTGTCGTCTGCTAAACGTTGCAGTCCGATTTTAATATTTTTCTTAATATTTATTCAACTATCCTTAATTTCTATTCTGAACATAATTATTTGATTGAAATGAACATATTATTATTTATAATTGCTGTGTCCAGCTGAACAATATTAATTATTACTACACATTTGTTGATTACTCTTTATAGACTTCCTTACTTCACTATTCTTATTTCAACATTTTTCTTATTTCCTATACTTATAATATTACTCATGGTATGGTGATTTACACCTTTTTTTGTTGTTATTATTATTATTATTATATCTCCCTATGCTTTGTAGGGTCTTTACATGATTATTACTTTCATGACTTCTTTGGGTCATCATTGGTTTGTTATTATTTCAATTTTCTCTGCGTTATAGACTTCACATAAGTTGTGTGTCTTTACTTTGAGTTTTTTATTATATTAGTTTTCACTCATTGATTAATTTCAACTCATCTTAAGCCATTCTTTTGGTCTACATATTTCATTATAAGGGTTTGTTCCTTGACAGATAATAGCCTACATCTTTTTTACACATTTTATATTCTTATAACATTATTTACATACATTTAGTTGTTACATTGATGGTTACATTTAGATCATCTTATTATTATAACATCTACAATTTGTTCTCTTAATCTTTCATAGTTCATAATTAACAATAATATATTTCTTTATGTTTGTTACTCAAATTAGTACTTTGCTATTATTCAGCTAATGTGCTGTTTCTAATAATAATACATGTTAGAAATATTGTTTCTGTCATCTTTTATTTTACTTATGCCATTTCATTTGGTTTATTAAAGGTTTGTTAGGCTCACTTAACAGTCTATTTGGGAAACTTGTCTTGTCAATTCATCTCTGTCAAATTGTCTGTTTATGTTGTAGTGTCATATTATGCTGATAGTAGTTTTACTACTGTTCACTTGAAGGTCTTATCTCCTTTTATAATGGTTCATGATTTTAATCCTATTATATTCTTCCTTGTTACCTATACTTGGTTCTTACTCATAATTATTTTGGTATCATTCATACTTCTGGTGGTTTTAATATTATGGAACGTTTTGTGACGTTACAATACTTATTAAGAAAAAACACACAACACTCGCAAAACGCGAGCAAAATGAACACGGAACACTTGCTCACCAACAAGGTCAACAAAACACTGCTATAGAGATGCAACCGGCCCAAGCCTTTTAACTTGGTCTGCAGACTGACGAGCGTGAAGCCACTCGGGCAACTTCATTACTGTTCGTCCGCCGCTATTGTCTAGTCTCTCGTCAACCCGTTCACTCCACACATGTACAGTAGAAGCCCGATATAGCGCGGTTGTCGGGTGACATACTTTCCCCCGCGTTATAGGCGTAACCGCGGTATATCGGAAGGTGACCTGTACAGTGACAAATGATGTGGAGGGAGGACCGGGAAAAAGGCTACAGCATAATGCACTACTATATACTGTACGTAAATTACGTCACCAAATGTAGAAATAAAAAATAAGAAAACTGTATTTTAATCCAATATTTTAATCTATTTTAATCCAATGGAATATAAAATACACTATTTATACATTGCTCACTCTACCTACTGTAGGCCTAATTGTTAAAGCGAAGCTTTTTATGTCGGGCGTCCGCAGGGAGAGGAGTGAACAGAAAAATATCGGTATGGAGAACCATACATGACTTCCATATTCTAAGATTTATATTTAAAATCATTTTCACCCAAACAGCCAGGCTGTGTCTTACCTGCCTTTTTATTGCTGTATTAAATGAAAAATATTATATTACATTAAAATGAAAAAATTTTAATTTTATTGCCTGGCAACAAAATTATTGTATTTTTAACAATTAACATTGTTTCAAAAAGTTTAAATAAATTTTCAAGTACTTTACTCTTGTTAAAACGTAAAAGGTTGCAGGTAAACTACCCCTTCATCTTAACCGATCTTCACCAAAATCGAAAGTCATTGAGACCTCTACAATTCAGGGACGTATGCAAAAAATTATTTGATTCTGTTTGAATTTGCGGCTGTTATCGTTTGCCATAGAAAATACGCTTGATAAAAAAACGTTGCAGGTAAACTACCCCTTCCCCTTAACCGATCTTCACCAAAAACAACAGGTCTTGAGTACTCTACAAATCAGGGCTGTATGCAAAACATTATTTGATTCTGTTTGAATTTGCGGCTGTTATCGTTTGCCATAGAAAATACCCTTGTTAAAAAAACGTTGCAGGTAAACTACCCCTTTCCATCAACCAATCTTCACCAAAAACAATAGGTCTTGAGTACTCTACAAATCAGGGCTGTATGCAGAAAATTATTTGATTCTGTTTGAATTTGCGGCTGTTATCGTTTGCCATAGAAAATACCCTTGTTAAAAACGTTGTAGGTAAACTACCCCTTTCCCTTAACCGATCTTCACCAAAAACAATAGGTCTTGAGAACTCTACAATTCAGGGCTGTATGCGAAACATTATTTGATTCTGTTTGAATTTGCGGCTGTTATCGTTTGCCAAACAAACAAAATTACCCTTGCTAAAAAAAAACCGTTGCAGGTAAACTACCCCTTTCCCTCAACCGATCTTCACCAAAAACAATAGGTCGCGAATACTCTGCAAATCAGGGCTGCATGCAAAAAATTATTTGATTCTGTTTGAATTTGCGGCAGTTATCGTTTGCCATAGAAAAAAAATCTATAGACAGACAGATAGACAGACAGACAGACACACAGACACACAGACAGACACACACACAGACACTTTTCGGAAAACGACTTTTTTTCATGTTTTGAGTGTAGTAGAATCAGAATCTGCAATAATCTCGAACACGATTTTTTTTGCCATCACCATACTTCCATTCCTTAAGGAATATGGAAGTAAAATATCGGTATGGAGAACCATACATGACTTCCATATTCTAAGATTTATATTTAAAATCATTTTCTGCCAAACAGCCAGGCTGTGTCTTACCTGCCTTTTTATTGCTGTATTAAATAAAAAATATTATATTACATTAAAATGAAAAAATTATAATTTTATTGCCTGGCAACAAAATTATTTTATTTTTAACAATTACCATTGTTTCAAAAAGTTTAAATAAATTTTCAAGTACTTTACTCTTGTTAAAACGTAAAAGGTTGCTGGTAAACTACCCCTTCCCCTTAACCGATCTTCACCAAAATCGAAAGTCATTGAGACCTCTACAATTCAGGGATGTATGCAAAAAATTACTTGATTCTGTTTGAATTTGCGGCTGTTATCGTTTGCCATAGAAAATACGCTTGATAAAAAAACGTTGCAGGTAAACTACCCCTTCCCCTTAACCGATCTTCACCAAAAACAATAGGTCTTGAGTACTCTACAAATCAGGGCTGTATGCAAAACATTATTTGATTCTGTTTGAATTTGCGGCTGTTATCGTTTGCCATAGAAAATACCCTGGTTAAAAAAACGTTGCAGGTAAACTACCCCTTTCCCTCAACCGATCTTCACCAAAAACAATAGGTCTTGAGTACTCTACAAATCAGGGCTGTATGCAAAACATTATTTGATTCTGTTTGAATTTGCGGCTGTTATCGTTTGCCATAGGAAATACCCTTGTTAAAACATAAAACGTTACAGGTAAACTACCCCTTTCCCTTAACCGATCTTCACCAAAAACAATAGGTCTTGAGTACTCTACAAATCAGGGCTGTATGCAAAACATTATTTGATTCTGTTTGAATTTGCGGCTGTTATCGTTTGCCATAGAAAATACCCTTGTTAAAAAAATGTTGTAGGTAAACTACCCCTTTCCCTCAACCGAACTTCACCAAAAACAATAGGTCTTGAGAACTCTACAATTTAGGGCTGTATGCAAATAATCTTTTGATTCTGTTTGAATTTGCGGCTGTTATCGTTTGCCATAGGAAATACCCTTGTTAAAACATAAATCGTTACAGGTAAACTACCCCTTTCCCTTAACCGATCTTCACCAAAATCAACAGATCTTGAGAACTCTGCAATTCAGGGCTGTATGCGAAACATTATTTGATTCTGTTTGAATTTGCGGCTGTTATCGTTTGCCAAACAAACAAAATTACCCTTGCTAAAAAAAAACCGTTGCAGGTAAACTACCCCTTTCCCTCAACCGATCTTCACCAAAAACAATAGGTCGCGAGTACTCTGCAAATCAGGGCTGCATGTAAAAAATTATTTAATTCTGTTTGAATTTGCGGCAGTTATCGTTTGCCATAGAAAAAAAATCTACAGACTGACAGACAGACAGATAGACAGACAGACAGACACACAGACAGACAGACAGACACACACACAGACACTTTTCGGAAAACGACTTTTTTTCATGTTTTGAGTGTAGTAGAATCAGAATCTGCAATAATCTCGAACACGATTTTTTTTGCCATCACCATACTTCCATTCCTTAAGGAATATGGAAGTAAATAATCTCGAACACGATTTTTTTTGCCATCACCATACTTCCATTCCTTAAGGAATATGGAAGTAAAATCGTTACGAGAGAAGCGTCACGAAGAATGTCACGCGCGTTCGTTTGGCAAACGATAACAGCCGCAAATTCATACAGAATCAAATAATTTTTTGCATACAGCCCTGATTTGTAGAGTACTCAAGACCTTTTGTTTTTGGTGAAGATCGGTTAAGGGAAAGGGGTAGTTTACCTGTAATGATTTTTTTTAAATCAAGGGTATCGAATAAGTACACCAGCGTAACCATTTTTTCATCCAGCGGGGAACTTTTTTTCCAAAGCGATGACCTATACTTTTTTTTTGCTTAACCGTTTTCTGAAAGTCAAAATAAAATTTTAAGATCACAATCCGATAAAGTGTTAAGGAAAAGTTTCGAGATATCAAGGATGTAAGCAGAGCGTAGCGGAGCATTAACCAGTAAACACGCATTAATCTGAACTGTGTGTTGTCTACATAACTGTGTTACAGACACACACGTTGCAGTTTGTGCAACGACTAGGGTTGTCATAAACCGGTCGGTTAAACCGAATAACCGGCTATTCTGAACGGTTTAACCGGTTAAAATCGGTTATTTTTCCCGTAGGTTTTTAACCGGTAATTTTTTGTTACATCCAATAACCGATAAAAAAACCGGCTCTAAATAGAAAGCGGAAAAAACTTATAGGTAATTTTAATTTAAAGTAAAAATAACCGGTTAAATCGTTCAAAATAACTGGTAGAGGTTACTGACTTCGATAAGTTATAATCGAGTTTACTACTTGGTGTAAATCGAGTATCAACTATCAAGATCAAGTAACAACTGGGGTGGGCGTGGGAGTGACTGTTCACTGTTCACTAGGCGTGTCAGTTATTAATAAAAAACGGTTATCCGTTAAATCGGTTATTCAAATAACCGCCAGAATGGGTTTTTTGATTTTTTTTTAAGTTTAATTCGCAAAAATAATGTAACTCTTAAGTATTATACAATAAACTGGCAATACATTATACAATAATCCGCTCGGTTATTTTCAAAGAAAGGTAATGATATTAATCAATCGTACTATTCTGGAAAATTGTCACAGTCCGGAAAATGGTAAATAAATTAAAAAAAAAAACAAAATTTTTAACTCTATTTACAACCTCTATTAACTTTATTTACAAAAAACAAACTCGATTGACTATCGATGATAGTAGACTGTAGGCCTACTCTGTAGACGTCACTCGTCACCGTAAATAGCCAAATATCCAACCAACTAATGATTCGTTTGATTCGCTAAATAGTGATTTCGTTCAATTTCGGACGGTTATTGGAGTTTTGAACAAGTAACCGGTTGTAACTGAAGAGAATAAAACGAAAATTAGCGGTTAACCGAAAGAAAAAACCGGCTACGGCTATATTCGAGCGGTAATTGACATCCCTACTTCTTACCCGTCCACCTTTCCCTCTATGATACTTAGCTGCAGCCAGTTTCTACACAATGTATGGCCCAATCAAGATGTTTTCTCTTTCTTATTACTTTCGGCAGTTTTGTTTCTCCTGTTCTCGACTCTACTTCATAGTTTCTGACCCTACCAGGCCATTTCACCTTAATCATTCTTTGCCACAACCACATTTGAAGGCTCTGTATGTATCTTTCTTTGAGATGGTTAACGTTTCACTGTCAAACAAAACCACAGTCCAAACAAATAAAACATTTAGCAAATCCCTTTACAATGTAAATTCGAATCCTTATTGTTGACTGTAGGCCTAATCCTTTCACCTTTTCAAAAGCTCTCTTACACGTAGATATCCTACTTCTGATTTCCTCCTTACAGCTTCCGTTCTACGTCACTGTACTCCTCATTTATATCGGAGTATGTCGTTTACAATACCACAACAATGTTTTTCAAAGTAACAGACAGGCAGCAATTACTGCATATAGTTAGGCGGCGTGAAACAAACGGTTTCATTGTGATCGCACTGTATTGTAAACGAAGATAAACTATAGAGACTGGATTACGTTAAAGACATCGCTAATGGTTTTGTTATCAACACCAATAATACTGACGACTGCAATCATTATGAATAGACACAGTGGGCAGCAGTTATGGCTCACATAATCTCTGTGTTAACAATTTGTGATAACAAAGTTGTTTTCTTCATAGATCTTCAATGCATACCTTTCCGAAATAGAGTAGATATAATAGGAATGTGCCGGCGCTGTGTGTGTAATTACAGTGTTCACGTTCTGCACCGCTTCTGGATTCTGGTTCTGATCTGTTCCTGTCTGTGTCTGCCATATTGACTTGGCTTGTTTGCATACCACCTGCTCCTTGTTGTCCAACTCAAAGTGCTTATAAAGTGTTGTTTCTGTGTTCAAAATCGGTTATAACCGGTCCGGTTATTGAATAAACCGGTTATTGAGGCTCGGTTAAAACCTGAGCAGTTATAACCGGGCATAAAATAACCGGTTAAACGAAAACCGGTTATTTTCTGAGAGTTGACATCCCTAGCAACGACTAAACGCTTTGTTTAGTCTAATCGCAAACTTACTATCAACGTATTTGGAAGGAACGTTTCTTGGAAGTAAAGTTGTCACCGATTTCTGAATCGTGATTCTGCGTATTTGTGAACAGTTCAGTCACTGACCAGGGGGAAGGGGTTTTGAGACATTCCAATGGTTCCGAAATTCCCTACTCGGCTAAAACACTGTAATGATTTATTTTCCTTTAGGAAGGTTTAAACGTGGTTCTGCGAATGTACAGAAATCGTTTTAGTAGACTGGTGACATTAATATTTACCACCTCCACTTTTTGTTATAGGCTTGCCTTGGCATGAATTCTTAGAAACGTAGAGAATGTAAATACGAGGCAATTGTTTATGTCTACAGGTACACTTGAACTGGCAATTCTGGCTGTTGTTTACAATGCCGTTTCCAACAACAAGCCTTTGTTTACAATAAACGCAACGCATTCCAATGTGGCTACGGAAGTCACGATAAACAATTCATAATTTACTCACTCTCTACAAGTAAGAATTTTCGCTAATAACGGGGGACATACTCTTCACCGCGTTATATCCGAATCCGCGGTATATCGGACCGCGCTATATCGGGCACCTACTAATGAAATCCACGTATTTTTATCCAAACCGGGTTTGCCTGTGTACATAGCGGATGAATTGAATATTAAAATGAATATTGATTGTGGTCACAGTAAAATATTAAAACATAATATACAATAATTTAACCATATCATTGTACTCCATTTATTACCATGAATTGTAGTTTTTGTTTTAACCTTTTTATTTTGTTTTTATATAGTATCCAAGTCACTTTTTCACAATAATTTATTACCTTTTTATCCGTCAGTGACTTCGTTCAGCGTTTTTTATTTAGACGCGTTTCGTGACATGTGTCACATCTTCAGTAGTCCTCGTCAAAATGTAAAGGGTAAGTTAGGTAAGGGTAGGTTAATGGACGCTCTCGAGGAGTTTGAGATTTATAAATCATTTAAAGACAAGAATATCAACAATAACAGTATACTAAACGAACAATTAAGGTTTCAATCTCATTCACTATATGATACAGCCCTAAATATAATCGCGCATGACGGTAATGACTGGTGATAAGGATTGACTTAGTTCAATTAGTGGCTCGGCAACTGCACGCGCGGTCGGACCGGTCCAGCGAAGCCGTAGTTACATCGTGTTATGTGTGTGTCGTCATTGTAATTTTGTAAATATGTGCAAATGTGTTTTTATGTGTTTTACGTGAATTTTAACTTTTGACGAGGACTACTGAAGATGTGACACATGTCACGAAACGCGTCTAAATAAAAAACGCTGAACGAAGTCACTGACGGATAAAAAGGTAATAAATTATTTAACCTTTTGTTTCCTCCAGAAACAAACACAATTTCAGTGGCTCCCCAGATGAATATGAACCTTTTGACTACATTGTCTAATTAGTAGATATATAAAATATACGTTTATTAAGAAAACTTATTTTATAAATATCACTATAGTATTGACGACTCGGAATAGTATTCCGAGTCGTCAATACTATAGTGATATTTAGTTAAGTAACGGACACGTCATGGACAACGAAATCCAAGACTTATTTTATACTGTTTTGCCTGTTTTTAGGTTCAGTTTTTTTTTACTCACAATGTTGGTTTTGATATACATTTCTGTAATCAGTTGTGGTAAAACTCCTCTTTACCTGTGCACGAACTTCGCAGGTTGGTTTCGTATTTATCTGGAGACAAATTAATCAATTATTTTTGTTTCTGGAGTGATAAACGCTGAAACAAAATATACAATTCAGGGTAATAAATGTAAGAAACGATATGACATGAATTAATTCTCAATTGTGTTTATTATTTATCTTCGAGAATTATATAGTTACCTTTATACCTTCAATCAACATTCATTTTAATATTAAACGTATTTTTTCTCTGTAAACACAGAACTGAACCTGAACGTTCTGCAGTTGCAGACGATAACAAAAACGATGACCAATCAGAACGCAGGAACATTAGCTGCTGGTAAAAACTAATATTAAGGTCCCACCCCCTTAAAGACTCCTTTGTAGAGGTGGGCTAAACTGTTATTTTAAAATACTAGGTATGAAAATACCGTTCCAAAAAAATAACAGGTACAAATACCTGTTATTATATACTATATATACATAACCTATATTATCCTTTGTAAGTAACTCGTTTTGAGTTTCCTGCAGGTCTCCTATGTAATATCTTCAAATACATACACTGCAAGTATGTTTCTTTTCGGTAAATTTTCACCTAGATAAACCTATTAATATATTAATAAACCTACTTGCTGTGTATTTATTTGAAGATATTATATAACCTATACTATATAATTTGTTATAAGAAATAAATTGAAACTAAAAGTATTAACAGTGTTACTTTACACTGTGACTTTATTAAACTATTACTGTTTAAATGGAAATAAGAAACAAGAGAATTTATAGGCCTATCACCCTTTGGGAATACCAATTTAAGTTTTCACTAGTAGTAAACAAACTAACATTGGTTAGACAAATGAGTTGCGAAACTCGGGGCAATTAAATAATTTAGAGTAGGCCTACACGTAATACCACAAAAAATAATGTGAAAAAACATCAGAAACGTATAATAAAAACATAACGGTAAGCCACAAGAGTGAATGAGAATAAACAAAAT
Organism: Magicicada septendecula; assembly: GCA_034769895.1. Lineage (NCBI taxonomy): Eukaryota > Metazoa > Arthropoda > Insecta > Hemiptera > Cicadidae > Magicicada > Magicicada septendecula. The sequence goes on along the minus strand of CM068367.1, from coordinate 985,492,625 downwards.
TTTACAAATAAAAATAAAAAACAAATTGTAATAAATTAAATATAAATACATAAATAAAAACTTATAAATAATAAGCAACACCAAAAGTAAATTAAATGCATTACAGTTATTTAAGGAACAGGACTAGATAAAGTGCATAAATTTCCATTACAACAATCTCATCATTTACATGAGATGTGTAGTGAAGTTAAAATCACATTAATAAAAAGTATAATATAGCTTATCAACATCAACCACTCTATAGGTTATAACTCAATATAATTAAATACGATTTCACTAACTACTCGGAACAAAGTTTTTTTGAGTAAAAACATAAAGTTTTACCAACCGATTTTAGTTACAAGTTGGTGACTAGTATAATATATAATTTATTAGCATATAATCTGTATTCTATATCTGCATATCACACGAGAATAAATGTAACAGCAGGATGAATTATTTCCTTTATTAAAAACAGCTTCGTCTCTTTGCGCAGAATGAAGTATACAGGACGAAAAAGTGGCTCGTACTACAGTATATACTTATATTTCCTACTCGAAATATGCTTGATGCTACCTGTTCCTAAAATACTAGGTGTTCCTAAAATATTAGGTGTTACTAAAATATTACTGTTACTCTGGAACGCGTTGTTCCTTGTGTATCGGTGATACCACTAGTATTTGAAATACCTAGTATTAAAATACAACGCGTTACTGGCTGTTCCTTGCGTTCCAGCGATATTTTTGTACGCCTAGTATTTGGCCTTGGTTTACGTGATCTTGCGTACTTTTTGTGTGTGTGTGTGTCTCTGTAGGTGCGTAGGGGGTGTGTCTCGACTCGGAACAGCGAGGGCGGCGTGTCTCGACTCGGAACAGCGTCGCCGCGAATAACAGGTATTTCAACTATTCAGTCACTGTTACATCCGTTCCACAAGAATATCGTTCCAAAATACCTATTACAGGTATATCGGCCCACCTCTACTCCTTTGGAATGTTACACGAACTTCACATCGAACACTTACAGCGCGTGTACCTAATAAAAACTGTTACACTAAAAATAAAATAATTAAAACTTTAAAATGAAACATCGAAATGCTTACAGGACATGTATAGGTAGGTTATACACAAATACACACAGACACTTGAATACACGAAAAATTTACACTTGAGTTTACGCATTTGAAGGCGTGAACTTAATAAAATTATTGTGCTAAAATAATACACAAAACTTTAACCAAATGTTTACCTAATTCACATCTGACAACAGAATATAGGCGAATATAGATGAGAACAAAGGTAGCCGAAGTTGCCCGAGTGGCTTCACGCTCGTCAGTCTGCAGACTCAAGTACCCTTTTATAGTTAAAGTGAAAACAGGCGGTAAATACTGCCTACGCACAATCCCCTAATGCCACCCAACAACTAAAGTGCTTCCAAAGTCCTTTACAAATGAAACTAAGCCAGATGTTCGAAATTTTGCTGTTAACCTGACTACTGCAATTATTATTTGCAATAATAAAAGCAGCCGAAAGTATGTAATGGCTATAACAGTATGTAAATTAATAAATCGATTTCAGGCTGTAATGATGTTTGATTGTAGATTTTGATAGTGTAACTAAGGATCTATAAAAGGGAGTATTCGCACTCGCCATCTTTGTTCCGAGACTGACATAATATTATGGTGCCACTTGTGTAGGCCTATACATGGGACGCAGTATAAGTTTGTTTTCGATATTACATAAACTATTATAGTTTTTCGTGCCAAAAATATAATTTCAAAGTGTGAAATTATGTCCCACGTCCTTAAAAATATGGAAATAATAGTTTTCATCTTAAAACTTACTGATTCAGACCATAGTAAGAGGAGAATAATTTTGTCTAAAAAACAACAAATACCAATCGTTACAACTTATCACTTTGTTAGGTATATATTCTCAGATTTTACTTTTATTCCTGTTTATAATAGATGGCTGTTGAATTAATGTTTACTAAACTTCGTTTGTCCAAAAGTCCAAATAAAGTTACTAAAACTATTTTTAATAAACATGAATTTACATTTTTAACTTACTTACTATTAAGTTTATATTCAGGTTTTTTGCTTAACATTTAGTTAAAATTAATAATAAAAACTTTAGCTTAACATTTTATTAAAATTAACAATAATGAATTTTTCATTGCACTAGACATTTTATAGTCAAAAGTATTTTTCTCGGTTAGTAGGAAGGGTTAAACTTTGTTAGTACAGGCAAAAAATTTGCAAGTTACAACTTCTCACGGCCATATCTTGAAAACAACTCGTGTATTAAAACCCGGCCAAAACGAATTTTGTTTGTTATTTCGTATAGAATAATTTTGGTCCTATTCATTTTTACTATAAACTCAAACGTTTTTTAGTTATTCGCTAAAAATTACGCTAAAATCCTGTTTTTTGGGGGTAAAAATTGAAAATGTTGATTTGGAATAACTCGAAAACAACGCATTTTTCAAAACAGTTGCGTACTGACTTTTTTGCTTAGAATTTGATTCTCTATTGGATCCTGGGGTTAATTTTTTTTTTATCAATCACCCTTGAAAAATGGGTGGTTCTCACCCCCAAATAAAAAGCGTACAGTTTAACTTTGTTCTAGAGTGCATATAGAACATACATATCAAATTTCGTGAAATTCCATCGACAGTCAAAATTTTGTTACGTCAAAAGCTGCGCTTACTGGACTAAAATTTCTTCGTGCTGATTTTGTTCTCGACTTTGTTTACGATCTGCGTGTATGTTTCGCGCAGCTGATTTTCGAAAAACAGGTAAATGTGCAATTTTGTGCATTAAAACTACAGAATGTGCAATTTTATGCAGTAACCCCCAAAACGTGCAATTTTGTGCAAAATAAAATGTATGTTAAAATGACCTACACGTCCCGATTCGGATAAATAACTTGTCACTGGCCGTTTACGAACTAGCAAAAAAAAAGATGCAATTGCACGTGAATCCAGGCTTTAGTTATAACATTATATTTATAATTAATGGATTAAAAAAATAAACCACCTTGTACAGTGATCTGCGTGGAACTGGGCCGATCCTAGGAGGTGGATTTGGTACGTCAAACAAAGTCGGTATGGCATTAGGCTTCAGTTTTTTCCAACCATCTACTCGTGCCTATTCATACTGTGAACTTTCAAAATGAACCTAAAAGTGCAAAGGTGTATTACATTTTTAGTCGTTATGATTAACATTCACAAACTTTTAAGGAACAACCATTAAATTTACCTCACACAGACGCATTCCCTTGCTTAGTATAAATTTGTCTCGTCTAATATTTTGAATCCATTTTACACATCGAATAGGGTCTGCCAGAAATTTGAATGTTCTAAACTTAGTTTCTGTTCGATTTTTGCAATTTACAGCACAACAACCAGTCATTATGATTATGAGATGTAGTACAACAATCTGCAAAACATACTACATAACATTAATAATATCTCTAACACCAGTATTTAGCCTATAACCTTGTTTTCACTGACAAGATGAGATGATTATTATACATATTCGTGTGTAATACATAAATCAAATTAGTACACTAAGGTTATAACCCTGATATGTAAAAATATTAATATTTACATACACAATTTACATTAAATAATCCAACGCACAGCGTGCTTACATTGCTCCCGCCACATTACATTTAAAAGTATCGGAGCAAAGATGGCGGGTGCGAATACCTGTGTAACATTTATTGATGGCATGCTTCATTATGTCAGATTGGTTGGATACCCGTAATCCAAATCAGCACACATTTCAAAATAAAAGGAACTAATTAATAACAAACTATCAATAAAATTGATAAGCTTAAAATTGAAACATAACCAATTATAATTTCTTATACGCAGTTACAGAGCAGGCGCAAAAAACAACTATTTTAAACGACAAAATATCCATGGAACCTCCAGTTATCCAAAAATCTGGTAATTAATAGTAAAGTGTCAACTCTTCTGACGAATTAACTGACGTTGCATTTGTTACCAAAAACTACCGTTTTCATCAAAGCACAAGGTATCGATTTTCCCAGCTTACTCTTGTAAACTTCGCTATCAAATAAGTGGACTAGAATCTCGCTTAAGACGAAATGACGAAATTGAGACAGAATGTATCTCTATTACTGACAAAACAGGACCCTCGAATGCTATTGTTACGACGGTTTCACTGACCGTATGGTAATGTATGGGTAGTGGAAACAAAATACAGACACCAATGAAGTCACTAATCACAAATAACAGTTTGCAATCAACAAGTTATTCAACAAGATCATACTCATTCAATAACTCAAGTTAAATTTGTTCACATGCAATATGTCAACTATAAAGAATTCCGCACTAATTATAATACAACCACTTGATATCACTTTACAAGTCGCCCAACATAAACTGATTTCTAAGCGGCAGCTGTTGCCTATTTATAGCATGCAGGGTTCCAGACTAATTTCCATAATATACGTCCTTAATAAGCACTCGAAAACTCAAGAGGATACATGAGTGCGGCCTTGGCAGAAACACATACCTGCTCAGTGCTCGGGAAACATGTAGAACGACACTATCCATTGTTCCGTCGTTGTACTATATTGAACGTTCACGTGTGTGTGTGTGTGTGTGTGTGTGAATTTTTGTAAGTCAAAAAGACTGTAAAATACTACCATAATTACTGTGTTTACAACAATGAGGACACAGAGTATTTCAGTTAAAGTCAGGAACACGATGTTCTCTGTTGACATTCCGATGAATCGAGTAGAGAAATACGGAAATTTCATAAATGGACTACACGTTCCCTATTACTAATACTTGACTTGAAAACTTGAACCGATAAAAATGAAGTACCGGTACAACATAAGTATACGAAGTGAATACGATATGAGTCTTATTTCTTATGAAAAATTCTGACAAGTGTAGTCCAATAGTACGTGGCGTGGCGTAATTGAAATTTACTTATAAGAACTAATAAACACCATTCCGACACCGAACACAAGTATTTTGGATAATTTTTTTTGTAATTTACCTGATTGGTTGAGTTAGATTTCGCTCATTGCAACCTTCATCAGAGGCTGCCGCTAGGAGCACTGTCCGTTCTGGATTTGGAGATACAGCCGTCTACGTTCCACTGCAGTCTTAAAGTGACGTCAGACCTTCCGTGATGTTACAGCCAGGAGTCCTTCAGATTACACAGAGGGTAATGGATATACACGTTGTTGTATCACGTTTTATAATGTGTTCAAGTAGTATGTGTGATTTACATGTTGTTTCCATGCGTTTTTGTGTGTTTGTATTCTTCCAGTTGTTTGAGTGTGTCTAATTTTTGGCCTTTCGTGTATATGTGTATTGCTGATGTTGTTGCTGTTTGTGCACGTGTGGGCTTCTTCAATAAGGTGATTGCAACTGTGTATTCGGTGGTGGAGTGTAAGGTTTGTATGTGTTCAATGTACCTTTGTTTGAGGCTGCGTCCTGTCTTTCCAATGCAGAATATGTTGCATTCTGAGCAGTTTAAATTTCTATTTGCCAGGAATAGTTTTTATTAGTTGTTAGTAGCACTCGGACACATCGTGGACAACAAAATCCAAGAATTACATTATATTCTTGATGTAAAGAAATAAAAAAATTATCTTGCATATGAAATTTTAATTTTTTGGAAACCCGCGAAGTAAGTAAAAGTATTTGTTCTAGATAGAACAATCCATTAAATGAGTTCTTTGAAATGAGTTAAATTTAATATTTATCGAATCGCTTAATGCTGTGTCTTTATTGGTTTCCAAATTACTGTTCGTTTCAGTAATTGTAGGTCTCACAGTATTTAGAAGTACACGGTAGGTAGAAACCTGACAGCTTTTCTAGAGCGGTGGTGTGTGCCCAACCCGTGAAAGATTCCCCCATCTTCAAGTAAGCGTAAAGTGTCTACAGAGAGGCGATAATAGTTCACCATCCATCTCACTCATACACTACCTCTGTCTCTGTCACACACATGCTACTAATGTTCTCTTCAGCCTTGTTGCAGGCAATGTTCACACTATGGAACAGTGTAAAAGACTGTTGTGCACATGTGCGACATGACTTAAATTTTGTTAACCTTGCAACGAAATGTTTGTCCATTGCGCTTCATTATGTTTGTCCAATGTCACTCAATGTCGACTCTACCATTTTTAATAGAAACATAAAGTTCCTTATTACCAGTGCTTTGTCAAATCCGTAATATATTGGTTGTATTCACTTGGCAACTAAACTATTAATAACAAGAACTTGAACCATCTTCAACGCTATCGTAGCAGAGATCTGATTTAACTTTCATTTCATCAAATCTTAAATAACATCTTCCACAAAGTTTGTATATACATTTACGTGAGCTTTCAAAATAGTGAAACTTATCTCTAAGAATCATGGAAGAACTAGAAACTGGATAAGGCAGCGTTTTATAATAATTGTGCTATGGAGTGAATATTTCAAAATATCACGCACAAAGTTCAATGCTTTGTTGGATATGCACCTTAAAGTGACCACTTTAGAAATGTCCTCGGATGACCAGTTTGTGCATTTTCTTTGGTAGGCTTAATAATTTTTGTTGGCAGTTTGAAAACAGAAACACAAATTTGTTGAATTTCTCTTTCAACAAAGTGATTTCTGTCCACACAGAATTAATTCCTGCACCAAATTCTCATTTCGCTCTTTTAAAAATAAATTTTCTTTTTCAAAGCATGCAGCTCTTCAGGCTAATTCATATTTTCTACCACCTCTGAAGTGTTAGTCACACTGGCATTAGGTTCACGTAGTTCATTAGAAGAATACTCTTGTTTTTCTATACTAGAGTCATTACTTTTTTATCACCCTCCTTCAGAACTTTAAGTAGGATTTCTACTATTTCTTTTAGGTTCCCGTTTTTTGAGTCTACCACGTCTTTCTACGTTGGTTGGAAAGACGATTTATGGAATTTCAATATTCGAAGGTGCTGTTGATTTTAAATGTTTTCAACGTTTTACATTTAGAAGTTCCACTCTTAGATGGCGCGGCATTCAGAATCATTTTCTGCAAAATGGCCAGACCACATGCAAGCATAATCGATGCAGAAAACGACTGAACATTTACAAGCATGTATCCACGTGTTTTGCACATGTTTACCTTTTGGAAAGTGATGAAATTAAATTACTTTATCTTTAGAATTTGTTTCAGTATTCTACTGAATTTATTTCAACACAACACACCGAAACATGAAATAAACACTACACACAAGATAAACTGAAAAAGATGTTGAAAAACCAGGATTTCTCAACCTATGTGGCGCGACCCACTGCTGGGTCCCAAGGGGGCGTTTGGTGGGTTGCGAAGTTTAACTTGAAAATTTATTTACTGTGTCTTAGAAACCTATTGCATTAAGTATTAAATAGAAGGATCTAGCTTACGATGGTACGGCAAAGTCTGTGCCGCGGTTTCTCAAAGAAACCGGGCGACAGTATAAAAATATATTTATAAATATAAATTGTGAATTTATTATTTCACGTTGTCAGCACGCGCAGTGTTTCGCGTTCCTGCACGCCCGCACCATCTGTTAGCGGAAGCAGATAATTGTGTTCCTCGACTCATGCTCTCGTTTGGCGAAATTTGACCAGTCGGCCGCCATCTACTGAAGCGTGACAGTCTTTTCCTCCGGCGGACAGAGTTTTGTTGAATTCATGTATTTTCTATCCTATCATGAGTAGGTAGACTCTTACAGACCTCCGGTAAGTAAAATATATATATATATTGTTACAACACAAATAAGCCTCCCCAATACCAGGGATAAAAAAGATGATTCTGAATATAAAATAATAATTCATATAAAATAAAATGTTTAATATAAAGAAAATAAAAAGACAATGACACGACAAACGACGACATGACCTAACCCAAGTGATTGACCCAACAAAAGGAAACAAAAGAAGAAGGGAACAACAAAAAACAAACGAGAATAAAACCAAATGAAGAAGAAAGTGATTAACCAAACAAGAATGAAACAAATTGAAGGAATTGAATGACTCAATACCACATATTAAAATGAACCCAAAGGAGAAGGTGGAAGAAACAAGATATAAAGGAAATACACTGAAGGTGAAGAAGGAGGAAAATGAAAAAGAAACAAACCTAAGATAAAGGGAAATAAATAAAAAGGAAATCAAATGATAAGACACAATCAAGTAATAAAGAATATGAGCAGGAGAAATGGTACACTCAAATGTAATATTGGAAAAAAGACCAATAATTAACCTATGTAAAAAAATAAATATTATTATCAATTAATGGATAAAAAAGGAAATGACAATTGAAAGAAACCCAATTAAAGAATGTTAAAAAGAAAAGCAAACTAACCCACAAATCAGAGTTAGAAGTAATGTTAAAATCAATAGAGACATAAAATTGTTAATATTATTAATGATATTTGTAATGAAAGAGATAGTACGGTAGTGAGAAAGTAATTATAGGGATTACCCATTTAGAAACACTTAAAACCAAAAACATTTGAGAAGTGCAAAAGTGGAAGTGTAAAAACCCCAAAGTAAAGTGATAAAGAAAAAACACTAAATAAATTATAATAAACAATAAATAATTTAAAAGTGAAGTGATGATTAAATGAGAATAATGTATAACAAAGAATGTTTGTATTGTGAAAAACAGTGAAGGATAAAAACATAAACTCTTAATAAATCAATAAGAAACACTAAAGGATTAACAGTGAAAAATATTAGTAATTAAGAAAGTTGTTAAGTATAGTATTAAGTGTAAACAGTTAATTAAGATATAATGAACACTGAAAAGTGATGAAAACAGTATTAATTAAGAAAGAATATTATTGTTAAGTTTAATTGAATACAATTATAATTAAAAGGGAGAATCCCATGAAAGAGAAAACAGATAGTGTTATCATGGAGTGAAGGTAAAGATTATTTAAAAATTAAGAAGTTAAAACAAATCAATAAACACCCCATGTTACAAGGGATAATTATTAAAGTAAGTTCAAAAAATGTGATGTTGTTTATCACCCAAAAACTAATATAAAATGAGATGAACGGTAAACAAATATTACCCAATAATTGTTAAATAATTGTTTAAGCAAGTTTATGAATAGGATATGGCTGGAAGAATTATACAGACCATAGGCCTAGATGTTGTATTTTATGTGAACAAAAAATAGTAAATAATATCCACATTGTTATTATTGGCAAATTAAATAAGGAAGAAAGTAAAGAAATGTATGAATTAGAAAACGAGAAAACCAGATAGTAAATAATTAGCGATTCATGACGTATAAAATAATAGTAACATACAAATAACACGACAGATCCAAAACACATCAATACATAACACAACCAATTATAATAACAAAATAAAGCCCATTAGGCTAAAGATAGATGTAATTTGTACGAAATAAGTAAATACACATAATGGCTACTTAGGCCTATGAAATGCCTAACTGTCAAGAACAAACAACTACAAATTGTAATAAGTTAACAAAGAAATTAGCAAATCCGAGGCGAATAACTTACCAAGGATAATTTGTAAAACATTTTTAAAGCACAATATTATAATAAGGATTTAAATTAAAAGAGAAATGTAATTAGCAAATACAGTATTAAAATAATTGTAAAATCATAAAACATAAAATAACCCAAACTTGTGGGATACCAAAATAATCTTTGGAAGAAAATACAAATAACAGTGATAATAGTTAATACTTAGGAGGGAATATAGAGGAATAAAAGCAATCAGAAGATATACAAGGATTTTGAAAAGAATTCAAATTTTGATAACAATGGATTTATAGCCAGATTAACCAATCAAATTTAATAAGTAACCATGGCAACTGCCGTTAGGGACGGAATTACTGTTGAATATCGTTACTCGTAAAGTGACGCTCTTGCAGAACAGAAGCCGAATTTTGAACAACCAATTTTTAATCAAAAAATGTAAAAATAGTAAACAAAATTCAAAACGATGATTGAATAAGAAGCAGATGAACAACCGGAACAGTTAACTAAAGCCAAGGACCATTTTACCAGGAAATTAAACGAAAATATGACCACATCTAATATGAAAAGGACGCCAGACCTACTTAAGCCCCAAGATTAATGAAAAACTGAAAACTATTGCAGCCCAATCCTCTTCCGAATCAATGATTGATAACACCAAGTTATCTGATGTGTTAAGTATCCTTGAATTACCCAATTTCCAAAAATAAACTCACTTTAAATATTTCTAAAAGTAATTTGAACTCTCAATATAAACCAAATATTCTCTTTCAAAGATTAATTAAGAAAAATAACTCACTGAAAATTTGTTAACATAAAACATAACCTGTTGTTTGAATACGAACTTTAGAAACACATTTAACGACACTACAGAACAGATTATAACCACACACCTTATTATTTAAGTACACATAAAGTAAGATAATGTACTTTGTATTGTAATCATAGGAATTATTTGTCTTGTAATCAAAAGAATCCGAGATTTTGGAACGACAATAATTGTAATAACTAAACAACTCAGCAGCCATGCTGATATGAATACCTCGTTGCCAAAATCGATTCGTCATCCTGAGAAAAATTGTTTCATGTAAAATGTCGGTGCAAATTTATTAATCAACAAATATAATTTAATTGTCAAACTGAAATTTTACTTATCAACCATTAAAAAACTAGTACAGGTTGTAACCATTGTTATTATTTCATAGCGAGTGTATCATATCATTTGTGTTTGTTAGCTAATTAGTTTTGACGGTACAGCACTCACGTTGCAAATCGAAACACTACCTGATCGAGTCAGTCGTTTAACCAAGGCGGGAAGTATTTGAATGCCCCGGCCGTCACAGCTGTGAACTTAGTTATAACATATTATCTAAGAATTTTAATTGTTTTTAATAAACAATTTGGCGCCACCCGGGAATCACAAACCCCTATTAACTAACAGGTAAGGTTACTACCGCGTTGTACTGGTAATTACAACTTTGCTACGGACATCGTTAGCGCAAGAATAGATGTAACGACCCCAGTGTGAGACGAATGCACTCACACTACATACACAATATACACGTCTTTTACAGAGACGAACGCACTCACACTACATACACAAAATACACGTCTTTTACAGAGACGACCACATCTATCGCGTTACAGATTGGATTCAATTGCGGGGCTTTAACAGAGACATCTATCGCGTTACAATATATATAGTTCATTTGCTTGTAAAAGGTATAAATTTAAATAATAATTGGCGTAGATGTGAACGGATAAGTTTGATAAGCATGCCTCGTGTGCATGGGACCTGGAGTGTGTTCATTGTCGTATATTTTGATTTATTTAACCACTGAAACAGCCTTATACATATGTTTTTAGTAAATAGTAATTGCCAATGTTAAAGGGGTGTAAAAGTATGTAATTCTGGGGAACTGTGATGTAGTGACTGTGAGAGCACGTGTTCGTTATTAACTTTTAACATGTTGAAGAATGTTGAACTTGCATACGCATGTAGGGGTGCGTTATAAATCAAACCAAATAATGAGGCATTGAGGCCTTGTGTGTGAGTTATTAATTAAAAAATAAAAAAGCAAAGTTACAGCTATTTATAAAGTACTCTGTGGAAATGGTCAGGTGTGGCAAGTGTTTGATTCCTGTTTGATTTTGTCAATACAAGCTTGGCAGTTGTACATGTGTGTGTCACGTTCAGGAAAGATTTAGTTGTCAGCGAATTAATTATTATTCATGCCTAGGGCTCCCGGAGAGACGGAGACTTGATCCTACCATGGTGGAAATTCCATCCTCCACCATGTCTACACACAGACTCTCGGTTCTCGCCTGCCGGAGGAGGAAAAACCGTAAGGATGCCACTGTAACCACCCTCATCATGAACGACTGACAATACACCAGAGGAGAAGTCCACCTGAGAATCATCTACATACACCAGGTGATATTCATCCAATATTTACATAAATTTGACCTCTGTATTGTAACGTAACAGAGTTGAGGTCCCCGACGTTACATAAAAACTGTGTAAACATGATTTAAAACAATGCCCAAAGCCTGTTATAATTAAATACAAGAGGGCCCATCTCACCTGAAGAATGCATTAGAGGTACCTAGTAAGGTTACTAAGTAATAAAACATCAAAAGTGTACCTAAATCTAAAATATGTAATGAGTAGTATGAGATGTAAAACATAAACATTGTGTCTAATGGGAGGAGTTTAATGTGTAGGAGTTGAGTATAATATACTGTTCAATTAATATTTAATGTGTTATAAAATGTACTTGGTGTTGTACTGTAGCATGATATAGTGTTTACAGGATATTTATTTTATGTTTTGTGGATAGTAAGTGTGGAGCTGTTGCTTTAAGGAAGTACTTAGTCATAGGTACTCATTTTATTTATGTCAAAATTGTATTTAAATAATTAAGTATAAGTACATTTATTAGGTATGATATTATGTTAAATGTATTTACTTTAATTGATTAATGAAGATGTTTAAATTAATATTTGTAAACTTGGCAGGCAGGCAATAAGTGTTAATAAGTTGGCAAGTAGTTCTTGTAATTATGTAAAAAACCAACGAAGGGTTCAATTATGAACTAAATAATATAATGCATTGAAACCAGGAAATTAAGATTGATATAAGTGGCCATAAGCCAGTGACTATTTGTACAGTAGGTCAGGTAAAGAAAAATTAAGTTAAAAACAAAACAAAATTATAACAGGTGTAATAAAACCAATAGGCCTAAATCTAATATTTGTAAAAGGAATTAAATACCTTTTTAATAAGTCCAGTCAGATGAAATTGTAGTAAAATGTATATGTTTTAATAAGGCAGATTAAGTGAGAGTTTTATGTGATTCGGTGTAATTCCAAGCATGGAGTATTTTATTAAATAAGAGTAGTAATATTTTCTAATTCTGGCTCTAGGATATCAAATATTATCCAATGACAGAAAGTAATGGTTGTTAGGATAACTAAAATGCAAGAAATTTTGTTGATTTCAACATTCGATTGTTATATGTTATTGGGAACAGTTCAGTAGACAAATTTAAACAAAAAAAAATTTTTTAAATAAAAATGTATCAACCTTAATAAATCTAATGTATTAAAGCCAATCCATTAAAACAAAACTGAGTAATAATTACTGAACTAGATTTCAGGAAATATAATTATACACCTCCCAAAAGTAGCGGAATTAATAATTTCTTCTTCAACTAATTCCATTAAAGATGATGATGAACCCGATTTACAATTAAACCAAGATTCTTCTTGAATGGACAAGAAGTCAAAATTAATGCAAATATAAACCAAACATACACATGAACCTTTGGTATTGGAGACATAAACCTCACTTCCAAGAGATTGAAGAAATTGTAATACTACACCAATTCCACTGGGACCGGCAACCACGAGGATCGCGAAGAAGAACAAAGAACAGAAGAATTCCTGTTACACTCCGGGACATCACCTTTCAACCTTTATTGATAATCTGGACACATTTTCTGGTCAAAAGTAACCTCATCAGTACGTCTTCATGCGGTTGTAAACAGACACGGCTATCTTGAGTATCGCATTGTACGGTAACACCAGCTTATATTTAATTTTATACATTAAGAAATAATAACAATTTGTAATACTTAGTAACCTTAATTTTGCATTACCTGGCCTTACTAATCGTTAAAAGAATCACACGTACCCTGGGATAAGAGATAAAACGAAAATTATATTTAAATTGTGTTATACAGTACTAGTCCATTAACAAATCGATTCAGCATTGTACGATCGATATTACGATCAGATAAACTGTGAGGAAGACTTGTTGGAATTTAAAAAATAATATAAATAAAGAATCCTTCTTGTATGTGATGATGTTCTGTATTATTGTAGAATAGGTATTGTATTTTGATTGGGGAGTAATTTACAGATAAAGAAGGTGATTAAACTGTCAAGTGAAACTAACTAACCTATAAAAAATGAGTCAATTACTAATAGCAGCGCCGTTGCAGACAGCTGGTGGAAACGGGAGAGTGCCGAACTAACGTATTCTCTTCGCCACACTTGAATCAATTTAAATAATACGAACCGAATAGGGTTGGAGAGAATTACCGAATTATTAACTATAATACCCGTAATATAGCGTTATACTCTGGTAAAAACTTAGTAACTGATTAACACAGGACGATGTTCAACATACGAGTTGCAGCAATGATATAATAAAAAATTGTTTTCTTTTTATAAATTAATATTGAGTTGCAGGAGGTCTCATCTACAACAACATAATAAACATTTTCCTTATAAACAGACTGGTTAATTCAACGTGGGCTGAATTAACGATAAACCCGTAACTGTATTACACTCGTAATAAAGAAATAAAACAAAATATAATAGGTTCATTACAAATTGGCGCATACCAACATGGAGCTTGATTAAACCCTGTAACAACATCTTGTTCATTACAAATTGGCGCTCAACGAGTGGGCTTTAGTTAAGTAAAAAATTAGGTTATTACTTAACTGGAGCAGGCAACTATTAGAGGCACAGGAATGCATACGAGAGGTGTTTCTAAAAGGATGGCGAAAGACCAAGAAATGGAAGAAGATAGATGGGAGGAAGAAGCAAAGGTAGTTACAGACACCGAAATGGAACAACAGGCGGGCGATAAAGAGGAAGCCAGAGGAGGAGTAAATTGGGAAAAACTAATGGAATTAATGAGTAGTATGAAGGAGGATAATAAACGAATGGAGGAACAAAATAGACAAACTAATGAAAAAATAGACAGTATAAATGAAAATTCAGGAAAGCTAGAAAATAAAATAGACAGTATCAAAGAAGATAATAGACAAACTAATGAGAAAATAGACAGTATTAAAGAAGATAATAGACAAACTAATGAAAAAATAGACAGTATTAACGAAAACTCAAAGAAACAAAACGAAATTTTGAGTGACAATTTAATCAAACTAATGAATGAGAAGTTTGACAAAAATAAAGAGGAAACTGATGAGAATAACCGGCTGATAAATGAAAGCTTAAACCAAATTAATGAAAGGTTTGACAGGAACGACGAGAGCTTAAGGCAGATTCAAGAAAATAACAAACAAATAGATGAAAAAATTGAAAATAGTAATAAGGATTTGCGTCAAATTATAAATGAACAAAATCAAGCGTTGAGGGAAGTCATCAATGAAAGGGTTGCAAATGTCAATGAAACAATTAACAAAAGGGTGGATAATTATGAAGAGGAAGTAAGACAGCAAATAACTGAAACTAAGGTGGGTCTAGAAAAGACAGATGAAACCATCGTACAACTCGCAGTGGAAGTAGAGGGCAAAATTAATCAAGTGAAAAACAATAACAAAACCAGAATAAAAGAAGTACAATTAGAAACCCAAGAGAAATTGGACAAAGTGAAAATTAATATAGCTGGGAGTATTGAAATAGTTAATAACGAAATAACACAAATAAAAACCCAAGTGGATCAAAATAAGGGGACTGTCGAAAATATACAGAATCAGGAATTGATTAATATAAAGGAGTCAATAGAAATTTTACAAAATCGATCAATGTACCTGGCACATCACATAGCCACTGAGCAAAAAGAAAATATCAATTTCAAAATTTATAGAGGGAACCCCATAGAATTTCTGGAGAGAATAGATGAATGGTTTAGTAGGATTAAGGTGACCCGATGGAACATAATAAAAAGTTTGTTGGATGATTGTTTTAAAGTATAAATGATAATTGGTGGTCAGCGGTCCGGAATGAAACGAGTAATTATGAAGAGTTTAAAAAGGCTTTTAGGTCAAAATACTGGTCGGATTCCGTACAGAACATGATTAGGGATAACATTACCAACGGGAGATTCAATATTAATCAAGAGCAGTCCCCAACTACTTACTTTTTGGGAAAGGTTTGTTGGCGCGTCATTTGGACCGCGAATACCAGAGGAATGTTTAGTAAATAAATTATCTTACCATTTTGAAGAAGTGATAGTTCGTGCCAGACGCAGTGGACAAGTGAAGACAGTGGGAGCAATGGAAACCTTGTTGGCCAGTTATGAAATGGAAGACTATTATCAAAGGTCTCGACGGCAAAGTGAATATTCCAACAATAGGAGGGAGGAGCCAAATCAAGAGTCGCGTCCAGGAACAAATAGATTTAACAACAATAATTATAACCGAAGGGTTAGTGACCATTTTATAAATAATCGTTACCGTAATAATCATTACCAAAGCAATCATTATAATAACTATAATAATAACAGATACAGCGCAGGCCGCAGGAATTTTGATAACGGGAGAGACTATTGGAATAATAACCGTGCAAACAACGACCAACGAAATCAAACCGGTAATAGAAGTCGAGAGGAGGATCTACCTAGACACCAAGAAAATCATAGAGAGTTCAGACCCGATGATGGCAACCAAGGAACCACTGCTAGAGACGATCGTCCGCAGGATAGGGTGGAAAACTAAGTACAGCAGTGGAAGTATCAAGTAACCCCTCACTGCTGGGATTGAAAGGGTATGTACGAACACAAAAAGAAAACAACAAAATTATAAACATTACAAGGAACAATTATTTAAAGGACATACGAAATGATTTAACTGAAGAAGGGTTACAGTCAGAGAATAAAACTGACAATCAAATTATATATATAATGGCAGAATTGCAGTGAGTTATGACAGATATGGTGATTGATACCGGAGCGAACGTGTCACTCCTGGACAAAGTAGAATATAACCGAATAAGGGAGATGTATAAGAAATATATACCAACATTACCAGTTAATAACATGGTAATAATAGGTGCTACTGGCAGACCAAATAAAACAATACAGCAACAAGTAATGATGGAAGTATCTAGTGAAGGTAAAACTATTCCTATGGTGTTTATGGTAGCTCAAGGATTACCATTTAAAGCAATGCTAGGGTGTGATACGCTGTGGCGCCACTCAGCTATTATTGATATGGGCAGAGGAAAAATAACCCTGTACCATGAAAATGGAGAATGGTCAAGTGAAATAGTGGATCGTAAAAATGCCACTCACCACCAACATTATTTTACTCTAATGCGTGATGATGAAATGGAATATAGAACACCTTTTGAGGAATTAGCCTGTATTAAGGAGAATGAATGGAAAGAAAAATTGCAAGAAATTTATTTGTTTAAAACTGCCAATAATAATGGAGTAACACCTGAACAAAAGAATCAATTAATAAAGATCTATAACAGATATAAAAAAGTATTTTCGGATTTGCCAGGAAAGGCCAAGAATTTTATTTGTGAATTGTTGTTTAAACAACCCATCAATTTTAACAGGAAATCATATCCTATACCCCAATCCCTAAAACCAGCAGTGAGAAGGGAAATACAGAGTATGATAGAACAGGACATAATTGAGTATAGCTCATCACCATACACCAGCCCTATAGTAGCCATAAAGTAAAAGGACGGTACCGTACGCTTACGTTTGGACGCCAGGGAGATAAATAAAAATATAATAAATGATAGAACCTCACCAGGGAAATTGAAGAGTTAATGAAGAAATTTAAGAATTGCAAGTATATGAGTATTTGGGATGCTGTTTGTGGATACTGGCAGGTGGAGTTACATCCCAACAGTAGAAATTACGTCGCCTTTATATTTGAAGGTAGGCATTATCATTTTAAACGTCTTCATTTTGGATTAGTAAACTCTGTGGCGGTTTTTATTAAATGCATGGACCAGGTCCTAGGTAAAGAAGTGTTAGCCTTCACAACAGTATATGTAGATGATATATTGGTAACTTCAACCACATGGGAGGAACATTGCCAACGTGTGGAAATGGTGTTAAGCAAGTTGGAAAAGAGCAACATTACTCTGAAATTGAATAAGTCAAAATTATTAACCAATCAATTACAATTCCTAGGTTTCATACTCTCTGAAAATGGAATATCAACATCCCCTGAAAAAGTGGAAGCTATTCAAAACTTCCCCAGACCTAAAAACATTCGACAGTTGCAATCATTCATAGGAGTGTGCAACTACTACCGAAAATTCCAAAGGAATTATTCCCAATTAACAGCAAGATTTAAACACTTACTGTCATCTAAACATAAATGGAAGTGGAAGGAGGAAGATGATGAGACATTCATCTTAATTAAGGAAAAATTTTTACAAAACATCATTCTGCATCATCCTGATTTTGATAAGAAATTTTTTATAAATTGTGACGCCAGTGATGTGAGTCTGGGTGCTGAGCTGTACCAGGAAGATCAAGAAGGAGATCACCAAGTAATAAGTTTTGCCAGTAGGGTATTAAATCAGTGTGAAAGAAATTACAGTGTCACGGAAAAGGAGTTATTGAGTGTGGTATTTGCATGCGGTAAATTCCGCACATATGTATTAGGTTATCCTTTAACAGTACGGTCCGACCATAAATCCATATCATTCATACAAAGGTGCAAACTAAGCTATGGTAGATTAACTCGTTAGATACTGGCTCTCCAGGAATATAACATAACATGGGAATACGTACCAGGTAAACAGAACACTGTAGCTGATGCTCTATCTAGAGTGAATATGGAGAATGGTACTTTTGAAATTGAAAGGGAGGACGTTGGAAAAATATATCATGTAATATTAGCTAGAGAAGAATTAGTAGAAGTATTAACCAAAATTCAGGAAGAACAGGCAAGGGATCAGAGATTATCCACCATACGAGAACGCCTCATCAGTAATGATGCTATAATTGTGCAGTATTATCAAAACTATAACGGGTTAATTTTCATAAAATACCCTGTTGTGAAAAATCATTGGAAATTGTACATTCCCAAATCTACAGAGTCATTAATAATAAATAATTATCATCAAATGTATGGACACATGGGTTCCATCAAAGTAGTAAAGGCACTGGAGGAGCATGTATATATTAAGGGTTTAAACAAGAAGGTAAGGGAATTAATAAAAAGATGTGGAATATGTCAAAGGGTTAAGGTAAACAATGAGCGAAAGGGAGGGGCTTTAATAACAATTACTTCAGAGAGGAAATTAGAAAAAACATTTCTTGACATTTGCGGGCCTTTCCCACGCAGTGGAGGCAGGTGCCGATATAAATATATTGTAATAATCCTGGACCATTTCACACGTTACACTAAACTGTATCCTATCAGTAAAGCATCCACCAATGTTATTATCAAAGTAATCGCAGAAAAGTACCTCATAGATGTGGGAACTCCATATTCTATAATAACGGACCATGGAACCCAATTCAAGGGTCGAAAATCGAAATTAGAAATGTCAAATCGAGGAATTAAAACCTACAAAACTTCAATTTACCATCCTAGTAGTAATCCGGCGGAGAGGGTACTCAGAGAGGTAGGGCGAGTCGTCCGTACTTATTGTTATGACAATCATAGAAAATGGAGTGAATTCATAAATGAAACCGAAACCTTTTTAAATATTGCTCATCACGAAACTATTGGGGTTACGCCATACCAAATGATGTTTTCAAAACTGCCACCTCGAGAAATTACCAAATTAATACAATTCCCTGAAGGACCCGAAGAAGAACTTGACCCTACCCATGTATATAATTAGATTACTCCACAAACTGGAAACTAGAAGGAAAAAACAGGATGCTACCCGAAAAAACATCATCAAATACACCGTCGGCGAAAAAATTTTAATAAGAAACCGTCAGCAACCAAGCAGTTCTGAAGGAATAGCAAAAAAATTTTTGTTATTATATGTTGGACCTTTTGTAATAAGCCAGGACAATCAGAACAACACATACGTGGTGTCTGACCCAATAAATAATAGGCTGAAGGGTACCTATAACCAAACAGAAATAAAAAAAATACTATGAGTAAAAAGATAACCTGATCAGGGACGAACTATAAGTTTATTTTTACTAAACTTCATTGAGCCAAAATAAACTTCTTTCGAAGGGGGAGTATTATGTAACGTAACAGAGTTGAGGTCCCCGACGTTACATAAAAAACTGTGTAAACATGATTTAAAACAATGCCCAAAGCCTGTTATAATTAAATACAAGAGGGCCCATCTCACCTGAAGAATGCATTAGAGGTACCTAGTAAGGTTACTAAGTAATAAAACATCAAAAGTGTACCTAAATCTAAAATATGTAATGAGTAGTATGAGATGTAGAACATAAACATTGTGTCTAATGGGAGGAGTTTAATGTGTAGGAGTTGAGTATAATATACTGTTCAATTAATATTTAATGTGTTATAAAATGTACTTGGTGTTGTACTGTAGCATGATATAGTGTTTACAGGATATTTATTTTATGTTTTGTGGATAGTAAGTGTGGAGCTGTTGCTTTAAGGAAGTACTTAGTCATAGGCACTCATTTTATTTATGTTAAAATTGTATTTAAATAATTAAGTATAAGTACATTTATTAGGTATGATATTATGTTAAATGTATTTACTTTAATTGATTAATGAAGATGTTTAAATTAATATTTGAAAACTTGGCCAGGCAGGCAATAAGTGTTAATAAGTTGGCAAGTAGTTCTTGTAATTATGTAAAAAACCAATGAAGGGTACAATTATGAACTAAATAATATAATGAATTGAAACCAGGAAATTAAGATTGATATAAGTGGCCATAAGCCAGTGACTATTTGTACAGTAGGTCAGGTAAAGAAAAACCTTTTTAATAAGTCCAGTCAGATGAAATTGTAGTAAAATGTATATGGTTTAATAAGGCAGATTAAGTGAGAGTTTTATGTGATTTGGTGTAATTCCAAGCATGGAGTATTTTATTAAATAAGAGTAGTAATATTTTCTAATTCTGGCTCTAGGATATCAAATATTATCCAATGACAGAAAGTAATGGTTGTTAGGATAACTAAAATGCAAGAAATTTTGTTGATTTCAACATTCGATTGTTATATGCTATTGGGAACAGTTCAGTAGACAAATTTAAACAAAAAAAAAATTTTAAATAAAAATGAATCAACCTTAATAAATCTAATGTATTAAAGCCAATCCATTAAAACAAAACTGAGTAATAATTACTGAACTAGATTTCAGGAAATATAATTATACACCTCCCAAAAGTAGCGGAATTAATAATTTCTTCTTCAACTAATTCCATTAAAGATGATGATGAACCCGATTTACAATTAAACCAAGATTCTTCTTGAATGGACAAGAAGTCAAAATTAATGCAAATATAAACCAAACATACACAAGAACCTTTGGTATTGGAGACATAAACCTCACTTCCAAGAGATTGAAGAAATTGTAATACTACACCAATTCCACTGGGACCGGCAACCACGAGGATCGCGAAGAAGAACGAAGAACAGAAGAGTTCCTGTTACACTCCGGGACATCACCTTTCAACCTTTATTGATAATCTGGACACATTTTCTGGTCAAAAGTAACCTCATCAGTACGTCTTCATGCGGTTGTAAACAGACACGGCTATCTTGAGTATCGCATTGTACGGTGACACCAGCTTATATTTAATTTTATACATTAAGAATTAATAACAATTTGTAATACTTAGTAACCTTAATTTTGCATTACCCGGCCTTACTAATCGTTAAAAGAATCACACGTACCCTGGGATAAGAGATAAAACGAAAATTATACAGTACACAGTAAAGTATACAGTAAATTATAAAATTAAATTGTGTTATACAGTACTAGTCCATTAACAAATCGATTCAGCATTGTACGATCGATATTACGATCAGATAAACTGTGAGGAAGACTTGTTGGAATTTAAAAAATAATATAAATAAAGAATCCTTCTTGTATGTTATGATGTTCTGTATTATTGTAGAATAGGTATTGTATTTTGATTGGGGAGTAATTTACAGATAAAGAAGGTGATTAAACTGTCAAGTGAAACTAACTAACCTATAAAAACGAGTCAATTACTAATAGCAGCGCCGTTGCAGACAGCTGGTGGAAACGGGAGAGTGCCGAACTAACGTATTCTCTTCGCCACACTTGAATCAATTTAAATAATACGAACCGAATAGGGTTGGAGAGAATTACCGAATTATTAACTATAATACCCGTAATATAGCGTTATACTCTGGTAAAAACTTGGTAATGATTAACACAGGACGGTGTTCAACATACGAGTTGCAGCAACGATATAATAAAAAATTGTTTTCTTTTTATAAATTAATATTGAGTTGCAGGAGGTCTCATCTACAACAACATAATGAACATTTTCCTTATAAACAGACTGGTTAATTCAACATGGGCTTAATTAACAATAAACCCGTAACTGTATTACACTCGTAATAAAGAAATAAAACAAAATATAATATTTTTGGATTTCGTTGTCCATGACGTGTCCGTTACTTAACTAAATATCACTATAATATTGACGACTCGGAACACAAAGTTTTTTATAAGTAAAAACGTAAAGTTTTACCTTACAGCCTAAACCGGCTTTCACCTATAGAAGGCTTCATCAGAGGCTGTCGTTAGTAGCGCTGCTCGTCTTGTTGTTGGCAACGAGAAAGTGTTTCGAAAGATTGAAGCTGTGTGTGTGTGGTGAGATGTGTTCGAATAATGCGTGCGATTTGAATTGTGTCTGTTCGTTTAGGATGTCGTTTTTATTTGTTTTTGTGTGTTTGTATATTTCTAATTGTTCTAGAGTGTCTAGTTTTCGGCCTTTTGTGTGTACGTGTAGTATGTTCATGTTATTGTCGATGTTTTTATATGTGTGGTTTGCTTCAATGAGGTGGTTTGCGAAGGTAGATTCTGTAGTGGTGTGGAGTGCTTTTGTGTGTTCAATGTATCTCTGTTTGAAGCTACGTCCTGTCTGGCCTATGTAGAATTTACTGCAATTTGAACAATTTAGTTTATATACACCGGGTAGATCGAATTTGTTTTGTGCTTTGGGCATGCGTTTTGATAGTGTGTGTTCTGTTTTGTTAGTAGTTTTGTAAGCGATTCTGTATCCTGCTTTTTTGAATTTGTGGGCAATTTTTTCTGTTTGTTTGTTGATGTATGTTAGTGTTATGAATTTGTTGTTTTCTGTCTTTGTCTGTTGTTTGTTTTGTGTTTTGTGTAGGAGTTTACTGACTATTGTTCTGTCATAACCGTTAGATTCTGCTAGATATTTTATCGTGTTTAGTTCGTCTTTGTAGTCTATTTCATCTAAGGGGATGTTGTTAAGTCTATGTATCATGGTTCTAAAAGCAGCTAGTTTGTGTTGTATTGGGTGATTGGAGGTGTTGTGTATTAGTGTGTCAGTTGTAGTTGGTTTTCTGTATATACTGAATTTGTGCCTGTGTTAAAAAAGAAGCTCTTAACCGCAAAGCATTAACACTACACCTACATATCGCCAACACATACGGACACAATTACATGACTGAACTAATACATCACACAAATGAATGGACAAAAAAACAAATACATATCATACAGACAAAACACGACAGAAAAATAAAAAACCTGACACCAATCAAAACAGATATAATTCCCTCGCACAAATTCTACCCACGTACAGTAAACCTCACGAACGTCACACTCACAAAAAACGAACAAACACTCCTTGATAAAGGCCTAAAACATAACATACATTACAAACATAACAACCAAACACTAACAAAGCTCATAATTGACACAGAAACAAATATACAAAACACAGCACCAGAACATCAAGACACATTAAGACATAATATAAACAACACAATAGGAGTACATAAGACACCAGACAACAACAACCACAACTCAGAAATACACACAGCCATCAAACTGAGGGAAAAGGCACACAAACACAACATCACATTTGTAAAAGCTGACAAAGGCAACACGACTGTAATTATCCCCACAGACAACCTACACAAAAAAGTACAAGACTTCATAGAACAGAACAACATCAGAGAACTAAAACACGACCCCACCGACAGATACCAAAACTCAGTAAAACAAATAGTCAACAAAGCCAAACACATTATGACACATAAACAAAAGCCCTACATGAAACAAATCCGACCATCAGCACCTACACTCCAAGCGCTTCCCAAAATCCATAAAGAAGACATTCCGATCCGCCCCATTATCAACTACCGTAATGCCCCTGCACACAAACTGGCAAAATATCTAGACAAAATTATTAGACAACACACACAAATAGACAACAACATTGCAGTAAAAAACAACACTGACCTAGTAACAAAAATAAAAGACATACACATCCCCCATAACGCCACATTAGCCTCCTTTGACATTAAAAACCTGTACACAAACATCCCCATCTCTGAAACAATCACCATCCTACAAAACAAACTCAAACAGAACAACACACCAGACGAACTTATCAATGAAATAACAGAAACTCTGAACATTATCACAAAACAAAACTACTTTACTTATAACAATAAATACTACACACAGAACGATGGCCTACCCATGGGCTCCCCCATATCCAGCATTCTAGCAGAAGTCTTCCTCCAACACTTAGAAAAAACAAAAATACTCACAAACAATGACAGACACTCACATAAAATACTATATTGGCACAGATATGTTGATGACATTCTAATACTATACAGGGGAAACAAAAGACAATGTGAACAGTTACTAACGCACATAAACAAAATACATAAAAACATAACCTTCACTGCCGAATACGAACACAACAATACCATAAACTTCTTAGACCTCTCCATCACAAAACTAGAACACAGGCACAAATTCAGTATATACAGAAAACCAACTACAACTGACACACTAATACACAACACCTCCAATCACCCAATACAACACAAACTAGCTGCTTTTAGAACCATGATACATAGACTTAACAACATCCCCTTAGATGAAATAGACTACAAAGACGAACTAAACACGATAAAATATCTAGCAGAATCTAACGGTTATGACAGAACAATAGTCAGTAAACTCCTACACAAAACACAAAACAAACAACAGACAAAGACAGAAAACAACAAATTCATAACACTAACATACATCAACAAACAAACAGAAAAAATTGCCCACAAATTCAAAAAAGCAGGATACAGAATCGCTTACAAAACTACTAACAAAACAGAACACACACTATCAAAACGCATGCCCAAAGCACAAAACAAATTCGATCTACCCGGTGTATATAAACTAAATTGTTCAAATTGCAGTAAATTCTACATAGGCCAGACAGGACGTAGCTTCAAACAGAGATACATTGAACACACAAAAGCACTCCACACCACTACAGAATCTACCTTCGCAAACCACCTCATTGAAGCAAACCACACATATAAAAACATCGACAATAACATGAACATACTACACGTACACACAAAAGGCCGAAAACTAGACACTCTAGAACAATTAGAAATATACAAACACACAAAAACAAATAAAAACGACATCCTAAACGAACAGACACAATTCAAATCGCATGCATTATTCGAACACATCTCACCACACACACACAGCTTCAATCTTTCGAAACACTTTCTCGTTGCCAACAACAAGACGAGCAGCGCTACTAACGACAGCCTCTGATGAAGCCTTCTATAGGTGAAAGCCGGTTTAGGCTGTAAGGTAAAACTTTACGTTTTTACTTATAAAAAACTTTGTGTTCCGAGTCGTCAATATTATAGTGATATTTAGTAAAATATAATAGGTTCATTACAAATTGGCGCATACCAACGTGGAGCTTGATTAAACCCCGTAACAACATCTTGTTCATTACAGTATACAACGACAGATATCGTGCGTTAACCATCTACAAAAACTCAAGTTCTACTTAATTGACATACTACAGCATAAAACCATTTAAATTGTGCACGTGCCCGGCTGGACATAATTTTTCATGTAACATCGCCATGATGTGTAGTTAGTCTCGAGAGTAATTGTAGGCCCGTTCGCTGGAATGTGTCCAGCACTCGTTAATTTTTTTTTAATGATATTCATTTTTTTTTGGTACTGAATGGGATTGGGGGGCTGGTATGTTAGTTAAGTAGGTGGGTGCAGTATGTAACGTGCAGATCTGGAGCGGCTGGTATTTTATATATTATGGTAGTAATATTTTCTTATTTCATAAAGGGTTGGGAGTTTCCTTATTCTGCAATTATGTCAGGTTTCATCTTAAAATCATAAAATCAAGGGTAGGCTCCGGTTTGTGCAAATCTATGCAAGCTCCCGGACATGTTACCTTATGTCGGGTCTGGCTCTTGTACCTCATTTAAGGTTTTCCTAAATTTTGTTATGGTTAATTGCTTTTTCGGATGACGTGTGGAACATGTCAGCGGCCGGGCCAATACAGGTTATTGTCATTAAAATGTATAAATTGTATTTTTGATAAAACTATACAGGCTGTCTACAGGCATTTTAAATTTATAAATTGTGTATTTTGATAAAATTATCCAGGCTGTTTACAGGCATTTTAAATTTATAAATTGTGTATTTTGATAAAATTATCCAGGCTGTTTACAGGCATTTTAAGTTTATAAATTGTGTATTTTGATAAAATTATACAGGCTGTTCACAGGTATTTGAAATTTATAAATTGTGTTTTGATAAAACTATACAGGCTGTTTACAAGGCTTTTAAACTTATAATTGTGTCTGTGATTTATATGTATGTATGTTAAATTATGTGATCGTCTAAGCCCCAATGAAGTTGTTATCTTGCTCGTTGATAGAGAGTATTAATTGCAAGTCCCATCTTATTGGACCCAGTACACATTATGCTTCCTTCTGAGCCTTCAGCCTAGTCTTAAATATTAAGTAACCATTTAAAAAAAAAAAAAAAATTCATAATACTCCCACACAAATAAAAAGAGGGTTACAAATGGTAGCAGAGCGTGGTTAAAAACCTATGGTTGAACCCGTGGGTCCTTTGGGTGTGACGAGACTTGCAAACTTGGAAACAGTTTAGAAACAAAAATAATAACTTAGAGAATTTAAGAGGGACTTAGAAGCAAGGCCATCGTACAGGTCTATGTTTTGTGTTATGTTCAATGTTTAGGTTAAGATTTGAATAGTGATTATTATTGTCGATGGATGATTTGTAAGCCTGTCTTGAATTTGTATAGAGTGTAAGGCATTGTAAACTGGGTGCCGCCACGAGTCATGCACGCACATTAGTTGGAATATTTTTGGGGTCGTTTGAGACTTTTGAATTACCGGAGATCTGGGGCGTTGTGATGTGAATAGACATCATTATTAATTGATATTAAAATAATATCGTATTGATTTGGCGGGATGCGGTATGGCCAGATCGGAAGTCGGTATTGTAGGGCATACTGACGGATAGTAAATTGTTTCAATATTTTTTTTGAATGGCAATGTAGGTCTTTGGTGGTTGTTACGTATGTATTCGTGAAATTTGACATGTTGTGATTGGTGTTAGGTGTTGTTGATTTTATGTATTGTGTTAGTGTCAGATATTATTTGTTCTCTTGTGTGGTGTTAACGGGAGCTAGTTCAGGATAGTTGGTCGAGTCTTCGCAACGTTAGGGTGCCCGGGGTCACTTGGTGAGACAAGTTTTTCCTGATTTTGTGATTTATGATTCGTTGTTACGAATTGTGGATTGTGTAATTCTGGCGGGGCATGTTACCAGAGACTGCCCAACCCTATTTCCGGTGTTCTCTAGAAACCTCCGGTGGTGGATGGAGAAGATGAGGGCAAGTTGTTGCTTTTCTTGGACATTGTCCTGCAGTTAGCGGATTTCCCGGGGCTGTCCGGTGATGTCCTCTTGTCCCTTATATATCCGTATTGCCGGGGTTCACTGGCTGAGCTGGTGACCAACACTCTGCGTCGTGGCGGTAGTATCGACTCTCTCCATGGGGAGGTGTTGGACTCATTCATACCCGTTCAATGACGTGACCAGTTGCGACTTAAGATTTTCTATCAAGTACAGGCCAACGAAGAGGTGTTGGCTGACTTTGTGCATAATATACGCAATACTGCCCGGATTTTGAGGTCGGGGTTGCCCGAGAGGGACATAATACAAGTAATCCTAGAAGTGGTAACTCCCCAAGAGAGATCCCGTCTGATGTTCGCAGACCGTCCACGTTGTTTTTCGGATCTGGACCGGTTGTGTGTGGTTTCCAGAACGGTCCAGGCGATTGACGAGTCCCGGGATCGGGCTGCAAAAGATGATCAAGACTCAAGTAGTTCATTAGAAAGAGCTAAAAATGACAAACATGGTGGTTGGTGGAAAACACAAGAAACTGTAAGAAAAACTGAATATTTTAGAAGTAATGAAAGCTACAAGGAGGTAGCAAGTGAAAAGACGGTAACAACAGTTACAGAAGAGAAAACAAATAAATATGAAATTATCAGTGGAAGAAGAAGTTATATTAGTAAACAAACATCGGCAAGTAGGACTTCTTTAGCAAAACTTTATTCCTTTTTGGAAAAAAAAATAAAATTTTAAACGTTCCAGATAAATTACATGTGACTAATAGAGTAGTGAATGAAGCAGGTGAAGATGAAGAAGAAGATGCAGAAGAGCAGTCTGAAGATGCTGCACATGGAAATATATTTATAGGTGTTAAAGAGACTGAAGATTCTGAGTTTGCAGATGAACACGAGGTCATCCATACTACAAGTAGAGTATGCTGATGAAAATGATATAATATATGCAGGTTTACAACCAGCTTCTTTATATGATGCTGAAAATTCTGATGAACTTAATTAAATTAAAAGATTTAGTTGTCAGCGAATTAATTATTATTCATGCCTAGGGCTCCCGGAGAGACGAAGAATTGATCCTAGCATGGTAGAAATTCCATCCTCCACCATGTCCTAAACACACACAAACTCTCGGTTCTCGCCTGCCGGTGGAGGAAAAACCATAAGGATGCCACTGTTACCACCCTCATCATGAACGACTGACAGTACACCAGGCGAGAAGTCTACCTAGGAATCATCTACATAAACCAGGTGATATTCATCCAATATTTGCATAAATTTGGCCTCTGTATAAAACGACAGATATCGTGCGTTGACCATCTACAAAAACTCAAATTCTACTTAATTGACGTACTACAGCATAAAACCATTTAAATTGTGCGCGTGCCCAGCTGGACATAATTTTTCATGTAACATCGCCTTGATGTGTAGTTAGTCTCGAGAGCAATTGTAGGCCCGTTCGCTGGCATGTGTCCAGCGCTCGTTAATTTTTTTTTTAAAGCTATTCATTTTTTTTGTCTTGGTACTGAATGGGATTGTAGAAGTTTGGGGGGGCTGGTATGTTAGTTGAGTAGGTGGGTGCAGTATGTAACGTGCAGATCTGGACCGGCTGGTATTTTATATATTATGGTAATAATATTTTCTTATTTCATAAAGGGTTGGGAGTTTCCTTATTCTGCAATTATGTCAGGTTTCATCTTAAAATCATAAAATCAGGGGTAGGCTCCGGTTTGTGCAAATCTATGCAAGCTCCCGGACACGTTACCTTATTAATTGATATTAAAATAATATCGAATTGATTTGGCGGGATGCGGTATGGCCAGATCGGAAGTCGGTTATTGTAGGGCATACTGACGTATAGTTAATTGTTTCAATATTTTTTTTGAATGGCAATGTAGGCCTTTGGTGGTTGTAACATATGTATTCGTGAAATTTGACATGTTGTGATTGGTGTTAGGTGTTGTTGATTTTATGTATTGTGTTAGCGTCAGATATTATTTGTCCTCTTGTGTGGTGTTAACGGGAGCTAGTTCAGGATAGTTGGTAGAGTCTTCGCAACGTTAGGGAGCCCGGGGTCACTTGGTGAGACAACTTTTTCCTGATTTTGTGATTTATGATTCGTTGTTATGTATTGTGGATTGTGTAATTCTGGCGGGGGCATGTTACCAGAGACTGCCCAACCCTATTTCCGGCGTTCTCTAGAAACCTCCGGTGGTGGATGGAGAAGATGAGGGCAAGTTGTTGCTTTTCTTGGACAGTGTCCTGCACTTAGCGGATTTCCCGGGGCTGTCCGATGATGTCCTCTTGTCCCTTATATATCCGTATTGCCGGGGTTCACTGGCTGAGCTGGTCACCAACACTCTGCACCGTGGCGGCAGTATCGACTCTCTCCATGGGGAGGTGTTGGACTCATTCATACCCGGTCGAAGACGTGACCAGTTGCGACT
Source organism: Magicicada septendecula (assembly GCA_034769895.1). NCBI lineage: Eukaryota > Metazoa > Arthropoda > Insecta > Hemiptera > Cicadidae > Magicicada > Magicicada septendecula. Next base: position 985,462,541 of record CM068367.1, on the reverse strand, counting down.
TAAGCTTTTCTATCGAGTACAGGCCAACGAAGAGGTGTTGGCTGACTTTGTGCATAATATACGCAATACTGCCCGGGTTTTAAGGTTGGGGTTGCCCGAGAGGGACATAATACAAGTAATCCTAGAAGGGGTGACTCCCCAAGAGAGATCCCGTCTGGTGTTCGTGGACCATCCACGTTGTTTTGCGGATCTGGACCGGTTGTGTGTGGTTTCCAGAACGGTCCAGGCGATTGACGAGTCCCAGGTTTGAGCTGCAAAAGATGATCAAGACTCAAGTAGTTCATTAGAAAGAGCTAAAAATGACAAACATGGTGGTTGGTGGAAAACACAAGAAACTGTATGAAAAACTGAATATTTTAGAAGTAATGAAAGCTACACGGAGGTAGCAAGTGAAAAGGCTGTAACAACAGTTACAGAAGAGAAAACAAATAAATATGAAATTATCAGTGGAAGAAGAAGTTATATTAGTGAACAAACATCGGCAAGTAGGACTTCTTTAGCAAAACTTTATTCCTTTTTGGAAAAAAATAAAATTTTAAACATTCCAGATAAATTACATGTGACTAATAGAGTAGTGTATGAAGCAGGTGAAGATGAAGAAGAAGATGCAGAAGAGCAGTCTGAAGATGCTGCACATGGAAGTATATTTATAGGTGTTAAAGAGACTGAAGATTCTGAGTTTGCAGATGAACACGAGGTCATCCATACTACAAGTAGAGTATGCTGATGAAAATGATATAATATATGCAGGTTTACAACCAGCTTCTTTATATGATGCTGAAAATTCTGATGAACGGAAAGAAATTTTATATGGACCAGGTGAGCAACTAGAAGATAATGAACATGTACAGTACTATGATGGTGATTTGATTATGGGGGTGAAGAAGGGGAAATTGTAGAAGAGGCAGAAGTGGAAGAGGAAGAAGAGGAAGAAGAGGACTATAATGAGGAAGAAATAGAGGAAGAGGAAGAGGAGGGGTCGGAAGAAAGAGAAGCAGGAGAGGCAGAAACAGTGGATCTAGATGATGAGGATAATCAAAATCAGAGTGAAAGTAGTGAGGCAATTTGCCTTGATTCTGATTTAGAAGAAACAATTCAGTACAGCTAAACAAGAGATAATTTCTCAGTGAGTGATGTCCGGAAGGAACAAGTACATAAAGTCTGTCATGGAAAAGTGAGACAGACGGGTAGCGGGTAGACATCCCCCACAGTTCCAGTGGTGTTCGTCTAATTCAGGGACGCGCCCCTGCCTCCGCGAGCCTTGGTTTTCTCCATTTATCCTTATTTTCGGAGGGAGCCATGTCCTTACTTTTAGTCCTAGCTCTTCACCTTTCAATGATCCTTGCCCTTTTCATCTTCCCGATTTTCCTAACCCTCCCCTTAGAAAAACATAAAAAATCAAAAAAAATTCAAAAAAAAAATTAGAAAAGCAATGTAAAATTAAAAAAAAAGGAGTTAGAGAGAGGAGTGAAACCTACAGGGTTGACGAGGTCGGTTGTGAACTAAGTCCATCCTGCTGGTTTTGGCATGCCCTTGGATTACACAACCTAAACGTACGAGCACTTTCGGCAGTTATGCCGTCTGCAGGTCATTTACCACACCTTCGGGTCATTTACCTTAGATTATAGTCTCATGGAGGCCATCATTTTCCCCCTGTTTTTAGAGTATACGATGGATTGATAGTGTGGAGTGGTTCAGTTGTTTGGTTAGCAAAAACTATTTGGTATAAGGCCCTGTTAAATTTGGTAAGTCTTTGGTGTCTCATAATGTAAGTTGGGAGGCCTTAGGAGGTCAGAACTCAGGGAGCTCCCGAACTTCTATTTCTTCAATTTCTTCTTCTGTCCCTTCTTGCTGTAGGCTGACCCTGATCAAGTCAGCATGCACTACCCGCACACTTACACAAGTACTTACATGCACACAAGTATACCCACTACACTTCTTCTTTCCATCTCTTTCGTTTTCCTTCTGAGCCTCTGTTCTCATAAGTGCGAGTATTCTTGAGATTCCCCGGAGAAGTTCTGTGGTCTAGAAGATTGGGAGTACTATGCAGTGTACCCAGTTTCAAGTGGTTGGCAACCATGTTGCCTTTTTGGGGTGGGGTGTGCCGCGGTTTCTCAAAGAAACCGGGTGACAATATAAAAATATATTTATAAATGTAAATTGTGAATTTATTATTTCACGTTGTCAGCACGCGCCGTGTTTCGCGTTTCTGCACGCCCGCACAATCTGTTAGCGGAAGCAGATAATTGTGTTCCCCGACTCATGCTCTCGTTTGGCGAAATTTGACCAGTCGGCCGCCATCTACTGAAGCGTGAACAGTCTTTTCCTCCGGCGGACAGAGTTTTGTTGAAATCATATATTTTCTATCCTATCATGAGTAGGTAAACTCTTACAGACCTCCGGTAAGTAAAATATATATATATATATATTGTAGCGTGACAGATAAACACATAATAATGAATGGCATTGATCATTAGAATAATATAAGATTATAACATTAAATCCGAGGAAAGCATTAAAATAATATAAAGAATTAATTCAGAGCAAATGTGCAGAACAATCATGGATAGTAAAAGTATAATTTCGAAATAAAAGCAATGTTACTAGTGATGAATCATCCAAAACCAGTATAATAACCCAAGGTTTTAAAATATAACCCAGGAAGGTAAGGAGTATATAAAGAAACAACACAAAATATTACTAAACCCACAACGAGGATAAATAAATGAAAGAGAAACCCTGAACAAGGCAAGATCCACCATAAAAGGTGATGTATTTCAAGACACCAGAAGAAGATGAAGTAACCCCAAGAAACACGATGGCATCCAGAAGAATATGAAGAACATACCATTCCAAGAAGCCAGAAGAAAAGAAGACACCATTGAAGAAAGAAGAAGAAGACAGCATCCAGAAGAAGAAGGAATGCTCTTATAAAAAACACCCATATACCCATATCCCAATCTAAATAAAAACCACAAATAATAAAAAGTATAACGAAATAGTCTTGAACAGTAACCACATGTACAATAAAATTAAAAAAAAAAATGTATAGAGTAAGAGTTGCCAGTGGACCAAGGTGAAACAATAATATAATACCCAAAGAACAAATCTTCATTGTAACCCACAAACCAATCTATTGATGTTAAGAAGACTAAACAACCATTTAGAAATAGCATCAAAAAGTGTAAAGTGAAGCAGTGCTAGTTTGTGTATTATAAAAAATAAACCTTATGTTTCATCCTTGGCATCCACAAACTGTGTAGATAATGAAATATACAACTTTAAGTGACTTATAATTTGTACCAGGTGAATGTGATACATGTAGTAATATCAAGCTGTCAATCTGTTGGAAATGACATTTCTTTAAGGAATGAATAAAAACAGATTTAAACAAAGTGACAGGGTACAATTACCCTATACCATATTAAAAACAGTTTAAAAGCTGCATCATTCAATTTAATATAAGAAATAGCAAATAAGAATATAGAAATAAGGTTTTGTGAATATAGAATAAGGATTTTAAAAATGTATTAGGGATAAGAACATTTAACAAGTTTAGAACCACTAACATCCCATTGTAAAAACATTTATTACTTGTATTTATAGAAATAAGTAAATAAGATGTTAATTGGGAAAAAACGTTCGTTGTAAATAGTATTTCTATATTAGTAGTAAGTTTTGACTATAAAAAATGTCTAAGGAGTTGAAGACAACCATTATTTGAAAATATTTCTTATTTGTTTATAGTGTTGAAACAGATACTAATTGTTGTTCTGTTTAATTGAAAAAATGTTTAATTTATATTACCTTGTTAAAAAGTCAGAGAGGGTATAACACAGTATGTATTGTTTATATAAAAATTTGTATGAAAAAACTTGTTAAAAATCTAGGCAAAATGATGAAACTAAACTTCATCAGAACTGAGAAATTAAGCACTTAAATACATTTAAACTAAAGGGATTTAAATAACATAAACCAGAATTGAAGCCATATAATTAGAAAGACAACTTAGAAAGATTTTGTAAAATTATAGCCAGGATTATAAATAAAAATGGAAATGACAGAACTCAAAATTTGGAGAGGGGAGTCATATATTCCAACATAATATTTTAAAAATTAACCAATTCAAATAATTGCAAGAAACTAAGGGAATATAAACTTTTTATTACAACATGAGATTGATAATCATAAATATAACTTAAAAATGGCAGAATTTGCATAATGACAGGAAGTTAATTTTGAAAATTTACCAGATACAAAATGAAGGTAAAATTACCAATTTTAGATAAAAAAACATAATAAAACGGCATTATTCGATATCAAAATACGCCGAATGAACTGAAGGATAAAATTAAGTAACAACTAGCAAATAAATTTGAATAATAACCAAAGTTTAAGAGCAGTTATATAATGTAACTCTAATACATGCACAGGATGCAAAGTAAAATTCGAACAATGTAAGGAATAATATTGCATTGGCTAAGATTTTAGTCGAAAGTGAAGGAAGTAGAGAGTTGATTAGTGGACGTTGTACGGTGCACTTGACAAGAGTATTTTAATCTAGTTAACCTAATTTATAGTACTGTAATGGCGAGTCTGTGTATGACACAATTTTGAAAATCGCGAGTGGCGACTAAAAACATTTCATAACATCGACACAGTGACATAAACACTTCAAAGAGACTAAATAACATTGTACAGCACTAAACTACTGTCAAATAACATTATTAAACACCATAAAACAGTATACATCATAACCATAAAAAAGTGCCAGAACGACAGAAGGTGAACTGACTTATACATACACCACTATTGAAAATACAACACAGAAATTTCACCCAAGACACTACAACACATCAGAAGGAAGATTTGCTGACACCAGGACGCGAATACTGCCAGAAAATCTCTTTATTGGAACGCCAAAAATACGAGGGACATTTGACTAACTCGACGGTGGCCATTTGCAATTCTGGTCATCACTCAACTGAACACCGCCTCCTAGTATTGTCAGCGACACGGTTCGACATCAAATTATTTACTTTCAATTTTTTCAATTAAATATATGTACTTAGTATTAAGAATAATAATTGTAACGTTATACTTTTTTAATATTGGCCCGATTTCTCTGACTTTAATTATGAATAGCTGTTAAAAGAACCTGATTGCATATTATATAAAAAACTTGTAACATTTCGATACCCTGAGAGTCGATTTTATAATCGACAAGAGTCTGTTTAAACAATTATCCAATAAATAACTTATACTTTTCACATCAAAATAGTTCTTTCTTTACCTAACATCGTAATCTACACTTAATTTAATTTAAACAATATACTACAAGAATTTCACCACATCAGAAGGAAGATAACCTCCAAAACGAAAAGTAAACAAATATCGATTGTACCTGGAGACAATCTTATAAGTGGTTGGAGTTTATTGAAAATACAAAAACATTAATAAAATTTCCTAGACAAGTGAGACACGTTTCGGAAATTCACGAAACACAATTAATTAATTGTTTTTAATTAATTAGTCGATAAAAAGAAATTTTTTTTTTAATTATAAATTTTTTTTTAAACACACAATTTTTATTTCTTCCACAAACAACAATTTTAAAACATTTTTGTAACTACACCTATACAACTTTAATACTATTAACAGGTTTCATTACAATTGGACAGCAACAGTGAAACTAAAGGAAGAGTTTCAGAGAAGGAAGACTTGGAAAACACCAGAATTGAGAAATATTACAAATTGGCGCACAACTGAGGGGCTTTAATTAGCGATTGAAAGGCCACTACAATCTGCCCAATCACTAATTGGAGTTCGGCAGCAGCTACAAAGCCAGAGAAATTGACGGAAAAATGCAACGACGTGCAACATCAAAGAAACGGGCAGCGGAGGCCGAAAAAGAAGGAGAGATGGACATGGAGAATAAAGAGGCGACGCCAGTAGATGTGGAAAGTTCATTGCCACCGGTATTGTCAAAACAACCTACACAACTAGAGGAACAACCTGAGATACCCACACAGACAGGGGAAGTCAATATCCGGAAGGAACAATTAGAAAAACCCTCACAAGCACAAAATATGACAATACAAGAAATGTTCAGAGCGATAAGGGAAGACAACCAATCTTTGAAAGAAGAATTGGGAACTAAAATAGAAAAAACAAAAGAAGAATTGAGTGGGATGAACAAGAACATGGAGGAAAATAGTAAAAAATTAGAAGAATTGAAGAAGGATAACCAATCCACAAAAGAAGAATTGAATGGAATGAACAAGAACATGGAGGAGAACAGCGAGAAGTTAGAAGATTTGAAGGAAGACAACAAGAAGATGGAAGAAGAGATGGGGAAGAAGTTAAAAGAATTGAAGGAAGACAACCAATCTTTTAAGGAAGAATTCAATTCGCCTAAAGAAGAATTGATTAATAAAGTTGAAAACACCAATCGGAAAATCGATGAAACTAGGAAGAAGATAGAAAAGAACAACCAACAATTGAAGGAAGAGTTGAGGGAGAATAGCAAGAAGATGGAAGACAAATTGGAAGAGAATAACAAGAAAATGGAAGAGAAAATGGGGGAGAAATTGGAAGAATTGAGAGAGGACAACCAAATGTTAAGAGAAGAATTAAGAGAGGTCAATCAGGAGAATCTGGATAAACTTGACAAAAGAATGGAATTGTTAAGGGCAGAACTGAAGAAGGAAATCAACGTCAACAAGAAAGTGATGAATAAAAAGTTGGAAGAAGAAAACATAATGGTAAATCGACAGATCCGAGAGATTGACGGGAAATGCAACCAGACCGAAAAGGAAGTGCAAGAATTTAAGGAAGTAGTAAACACCAAGTTTACAAATATAGAAGAGCATAGCCGCCGGAAAGTGGAAGAACAGCGCAAGGAGACTCAAGAAGAATTCGGGAGAGTACGGAACCAAGTCGCGGAACGGTGTGATGGGATGCAAGAGGCGATGACCAATATCACAGGTCAGGTCCGGCAAAGCCAAGAAGAGATGGAAGCTTTAATAAATAGACCAACTCATTTCACCGGATTGCCCATCAACGAAAGCCGAGAATGGCTCAACTTCCGGCAGTACAAGCGGAAACCGATGGAGTTCCTGGTGAGGGTAGATGAATACTTCGCCAAACATAAAATAACGCAATGGAGCCATAACAGGGAAATATTGGACGAGTCATTCAGGGAGATGACGGATAATTGGTGGATGGCTAACCGTAGCGAGATTGCCGACTACCAGCAGTTCCGGAGAATGTTTAAGTCGAAATACTGGTCTGAAACAACCCAGAACCTGATCCGAGATAACATATGCAACGGGCGATACAGGGCGCAAATAGGCAGTAGCATGACAGCCTATTTCTTAGGGAAGGTGTGCATGGCGAAACACCTCGAACCGGCTATACCCGAAGAGTGCCTAGTAAATAAAATCTCATATCACTACGACGAAGACATTGTCAGGGCACGGAGAGGTAGCCAGATCAAGATGGTACAGGCAATGACGGAATTGCTAGAAGGGTACGAAAATGAAGAGTATTATCGCCAGAGCAGGAGGAGGAATGTAGGACCAGAGGCGAGGCCGAATCAATACCCTAGTAACGGCAATAACCATCCCGGAAACCGAAACCAGCCCAGTAATTACGACGGCCATAATAACCCGCCGCGTAATAACAACAATTTTAATGGCAATGCAAACGGTATTAGGAACAACAACCCCTATCCTAATAATAGGAACAATTATTATCAGCCCCCTAATAGCCCGTACAGTCAGAGAAATCCATACCCCGGTAATAATGGTGATAGACATTACCCACCCAATAGAAATTATTATAATAACAATTATAATAATAATAATAATAGAGTATCACGCCCGAGGGTTAATTTTATAAGAGCAGAAGATCGCGGTCCGAGGAGATACTACCAACCACGGAGGAACAGCTTCCACGGTGCAGACAGAAGATGGAGAAGTGCGGAACGGGACGGTCCACGCCACGAACAAGGAAGAAGAAGTACCAGCCTGGAGGATCTTAGCCGACAACAAAACAGGGAAATAAACCTCGAACAGGGTACAGAGCGTCAGGAAACGACCCAGAGTTTCCCAAATGATGCCTCGGTCAATCCTAGTACAAACGATGACCACAATGCTTTAAACGGGAGGAGGCAGTAATTAACGATGACGACCCGTTACTGCTTATACTTCCTGGGTTAAACAGAGATAAGTTGCAACAAGCAACCAGTTGTAAAAACATCACGATAATTAGTACCATTACCTGAAAGATATTCGAACTGAACTGTTAGAGGAGAACGAAAGAGCCTCAATAATAATAATAATAATAACGAAATACTATATATAACAGCGGAGGTGGAAGGAATTCCCGCAAAAATAATGATTGACACAGGTGCAAATATTTCCATAATAAACGCCTATGAACTGGAAAGGATACAGAGCGAATGTGGGAAAACTTTGCCAATGTTACCGGTAAATAACATTGTATTGATAGGCGCAACTGGCCGCCAGAACAAAACCATTAGGAAGCAAGTTTCTTTAAGTGTCGTTAGCCGCGATATAGCTTTAGACATGGAATTTTTGATCGCCACCGGATTACCATTTGACATACTAGTCGGTTGCGATATTCTGGGAAGGTATTCCGCCATTATCGACCTTAACCTAGAGAGAGTATCACTTTTCCCAGACGGAATAACATGGACCGCAAATTTGGTAGGAGGCGCAAGTATACTTCCCAGCCCTATACATCAACAACTTCGTAAAATAAATATCATTAGGAACAGCCCCCTTCATAAAACAATTATATACAACAATGGAGGAGAGGATTTATGGTCAGTAAAAATACAAGAGATACGGGACTTCCAGTGCGGAAACAATAACGAAAAAATACCTGTACATCTAGCAGATCGTTTAGTCAGAATATATGAGAAGTACAAGGCAGTGTTTTCAGATGAACCAGGTAAGGTTAAAACTATCAGTGCAAACTGGAATTCAAAGAAAACGTGGAGTTTAACCGGAGGTCATATCCAATCGCGCATTCGCTTAAAGAGGCCGTGAGAACAGAAATTAATAAAATAATTGAAAATGGCATAATTGAGATTAGTCAGTCTCCTTACACTAGTCCAATTATTGCTGTTCCCAAGAAAGACGGACAAGTCCGGCTCTGTTTAGATGCGCGCGAACTGAACAAAACAATTGTGAATGACAGAACCTCACCCGGTGAAATAGAGGAGATATTAAAATGTTTTTATGGCACGAAGTTTATCAGTACCTGGGACACTGTATGTGGTTATTGGCAAGTGGAGTTGCATCCTCAAAGCCGTCAGTACGTGGCGTTCATTTTCGAAGGGCGCAATTACCAGTTCAAGAGACTGCCCTTCAGACTTGTAAATTCTGTCGCCATCTTTGTGGCATGTATGGACCAGATTCCTGGACAAGAAGCACTCCAATTTACCACCGTCTATGTAGACGACTTACTCATTATGTCAGAAACCTGGGAGGAACACTGCTATAGAGTAGAATATGTACTAAGCAAATTAGCGCAAAACAACATAACTCTGAAGTTGGAGAAATCCAAGTTCATTGCGCACGAAGTACAATTCTTAGGTTTCAATCTAGACGATAGAGGTGTTACCCCGTCAGCGGAGAAAGTGGAGGCAATTCAGAACTTCCCACAGCCAAGAAACAGGAAACAATTACAATCTTTCCTCGGACTCTGTAACTATTACAGAAAGTTTCAGAACCGATATTCCGAGTTGACAGCCAAGTTTCAACCACAATTATCTGCTAAAAACAAATGGACCTGGGGTGAGGAACAAGATCTTACCTTCCGCTTGATAAAAGAAAAGTTTCTGGAGAGCGTTATACTTCGTCACGCAGATTTTAAGAAACCATTCTTTTTAAATTGCGATGCTAGCAACCTAAGCTTAGGAACGACTTTATACCAGGAAGATGAGGAGGGTCAACATCTGGTAATAAGCTTCGCTAGTCGCACGCTGAATCAATGCGAAAAGAACTATAGTGTAACAGAAAAGGAATTGCTTAGTGTGGTGTTCGCATGCAGCAAGTTCCGAACATACATTCTCGGGTATCAAGTCACTGTTCGTACTGATCATAAATCCATCTCGTTCCTACGTAGGTGCAAATTGAGTCACGGCCGATTGGCTAGGTGGGTACTCGCCCTACAAGAATATGATCTACAATGGGAATATATTCCGGGAAAAAAGAATGTGGTAGCAGATGTATTATCACGGATAAATCTGGAAGATCAGACCTTCGAGGGAGAGAAGGAGAGCTTGGTTAAAATTTACAACATATTTAAGATCAGAGCCGATCTACAAGCTCTATTAATAAATATCCGTATCCACCAGCAGTCTGATCCTAAACTGAAAAACATCATGAGTCGATTGGAAGCCGACGATGACACCATTTCCAAATATTACCATCTAAACAAAGGAATATTATTCATAAAAACAGCTTTGGATGAAGAGACATGGAAGGTGATAATTCCACACCAAATCGAAAAGGAAGTCATAATAGATTATCATGTCAGGTATGGTCACATGGGAGCGCTAAAAGTGATACAGGCTTTAGAAGAAAACTGCAAAATAAAGAATATCAACTGAAAGGTGAGAAATTACATAAAGTCCTGTAATATTTGCCAATGCGTCAAGATAAACAATGAGAAGAAAGAGGGTATAATGATACCTATTACCTCAAATACAAAACTAGAAAAAGTGTTCTTGGATATCTGCGGGCCATTTCCCCGTAGCGGCGGTCGACACAGGTATAAGTACCTAATAATAATCATGGACCATTATACCAAATATATAAAGCTATATCCGGTTAATCGGGCAACAACAGCAAAAGTTCTTGCGGTAATCATCGATTTGTATGTGCCAGAGATCGGTAGACCATCTTCCATTATTACCGACCATGGTACGCAATTTAAGGGGAGGAGGTGGCGAGACACATTATTAGCACTTGGGATCAAAACCTATAAGACGTCAGTCTACCACCCAAGTAGTAATCCGGCTGAGAGAGTACTGAGAGAAGTGGGTAGGATCTTGCGGACGTACTGTCACAACCAACAGAAAAAGTGGCAAGAGTACTTAGCAGCAACAGAGAAATTCCTAAATTTTGCCCACCATCCAGCTATAGGAATTACACCATACTCCGCCATGTATGAGAAGCCGACTCCCCGAGAAATTGAAGAAATCATTGAGTTTCCACCAAACAATGATCGCAAATTCAACCAGTTGAGATTCTATAACAAGGTGGCTGAAGACCAAGAAAAACGGCAAGCCAAATACCAAAAGGCAATAGGGCGTATAATAACATACAAAGAGGGTGAGAAAGTTCTCCTAAAAAATCGAGAACTGCCCAGCACCCTAGAAGGTATAACCAAAAAATTATTATTGCTCTATACAGGACCATATGTTGTGATAAAGGATAATCATAACAATACTTATGAACTGAGAGAAATCTTTTCCGGAAGAGTTAAAGGGGTGTACAATCAAGCATCTATGAAAAAGTACTATGAAGAATGAGTTTGGAATTTAGAATTAGAATTTTGAATTTAATACAGAAAAATTCTAAAATAATTGTAAGCACAACTTACAACCTAATATTTTTGAGAAAAAACCTTTTGGAAGAAATAAAAGAAAGAATTTTGAATTTAATATACACAAAAATTCTAAAATAATTGTAAGCACAACTTACTACCAATGATTTATGAGAAACAACTTTTTGGCAATTTAAAAGAAAAGAATTTTGAATTTAATAAACACAAAAAATTCTAAAACAAATGTAAGCACATCTTACAACCAAATATTTATGGGAAACAACTTTATGGAAAAATAAAAGAAAGATTTTGGAATTTAATATACAGAAAATTTAAAAATGAAGTAAGACCAACTTACTATAACTAATTTTGTGAAAAAACTTTATGGCAAATAATTAAGAAGAATTTGAATTTAGAGAAATACTAAAGAATTCAGAAATAATTGTAAGATCACCTTACTACACACAGTTTTGAAGAGATACCAAAACCAATTAGGAATAATTAAAAAGGAAGAATTGGAATTTAGAATTATATATGACAAAGAATTAAAAATTAGGTAAGCACATCTTACTATAAACAATTTTGAAGGAAACAATTTTGGAAATAAATGAATTAAACAGAATTTGAATTTTGATAAAACATCAAAACTTTTAAACAAAACAAGATCAACTTATTACAATGATTTATGGGAAATGTTATGGAAATAGATGAAAAGAAGAGTTTGAATTTTGCATAAAACTAACAAAGTTCTAAAAATAAATATGTTCCATTTATAATTAAATTTAGAAGAAAATAATATGATTAATTCAGAAAAAAGAATTAAATTTAATCCAGAATAAATGTGAATATCTTAGCATTTGAAGGAGTAGAGAAGAAAAACAAAAAAGAGTGTGATATACAAGAGAAGGCAAAAATTTGGAAGCAAAGAGAAGAAACTGTTATTATAGTAAAATTATAAAAAATCCAAGAAAGAAAAACAATAAAATAATAATGAGAACAACCTATGATTAATTACTTATGAAACGATAATGGAAACAGTTAATCAAGAAAAAGGAATACGATATTACTTAGTTCTGAAGAAGCAAAGAAGAACAACTCATACCAAACATATGGAGAAGATGATTTTGAACAAATAATAATAATAAGACCTATATGAAATGCAATGAGAAGAAGTACCACATGAAATATAATATAAATGAATTAATGTTAATGAATGCGAAGGCGGATTAATAACTTTCTAAGAGAAAGGAAAGAACAAAATGTTAAATAAAATGATCAAAATAACAACCGAGTATCTAATATAAAGATACAAATTTAAAAATTAAATATAACAAAATAAGACCATTCAAATAATGAATAAGAAAATGCTATATGTAAATACCATGCTAACACTGTAAGTAACCAGAAGGAAGTATAAAGAGAATTCAGATGGAGAAGAAAAAGAGTTACACTATAACCAGTAACAAGAATTATTAAGAGAAGTTTTCAACCATAATTAAAATAAATATATCAGACAAGTTAAGAGTTCAGAAATATATATATATATATAATGAGTATAATAATAATTAAGAAGATTTATTAAGATAGAAAATGTAAGATAATCTGAGAAACTACGAAGTGAAGAATCCAAAGATATTTTTATTAGTCGAAAATGAGACTACTTTTTATTTATTTATTCGATGACTGACTGAAGATAATTCCAGCAGCATTATGTTTTTTTGAGCAGAGATGAATGTGCCTCTGGACTCAAATTGTAGAAGTGGTGTATGGCCAGCAGAGATTGTGTAGCCTACAGTGCCCCTCTGAACTGCCCCAGCCCACGTGATAGGGAATGTTAGGGAATTAATATCCCAAGGATGCAACACGAAGTATATAAAGAAAGAAAATGTATAATAATGATAATAATATATCTCAGAAGACACTAACTATCCGAGAAGGATCAAAAGTAAAATAAGTAACTATATATATAAAATTAATTAAACTCAAATATAAAAAGTCGATATAGAAATGGAGAGGAAAATGAAATATAAAAAATAATGAAATTATCATAAGAAATTATTTCATCCATAAACATGTCTGAAATAATTACTTCTGGAGGCGAGCAATCTGTAGCGTGACAGATAAACACATAATAATGAATGGCATTGATCATTAGAATAATATAAGATTATAACATTAAATCTGAAGAAAGAATTAAAATAATATAAAGAATTAATTCACAGCAACTGTGCAGAACAATCATGGATAGTGAAAGTATAATTTCAAAATAAAAGCAATGTTACTAGTGATGAATCATCCAAAACCAGTATAATAACCCAAGGTTTTAAAATATAACCCAGGAAGGTAAGGAGTATATAAAGAAACAACACAAAATATTACTAAACCCACAACGAGGATAAATAAATGAAAGAGAAACCCTGAACAAGGCAAGATCCACCATAAAAGGTGATGTATTTCAAGACACCAGAAGAAGATGAAGTAACCCCAAGAAACACGATGGCATCCAGAAGAATATGAAGAACATACCATTCCAAGAAGCCAGAAGAAAAGAAGACACCATTGAAGAAAGAAGAAGAAGACAGCATCCGGAAGAAGAAGGAATGCTCTTATAAAAAACACCCATATACCCATATCCCAATCTAAATAAAAACCACAAATAATAAAAAGTATAACGAAATAGTCTTGAACAGTAACCACATGTACAATAAAATTAAAAAAAAAAATGTATAGAGTAAGAGTTGCCAGTGGACCAAGGTGAAACAATAATATAATACCCAAAGAACAAATCTTCATTGTAACCCACAAACCAATCTATTGATGTTAATAAGACTAAACAACCATTTAGAAATAGCATCAAAAAGTGTAAAGTGAAGCAGTGCTAGTTTGTGTATTATAAAAAATAAACCTTATGTTTCATCCTTGGCATCCACAAACTGTGTAGATAATGAAATATACAACTTTAAGTGACTTATAATTTGTACCAGGTGAATGTGATACATGTAGTAATATCAAGCTGTCAATCTGTTGGAAATGACATTTCTTTAAGGAATGAATAAAAACAGATTTAAACAAAGTGACAGGGTACAATTACCCTATACCATATTAAAAACAGTTTAAAAGCTGCATCATTCAATTTAATATAAGAAATAGCAAATAAGAATATAGAAATAAGGTTTTGTGAATATAGAATAAGGATTTTAAAAATGTATTAGTGATAAGAACATTTAACAAGTTTAGAACCACTAACATCCCATTGTAAAAACATTTATTACTTGTATTTATAGAAATAAGTAAATAAGATGTTAATTGGGAAAAAACGTTCGTTGTAAATAGTATTTCTATATTAGTAGTAAGTTTTGACTATAAAAAATGTCTAAGGAGTTGAAGACAACCATTATTTGAAAATATTTCTTATTTGTTTATAGTGTTGAAACAGATACTAATTGTTGTTCTGTTTAATTGAAAAAATGTTTAATTTATATTACCTTGTTAAAAAGTCAGAGAGGGTATAACACAGTATGTATTGTTTATATAAAAATTTGTATGAAAAAACTTGTTAAAAATCTAGGCAAAATGATGAAACTAAACTTCATCAGAACTGAGAAATTAAGCACTTAAATACATTTAAACTAAAGGGATTTAAATAACATAAACCAGAATTGAAGCCATATAATTAGAAAGACAACTTAGAAAGATTTTGTAAAATTATAGCCAGGATTATAAATAAAAATGGAAATGACAGAACTCAAAATTTGGAGAGGGGAGTCATATATTCCAACATAATATTTTAAAAATTAACCAATTCAAATAATTGCAAGAAACTAAGGGAATATAAACTTTTTATTACAACATGAGATTGATAATCATAAATATAACTTAAAAATGGCAGAATTTGCATAATGACAGGAAGTTAATTTTGAAAATTTACCAGATACAAAATGAAGGTAAAATTACCAATTTTAGATAAAAAAACATAATAAAACGGCATTATTCGATATCAAAATACGCCGAATGAACTGAAGGATAAAATTAAGTAACAACTAGCTAATAAATTTGAATAATAACCAAAGTTTAAGAGCAGTTATATAATGTAACTCTAATACATGCACAGGATGCAAAGTAAAATTCGAACAATGTAAGGAATAATATTGCATTGGCTAAGATTTTAGTCGAAAGTGAAGGAAGTAGAGAGTTGATTATTGGACGTTGTACGGTGCACTTGACAAGAGTATTTTAATCTAGTTAACCTAATTTATAGTACTGTAATGGCGAGTCTGTGTATGACACAATTTTGAAAATCGCGAGTGGCGACTAAAAACATTTCATAACATCGACACAGTGACATAAACACTTCAAAGAGACTAAATAACATTGTACAGCACTAAACTACTGTCAAATAACATTATTAAACACCATAAAACAGTATACATCATAACCATAAAAAAGTGCCAGAACGACAGAAGGTGAACTGACTTATACATACACCACTATTGAAAATACAACACAGAAATTTCACCCAAGACACTACAACACATCAGAAGGAAGATTTGCTGACACCAGGACGCGAATACTGCCAGAAAATCTCTTTATTGGAACGCCAAAAATACGAGAGACATTTGACTAACTCGACGGCGGCCATTTGCAATTCTGGTCATCACTCAACTGAACACCGCCTCCTAGTATTGTCAGCGACACGGTTCGACATCAAATTATTTACTTTCAATTTTTTCAATTAAATATATGTACTTAGTATTAAGAATAATAATTGTAACGTTATACTTTTTTAATATTGGCCCGATTTCTCTGACTTTAATTATGAATAGCTGTTAAAAGAACCTGATTGCATATTATATAAAAAACTTGTAACATTTCGATACCCTGAGAGTCGATTTTATAATCGACAAGAGTCTGTTTAAACAATTATCCAATAAATAACTTATACTTTTCACATCAAAATAGTTCTTTCTTTACCTAACATCGTAATCTACACTTAATTTAATTTAAACAATATACTACAAGAATTTCACCACATCAGAAGGAAGATAACCTCCAAAACGAAAAGTAAACAAATATCGATTGTACCTGGAGACAATCTTATAAGTGGTTGGAGTTTATTGAAAATACAAAAACATTAATAAAATTTCCTAGACAAGTGAGACACGTTTCGGAAATTCACGAAACACAATTAATTAATTGTTTCTAATTAATTAGTCGATAAAAAGAAATTTTTTTTTTTAATTATAAATTTTTTTTTAAACACACAATTTTTATTTCTTCCACAAACAACAATTTTAAAACATTTTTGTAACTACACCTATACAACTTTAATACTATTAACAGGTTTCATTACAATTGGACAGCAACAGTGAAACTAAAGGAAGAGTTTCAGAGAAGGAAGACTTGGAAAACACCAGAATTGAGAAATATTACAAATTGGCGCACAACTGAGGGGCTTTAATTAGCGATTGAAAGGCCACTACAATCTGCCCAATCACTAATTGGAGTTCGGCAGCAGCTACAAAGCCAGAGAAATTGACGGAAAAATGCAACGACGTGCAACATCAAAGAAACGGGCAGCGGAGGCCGAAAAAGAAGGAGAGATGGACATGGAGAATAAAGAGGCGACGCCAGTAGATGTGGAAAGTTCATTGCCACCGGTATTGTCAAAACAACCTACACAACTAGAGGAACAACCTGAGATACCCACACAGACAGGGGAAGTCAATATCCGGAAGGAACAATTAGAAAAACCCTCACAAGCACAAAATATGACAATACAAGAAATGTTCAGAGCGATAAGGGAAGACAACCAATCTTTGAAAGAAGAATTGGGAACTAAAATAGAAAAAACAAAAGAAGAATTGAGTGGGATGAACAAGAACATGGAGGAAAATAGTAAAAAATTAGAAGAATTGAAGAAGGATAACCAATCCACAAAAGAAGAATTGAATGGAATGAACAAGAACATGGAGGAGAACAGCGAGAAGTTAGAAGATTTGAAGGAAGACAACAAGAAGATGGAAGAAGAGATGGGGAAGAAGTTAAAAGAATTGAAGGAAGACAACCAATCTTTTAAGGAAGAATTCAATTCGCCTAAAGAAGAATTGATTAATAAAGTTGAAAACACCAATCGGAAAATCGATGAAACTAGGAAGAAGATAGAAAAGAACAACCAACAATTGAAGGAAGAGTTGAGGGAGAATAGCAAGAAGATGGAAGACAAATTGGAAGAGAATAACAAGAAAATGGAAGAGAAAATGGGGGAGAAATTGGAAGAATTGAGAGAGGACAACCAAATGTTAAGAGAAGAATTAAGAGAGGTCAATCAGGAGAATCTGGATAAACTTGACAAAAGAATGGAATTGTTAAGGGCAGAACTGAAGAAGGAAATCAACGTCAACAAGAAAGTGATGAATAAAAAGTTGGAAGAAGAAAACATAATGGTAAATCGACAGATCCGAGAGATTGACGGGAAATGCAACCAGACCGAAAAGGAAGTGCAAGAATTTAAGGAAGTAGTAAACACCAAGTTTACAAATATAGAAGAGCATAGCCGCCGGAAAGTGGAAGAACAGCGCAAGGAGACTCAAGAAGAATTCGGGAGAGTACGGAACCAAGTCGCGGAACGGTGTGATGGGATGCAAGAGGCGATGACCAATATCACAGGTCAGGTCCGGCAAAGCCAAGAAGAGATGGAAGCTTTAATAAATAGACCAACTCATTTCACCGGATTGCCCATCAACGAAAGCCGAGAATGGCTCAACTTCCGGCAGTACAAGCGGAAACCGATGGAGTTCCTGGTGAGGGTAGATGAATACTTCGCCAAACATAAAATAACGCAATGGAGCCATAACAGGGAAATATTGGACGAGTCATTCAGGGAGATGACGGATAATTGGTGGATGGCTAACCGTAGCGAGATTGCCGACTACCAGCAGTTCCGGAGAATGTTTAAGTCGAAATACTGGTCTGAAACAACCCAGAACCTGATCCGAGATAACATATGCAACGGGCGATACAGGGCGCAAATAGGCAGTAGCATGACAGCCTATTTCTTAGGGAAGGTGTGCATGGCGAAACACCTCGAACCGGCTATACCCGAAGAGTGCCTAGTAAATAAAATCTCATATCACTACGACGAAGACATTGTCAGGGCACGGAGAGGTAGCCAGATCAAGATGGTACAGGCAATGACGGAATTGCTAGAAGGGTACGAAAATGAAGAGTATTATCGCCAGAGCAGGAGGAGGAATGTAGGACCAGAGGCGAGGCCGAATCAATACCCTAGTAACGGCAATAACCATCCCGGAAACCGAAACCAGCCCAGTAATTACGACGGCCATAATAACCCGCCGCGTAATAACAACAATTTTAATGGCAATGCAAACGGTATTAGGAACAACAACCCCTATCCTAATAATAGGAACAATTATTATCAGCCCCCTAATAGCCCGTACAGTCAGAGAAATCCATACCCCGGTAATAATGGTGATAGACATTACCCACCCAATAGAAATTATTATAATAACAATTATAATAATAATAATAATAGAGTATCACGCCCGAGGGTTAATTTTATAAGAGCAGAAGATCGCGGTCCGAGGAGATACTACCAACCACGGAGGAACAGCTTCCACGGTGCAGACAGAAGATGGAGAAGTGCGGAACGGGACGGTCCACGCCACGAACAAGGAAGAAGAAGTACCAGCCTGGAGGATCTTAGCCGACAACAAAACAGGGAAATAAACCTCGAACAGGGTACAGAGCGTCAGGAAACGACCCAGAGTTTCCCAAATGATGCCTCGGTCAATCCTAGTACAAACGATGACCACAATGCTTTAAACGGGAGGAGGCAGTAATTAACGATGACGACCCGTTACTGCTTATACTTCCTGGGTTAAACAGAGATAAGTTGCAACAAGCAACCAGTTGTAAAAACATCACGATAATTAGTACCATTACCTGAAAGATATTCGAACTGAACTGTTAGAGGAGAACGAAAGAGCCTCAATAATAATAATAATAACGAAATACTATATATAACAGCGGAGGTGGAAGGAATTCCCGCAAAAATAATGATTGACACAGGTGCAAATATTTCCATAATAAACGCCTATGAACTGGAAAGGATACAGAGCGAATGTGGGAAAACTTTGCCAATGTTACCGGTAAATAACATTGTATTGATAGGCGCAACTGGCCGCCAGAACAAAACCATTAGGAAGCAAGTTTCTTTAAGTGTCGTTAGCCGCGATATAGCTTTAGACATGGAATTTTTGATCGCCACCGGATTACCATTTGACATACTAGTCGGTTGCGATATTCTGGGAAGGTATTCCGCCATTATCGACCTTAACCTAGAGAGAGTATCACTTTTCCCAGACGGAATAACATGGACCGCAAATTTGGTAGGAGGCGCAAGTATACTTCCCAGCCCTATACATCAACAACTTCGTAAAATAAATATCATTAGGAACAGCCCCCTTCATAAAACAATTATATACAACAATGGAGGAGAGGATTTATGGTCAGTAAAAATACAAGAGATACGGGACTTCCAGTGCGGAAACAATAACGAAAAAATACCTGTACATCTAGCAGATCGTTTAGTCAGAATATATGAGAAGTACAAGGCAGTGTTTTCAGATGAACCAGGTAAGGTTAAAACTATCAGTGCAAACTGGAATTCAAAGAAAACGTGGAGTTTAACCGGAGGTCATATCCAATCGCGCATTCGCTTAAAGAGGCCGTGAGAACAGAAATTAATAAAATAATTGAAAATGACATAATTGAGATTAGTCAGTCTCCTTACACTAGTCCAATTATTGCTGTTCCCAAGAAAGACGGACAAGTCCGGCTCTGTTTAGATGCGCGCGAACTGAACAAAACAATTGTGAATGACAGAACCTCACCCGGTGAAATAGAGGAGATATTAAAATGTTTTTATGGCACGAAGTTTATCAGTACCTGGGACACTGTATGTGGTTATTGGCAAGTGGAGTTGCATCCTCAAAGCCGTCAGTACGTGGCGTTCATTTTCGAAGGGCGCAATTACCAGTTCAAGAGACTGCCCTTCAGACTTGTAAATTCTGTCGCCATCTTTGTGGCATGTATGGACCAGATTCCTGGACAAGAAGCACTCCAATTTACCACCGTCTATGTAGACGACTTACTCATTATGTCAGAAACCTGGGAGGAACACTGCTATAGAGTAGAATATGTACTAAGCAAATTAGCGCAAAACAACATAACTCTGAAGTTGGAGAAATCCAAGTTCATTGCGCACGAAGTACAATTCTTAGGTTTCAATCTAGACGATAGAGGTGTTACCCCGTCAGCGGAGAAAGTGGAGGCAATTCAGAACTTCCCACAGCCAAGAAACAGGAAACAATTACAATCTTTCCTCGGACTCTGTAACTATTACAGAAAGTTTCAGAACCGATATTCCGAGTTGACAGCCAAGTTTCAACCACAATTATCTGCTAAAAACAAATGGACCTGGGGTGAGGAACAAGATCTTACCTTCCGCTTGATAAAAGAAAAGTTTCTGGAGAGCGTTATACTTCGTCACGCAGATTTTAAGAAACCATTCTTTTTAAATTGCGATGCTAGCAACCTAAGCTTAGGAACGACTTTATACCAGGAAGATGAGGAGGGTCAACATCTGGTAATAAGCTTCGCTAGTCGCACGCTGAATCAATGCGAAAAGAACTATAGTGTAACAGAAAAGGAATTGCTTAGTGTGGTGTTCGCATGCAGCAAGTTCCGAACATACATTCTCAGGTATCAAGTCACTGTTCGTACTGATCATAAATCCATCTCGTTCCTACGTAGGTGCAAATTGAGTCACGGCCGATTGGCTAGGTGGGTACTCGCCCTACAAGAATATGATCTACAATGGGAATATATTCCGGGAAAAAAGAATGTGGTAGCAGATGTATTATCACGGATAAATCTGGAAGATCAGACCTTCGAGGGAGAGAAGGAGAGCTTGGTTAAAATTTACAACATATTTAAGATCAGAGCCGATCTACAAGCTCTATTAATAAATATCCGTATCCACCAACAGTCTGATCCTAAACTGAAAAACATCATGAGTCGATTGGAAGCCGACGATGACACCATTTCCAAATATTACCATCTAAACAAAGGAATATTATTCATAAAAACAGCTTTGGATGAAGAGACATGGAAGGTGATAATTCCACACCAAATCGAAAAGGAAGTCATAATAGATTATCATGTCAGGTATGGTCACATGGGAGCGCTAAAAGTGATACAGGCTTTAGAAGAAAACTGCAAAATAAAGAATATCAACTGAAAGGTGAGAAATTACATAAAGTCCTGTAATATTTGCCAATGCGTCAAGATAAACAATGAGAAGAAAGAGGGTATAATGATACCTATTACCTCAAATACAAAACTAGAAAAAGTGTTCTTGGATATCTGCGGGCCATTTCCCCGTAGCGGCGGTCGACACAGGTATAAGTACCTAATAATAATCATGGACCATTATACCAAATATATAAAGCTATATCCGGTTAATCGGGCAACAACAGCAAAAGTTCTTGCGGTAATCATCGATTTGTATGTGCCAGAGATCGGTAGACCATCTTCCATTATTACCGACCATGGTACGCAATTTAAGGGGAGGAGGTGGCGAGACACATTATTAGCACTTGGGATCAAAACCTATAAGACGTCAGTCTACCACCCAAGTAGTAATCCGGCTGAGAGAGTACTGAGAGAAGTGGGTAGGATCTTGCGGACGTACTGTCACAACCAACAGAAAAAGTGGCAAGAGTACTTAGCAGCAACAGAGAAATTCCTAAATTTTGCCCACCATCCAGCTATAGGAATTACACCATACTCCGCCATGTATGAGAAGCCGACTCCCCGAGAAATTGAAGAAATCATTGAGTTTCCACCAAACAATGATCGCAAATTCAACCAGTTGAGATTCTATAACAAGGTGGCTGAAGACCAAGAAAAACGGCAAGCCAAATACCAAAAGGCAATAGGGCGTATAATAACATACAAAGAGGGTGAGAAAGTTCTCCTAAAAAATCGAGAACTGCCCAGCACCCTAGAAGGTATAACCAAAAAATTATTATTGCTCTATACAGGACCATATGTTGTGATAAAGGATAATCATAACAATACTTATGAACTGAGAGAAATCTTTTCCGGAAGAGTTAAAGGGGTGTACAATCAAGCATCTATGAAAAAGTACTATGAAGAATGAGTTTGGAATTTAGAATTAGAATTTTGAATTTAATACAGAAAAATTCTAAAATAATTGTAAGCACAACTTACAACCTAATATTTTTGAGAAAAAACCTTTTGGAAGAAATAAAAGAAAGAATTTTGAATTTAATATACACAAAAATTCTAAAATAATTGTAAGCACAACTTACTACCAATGATTTATGAGAAACAACTTTTTGGCAATTTAAAAGAAAAGAATTTTGAATTTAATAAACACAAAAAATTCTAAAACAAATGTAAGCACATCTTACAACCAAATATTTATGGGAAACAACTTTATGGAAAAATAAAAGAAAGATTTTGGAATTTAATATACAGAAAATTTAAAAATGAAGTAAGACCAACTTACTATAACTAATTTTGTGAAAAAACTTTATGGCAAATAATTAAGAAGAATTTGAATTTAGAGAAATACCAAAGAATTCAGAAATAATTGTAAGATCACCTTACTACACACAGTTTTGAAGAGATACCAAAACCAATTTGGAATAATTAAAAAGGAAGAATTGGAATTTAGAATTATATATAACAAAGAATTAAAAATTAGGTAAGCACATCTTACTATAAACAATTTTGAAGGAAACAATTTTGGAAATAAATGAATTAAACAGAATTTGAATTTTGATAAAACATCAAAACTTTTAAACAAAACAAGATCAACTTATTACAATGATTTATGGGAAATGTTATGGAAATAGATGAAAAGAAGAGTTTGAATTTTGCATAAAACTAACAAAGTTCTAAAAATAAATATGTTCCATTTATAATTAAATTTAGAAGAAAATAATATGATTAATTCAGAAAAAAGAATTAAATTTAATCCAGAATAAATGTGAATATCTTAGCATTTGAAGGAGTAGAGAAGAAAAACAAAAAAGAGTGTGATATACAAGAGAAGGCAAAAATTTGGAAGCAAAGAGAAGAAACTGTTATTATAGTAAAATTATAAAAAATCCAAGAAAGAAAAACAATAAAATAATAATGAGAACAACCTATGATTAATTACTTATGAAACGATAATGGAAACAGTTAATCAAGAAAAAGGAATACGATATTACTTAGTTCTGAAGAAGCAAAGAAGAACAACTCATACCAAACATATGGAGAAGATGATTTTGAACAAATAATAATAATAAGACCTATATGAAATGCAATGAGAAGAAGTACCACATGAAATATAATATAAATGAATTAATGTTAATGAATGCGAAGGCGGATTAATAACTTTCTAAGAGAAAGGAAAGAACAAAATGTTAAATAAAATGATCAAAATAACAACCGAGTATCTAATATAAAGATACAAATTTAAAAATTAAATATAATAAAATAAGACCATTCAAATAATGAATAAGAAAATGCTATATGTAAATACCATGCTAACACTGTAAGTAACCAGAAGGAAGTATAAAGAGAATTCAGATGGAGAAGAAAAAGAGTTACACTATAACCAGTAACAAGAATTATTAAGAGAAGTTTTCAACCATAATTAAAATAAATATATCAGACAAGTTAAGAGTTCAGAAATATATATATATATAATGAGTATAATAATAATTAAGAAGATTTATTAAGATAGAAAATGTAAGATAATCTGAGAAACTACGAAGTGAAGAATCCAAAGATATTTTTATTAGTCGAAAATGAGACTACTTTTTATTTATTTATTCGATGACTGACTGAAGATAATTCCAGCAGCATTATGTTTTTTTGAGCAGAGATGAATGTGCCTCTGGACTCAAATTGTAGAAGTGGTGTATGGCCAGCAGAGATTGTGTAGCCTACAGTGCCCCTCTGAACTGCCCCAGCCCACGTGATAGGGAATGTTATGGAATTAATATCCCAAGGATGCAACACGAAGTATATAAAGAAAGAAAATGTATAATAATGATAATAATATATCTCAGAAGACACTAACTATCCGAGAAGGATCAAAAGTAAAATAAGTAACTATATATATAAAATTAATTAAACTCAAATATAAAAAGTCGATATAGAAATGGAGAGGAAAATGAAATATAAAAAATAATGAAATTATCATAAGAAATTATTTCATCCATAAACATGTCTGAAATAATTACTTCTGGAGGCGAGCAATCTGTAGCGTGACAGATAAACACATAATAATGAATGGCATTGATCATTAGAATAATATAAGATTATAACATTAAATCTGAAGAAAGAATTAAAATAATATAAAGAATTAATTCACAGCAACTGTGCAGAACAATCATGGATAGTGAAAGTATAATTTCAAAATAAAAGCAATGTTACTAGTGATGAATCATCCAAAACCAGTATAATAACCCAAGGTTTTAAAATATAACCCAGGAAGGTAAGGAGTATATAAAGAAACAACACAAAATATTACTAAACCCACAACGAGGATAAATAAATGAAAGAGAAACCCTGAACAAGGCAAGATCCACCATAAAAGGTGATGTATTTCAAGACACCAGAAGAAGATGAAGTAACCCCAAGAAACACGATGGCATCCAGAAGAATATGAAGAACATACCATTCCAAGAAGCCAGAAGAAAAGAAGACACCATTGAAGAAAGAAGAAGAAGACAGCATCCGGAAGAAGAAGGAATGCTCTTATAAAAAACACCCATATACCCATATCCCAATCTAAATAAAAACCACAAATAATAAAAAGTATAACGAAATAGTCTTGAACAGTAACCACATGTACAATAAAATTAAAAAAAAAAATGTATAGAGTAAGAGTTGCCAGTGGACCAAGGTGAAACAATAATATAATACCCAAAGAACAAATCTTCATTGTAACCCACAAACCAATCTATTGATGTTAATAAGACTAAACAACCATTTAGAAATAACATCAAAAAGTGTAAAGTGAAGCAGTGCTAGTTTGTGTATTATAAAAAATAAACCTTATGTTTCATCCTTTGCATCCACAAACTGTGTAGATAATGAAATATACAACTTTAAGTGACTTATAATTTGTACCAGGTGAATGTGATACATGTAGTAATATCAAGCTGTCAATCTGTTGGAAATGACATTTCTTTAAGGAATGAATAAAAACAGATTTAAACAAAGTGACAGGGTACAATTACCCTATACCATATTAAAAACAGTTTAAAAGCTGCATCATTCAATTTAATATAAGAAATAGCAAATAAGAATATAGGAATAAGGTTTTGTGAATATAGAATAAGGATTTTAAAAATGTATTAGGGATAAGAACATTTAACAAGTTTAGAACCACTAACATCCCATTGTAAAAACATTTATTACTTGTATTTATAGTAATAAGTAAATAAGATGTTAATTGGGAAAAAACGTTCGTTGTAAATAGTATTTCTATATTAGTAGTAAGTTTTGATTATAAAAAATGTCTAAGGAGTTGAAGACAACCATTATTTGAAAATATTTCTTATTTGTTTATAGTGTTGAAACAGATACTAATTGTTGTTCTGTTTAATTGAAAAAATGTTTAATTTATATTACCTTGTTAAAAAGTCAGAGAGAGTATAACACAGTATGTATTGTTTATATAAAAATTTGTATGAAAAAACTTGTTAAAAATCTAGGCAAAATGATGAAACTAAACTTCATCAGAACTGAGAAATTAAGCACTTAAATACATTTAAACTAAAGGGATTTAAATAACATAAACCAGAATTGAAGCCATATAATTAGAAAGACAACTTAGAAAGATTTTGTAAAATTATAGCCAGGATTATAAATAAAAATGGAAATGACAGAACTCAAAATTTGGAGAGGGGAGTCATATATTCCAACATAATATTTTAAAAATTAACCAATTCAAATAATTGCAAGAAACTAAGGGAATATAAACTTTTTATTACAACATGAGATTGATAATCATAAATATAACTTAAAAATGGCAGAATTTGCATAATGACAGGAAGTTAATTTTGAAAATTTACCAGATACAAAATGAAGGTAAAATTACCAATTTTAGATAAAAAAACATAATAAAACGGCATTATTCGATATCAAAATACGCCGAATGAACTGAAGGATAAAATTAAGTAACAACTAGCAAATAAATTTGAATAATAACCAAAGTTTAAGAGCAGTTATATAATGTAACTCTAATACATGCACAGGATGCAAAGTAAAATTCGAACAATGTAAGGAATAATATTGCATTGGCTAAGATTTTAGTCGAAAGTGAAGGAAGTAGAGAGTTGATTATTGGACGTTGTACGGTGCACTTGACAAGAGTATTTTAATCGAGTTAACCTAATTTATAGTACCGTAATGGCGAGTCAGTGTATGACACAATTTTGAAAATCGCGAGTGGCGACTAAAAACATTTCATAACATCGACACAGTGACATAAACACTTCAAAGAGACTAAATAACATTGTACAGCACTAAACTATGGTCAAATAACATTATTAAACACCATAAAACAGTATACATCATAACCATAAAAAAGTGCCGGAACGACAGAAGGTGAACTGACTTATACATACACCACTATTGAAAATACAACACAGAAATTTCACCCAAGACACTACAACACATCAGAAGGAAGATTTGCTGACACCAGGACGTGAATACTGCCAGAAAATCTCTATTGGAACGCCAAAAATACGAGGGACATTTGACTAACTCGACGGCGGCCATTTGCAATTCTGGTCATCACTCAACTGAACACCGCCTCCTAGTATTGTCAGCGACACGGTTCGACATCAAATTATTTACTTTCAATTTTTTCAATTAAATATATGTACTTAGTATTAAGAATAATAATTGTAACGTTATACTTTTTTAATATTGGCCCGATTTCTGTGACTTTAATTATGAATAGCTGTTAAAAGAACCTGATTGCATATTATATAAAAAACTTGTAACATTTCGATACCCTGAGAGTCGATTTTATAATCGACAAGAGTCTGTTTAAACAATTATCCAATAAATAACTTATACTTTTCACATCAAAATAGTTCTTTCTTTACCTAACATCGTAATCTACACTTAATTTAATTTAAACAATATACTACAAGAATTTCACCACATCAGAAGGAAGATAACCTCCAAAACAAAAAGTAAACAAATATCGATTGTACCTGGAGACAGTCTTATAAGTGGTTGGAGTTTATTGAAAATACAAAAACCATTAATAAAATTTCCTAGACAAGTGAGAAACGATTCGGAAATTCACGAAACACAATTAATTAATTTTTTTTTTTAATTAATTAGTCGATAAAAAGAAAATTTTTTTTTTAATTATAAATTTTTTTTTAAACACACAATTTTTATTTCTTCCACAAACAACAATTTTAAAACATTTTTGTAACTACACCTATACAACTTTAATACTATTAACAGGTTTCATTACAATTGGACAGCAACAGTGAAACTAAAGGAAGAGTTTCAGAGAAGGAAGACTTTGAAAACACCAGAATTGAGAAATATTACTATATATATATATATATATATATATATATATATATATATATATATAGTTCATTTGCTTGTAAAAGGTATAAATTTAAATAATAATTGGCGTGCGTAGATGTGAATGGATAAGTTTGATAAACATGGCTAGTGTGCGTGGGACCTAGAGTGTGTTCATTGTCGTATATTTTGATTTATTTAACCACTGAAACAGCCTTATACATATGTTTTTAGTAAATAGTAATTGCCAATGTTAAAGGGGTGTAAAAGTATGTAATTCTGGGGAACTGTGATGTAGTGATTGTGAAAGCACGTGTTCGTTATTAACTTTTAACATGTTGAAGAATGTTAAACTTGCATACGCATGTAGGGGTGCGTTATAAATCAAACCAAATAATGAGGCATTGAGGCCTTGTGTGTGAGTTCTTAATTAAAAAATAAAAAGAAGCAAAGTTACACCTATTTATAAAGTATTCTGTGGAAATGGTAAGGTGTGGCAAGTGTTTGATTCGTGTTTGATTTTGTCAATACAAGCTTGGCAGTTGTACATGTGTGTGTCATGTTCAGGAAAGATTTAGTTGTCAGCGAATTAATTATTATTCATGCCTAGGGCTCCCGGAGAGACGGAGACTTGATCCTAGCATGGGAGAAATTCCATCCTTCACCATGTCCTGAACACACACAGACTCTCGGTTCTCGCTTGCCGGAGGAGGAAAAACCGTAAGGATGCCACTGTTACCACCCTCATCATGAACGACTGACAATACACCAGGGGAGAAGTCCACCTGGGAATCATCTACATAAACCAGGTGATATTCATCCAATATTTGCATAAATTTGGCCTCTGTATAAAACTACAGATATCGTGCGTTAACCATCTACAAAAACTCAAGTTCTACTTAATTGACGTACTACAGCATAAAACCATTTAAATTGTGCGCATGCCCGGCTGGACATAAATTTTCATGTAACATCGCCTTGATGTGTAGTTAGTCTCGAGAGCAATTGTAGTCCCGTTCGCTGGCATGTGTCCAGCGCTCATTAATTTTTTTTTAAAGCTATTCATTTTTTTTATCTTGGTAGTGAATGGGATTGTAGAAGTTTGGGGGGGCTGGTATGTTAGTTGAGTAGGTGGGTGCAGTATGTAACGTGCAGATCTGGACCGGCTGGTATTTTATATATTATGGTAATAATATTTTCTTATTTCATAAAGAGTTGGGAGTTTCCATATTCTGCAATTATGTCAGGTTTCATCTTAAAATCATAAAATCAGGGGTAGGCTCCGGTTTGTGCAAATCAAGCTCCCGGACACATTACCTTATGTCGGGTCTGGCTCTTTTACCTCATTTCGGGTTTTCCTAAATTTTGTTATGGTTAATTGCTTTCTCGGATGACGTGTGGAACATGTCAGCGGCCGGGCCAATACAGGTTATTGTCATTAAAATGTATAAATTGTATTTTTGATAAAACTATACTGGATGTCTACAGGCATTTTAAATTTATAAATTGTGTATTTTGATAAAATTATCCAGCCTGTTCACAGGTATTTGAAATTTATAAATTGTGTTTTGATAAAACTATACAGGCTGTTCACAAGGCTTTTAAACTTATAATTGTGTCTGTGATTTATATGCATGTATGTTATATTATGTGATCGTCTAAGCCCCAATGAAGTTGTTATCTTGCTCGTTGATAGAGAGTATTAATTGCAAGTCCCATCTCATTGCACCCAGTACACTTTATGCTTCCTTCTAGGCCTTCAACCTAGTCTTAAATATTAAGTAACCCTTAAAAAAAAAATTCATAAAACTCCCACACAAATAAAAAGAGGGTTACAAATGGTAGCAGAGCGTGGTTAAAATCTATGGTTGAACCCGTGGGTCCTTTGGGTGTGGCGAGACTTGCAAACTTGGAAACAGTTTAGAAAAAAAAATAATAACTTAGAGAATTTAAGAGGGACTTAGAAGCAAGGCCATCATACAGGTCTATGTTTTGTGTTATGTTCAATGTTTAGGTTAAGATTTGAATAGTATTATTGTTGATGGATGATTTGTAAGCCTGTCTTGAATTTTTATAGAGAGTAAGGCATTGTAAACTGGGTGCCGCCACGAGTCATGCATGCACATTAGTTGGAATATTTTTGGTGTTGTTTGAGATTTTTGAATTACCGGAGATCTGGGGCGTTGTGATGTGAATAGACATTATTATTAATTGATATTAAAATAATATCGTGTTGATTTGGCGGGATGCGGTATGGCCAGATCGGAAGTCGGTATTGTAGGGCATACTGACGGATAGTTAATTGTTTCAATATTTTTTTTGAATGGCAATGTTGGTCTTTGGTGGTTGTTACGTATGTATTCGTGAAATTTGACATGTTGTGATTGGTGTTAGGTGTTGTTGATTTTATGTATTGTGTTAGTGTCAGATATTATTTGTCCTCTTGTGTGGTGTTAACGTGAGCTAGTTCAGGATAGTTGGTCGAGTCTTCGCAACGTTAGGGAGCCCGGGGTCACTTGGTGAGACAAGTTTTTCCTGATTTTGTGATTTATGATTCGTTGTTACGTATTGTGGATTGTGTAATTCTGGCGGGGGCATGTTACCAGAGACTGCCCAACCCTATTTCCGGCGTTCTCTAGAAACCTCCGGTGGTGGATGGAGAAGATGAGGGCAAGTTGTTGCTTTTCTTGGACAGTGTCCTGCACTTAGCAGATTTCTCGGGGCTGTCCGATGATGTCCTCTTGTCCCTTATATATCCGTATTGCCGGGGTTCACTGGCTGAGCTGGTCACCAACACTCTGCATTGTGGCGGCAGTATCGACTCTCTCCATGGGGAGGTGTTGGACTCATTCATACCCGGTCGACGACGTGACCAGTTGCGACTTAAGCTTTTCTATCGAGTACAGGCCAACGAAGAGGTGTTGGCTGACTTTGTGCATAATATACCCAATACTGCCCGGATTTTAAGGTTGGGATTGCCCGAGAGGGACACAATACAAGTAATCCTAGAAGGGGTGACTCCCCAAGAGAGATCCCGTCTGGTGTTCGCGGACCGTCCACGTTGTTTTGCGGATCTGGACCGGTTGTGTGTGGTTTCCAGAACGGTCCAGGCGATTGACGAGTCCCGGGATTGAGCTGCAAAAGATGATCAAGACTCAAGTAGTTCATTAGAAAGAGCTAAAAATGACAGACATGGTGGTTGGTGGAAAACACAAGAAACTGTAAGAAAAACTGAATATTTTAGAAGTAATGAAAGCTACAAGGAGGTAGCAAGTGAAAAGACGGTAACAACAGTTACAGAAGAGAAAACAAATAAATATGAAATTATCAGTGGAAGAAGAAGTTATATTAGTGAACAAACATCGGCAAGTAGGACTTCTTTAGCAAAACTTTATTCCTTTTTGGAAAAAAATAAAATTTTAAACATTCCAGATAAATTACATGTGACTAATAGAGTAGTGTATGAAGCAGGTGAAGATGAAGAAGAAGATGCAGAAGAGCAGTCTGAAGATGCTGCACATGGAAGTATATTTATAGGTGTTAAAGAGACTGAAGATTCTGAGTTTGCAGATGAACACGAGGTCATCCATACTACAAGTAGAGTATGCTGATGAAAATGATATAATATATGCAGGTTTACAACCAGCTTCTTTATATGATGCTGAAAATTCTGATGAACGGAAAGAAATTTTATATGGACCAGGTGAGCAACTAGAAGATAATGAACATGTACAGTACTATGATGGTGATTTAGATTATGGGGGTGAAGAAGGGGAAATTGTAGAAGAGGAAGAAGTGGAAGAAGAGGACTATAATGAGGAAGAAATAGAGGAAGAGGAAGAGGAGGGGTTGGAAGAAAGAAAAGCAGGAGAGGCAGAAACAGTGGATTTAGATGATGAGGATAATCAAAATCGGAGTGAAAGTAGTGAGGTAATTTGCCTTGATTCTGATTCAGAAGAAACAATTCAGTACAGCTCAACAAGAGATAATTTCTCAATGAGTGATGTCCGGAAGCAACAAGTCCATAAAGTCTGTCATGGAAAAGTGAGACAGACGGGTAGCGGGTAGACGTCCCCCACAGTCCCAGTGGTGTTCGTCTACTTCAGGGACGCGCCACTGCCTGCGCGAGCCTTGGTTTTCTCCATTTATCCTTATTTTCATAGGGAGCCATGTCCTTAACTTTAGTCCTAGCTCTTCACCTTTCAATAATCCTTGCCCTTTTCATCTTCCCGATTTTCCTAACCCTCCCCTTAGAAAAACAGAAAATATCAAACAAAATTTAAAAAAAAATTAGAAAAGCAATGTAAAATAAAAAAAAAGGAGTTAGAGAGAGGAGTGAAACCTACAGGGTTGACGAGGTCGGTTGTGAACTAAGTCCACCCTGCTGGTTTTGGCATGCCCTTGGATTATACAACCTAAACTTACGAGCGCTTTCGGCAGTTATGCCGTCTGCAGGTCATTTACCACACATTCGGGTCATTTACATTAGATTATAGTCTCATGGAGGCCATCATTTTCCCCCGGTTTTGAGAGTGTACGATGGATTGATAGTGTGGAGTGGTTCAGTTGTTTGGATAGCAAAAACTGTGTGGTATAAGGCCCTGTTAAAGTTGGTAAGTCTTTGGTGTCTCAAAAAGAAGTTGGGAGGCCTTAGGAGGTCAGAACTCAGAGAGCTCCCGAACTTCTCTTTCTTCTTCTGTCCCTTCTTGCTGTAGGCTGACCCTGATCAAGTCTGCATGCAGTACCCGCACACTTACACAAGTACTTACATGCACACAAGTATACCCACTACACTTCTTCTTTCCATCTCTTTCGTTTTCCTTCTGAGCCTCTGTTCTCCTAAGTGCGAGTTTTCTTGAGATTCCCCGAAGAAGTTCTGTGGTCTAGAAGATTGGGGCTACTATGCAGGGTACCCAGTTTCAAGTGGTTGGCAACCATGTTGCCTTTTTGGGGTGGGGGTGTTCCGCGGTATCTCAGAGAAACTGAGCGACAGTATAAACATTAATTTATAAATGTAAATTGTGAATTTATTATTTCACATTGTCAGCACGCGCCGTGTTTCGCGTTTCTGCACGCTCGCGCCATCTGTTAGTGGAAGCAGATAATTGTGTTCCCCGACTCATGTCTCGTTTGGCGAAATTTGACCAGTCGGCCGCCATCTACTGAAGCGTGAACAGTCTTTTCCTCCGGCGGACAGAGTTTTGTTGAATTCATGTATTTTCTATTCTATCATGAATAGGTAGACTCTTACAGACCTCCGGTAAGTAAAATATATATATTGTAACGAAGGGGAAAGGACGTCCTCATTTAAGCCCCACGATGGAAGCCAAATCTGTAACGAAGGGGTTCTGGTCGTATCTGTAAAATGTGTACACCAAATTTTTATGTGTATATTGTGTTAGTGTGGTGTGTTCGTCTCACACCTGTCGTTACATTAATGGTTGTTGCTACCGAAGTCCGTAGCGTTGTCACAATTATCAGTACAACCTACCTGTAATTTCATAGGGGTTGGGAATCCCGGGTGGCGCCAAATTGTTTATTTTAAAACAATTAAATTTGTGAATTAACAAGTTAGATTGGTGTTATCAGCGTTGACAGCTGGAGCGTTCGAATGATTCCCACCTCGGTACAGCTTACTGTATTGCCCATATGGCAAGAGCGCTAGTAGTCTGCTCAGTGAAATCGCTAACACACACATATATTATACAACTTCCTGTGAAATAAAACAATGGTAACACCCTGTACTGTATCTTTAATTATGGTTTGGTCATTAATCAATGTGACAATAATATTATAAGTTAGTTTTTAATAAAATTGCTCCGGCTTAAAACATGAAACATAAATCTCACGGCTGACGAAATTAGATTTGAAACGAGTTATTCTGATGCCGACATGGCGTCTGTTTGTACACTATATATCAACTCGCTCAAAATTTGGAGTTCTTTGGATTATAAAGAAAACATAAAATATGGTTACATTAAAAAAGTACACTACCGTAACTTATCCGTACTTATATAGTATAAAGTGTTTTTACAAACTGTTCGGCAGTGTAGTAATAGTTGTTACAAATTTCGCAGATTAGCGCGAGGTTATTTTTTAGTTAACAATTTTGTTACGTAAGTTTATATTATTCAATCCTTGAAAGAAAATTATTTTTACTTGATAGTGAGAGTTTTTTATTGATATGAGAAATATATAAAGTGCTTTTATTCCTGGGATTATTGTATTTAAATGATACTTATCAGTTCAGAAGGTCGTTGTTCTGGGGTAATGGAAATTTCATCAACTTTGGAGTGATTTAGGCTGCTGGCGTCTTCTTCTAAATTGTCTTGGGAATTTCTGCTATTTAATTTTCGTTTATTTGGTTCCTGGACATCTGTTAATCGTTGAAACTCTTCATCTCCTTGTCACTGGTTCATGTTGTTGACTTCTGAATGTTTTTTAAACTTTTTAAAATAAAATTTCGGTCATACAAAATCTTGCGTCCCTACTACCCAAGCATCATTTTTCCAAGTAAGTAATTTTAACGGAAAATTAGTAACCAACGGCCCGTTTCTATGGTAACTGAAGCCCTTTGATTGGTTAAGGCCTCGATTAAAAGCATTGTTATTATATTTGAATTTTTATTCAAAATTTATTATATATTTTCGGATTGATTTTATTCTTCTGCCTTCCTTTCTGGTTATTAAATATTATCACTATCGTATTTATTTCCTTTCAAAGATTAAAACAATACCTCATAAGGTCATGTTCTATTAGATATCAACTTTTGTCTAATTATGCTGACATCTGATAATTACTTATTTCTTTTAATTTAAACTCTTATTGTAACTTTTTTTCTTTTAAAATGATTTATATATAATTTTGGGCTAATTACTTGCCTTAGATTTGTTAATTTCCTGGTGGATTTTATACAATTCGTTATTATTGGTTTTGACAGTTAGGCATTTCCTAGGCTTAAGTAGTCATTAATTACTTTTACTTATTATCTTCTAATTATATTTCCTTTTATTACAAAGCGTTTTGTCCTATTATAATTGATTTGTTTAGTGGTTGTTGTGTCTTGAATTTGTTTGTGTTCTGATTACATGTCAATATTATTTTCTGTATCTTAATACCTAAAATATAATAATTAGGCCTATGGACTGTAAGCTTCCTTCAGCCATATCCTATTCATAACATTAAAATGAACAATTCTTTACAAGTTTTTAGTTACTGTTGGTTTAACATACATTTCATTCTTTTACTATTATCTTGAGTGAGAAACATCATCACTTCCTTCAAACTTATTTAATTTATTTTCCCTTATAACATAGGGTGTTTATTAATTATACACTTAATTTCTTAATTCCTTTCTCCATTCCATGTTAACACAAACTGTTCATCTTACATGGGCTTTCTCCCCTGAATAACATCATATCCTTTATCTATCTCTACTTTAAATACTATTTCTAACTATCCTTAACTATATAATTTTTATAAGCTCACTCTTAAATCATTTATTGGTTCATCAATGATTTACTAAGTGTTTTCTTATCTATTACTATTTTTTTTATCATTTACAATATCTTTTTTCACTTATCACTTTCACCTTTAATTAATAGGTGTTTATCACTGATACACTCACTATTTTGGGGTATTTACACCTTCACTATTGCACTTTTTAACTGTTTACATTAAGTGTTTCTTAGTGGGTAATCCCTATAATTATTTCTCTTTGTCACTTTCTCACTTTCTCACTATTTCTTTCATTACAAATTATACACAGTTTTAATGATATTTTTCTATAGATTTTACTATATCTAATTCTAATTTTTGGGTTAGTGTACTTTTTCTTTTTATAATATTACTCTACTGTTTTGGTTAAAACAGTTATATGAATTATTTCATTTATAATAATATTTATTTCTGGTATTGGATAATTATTGGTTTTATTCCCAATATTTTATATTTGAGTGTACCATTTCTCCCTTTTATAATTATGGTGTTTCTTATCTCTTGGTTTCACTTCGTTTCCTCTTCATTCTTGTGCTTCTTCTCCTTCTTCTTCATTTTCAATTGGCTTCATTTTAATTCGGTACTCCCCTTCTCGTTTGGTTTGATTTTATTTAGTTGTAGGAATTCGTTCACTTCCTTCAATTGTCTTTATTCTCCTTTGGTTTTGGTTTTTTCCCTTCTTTGTTGGTTTCCTGTTTGTTTGGTCAATCACTTGGGTTAGGTAATGTCATCGTTTGTCGTGTCACCGTCTTTATATTTTATTTATATTTAATCGTTTATTTTATATGAAGTATATTTATATTTATTATCATCTTTTTTATCCCTGGTACTGGGGTGGCTTATTTGTGTTGTAACAATATATACAGTATATATATAAAACTATATATTGATAAAACTATACAGGCTGTTCACAAGGCTTTTAAACTTATAATTGTGTCTGTGATTTATATGTATGTATGTTATATTATACATATATATACATATATATATATATATATATAGTCCATTTGCTTGTAAAAGGTATAAATTTAAAATAATAATTGGCGTAGATGTGAACGGATAAGTTTGATAAGCATGCCTCGTGTGCGTGGGACCTGGAGTGTGTTCATTGTCATATATTTTGATTTATTTAACCACTGAAACAGCCTTATACATATGTTTTTAGTAAATAGTAATTGCCCATGTTAAAGGGGTGTAAAAGTATGTAATTCTGGGGAACTGTGATGTAGTGATTGTGAGAGCACGTGTTCGTTATTAACTTTTAACATGTTGAAGAATGTTAAACTTGCATACGCATGTAGGGGTGCGTTATAAATCAAACCAAATAATGAGGCATTGAGGCCTTGTGTGTGAGTTATTAATTAAAAAATAAAAAGAAGCAAAGTTGCACCTATTTATACAGTACTCTGTGGAAATCGTCAGGTGTGGGAAGTGTTTGATTCCTGTTTGATTTTGTCAATACAAGCTTGGCAGTTGTACATGTGTGTGTCATGTTCAGGAAAGATTTAGTTGCCAGCGAATTAATTATTATTCATGCCTAGGGCTCCCTGAGAGACACAGACTTGATCCTAGCATGGTGGAAATTCCATCCTCCACCATGTCCTGAACACACACAAACTCTTGGTTCTCGCCTGCCAGAGGAGGAAAAACCATAAGGATGCCACTGTAACCACCCTCATCATGAACGACTGACAGTACACCAGGGGAGAAGTCCACCTGGGAATCATCTACATAAACCAGGTGATATTCATCCAATATTTGCATAAATTTGGCCTCTGTATAAAACGACAGATATCGTGCATTAACCATCTACAAAAACTCACGTTCTACTTAATTGACGTACTACAGCATAAAACCATTTAAATTGTGCGCGTGCCCTGCTGGACATAATTTTTCATGTAACATCACCTTGATGTGTAGTTAGTCTCAAGAGCAATTGTAGGCCCGTTCGCTGGCATGTGTCCAGCGCTCGTTAATTTTTTTTTAAAGCTATTCATTTTTTTTATCTTGGTACTGAATGGGATTGTAGAATTTTGGGGGGGCTGGTATGTTAGTTGCGTAGGTGGATGCAGTATGTAACATGCAGATCTGGACTGGCTGGTATTTTATATATTATGGTAATAATATTTTCTTATTTCATAAAGGGTTGGGAGTTTCCGTATTCTGCAATTATGTCAGGTTTCATCTTAAAATCATAAAATCAGGGGTAGGCTCCAGTTTGTGCAAACCTATGCAAGCTCCCGGACACGTTACCTTATGTCGGGTCTGGCTCTTTTACCTCATTTCAGGTTTTCCTAAATTTTGTTATGGTTAATTGCTTTTTCGGATGACGTGTGGAACATGTCAGCGGCCGGGCCAATACAGGTTATTGTCATTAAAATGTATAAATTGTATTTTTGATAAAACTATACAGGCTGTCTACAGGCATTTTAAATTTATAAATTGTGTATTTTGATAAAATTATCCAGGCTGTTCACAGGTATTTGAAATTTATAAATTGTGTTTTGATAAAACTATACAGGCTGTTCACAAGGCTTTTAAACTTATAATTGTGTCTGTGATTTATATGTATGTATGTTATATTATGTGATCGTCTAAGTCCCAATGAAGTTGTTATCTTGCTCGTTGATAGAGAGTATTAATTGCAAGTCCCGTCTCATTGGACCCAGTACACGTTATGCTTCCTTCTAGGCGTTCAGCCTAGTCTTAAATATTAAGAAACCCTTAAAAAAAAAATTCATAAAACTCCCACACAAATAAAAGAGGGTTATAAATGGTAGCAGAGCGTGGTTAAAAATCTATGGTTGAACCCGTGGGTCCTTTGGGTGTGACGAGACTTGCAAACTTGGAAACAGTTTAGAAAAAAAAATAATAACTTAGAGAATTTAAGAGGGACTTAGAAGCAAGGCCATCATACAGGTCTATGTTTTGTGTTATGTTCAATGTTTAGGTTAAGATTTGAATAGTATTATTGTTGATGGATGATTTGTAAGCCTGTCTTGAATTTGTATAGAGAGTAAGGCATTGTAAACTGGGTGCCACCACGAGTCATGCATGCACATTAGTTGGAATATTTTTGGGGTCGTTTGAGATTTTTGAATTACCGGAGATCTGGGGCGTTGTGATGTGAATAGACATTATTATTAATTGATATTAAAATAATATCGTGTTGATTTGGCAGGATGCGGTATGGCCAGATCGGAAGTCGGTATTGTAGGGCATACTGACGGATAGTAAATTGTTTCAATATTTTTTTTGAATGGCAATGTAGGTCTTTGGTGGTTGTTACGTATGTATTCATGAAATTTGACATGTTGTGATTGGTGTTAGGTGTTGTTGATTTTATGTATTGTGTTAGTGTCAGATATTATTTGTCCTCTTGTGTGGTGTTAACGGGAGCTAGTTCAGGATAGTTGGTCGAGTCTTCGCAACGTTAGGGAGCCCGGGGTCACTTGGTGAGACAAGTTTTTCCTGATTTTGTGATTTATGATTCATTGTTACGTATTGTGGATTGTGTAATTCTGGCGGGGGCACGTTACCAGAGACTGCCCAACCCTATTTCCGGCGTTCTCTAGAAACCTCCGGTGGTGGATGGAGAAGATGAGGGCAAGTTGTTGCTTTTCTTGGACAGTGTCCTGCACTTAGCGGATTTCTCGGGGCTGTCCGATGATGTCCTCTTGTCCCTTATATATCCGTATTGCCGGGGTTCACTGGCTGAGCTGGTCACCAACACTCTGCATTGTGGTGGCAGTATCGACTCTCTCCATGGGGAGGTGTTGGACTCATTCATACCCGGTCGACGACGTGATCAGTTGCGA
This sequence comes from Magicicada septendecula, assembly GCA_034769895.1. NCBI lineage: Eukaryota > Metazoa > Arthropoda > Insecta > Hemiptera > Cicadidae > Magicicada > Magicicada septendecula. The sequence continues at coordinate 985,422,975 of CM068367.1, read as the reverse complement.
CTTAAGCTTTTCTATCGAGTACAGGCCAACGAAGAGGTGTTGGCTGACTTTGTGCATAATATACGCAATACTGCCCGGATTTTAAGGTTGGGATTGCCCGAGAGGGACATAATACAAGTAATCCTAGAAGGGGTGACTCCCCAAGAGAGATCCCGTCTGGTGTTCACGGACCGTCCACGTTGTTTTGCGGATCTGGACCGGTTGTGTGTGGTTTCCAGAACGGTCCAGGCGATTGACGAGCCCGGGATTGAGCTGCAAAAGATGATCAAGACTCAAGTAGTTCATTAGAAAGAGCTAAAAATGACAAACATGGTGGTTGGTGGAAAACACAAGAAACTGTAAGAAAAACTGAATATTTTAGAAGTAATGAAAGCTACAAGGAGATAGCAAGTGAAAAGACGGTAACAACAGTTACAGAAGAGAAAACAAATAAATATGAAATTATCAGTGGAAGAAGAAGTTATATTAGTGAACAAACATCGGCAAGTAGGACTTCTTTAGCAAAACTTTATTCCTATTTGGAAAAAAATAAAATTTTAAACATTCCAGATAAATTACATGTGACTAATAGAGTAGTGTATGAAGCAGGTGAAGATGAAGAAGAAGATGCAGAAGAGCAGTCTGAAGATGCTGCACATGGAAGTATATTTATAGGTGTTAAAGAGACTGAAGATTCTGAGTTTGCAGATGAACACGAGGTCATCCATACTACAAGTAGAGTATTCTGATGAAAATGATATAATATATGCAGGTTTACAACCAGCTTCTATATATGATGCTGAAAATTCTGATGAACGGGAAGAAATTTTATATGGACCAGGTGAGCAACTAGAAGATAATGAAGATGTACAGTATTATGATGGTGATTTAGATTATGGTGGTGAAGAAGGGGAAATTGTAGAAGAGGAAGAAGTGGAAGAAGAGGACTATAATGAGGAAGAAATAGAGGAAGAGGAAGAGGAGGGGTTGGAAGAAAGAGAAGCAGGAGAGGCAGAAACAGAAAATTTAGATGATGAGGATAATCAAAATCGGAGTGAAAGTAGTGAGGTAATTTGCCTTGATTCTGATTCAGAAGAAACAAATCAGTAAAACTAAACAAGAGATAATTTCTCAGTGAGTGATGTCCGGAAGGAACAAGTACATAAAGTCTGTCATGGAAATGTGAGACAGACGGGTAGCGGGTAGACGTCCCCCACAGTCCCAGTGGTGTTCGTCTACTTCAGGGACGCGCCCCTGCCTGCGCGAGCCTTGGTTTTCTCCATTTATCCTTATTTTCATAGGGAGCCATCTCCTTACCTTTAGTCCCAGCTCTTCACCTTTCAATAATCCTTGCCCTTTTCATCTTCCCGATTTTCCTAACCCTCCCCTTAGAAAAACAGAAAATATCAAACAAAATTCAAAAAAAAAAAATTAGAAAAGCAATGTAAAATAAAAAAAAAAAGGAGTTAGAGAGAGGAGTGAAACCTACAGGGTTGATGAGGTCGGTTGTGAACTAAGTCCACCCTGCTGGTTTTGGCATGCCACCCTTGGATTATACAACCTAAACTTACGAGCACTTTCGGCAGTTATGCCGTCTGCAGGTCATTTACCACACCTTCGGGTCATTTACCTTAGATTATAGTCTCATGGAGGCCATCATTTTCCCCCGGTTTTTAGAGTGTACGATGGATTGATAGTGTGGAGTGGTTCAGTTGTTTGGTTAGCAAAAACTGTGTGGTATAAGGCCCTGTTAAAGTTGGTAAGTCTTTGGTGTCTCAAAATGTAAGTTGGGAGGCCTTAGGAGGTCAGAACTCAGGGAGCTCCCGAACTTCTCTTTCTTCTTTTCTTCTCTATCATGAGTAGGTAGACTCTTACAGACCTCCGGTAAGTAAAATATATATATATATATATTGTAATGTAATGCTTTAATGTGAGGCACTTTACCACTTACGAGTATATTGCAATTACCAGCTTCGTTAATTCCGCCCCACAGTTGTACGCCAAATTTGTAACGTACCGCTTTTATCACGAGGTGTAGTAGAGTTATATTGTATGCCTCATGCAGTATGCGTCACTTTTGAATTATACTAACTGACGTTTTAAACGGTATAAATAAAGGATTTCGTTTATCTTGTTTTACTCAATCTAAAAGAAATCGAGAGTGTGTGATTTGGGGTCAAGGAGGTAATTTGTTCAGCCTTATGCAGAAGAGAGAGTAAGTATCAAATTTGCCCCTCTGTTGTGACGATTTTTTCTGTATGTTGTGCTGAAATTTTCATTAGCTTCCCACTACAATAAATTATAACACGTTATAATTCAATATTAATTTTCAATAATATTGCTTTATTGATTATTGACTTTTGTCTCCAGCCACCAAAGTATAGGTATCACAATTATTCTTTTTAAAAAGAAAACATCCTCTCGCCTTTACCGAGTAAACATAGATCTGTCTAAAGAACAAAACATATATGTTGTTATTTAACCAATATTACGCTATAATAAAATACATCAGTTATTACATAATTCTTATTAATTCCCCAGGGTTCAGGGTGAATTCTTTGTGTTATGAGATTGTCAGAAATGGCTAAATGCTACGCTTTACAAATATATGAAATTAATAAATAATTTGGTTTAATTTTCAGATATTACGTAGTTTCCGGAACTGCCGTAAGAGAGCAGCATGTATTTGTTTACTTTTGAAATAAACATATGATACAATTAATATTTTTTTTTTTGTTCTATTTCACTATTAAAAAATGAGTTTTCTTCTGTATGTATTACGAAAAATGTTTATATTACCTCGCTCCGTGTTGTCCTTACTGGGTTGAAGTTTTATTCTGTGATGAGGTACGTCTTGCGTTATTATTTCCTTTTCATTTGGATGATTTTCTAATTGTCTACTAGACGTAGGCCGAATTATATTGGATCCTCAGAATGTTTTCATCCACCGGTTTCCAAGGTATATCACCATTTAATTAGGATTCCTCTGGTATAATTAGTTAGTATTCACTTTGCTTATTACTCTTGCGTGAATTTCGCCTCCTCCAACGTCCAAAAAAGGTTATTTTTTTATAATTTTTGTCGCATCGGTTCTTCAACAACTCTCGTTCAGTTCAAAATTTTATTCTTATTAACAATACTTGTTATTTTCCATCACTCTTAGTAACACATAGTATTTTTATTATGTAGGCAGTTTGTGATTATTATAAATTTATATTTTTATTTATGGAAAAATAATTCCCTTCCATTCCGGTTTATTTACTAATTTAATTCACATAATATGTTTTGGTTAATTTTTTTATGACCTTGTATATAAATATTTTATCATTTTATTATCATTAAATAAATTTATATATTATTTATTTAATCTCGAATAGTGTTCATACCCGGTACTACTTCCTGTTGTCACTTCCTTCATAGGATTATTTTAATTTTATATTATCTTTGGTAGTTAAAATTTTTATGTCCTTTAAAATTAACCCTGGGTTTTCTTACAATCTAACACAATTATTTGAAACAATATAATATTAACTTGGGTATAACAAATTGTGGTTCATACAATATAAATTACAATAAATAAATAAAATCACAAAAATCAATTAGTATTATTACATACTACTTCCATAGTTTTATCCTATCCAAAACATACAGCACAGTTTAGTAATACATTAGTTTCACTTTGGTTTTTCACCTCAATGGGTACACTAGAACTCACTTCGCACTATATACCACTCGAATTGTTTATTATGTGGAGTGATATAATTAAATTTTGAGCGAGCTTTAGTTCTACCCATTTCTGACTTTTATTCTCATGAATTACTTTATTGGGACCGGGTTATGTACCGTTACAATATATATAGTTCATTTGCTTGTAAAAGGTATAAATTTAAATAATAATTGGCATAGATGTGAACGGATAAGTTTGATAAGCATGCCTCGTGTGCGTGGGACCTGGAGTGTGTTCATTGTCATATATTTTGATTTATTTAACCACTGAAACAGCCTTATACATATGTTTTTAGTAAATAGTAATTGCCAATGTTAAAGGGGTGTAAAAGTATGTAATTCTGGGGAACTGTGGTGTAGTGATTGTGAGAGCACGTGTTCGTTATTAACTTTTAACATGTTGAAGAATGTTAAACTTGCATACGCATGTAGGGGTTCATTATAAATCAAACCAAATAATGAGGCATTGAGGCCTTGTGTGTGAGTTATTAATTAAAAAATTAAAAAAGCAAAGTTGCACCTATTTATAAAGTACTCTGTGGAAATGGTCAGGTGTGGCAAGTGTTTGATTCCTGTTTGATTTTGTCAATACAAGCTTGGCAGTTATACATGTGTGTGTCATGTTCAGGAAAGATTTAGTTGCCAGCGAATTAATTATTATTCATGCCTAGGGCTCCCGGAGAGACAGAGACTTGATTGGTACATATTTTATTGGGGTTTATTGATACATATTTTATTAAAAGGCTGTATTTACTGGAAGTACAGAAATTAGTTTCCATTTATCGCACATAATTACGGTACAGAGACGATTTTTGGAGGTTGTGTCTACGTTTAACTATCTAACTTAACCTTTTAGATTTTTAAAATTAATTAGACTTAAGAACATTTTCCTTAGTTAGTGCACGTTCAAAGGCTGTAGTTATTGTATGGATAATAGGCTGTATATAACATTAAAGGCTGTATTTATTCGAAGTACCGGAATTAAAACCTACTTCCAATTTAGAACCTATAGCCAAGTACAATCTAACGTATAACCAAATAAGTACATTCAAATCCTTTTTTCAACATAATGCAATAAAAAGCAGTGTGCAGTTTCTGTTAACATGCAAATGATTAAGTATTAATAATGGGTTACAGTGGACAGAGCCGCCCATAAAAATTATGGGCCCCGGGACGACTTTCCAAATCGGGGCCCCCTATTTACATTCCTGTAACTTTACATTACACTGTTGTGTTTAAAAAAATGCCAGAATATATGCTAAACTGTACGGTGGTGATCTGAAATTATGAAATTCCATTATCTACCTACGATTGTAAATAGACTATATAAAATTGAGAAGAAAATCATTTATATTCACAAAATGTATTGTATTTACAAAATACGAGGTGCTATCCAACATTTCTGAAATTTTTATCGTAAAAAGTAGAAAACTTACCTTAAACCCAAATTTTACTTACGGTATCTGAAACCCTAGCCGACTTTGATAAATATTTTGTTATTTTAGGACCTGCAATTTGTCGCCTTCCTGTCTTCTTATCTTTATATTTATGTTAATAACATACAATAAGACACATATACTTACCATAACACTCTCGGTCTTAGCACGTGGTTTATACTCAACTTGAATTTCCTCTCTTGGGGCCAGGGTTCACTCTCAGCGAGATTCAGAAACAATAGAGGTTTTCGAAACAATAATTTTAACAACGTTTGTGTGGACATATGATTGGTTTAATATTCTTTTTATTAGTTACATTTTACAATAAAACAAAGATGGCGCCTTACCATCATAACCAAAATGATTTCTACTTCTTTTCGCTTTGTTACTAATACTGAGTTTCACTTATTTCATGATTTGATTGTATACATGGTTTGTTACCAAACATCTCAAAGAGACTGCAGTTCTCTCTCTATTATTTATCCATTTATAAAAGGACAGAAACCAATACCTCGATTTACTTATTAATAATTTATAAGTACAGACATATTCTTACGCACACACACACTCTTTCCCCCATGTTATTTATTGGTACCTTTTGTAAATTTTGATTAATAATTTAGAGCTCATTTTCACCAAAAGAATAACAATTAGTTAAGTTACACTTTCCTGATTAGTAGTTGTGGTCTCCCTTCAGATGTCCTCCGGTTCTAGCCAGATCTTCGGCGCCTTTCATAATCTAGTCTGTTCTTTTGTTACACTGAATTTACTTAAACATCTTAGGTAGTAGTTAGCAATGCTACATAGTAGTTACTGTTAATCACATTTTAGATTGATTAATAAGCCCTTTTACTGGCAAAACTGTGCCATCCACAAATTTAGCGTGTTCACACTTTGATGTGTTGTAATGGACTGAGAACTGGTTATATGTAAGATTTGCGTACGCATTAGTGCATCTGACGTCATCGTCTTTTGTTCTCTCAGCCAACGCCTTGTTTCATACGCTGTTGTTTCTGCGTCATTGTCGTTTATTAATGACGACACAGCCTTGTGAACCAATAAGAATTGTTATTAAAGTCTTTTTCCGCTCACACCGCCATTATATCTACCCGACTTCGCTCGTCCACCGGTGACCTTGGAATTATCCTCCTCTTACTGAATATGCGTTGTTTGTTCACACACAGGGAAAATGTACCTAACCATACTTTATTTAACTTTGATACAATAAAACATCATAAAACACCCTCAAACCCCATAATTACGATAACGGGCCTTTATGTACTGTTACAAACCCCCTCAATGAAAGGTTTTGTGTCAAAACACAAAAACTTTCATTGACTCATTCATACGTTTCTAAAAGGATCAGCCCAGATATGTCGCCACAACCCCCTGTAATGTCAACATAAAAGAAATATAATCACTTACCCTTGGTCCAATGATGCTGATCGTACCTGTCTGACCTTACTGGACTTCTCAGGAGAGATCCCAACACCATAAGGCCATGAGGCACTTAACATTCCTGTTCTGACACACCGGCCAGCTCAGGACCGCGGTCACAACACCACCAAACTCTGAAACATCGAATAAAAAATTTTAAAATAGTGGTCTAATATACTTCCATATCTACAACTGATATGTTTCCCTTTAGATGCATTGGTTTGTGTCTGAGGCATTGGTTTATTCCATTAATTTCTCCAAAACAACAACAACAACAATTCAAAAAGACTGATTTTAATCCACACTAAACTCAATCTCCTCCTTAAGAGAAAAAAATATATATTCCTATAAATAACATAACACGTAAACAATTCCTTTAAAATTCCCAAAATACCATCACCTATTTATTTCTATAAAATTCAACCTACAACTACTATGGCAGACAAGTTCATTATTCAAATTTTATTACTCAACTTTATAATCATTTTATATTTTTTGCAATGACATCATACTATATTTTGCTCAACACCATTTCTAACTTTATCCTTTTTTTTTCAACATTCAAGACCTATTATCTCTTAACATTTGCTAACGTCGTTACCCCTGTAGCGACCTCCTGACCACACACACTATTACCATCAACATAATAAAAACATCATAGAACATTGTACATTACACTTTAACATTGTTACATTTACATTAAACAATTTACATTTACACAACTTGTATTAACCTTTATAAGACATTACTATCATAAATTTTCGATTAACTTTTATTATTTAACATTCATCAGATTCTATACAAAAATTTTAAATTTATCATTTACCTTTTTAGTTACATCACATTTCTACTATGAATTTTCCTTTTCTAACGTTTTATCCTTATTAGTTTGGGTGACTCTCTATTATTCATTATTCTCTATTTCTTATTTTGGCATTTGTCAATCTAACCTTACTCACCTCTTTTTTACTACTAACCACTTCTAACCAACCATTAACATACTATGACACGAATATCTCTATAATAACCCCCTTCACTAATCCCATTTAAAACCTCTGGCACCACTCATTTTTTGTACAAGGATGTGTGTACCCGAACTTTAACCAACTCATTCCCTTATCGGTTCCTGACCCTTTCAGGTAACCCTTACTGGCGCTAAACGGTCCCTTCCTGTCCCAACACCTTTCGTTGCGGACTCCCTACACCACTACCCTTACTACAAAATATCACCATCAACAAATATAATTACCATTCACATTACTCACCTCTCCACATATAATCACTAACCACTGTGTCCCTAAAATATCTAACACCTCTTTATATATTATCAGTATCTCAACATTCTTATTTTCACTAACTCCCATTAACTCTATTTAACTAACTCCAATACCCTTATTTATCACTATCCCCAAACCTCTTTACAACATTTCACCTTAATATACCAATAGAAAATCACTTACCTACTAACAACAATACCTCTCAATATCCAAATATATCATATGCGTAATCATTTATTAACCATTAGACTCTGAATCTCATAATTATTAAACTCTCTTCACTTATTTAAAATTCTACAGTACATGGTTTACATAACAAATATATAAAATACACATATCAAAAATACACAAATACATTGACATTAATATACACAAAAATATACAATCCAAAATAATCATTTTATCATTTATCAAAATTCAGTCAGAAAGCAGTCCATCTTGAAAAACACTGTCCCCATAATTAAATGTTCGTAAACACAATAAAATAATTAACCTCAATCGTCAAATAATAATCTTATCTTACGTATACATAACTCATTTTTAATTAAGTACATTATATCATCTTTTGTAATATAATAACTATTTAAATTTATTTTGTCCATTATACCATAGTAATACTCTGCAGGATTACTCCACATTACTATATCATAAAACTTGTCAACATTCGGTATGGTCCTGTCACCTTCGGTATAATTAGTCATAATTAGGTAATTTGCCAAGTCATTATTCTCTTTACCTCCTACTACTTCAGTTTTATTACAAGGTAAGTACTTACTATATTTATTATATATCATCTCTCCTCCTAACCTTTCCATAAACTCTTCATAATCTCTACTTATCTTAAAAATCTCTACTTCTCTTTTTCTCTCAATATATCTCTCACTATTACACCATCTCTCTCTCTTAAAACATCTCTCTCTACCACACCAAGCTACATTCTCTCTTTCTACGTTTGCAGGGGACACTAATTCACAACTATTGCACCGCCTGTGAAGTGCACTAATAAAACCAAGGACAACTTTATTTGTAGACCATATGTCTCCCAAATATACATCGAAGGCACTCTCGTCCTTCCTAAACACATGTATCACCCCCAAATACACCATTAAGGGAAGAATCTACCCCCTGCAATTCTTTTACAATTATACTCTCTTTACACACTCTCTTTAACCCTTCAACACACAGTATCATTCCATTATTATCATATTCTATTCCCCATAAAATTTCATTATCACTACCCCTGTTTACATAATCATTTTCTAATATCATACTTTTATTTATATTGTTACAATTTTCTCCTCTACTTACCTTGTCTTTGTTTATATCTAACTTGTCTACTCCCCTCTTATTTTCT